>BLBF01000040.1:29223652-29267005 GCA_015471245.1 Laticauda colubrina
TATATATATATATATATATATATATATATGTTTTCTGAGGTTTTCTGTATATATATATGTTTTCTGAGGTAGACACACACATACACACACACACCAAATTAAAGGATAAAGGATTCATTACAATGCAGACCACAGCAGTACAAATATTAATAGAAGATATACCCACAGAACAATTCCTAGTTTAGGTTCTTCAAATGGCAGTAAACAATATACTGATCAGATGACATATCAGATGACATGTTACATGGTACACAAAATTATTGTTCTGTAAATTGATATGTGTTAACCGTGATAACAGTCCATTTTTCTCTACATGAGAAAAAGTTATTAAAATCTGAAAAATAAAAAAAAACTTTTTTTCACATTCCATATGGGTATTTTTAATAATAGAAAGTCCAGGGAGATAAATAAAGATATTCAGTAATATAATTCTAAAGTGTTTTTGTAAAACTAAAAGTATAAAATAGCATCAAGATTTCTCTATAGCCCACACTATTTTCCAGGTTTTTTTATCCAGTACTAAGACAAAGATGAAATTTTCCTAACCCAGAAATAAAAAAGTCATAAGAATCCCACAATCAGCCTTTTGAAGTAGTCCAGACAGAAAGCATGCCCTGATAACTATGAAACTTACTTTTTTGTAAGATTACATTAACATAATATTGCAAGTTTGAAAGTACCGTACATCTCTTTCTCTGTCACCTTTACAGTTCAGGAAAATAAAGGGTCCCTTCTGAGACTTTTGCTATCACCACATTTCTTTTTAGCGAAACTGCCTCTTATTCAACCATTCCCTGGTTGTGGCACCGCCTCTGCATTCCAAAGGTCCACATACCACTAAATCCACACATTAAATTTTTTCTACATTTTCTGTGGATCACCAGAAATGGAAATTAATAACAAGCATCATTTTAAAAAGATTTGAAATTTTTCCTTTACAAAAAGTTTTAACTGAAAAAGAAATTGTTCCTTCAAAATTATATCCAGTGGTTAATGTCAAGGAGCCTGGTGGCACAGTGGCTAGAATGCAGCACTGCAGGCTTCTTCTGCTGACTACTAGCTGCCAGCAGCTCACTGGCTTAAGGCCTTCCATCCTTCCGAGATCAGTAAAATGAAGACCCAGATTTGTTGGGGAAAATATGCTGATTCTGTAAACTGCTTATTAAAACCCTGCCAAAGAAATTGCAGGGACTTTCCAGGCAGGCATCTTGACAGATGGATCTTGACAGACTAGAACACTGGGCAATATCTTAACAAAATGAAATTCAATGTAGAGAAAAGTAAAGTCCTACATTTAGGCAAAAAAACCCAAACATACACATTTAGACTGGGTGAAACCAGGATCAATAGCAGTAATTGTGAGAGGGATCTTGGAGTCTTAATGGACAACCAGCTAAATAGGAACCAGCAGTGTGCAGCAACAGCCAAAAAAACTAATGCAATCCTAAATTGCATTAGCAGAGGGATACAATCAAGATCAATGGAAGCACTAATACTACCCTATAAAGCCTTAGTAAGACCTCACCTAGAGTACTGCATCCAGTTTTGTTCACCACATTATAAAAAAGATGTTGAGACTCTAGAAAAAGTACAGAGAAGAGCAACCAGGATGATTAGGGGACTGGAGGCTAAAACATATGAAGAACGGTAACAGGAGCTGGGCTTGGCTAGTCTATTGAAGAGAAGGACCAGGGAAGACATAATAGCAATTTTCCAATATATTTGAGGGGTGCCACAGAGAGGAAGGGGTCAACTATTTTCTAAAGCGCCTGTAGACCAGACAAGGAATAATGGATGGAAACTGAACAAGGAGAGATTCAACCTGGAAATAAGGAGAAACTTTCTGACAGAGAGAAAAAACAACAAATGGAACAGCTTGCCCTCAGAAGTTGTGGGAGCACTATCAGTTGAGACCTTCAAGAAGAAATTGGACTCCCACTTGTCAGAAATGGTGGGGGGTTGGACTAGATGACCTACAAGGTCTCTTCCAACTCCGATTATCTGTTATCTGTAACAGCAGTCACCAACCAGTGGGCCACAGCCACAGCCCACTGGTGGGCTATGAGAAAATTTTGGTGGGCCGCAGAGAAATCTCACCCCCAGAGCACCCCCCCAAAGCAATTAATCCAGGCTGTGCAGAAACACAAGGCTGAGCCACCCACATGGCCCACGGGAACCCTCCCCATCCACCCACTCCCTACCCAGCAAACTTGCCTGTTAAATTGCTATTTTTCCCTTTTTTAGCCATCAGCTGTTCTGCTGTGCAGGGAGATTTAGATTAGCTAGAAAGCAGGAAATGGTTGGATTTCTTGCTTTCTAGCTAATCTTTAGATCTTTGGCTCTGCTTTTAAGCACAGCCGAACCTCCCTTAGGACTGAAGCTTCTATTATTCAGTATAGACTCACAGCAAGAAAATTTTATGTGACAGACTCAGGTCGCTGATGGCATATAGATAGATCACTGAATGATTCTGTGAGCAATTCAATCTGCCTGCCTGCTTTGCCTGATTTTGGGTAAAAGTTGCTCCTTTTTTAATAAAAAATTCAATATTTACATACATGGTGTGTTGTGAGTTAATTTTGTGAGTTTGCTTGCAAGCAAATTTCATGTAACAGACTGAGCTAGCTGATGGCAGACAGGTAGATTTCTGAATGAATCTGTGAGCAACTCAATCTGCCTGCCTGCTTTGCCTGATTTTGGGTAAAAGTTGCTCTTTTTTATAAAAAATTCAATATTTATATAAATATTTATAATATTTACATACAAGCCATGCCCAGCCAGTCATATGACCTTCATCCACAAATTGGGCCATGCCCACAGAACTGGTTAGTGGTCCCTGGGATTTAAAATTATGAGTTTGGTGGTCCCCGAGGTCCAAAAGGTTGGCGACCCCTGATCTGTAAGGCACCAAGAGTCAACATCGATCTGAAGGCACTAAAAAATGTCTTTATATTACCACATGTATATACATTTACTGTAACAATTATTTCCAATAGAAATTATAACTGATATAATTGTTATACAAAATACAAAACAAACTACACAAAATAAGAATTGCTCCAATAGCTCAAAGTTCTAGTGTAGGACCCCTTTTTAAAAAAGCAGATTTAAAACAGATTTTACCTGAATTCACCCAACACTACGAAGTGTAAACTATGATTAAGTAACCAACCAAAACATGTTGGAGCATGTTGAACTAACCAAACCATCAGGCTAAGAAATACTTGGGTTTTGCTTCTTGTGGTTTAGCATGCATGAAGACTGCCAGTGCAAACTGTTAACTCTGTTTCACTGTGGGCCAAAGACAGTCTTTTAATGGGAATGGTCATAGCCAAGCAAGAAACGGTCGGCCAACATTACAGCCAAACTGCTAAGGCCTCCCCCATCAAGGTTGTAATACAGTTAAAGAAACCCTTAATTTATCAGTTTCTTAGTAACTTGCAACTTTAACCTACAGAGGACAGAAATTAGTGGCAACCGAGTAGCAGGTGAAGGAATCCCTTGATAAATTGTACTGAGCATTATAACAAACCTTCCTTGCCCCCCAAACCCCCCAGCAATTATCTGTTAATTACACAGTGCCATAACGTCATGGTTACAACCCAGTGCCACTCGCTAGAACAATACATGCCAAGTGCCACTGTTTTGAAAGTCATCTGATTTGGGGTGACTAAGAGAAGCAGCTTCACTCCCATCTGATCAAAAATGTCAAGTCGCTGGTCCATCGGCAACGTCTGCCAGAAAAAGCACCGTTTAAGGAAAGCTGGGGAATGGGGGAGAGGGGAGGGAATAGAAGCTGTTTCCACCTGCTCGGAGAGGGGTGGCCTCCGTCACCCGGGGTTTAAGACTAGCCCGGGGCTTCACTTAGATGCGCCAAAAGGCAAGTCAGGATTGCGGAGGAGGGGAAGCGGCCTTTTCTTTTCTAGCTGATGTCTTTCAAAAAGTTTGGGGAGGGAGGGAGGGAGGGAGGAAGGAAGCGCACCCAGAAGAGACGAAGAGGAGGGGGCGGGTTTCTACCACACAACCTCGGAGTACGTCAGGGCCCGGCGCGCAAGCATATCACCGCCCCCCCCCCCCCCCCCCCCCCCCCCCCCTCCCCCCGCAACCCGCCTTAGCCTGCCTTCCCTTCCCTTCCCTTCCCCCTTTCAGGGGGTCGCCGGTCAAACTTCTCCCCCGGACGAGGTGTGCGCGCGGACGGAGTGATCGAAGCCCCCGGGCTTACCTCCTTCTGCTTGGGGTCTTGAGGATAGACGTCGGGCGGCCCCAAACGGGACCGTTTGAGAGGTCTCTGCTCATAGCTGAGGAGCCCGAAGGCGGCCATGATCTCTCATGTTAGCCGGCGAAATGAATGAGAGAGAGAAAGAGAAAGAGAGAGAGAGAGAGAGAGAGAGAGAGAGAGAGAGGAGTTGGAGATGGAGCAGCCTCTGAGCACCAGGGAGCAGCACTTGGCTGGCAGACAGACTCCCCCCCCCCCCCCGGGTCTGGCTCTTTTCCTACGTGGGAGACATACATAGATACGTACGCGGGGAGAGCAAAGGGCGGCTAGGATGCGGCAGGATTGGAACCCAACCCGCCCACAGAGGCAAATGTCACACACACACGCGCGCGCGCGCGCGCGCAGACAAACATCCCTGGAGAGCGGAGCGAGGGCGAGGGGGATGTCGGGGGGGGGGGGGGGGGGGGGGGGAGAAATGACAAGAAGGACCAGACGACTGGGTGAAAATGGATAGCGAGGCCAGGAAGAAAAGACCCCTCTTCCCTCCCCCTAAAAAGAGATGAATCCTCCCTTCCCAATAGTTGTAGGATTTCTTCCTTCTCTTGCCCGAGGCCAAATTTCACAGAAAAATAAAAAATAAAAATAAAGGCTTTTTAAAAATAAAAAAATTAAATAAAATAAACCAGGGATGCAGCTCCCATGACAGCATACACCAATGTCCCAGTAGCGCATGAGGTTTCAAAGTCACAAGTTCAAATGTCCTCCACACAAGATCACGTACCTCTGACCTGAAGTAAGTTATTACACCTAATTTCATGCCCGGCATTGTTACGGTGGGATAAGGGAATTCCCTTTTCTCCAATAAATTGGGGGCAAGAGAGTAAAATCAGTCTAATTGATCTTGACTATAACTTGCGTTAACCAAAATATCTCAACCATATCCGTTCCTTAATTAAATGCATTGACTGGCGGAATGTGTTAGCGTGTGTTGCTTTTGGACTCACATGACAAATTAGCATTGCTTTTTTTTCCCCCTACACTGGAAGATTGTGGAGAGAAACTACTTAATGGAAATACAAAAGGTGACACAAGGTATTTAAGGAATATTACATAAACTATGTTAATCAGTTTTGAGTGTTTACTTACAGAAGATTCAGTGAGGCCTGTGTTATCTGTATTTGCTACATCACTGCAACAAAAATATATGATGCAATCAAATAGTTAATGCCCAGGATGAAGGAGATCCTAAATGAAAAGATTTGTTCTCTTGGCAACCAACCAGCCACTCCAACAGATTGCAGCTGCCTTGGCTAGTGGTTCTAAATAGCAACACAAGAAATGCAGTGCCCTCTATGGCTCTACACTAGTACACCACCAAGTTTGCAAAGCTTCCATCATTGTTCACACTGACTTCCCAGAGAACGGGCATAGATCAGCCAGAACTGGGAAAGGAAGAGGCTTAAGGGTGATCTTTCTATCTGTGACCCTCTGTTTGTAGTGCCATAACCAAAAGCATCGATTTGCAGAAGGCAGATTTAAGGCTTTGTACTGTCTGAATCTCCCAAAAAAAGATATCAAGAAAAAATGGGATGATAATTCCGTAATAGAATTCCATTACGGAGAATTTAAGGAGAAAGAATCTCACCAGCATGTGTTTTGGTAACATGGTAGTTTATATTGCTAATTGTATCGTGTATTTGTTATCTATTCTAGGTTGCCCAATTTCAAAACAATTCTGGGCAGCTTCAAGATTAAGAGAAAACAAAAGGAAAGCAACACTATAGAAAAAGCAAAACAGTGACTCCAGGGGAATAAACAAACATTCCCTTCAAATGCCCCAGGTTCCAAGGCCTGGGGAAAGGACCAAGTTTTTAGAGCTTGCTTAAAGGCAAATAGGTTATTAGCCTGGCCCCAAATTTAGAAGCCATTCAGTTCCTATATATATCTAATGCCCACTATGGAGAATTCAGACAGCTCATCCATTTTCCTGTAGGCCTAAATGATAAATCATCAGCTGAGCCGTGGGTGAAAGATTTCTGCTTCCTGGCCATAAAGATAGTTGGAGAAGTAACTATTTTTAGAACAAGTGTTACAGAAGATGGAACATCCTTCACCCCAATCCTTTCAGCAATTCTCTCTTAAAATTAGAAAGAGGGTTTTTTTTGTCTTCCTAACATTCATCCATTCTATTTTTCTATAATTATTCTTTCCATGACACCATGGAGGAATAGAAGCCAAATCTTCATCAGTGGGTTACACTTTCAGATATATTGTCTCTGTTTCTGGGTGATTAGTTTTGAGAAGGAATTCAGACAAATTAGAGCAAGTTCAAAGAAGGACAAGCAATATGATCAAACGATCAACAAAAACTCATGCAGAAGGATTGTAAAAGCAGAGCATGGTTAAGCCGTGACAAGAGAAGGTATTTGAAAAAGTATCTTCTCTGCCATTCTAAATTACAGGAGATGAAATAAACAGGTTAAGAACTGATGGAAGACACTGAAATGGTGGCACTTTTATGGCCAACCATAAACAAAAAGGAAGAAGCAATAAAGAAATATGCCTCAAACTAACACTTGATAGATGTGAAAGCCTTGGAAAAGATATTCAAATGTCATGAAGCGTCTATACCAGGGGTCTCCAACCTTGGTAACTTTAAGACTTGTGGACTTCAACTCCTCATAAACCCCCGGTCTATACCTACAAAGAACACAATCATGAATGGTATTCCCTGTGACCTACATAGGTATTTTCCTCTGTGGAAATGAAAGTTGGACTCTGAAGCAGCAGATAAGAAGATTCTTTTGAATTTGGTGCTGGGGAAGACTCCTCAGAAAGCCATGGACAGCCAAGAGAAGAAATGATCTGATGATGTTACTTAGTTTGAATAATGAACCATGTGCAGGAGAATAACCGAATTCAGAGAGCACCAAGGGCCCCTCGAAAAAATGATGATCAAACAAATCAAACTAGAGTTCTCACTAAAGGCACAAATGACAAGGTTTAAATTATCCTACATATTATGCAAAGACCTAGATCCCTAGAAAATACTCTAATGCTGAGAAAGATGGATGGAAAGGCAAGAAGATGACCAGCAATGAGGAGGATGGAGTCAGTTATAATGGCAGAAGGTGTCCCATAAAAAGACTTCAAAGATCAGGTTAGAGCCATATTGTCACAGCGAAAATCTTTCTGTCATTGCTAAGATGAGACAATTATTTGATAGCATATAATTAAATCAAATGAAAAGCAAGAGCAATTCAACAATAAAGTCAATCATCCAAAGAGTTCTTGCCACTATTCTTTTTTTTGGATCTCTATTAGTTCCTTATTTGCTGGACAGAATTTTCTTTTAAAAAATATCTTCCTCCTTGCTCACAAATAATTCATAATGTAAATGAGCAGAGAGACCTACACATAGTTTATACCATGGAAGTTTACAAGGGCCAGTATGTGATACATAACTGACAGCATGATGCATACAGTAAGTTTTATAATTTACTACAGTTGTGTGTGCAACTGACACAAGTTGCCTAATTTGTCTCATTATACACATACACTCTTCTAATTCTATGAGATGTCTATGGTTTTTACAGATGCACTTAGCAGAGATATCAAGATTCTCTGCTTATACTCCTGCCTACACAGGTGTAGGTCTAAATGTGTGGTCCACATCTGAACAACCAACCATGTTCTTCTTGGATCAGGATGATTATCTATCTAATATTTAAGGAAATTGAAATCCAGTGCAGCTGATCTACATATCACCTGTAAATAAAGCTAATTAATAGGATACTACAAATAATAATTTTTATTATTTTGGAAAACCCCTGATATAATCTTATTATGATCCAAATCATAAAATTAATACTAACTGGTTATGAAGAAGCATACTCCCAATCTATGCTTGGCTTCTTGGATGTCAGTCCCTGTTCTCAGGTGACCTCTCTCAGTCAAGTGTTATACAGAGATGTGCAACTGAATAGTAACTTTGCATTCCTCATAGAAATTGAATATTATAAGGCAAAAAAAAAAAACCCACTGAGGAAAACTATTATTCTGGGCCATAAAATGCCAACATTCCTGTTGCAAGGACTGCAACAGATAGTCAGAATCAATGATACTGAGACTAGACTTCACTATTACTACCCAATGCATAAGTTCAATAGCTTCACTTGCCCCCAAGTGAGAGGGTCACAGATCCAGAAAATAAAAGTGTGATTTAAACCTTGCTTTTGCTTTATATGTTTTGCATTTTACATTTTCCAATAATTGAAGTTCTCCATCAACTATATTTCTAGTGTTTGTAATAAAACTAGATTATCAGGAACGATGTCCTTGAATCTCTGCCTGTGAAAACCTCTAGTACCAGCTTTGGTCCATAAGAAGCCTAACAATGCCTGAAATAATTTTATACAGTACCAGAATATATTTGGACAAGCAACATAGACTGCAAAAAAATCCACTTTCAATTTAATCTTGTTACTCCAAAAAAATTGAAATGATCATATTGCAGACCACACAAAAAACTGCTACTACAAAATATATAAAATTCCACATTGAATTGTTTGTCTTTTCTTATTATAGTTGTTCACACAATCAGACAGATGTTTAGTCTGGATTTGGAATTTTCATCCATCTGTTCAGTCTTTTCCAAGGACCTGGGTTAGGCAGACTTCTTTGCTTGATGATATTAAGGGTTTATAAATATAATTATTTCAGAATCAAGGAATAACAGTATAAAAAATAAAATTGATCACATTTTTGACAGATATTTTTGTAAATTCAGATGCCAGTCAGGAAGCTACATCCATATAATGTAATTATAAAATAACCAAAAGTGGGAAAGCACATACACAGTTAGTACAGGTGAAATATTGAAAACCAATAAATATTTAATCTGCTTGTATTCCACCTAATACATCAATACATAAATGAATGTCTTTGCAATAATCTACCTAGATTGATAATTACCTTTCTATATTTCATTTCATTTGAATTATTTTCTAGATCTTGCTGTCCTGGTGTATTGACACATCTACAAAAAATACTTTTTTTCTTTGTTGTATCTGGTGTGCTGTATTTTAGATGGTGATCAGCTTATAAGCAAAAGTCCCACAAATATTAACATCATCATTTCAACTATTTTCTCAATTTTGTCATGATACTACTTTTAAGAAACTCAGAAATTATACTTTTGCATAGATGCCAATGGAATAAAGTGGCTATTCCGTCATAACATCATTTATTACCAGGCTGAGCAATTTTGCAGCATCTATTAAATATGTCATCTGTTTTTATCTTTTTATTTTCAACTTCTGCATTTGCTGCTACATTATTGTCATTGTTGCTTGGTGTGAAAAGTAAGGTCCTACACAGAGGGAAGCATTCAGCAGGTTCTGACCAATTCTGGAGAACTGATAGCGGAAATTTTGAGGAGTTCGGAGAACCGGAAAATATGACCTCTGACTGGAGATTTTATCGTATCCTTCCCCTGCCATGCCCACCAAGCCATGCCCACAGAACCAGTAGTAAAAAAAATTGAATCCTACCACTGGTCCCACAATTATGCAGGAAAAGAAATGCACAGGTATAGAATCAGCAGTAACTAAGTCAAGAGTAATGACTGTGAGAGAGAACTAGATATCCTAATGGACCATCATCTAGTGAGCCAACAGTGTGCTGCACCTGCCAAAAAAGCCAATGCAGTCCAAGGCCACCATGACAGAGGGATAGCATCACGATCACAAAAAGTGATAGTACCACTTTATACTGCACTAGTGAAGCCACACTTAGAATACTGCATCCAATTCTGGTCACCATGTTACAAAACAGATGCTAAGCCTCTGGAAAGAGTGCAGAGAAAAGGAACAAAGAGGATAAAATACCTACCGGTTAAACCATGTGATGAACAGTTAAGAGAACTAAGTATGTCTAGCCTAAAGAAGAGGAGGATTAAGGGGTGGCATGATAGCACTCTCATGGTACTTAAGGACTGTCACACAGAAGAAAGGTCAACTTATTCACCAAAGCATCCATGGGCAAGAAGCTCATCAAAGAGAGAGCCAACTTGGGACTAAGGAGAAATGTCCCAACAATTAGTGAGAACAATTAATCAGTGGAATAGCTTGCCTCTTGGAGTTGTGCATTCTCCATTGCTGGAGGTTTTCAAGAAAAGATTGACCATGAAAATATTAATTTCATCTAAGATATTCAGGATAGTTTCAACTTTAGAAACACTTGAGCAAGCAAAAAATAAATTAAAACAGCAGAATAAAGTCTGTGTCAGGATTCCAGCTGTTACCTCAATTAAATCATAAGTCTCAAGCCAAACTTACAAAACTTCAAAAGGATTTATTGGACTTAACATGTCCAGCACTGCCTGAGTGTAATTGACTCATAATTCATTATCACCCTTGACCCTGGTTTTCCCCCACCCCCTGGGTGTATCATAATTCATATTCTCCAATGAAACACATCCATAGCCAAGAATGATCAATCAAGTTCTCTAGTTAGAATTTTGCATGGCAGAAACTTCAGTCACCTGGTTACTATCTTTGAAAACATTTTATGGAATGCACTTTCGATTTCCAAGCTGCTGCACTACTCTTTCAAACCCCTTCCCCCCTCCCCTTTCTGTTGGCAACTCTAAAAAGACCATAGAAATATTTTATGAGTTGACAGTCTGTAGGACCACTGGTGATCTCTTCACCAGAATTCTTGCTCCAAGGGGCAGAAGTAGAATAAGCAGGGAGAAATTTAAATGTATACGAAAATTATTAATGACAAGAACAGTTCATCTCTGCAACAGAAGCTGATGCGAGGAGCTAGTTGTATATGCATCACTCGAAGTATTTAACCAGATACCATATAGCTACCATTCATGAATGTTCCACGTCCATCATATTTTACAGTTTCTCCATTAAATATATCATCCAATAGGATTTGGGAATCTTTTGGCTTTGCTTATATGTGATTTTTAATTGCCTCATGCTGCTCGTGCGCCAGTGCAGATCACCCCTCACAGCTTCTTCCTGACCATCATATTTTAATTTGAATACTCTTTGCAAGGGCTTCATTTTGAAATTAGTTTTCTGTGCCATTTTTACAGCCATTTTAAAGTGACCCAGAAAGCAGCAACTGGTTTATTTTTCTCTTTGAACTCAGTTACTTTAAGGTATTCACAGGGTCTTAAGGAAACAGTGAGCCAGGGTCATGAGTCATCATGATGCAAAAAAAGTTTCCCTGGATACATTTGTGGGAGACACAATTGTGGTCATGCCCAGACACTCTTTCCATTTGTAAAAACTGATATATACAATGTTGCAAGCAGAGAATGTACAATGTTGCAAAAGCTTTTTAGGCCCATTAATTGACAGTGAGACTGAAACTGATAAAAGTATGTTGACTTAGGAAAAGCAAATACCAGCAACTTAATTATAATTAAAAATAAATCCCTTTCAGGATGCAGAAATCTTGAAATTACACAATGTGGTACCCCAGATACACTCAAGATAATCAAGATACCCAGTAAAGTGAGAAAATAATGTTTGCACCTTCCGGAATGTCACATCTATCAGAACAAACACCTTGATCCCACAGCTCACAAAGGACCAACTTCACTATAAATATCACTAGCCTCTGACCTTCCATTTGGTAGTTACCTCAAGTGTTGTAACCTGTGCTAAACTGATAAACTAACCTCCTTTTCAATCCGCTTGTCTTGTGCATTTATTTCATAATCTGCTTGGAACCAGAATTTTCTTTTGATATTGTACTAGTATTTTTGTGCATTACCTTCAACTATATCTCGTTTGCACCTTTTCTGTGAGCTTGAAGGCCACTCAAGCATGCTAGCAGACGAAAGATTAAACTGAAATTTAAGTCTCTGCAATGTTTGTGCTATGCATTTTCCTCTTTAAAAACCTTTCAAATGTTAAACAGAAAAGATCAGTTTTGCAATTGCACTGATTCTTATAAATTCTGGGGATGGTAGATTGTATAATTGGTCCATAATCTTTATATATCTTTTCAATATTATCATAATCTTTATAGCATAAAAGAATATGCTTTTAAAATCTTTATATTTTACAAACAAAAATCCAGGAAGGAATGAAGAAGTTTTACTGATAACAACCAAAACTGTATTTAACTTAAAAAGCCATGCATGCAGATGGTAATAAAAAAATAGTCACATTAGTTTAAATTTTATAAGTTAATAATATGAGTAGATATAAGCAAATCAGCTATAATCTTTCTTCTATAGATTCTTCTATGCATACATTATAGATTTTAAAAAAATATACTCTCTCATAATGAAAGGTAATAATACATTCATAATAAAATCCATTATATAAACTAATGCCTGTTCTTGATGATGAGCTTAATTTGAAACAATAGATAAAGTATATTATAAGATCATGTTGTAATCCAGTTACATGCAAAAACTTGATTTAGGAAAGCAATTACTGTTCATGAAGTATAGCTTTTGAATTTAGAGCTCTATGAAATCTTCTCACCTGACAGATTACATAAATATTCATTTAGCTTTTTAATTAGTACATTCAATCTCTGAATGGGTTGCCTACAGAGTTTCAGTCATTTGAATGCTGGGTTGACTAATTCTCCAGTGGGGATTGTTACATTTTATATTTCAATATAACATCTCTATTTTAGGGCAATTTAAAATCCCATTATCATCAGTTTCTATTTTATTGATTCCTTTCTTCTTTTTCTACCATTTCCACTCACTTGTGTGCATGCAGGTAGTCCAAACAATTTTCTTAATGCAAACACTTCTAAGGTTTTAACACAAAGACTTTAATTTCAAATATTTATGACAGCACAAAGAGTTAGGGCCAATTATTGTTTCTAAATTTGGGTTTCAAAACTAACAAAATACCTTCATGGAAATGTATTCATTTCTTTTCACGCATACTCAGAATTACACATATCATAAACTTTAAGTGAAATTTCTCATGGCAGAAGTGTCATTTTATATTGTCAAAACTAACTATGCATGTTGGTTAAATATTTGATTAAATGGAGAAATGGTCAGTCCATTTCATGTGAAAAAAAAACAATGGTTCTCACTACGTGGAAATGTTGAAATTAAAGAAGTAGATTATGACACTTGCTGTTTATATGGAGGAAAAAAATATGTTTCATTCTTAGTGACTTCATGCATACTTTCATGTTGTTTTCTTAATTAAAGTATCAAATTTGATTACAGGACCAAATAAGGTGGCTTATTTATTCCCAGTCTAACCTATAGCTCTGACTGACGCTCCATTCTCTCATTTCACTGTGAATTCCTTCCTCATCACTATTGCTTGCCTGCTGCTGTTTAGGGTCTCCAAACAAAAGGGCAACTCATACACATGATGGATACTTACACCTAAAGAGCTTTCCTAGTTTTAAATCTCAATGTCTTTGGTTCTGAGGGACAGAAGAAGGGGGTGGCCTTATTAGTCTAAAGTGGCCAATAGATTAATCCCAACTGTTGAGGGATCCGTTGATTACACTACCAACAAAATCATTGCTGCTGGTCATAGGATGATATACATAAGAGGAAAAACACTATTATAACACTACAATTGTGAAATAAGATTTCTGGTGCAGGATAGGGACCATATGAAGATAACATTGTGAGGAAATAACATAAAACAATGATTACTGAGACATGTGAAGGGGCCATGTTTAGATTCAAGTTGTGAAAGGCTACATCTTTTGTTTTTGATGCTTTTGAAATGCTAGCCTGGAAATTAAAGATAAATTTATGCTTTCTCTTCTATCAGTTGAAAAGGTTGATGTGAAATTAGATCTTGGAAATGAATTAACATGTAACATGCACTAGACTCCATCCGCATTTTAAAAAGAAAATTTAGAGAAATAAATGCTTTGCTGGAACAAAATGTTTTCAGCAAGAGAATGGACAATCATCGGATTCTGCCTATTTTCTCTTCTATGTGTTGTAACCTTTATAGCTCTTTATAGAATTTCTTCATATAAATTTTTCTCTACATCTATCATCACTAAGAGGCAAAAATGTACATACATTCAAAACATTAGTCAGTAATTTGGGGGAAAAGATGAAAATATATTGAATCAGCCTGTTATTCTTGGAGCTCTGACGTTATAAACAAAATTGTTGATATGAATAACTTGCTTACAGTGAAGACTGTATTTCAGTAGAATTGGTACAAGTTCTCTTCCCACTACCCACTTCTTACAATATGTATGAGGAACAAACAAGACAGCAAATTACACATGGAAGGATAATTACATGTACATAAATTAATTAAGAATGCCATGGTTAAATTATTCCAGAAAGAGAGAATGAAAGAAAGAATTCATATAATATGTGGCTTGGTACTACAACATGCTTAAACTTTAGAGATGATTTGCTCTGCTTGGAATTCAGCAAACTGTTCTACAAATGCCAGGTTTTACATAAATCCATTTCAAAGGACCATTAAAGAACAGGTATGTGCTATATACAATGTTCTACTTACTATTCTACTCTGCTTCATTTCCAGTGAGAGATTTACAATGAATAAGTAAAAAGTGTATCTAAAAGCTTCAAGCTTTGAGTTCAATTAATTGATTCTACTGCACAATTGAAAATAGTTAAATCATTTATAGTGAGAAAATGGGGTTAGGAGATAATAAACAATCCCACTTAACAGAACTAGAATATTTAGATGTACATTAATTTAACTATGAAATTGCTTAACTAGAAAAGTTGTTTAAATTAGGGTGGATGTTAACAAAGAGATCGTTTTTGTCTCTTTGCTGGTACCTAGAGATCATCTAGGAATTTTGCAGATAACCCTTGTTTGAAAGAAAGCACTCATCCAGTTGAACAGCTTTGTGACAAGCACTAATATAGCCATTGCCAATTGTCCATTCATATGCCCAATCTGAGAATAAAATAGAACACTGTCAGCCTTATTTTAATAATAACATTATTAAATAGACCTCGTATCATCTGCCTAAATGACATTTTAGCATTATGCAAAGATAAAATGTTAAAATCTGAATATTTTATTGTGATCTGCCTGATTTAAATTTAAGCATTTCCCCTACCACTATCAGCCCACCCCCACCCCCGGGCACACAGTGGCTAACTTAATCCAAGATCCAGGTCTCATTCTGGAATTTTCAGTTCACCCAATCAGACAAAGGCTATTAAAAAGCAAACAAACCCAAACAGGGCACTCATCAAATTACACTGAGGTTTCCATCTGTTATTTTAACCTTTGTTCTCAAGTAACATTGAGAAAAGATGCTGCAAAACCCACTTTACTAAAGATTTCATTTGAAATTATATTTTTACGTTTTTTTGCATGCCTCATCTAGGATTATACATGCCAGCCCAACAGAAGAAAGTTGTTTTTTGCATAGCGGGTGTGTTCAGTTTTGCTTGTGCTCTGGCCATTGCAGCAGCTATAGGAACTCAGCTATGGATCCAAGGAAAAATTCTTTGCAAAACTGGAGCATTGCTTGTTAATGCTACTGGCCAGGAATTAGATAAGTTTATTGGTGAAATTCAGTATGGACTATTCTATGGGGAGAGGGTTAGACAGTGTGGCCTTGGAGGGAGACTTTTTCAGTTTTCATGTAAGTAACAATGACAATCTGAATTATTTAATACTTTGTGCATGCTATCATGGTCTAACAGAAAAAGTAAATGAGCTTTCTCCTATTTCTTCTGAAAGAATTACAAATGAGAAATGCAAAATTATAGCACTATAATATATGTGTATTAATCTATCATTTTTAAAAAATTGAATTGTGTTTGAAATTCTTATACTATATTATATACCTTTGCATAAGATAAGGCAAACTCAACCTATAGAGATTTGCATGGTGGTGACATCAATTTATTCCCTAGGGCATTTTTTTCTAAATACATTTGCAGAAAATTGCAATATTAACTTCTCAGCTGCTTCCCCTCCCTAGTCCTTTGTGTTCCCTTTTAATCTGCTTAAAATGAATGAGAAAAAGTGCAAGGAGAACTCGAATGAATCTTCAGTTTCAATAGATGCAGAAAACTAAATGCAGTAGTGCAATCCTACCTGTGGACAATTCCATTTATTGTCTGAGACTGATAGATGTATAAATATAAGGTGAGCCTCCACAAACCTAATTTGGCTTGGCATTTTAAAAAGAAATATGGATTCAGTTCCAATATATGTATTTGTAGATTGAAACACTACCTTAAAAAGGAGAAATAAAATGTTGCTTGTGCTGCTAACCACTGCTCTCCTCAATTGGCACAAAAGGAACTATACTTTATGATGCATCAATTTATTTTCCATACCAAAATATTGTTAAGGCTGCCAGTCACAAGGCTGACTTCTTTGAGCATTACACAAATCATGGTTATAAAGACAACAGCTGATAACATGTCACCTAAAATTTATTTATTTTTTTATCAGCAAGAATTGGCAGGCAATCTGCAGAGAAGCAGTTCTGGCTGCTCCAAATAATTTGTGATAGTCTGAAATCTTTGCAGTGATGGTAACCATATTCATTCAAGTTATTGCCAAGAATAGCCTTGTTAATTAAATTCTACAGCAAGCAGAATATAATTTTTTTCCCAAAAAATTTTCTCTTTATTGAAGATCTACTTTTCAAATTGCACCCTCCTATGAATTTTATAAATGCAGTTGTAAAGAATGAAACAAGAACTGGATGTCATTTTTACTAAAATCATCTTGCTAAACATTCCATCCCCAAGAAATGCTCTACTAAGGGAGCATGAGATAAATTGAAGAAAATATATTTTACTGAGCCTTACTCTTCTGATACAATTGTATGAAAAAAGGTAGCTTTAGATGAATTGGATTAATGAGAAAAACACAAATCCACAAGTCACATTTAGAAGATTTCAATAATCCAGTTAAATATAACTACAGCTTGCTGTGTTTGAAATTGAGAATTTATTTCAATAATCCAGTTAAATTTAATTACAGTTTGCTGTGTTTGTGTAATACAAACTTTGGTTTATATACAACAGAAACAATATTCTACTCTTTTCATTGCAACAAGGTAAGTTTCAGGTTTTTGTTGAAAGAGCCACTATGACAATATAACTATAACTTGAACATGCTTCTCAAACAGATGCTTCATTGGCAGTGCAGATAAAACCTCTTTTTTTTCACCCAGCATAAGCCAAGGGAGGATAGTATTGCTTTATTAGGACAGGGGGGAAACAGCCTGGCTGTTACATTGCTGTTCTAGTCAAATGAGACCTTGCTAAATGGGGCAGAAGAGAAATATTCTTCATGTGCAGTGGGGAATACATGCTTCAGAAATGATTAAGAAATTCAATCTTGCGCTGGTATTCATTCAAAAGCTGCTTGCAGTTTTCTGTTCAAGGCTGGCAACAGTGTCACTGCTTTTAAGGATCTCAGCAGCTCTGATAAGTGGATTTTGTAAAGCAGTAGCTACAGCAGCAATTCCTTTCAACCTCACTTGGAAAAAGTATTTCTCAAACTTGGTGTGAAGACTTCAACTCTCAGAATTTCCACGCCGGCAGGGGTAATTTTTAAAGTTTGAGAAATACTTCTCTAATAGAGAGCTTGCATTCGCACAAAGTTCCGATCATTTCCAACATGTACACTCATCCAAAATATGCTTCAATAAGAGTAGTGATTTACAGAGACTAGATTACAGGTAGTCCTTGATTTATGACCACAATTGAGCCCAACAATTCTGTTGCTAAGCAAAACATTTGTTAAGTGAATTTTGCCCAATTTTATATATATTTTTTGCCACAGTTGTTAAATCAAGGGTCTTCAAACTTGGCAAGTTTAAGACTTGTGGACTTCAACTCCTAGAATTCCTGAGCTAAAATGACTGGAGGAGAAATTCTGGGAGTTGAAGTCCACAAGTCTTAAAGCTGTCAAGTTTGAAGACCTCTGTGTTAAACGAATTACTGCAATTATTAAGTTAGAATCATAGATATTAAGGGAATCTGGCTTCCCATTCTCTTTGCTTGTAAGAACATAACAAAAAGTGATCACATGGCCCCAGGACATTGCAGCTGTCCAACTAGCCAAATACTGCCACTACTAGCTGATCGTGATTGCTCAGATTTCACTACAAATTTTCTACACCTACCAGTAGATATTAAAAATTAAGTATGGTGTTTTCTGACTGCAAAGCAGAAGTTCCTTTATTTCGTTACATCCTTTGATTGGAGATGTGACAGAGAAAATTCCTACTGAGGTGGCATAAGTGTTTAGAAAGAGGAGACATAAGTGTTGGAAAGAAGCACAAACCTCTGAAGGACATATTCCTGTCATTGTAAACAAGCACAACATTATTTTAATGGAATTTAGGCATTGTGATGCCAAGTGATCATTGCTCAAGCCCTTGGTTCTTTTGGATCCAGGCAATAAATGTACCAGTGGATAAGGAAATTTCAAGTTTTATCATTTAACCATAACAGGCAAACTAAATAGAAACACAAACAAGCATAACATTTCAAGCAAGGTAGTTCCCCTTCAGCTGCAAAGAGGCCCATTTCAAGGAGCAGGGATACTCCAAGGCCAGGGTTGCACAGCACTGAGTTTACAAGCCTGTGTAGAGGCACAAAGCTTTTGTGTTATTAAATCCTGGCACCAAGAATTCATGGCCCTGCTTCCATGGTCACCAGACAGCAAGATCTGGCCTTGACCAGATAGTGTATAATTCTGGAATGGGAACTATCATTCTGATAAACAGTGCTCGCCTAAACAATCTGCAGCTGTTTGAAAATTCTCCCTTATTTATTAAGTAACAGTGAAAACAAGGAGGTTAAATATAGCTCAGAATGAACTCTAAACTTTTAGAAGTTCCTTAATATGAAGGAGAAATCAAAATATAGATAGGCCTCAACTATCTGGGTGGCCCTTGACTGTCTGCATCACAGTTGGGAATCAGAATTTTCATTGCTAAGCAAGGCAGTTATTAAGTGAATGCAATTTCACAGCCTTTGTTGTCATTGTTGTTAAGCAAATCATTGCATTAGGTAAACCATGTAATCATTAAATCATAGTCTCCCTTTGACTTTGCTCATCATAATTATTTAATGTGGTTCAAACTGACATAAGTACAATTGCCAAGCATCCAAAATTTGATCACAAGACTGTGGAGATGTTGCAGTGGTCATAAGTGCAAGGACCACGCATAAGTCACTTCCTTCATTGTAACTTCAAGCAGTCACTAAATGAACAATTGCAGGTTAAGAACTATTTGTATGTCAGTAAACTCCTCAAAATACAAAGGTGTTCTATATTGCAACTAGAGATACATGTTAGGAGTAAAATCAAGTTTTAAACAGGCAAATGGACTAATAACAACAGATGAATAAATGTTTTAAAATGTTGTACCTTATTTCCAAGCAACACCTAATAAACTCTTAATAAACCCTGGGTGGCAAAAAAAAAAAACAGCAACAGTGCAATTAAAACAAACCACCCACGAGACAATAACATTCCTTTCGAGGTTTATGCTACTTGGTCTACAACTACTCTTCAAAAAATTGCTGTTTGATGCTTTAGAGGGACATCAGCAATTTTTTGAAGAGTAGTTGTAGATCAAGTAGCATAAACCTCGAAAGGAATGTTATTGTCTCGTGGGTGGTTTGTTTTAATTTGCACTGTTGCTGTTGTTTGGAAATAAGGTACAACATTTTAAAACATTTATTCATCTGTTGTTATTTGTCCATCATGTGCTGTAGGTATATTTGGCAATATGATCAAAGGCTATAGGGATAAATGAATATCCCTTCTAAATTTGGAATTTTGGTTATCTCACTTACAGGAAACTGGGTAAAGCATGCAGATTATATATGTGTGTAATGTATACAAGGCAGTGCATACATGGTTTTGCCAATACATGGAAAAAATTGTGTCTATAGTGTAATATATATAATCCTTCTTTCCTTGGGTTCCTTGTGTATAACGTACATTGTTTTTATACTGAAAACAGGTGTTTCTACTGAAATCTTTGGCAGCAGAAAAGTGTAATTAATCTATGGACAGCAAAAACCAATGATGGTATAAAATAATACTAGCATCTTTTTGTCCTTTTTATGGATTTAATTTTTTTGTACTGTAGCTTTAAGGCAGCTAAATCCTATGAAAGGTTTAGCACCCATTTTATCATCACTTGCAGCACCACTCATGCAAACTCTATTTAAGTCACAAAAAATGTCCCTGGTGATGGTACCATTTACTTCTGCTAGCTGTGTTTGCATATCAGTGCATTGAGTCCCTGTATGTCATGCTTGAGAAGAAAAATTAAATCATCTGTCCTTTTAAGGCTATTCTCCAATTCAATGTTTTTCCTATTAACCACTATTATATGTATATTTTTAATTGTAAAATGAATTTGCTCTGCCTATAAAACCCATGCAGGCATAGAGAGAGCCTTCTGCTTCATTTCCTCTGACTTCTGTCAGTTTCTGGGTCAGCAGTTCATTTTCTAAAAGGCCATCAGCATTCAGATTTATTCCTTGACGTTTAAAGTGGCTTTGCTTCTAAGGCAACATTGTTGTAGGATTAAATTTTATTAAATGGCCAGCTATAAATTGTAATGATAGATTTTAAAAATGTAAATGTAGCTATGGAGAGAAATAGGTGGCTAGTGTGGCATCAAACCTAAGTTTTGCAATTGCTAAAAAAAATCTCACCCTAGCTGTCAAAACAATCAACATTTTGTGATTTTATATGTATATTATGCAGTGGAGTTTTTTTGCACAATATGCATTGCAGCTCAAAGCAGGTTTATTCATGACCACCACTGGGTTAATTCACCAGCATAGCCTTCCATAATCTGGAACTCTGCATAAACTACAGTAGGTTTATATGTTGCTTTAATTGTATGATAAGACTACAGATGCCACAATGTGCGGTGACCTAAATTGTAGCTTGGTATGATGGGAGAAAATCCAAAGACATTTAGCAGGCCAAATTATTGAAGTCAGTTTTTGTATGCTTAACTTGAAGTTTTTAGCAAAGCCATATGTTTTGTACATTCTGCTACATTGAGCTCATTGCTTATTTCAAAATAAAGTAGAATGTGACAGATCACTGAAATTCCCAACATTATCATAGCATAAATCTTCGGATATGCCTGTAAAGTAGGATATTTTCAAAGATATGTGCTGCATGTTAGATGTTTGATTAACTTAATGTTTGAACAATTATCCTCTATAAGTATCTTTGAAAGGAGTACAATTGCTTAAACCATGAAAGAACAATTGAAATAGATATAATGGTGTCCGACTTTTTATCTGTCATCAGCAATAGCCTCTTTACCCAGTTGTCTTATTTCCAGAGAAGTGTGCATAGGCATATTTGCAATTCTAAAATCTTTTGTTTAAACAAAACTTCACCAGCTTTTTATTAAGTTGATCAAAACATTCTTCTGTTTATCCTTACTCACAATAGATAAATTTTGTGACTTTTTAAAATTTATTTCTGCTAGTACAGTACAGAATAGAACAGAATAACAGTTAGAAGGGACCTTGTAGGTCTTCTACTCCAACATCCTGCTCAAGTAGTAGACCCTGTACCATTTCAGACAAATGGCTATCCAGTCTCTTTTTAAAAGCCTCCAGTAATGGAGCACCCACAACTTTTGAAGGCAAGCCATTCCACTGATTTCTTGTTTTATATATATAAATATATATATGTGCTGTTTAGCTTCCTTCGGGTATTATCCCATGTCATTGTAGTTCTGTTAAAGTTGTAGCAACGTTTCAGCAGAATCTCATCTGCCATCCTCAGGCTTCTGTATAGAGTTAGTTCCTGGTTTCAAATTTGAGGCTGGTCCATTTTGATTGGTTGGGAGCCTGGATCTGTGTTCATTGGACTTGGAGTTTGATTGGTTGGTGTTTCTGGTTTCTTCTGTCTGTTTTGTGGCTTTGATTGGCTGGCAACACTCTGTTCTTGTGTTGGAGGCTTTCAGTGCAGCTTGGCTCCATGTGAAGGGACGGCTGCTCTTCATTAGCAAGCTGCTATTCATTAGCAAGCTGGGTTTCACCTGGGTGCCTGGTGGAGGGGTGTTTGGGTTGGAAAGCCTCCAACACAAGAACAGAGTGTTGCCAGCCAATCAAAGCCACAAAACAGACAGAAAAAACCAGAAACACCAATCAATCAAACTCCAAGTCCAATGAACACAGATCCAGGCTCCCAACCAATCAAAATGGACCAGCCACAAATTTGAAACCAGGAACTAACTCTATACAGAAGCCTGATGATGGCAGATGAGATTCTGCTGAAACGTTGCCACAACTTTAACAGAACTACAATGACGTGGGATAATACCCGAAGGAAGCTAAACAGCATATAGATAGATAGATAGATAGATAGATAGATAGATAGATAGATAGATAGATAGATAGATAGATAGATTTTAGCTAAGCCATGCATTTTGTGCATTCTGCTACACTGAGCTCATTGCTTATTTCAAAATAAAATAGAATGTGACAGATCACTGAAATTCCCAACATCATCCTAGCAGAAGTAGGATAGTGATATTTATTTAAAGAAGATGGTGTTCTTCAGGTTAAACTAAATCTCCCAGAAACCTATAAATCAAATGGGAAAAAAAACCAGAAACAATTCTCAGAACAAGGAATTGTGTGAAAAAGGAACAATATGGTATCACACAAATCTTTTGGGGGAAACAGCATATTTGAAACAAGTATTTCTTCACTTAGCACCTATCTTGCCTCTTGAAGAGCAAAAGCTTGGAGACAAAGCTTCGATAATGATCTGACATGTTCAGGCAGGCTTGTCCGGAAAGACATTGTCCTTCTGATAACTGGATCCAAACTTACACAGATTTTAGAGATTAAGATCAGGACAGGACATTGAATTGTGCTTGCAAATGAAAAAGTAATTGATGTTTTTACACCAGTACATCCAAGCTTTCCATTCATGGGCAATGATCTAATTTGCAATTTTGAAGACTAGAGCTTTATTTCAAAAAATGTCCTAGAAATCTACATTTTAAGTCCAACAGCATAGTCTACTGCACCATTACTTCACCAACAAATTATAATATTAAGATGAAGTGCTTGAATCTCAAGTCAGTTGACAGAATTAGAGAGTTCAAATGGAGTTGCAGATAATTTATATTATACGTGTTATTACAAATTTATTTGCATTACCTACATTGGTTTTTCTCAGCATGTTTTAACCACAGCCAAGCAATTCTAAGGAATTATTAGCACCAGTTTAATCATACCCCTGTGGACTAGGAGCAGTTATCTTGTATTCTACAAATCATTGTAAAATATCAGTTGTGGCTAACTCAGCAGAGGTATTTAAAAATCAGTAGAAAGATTAACCCACAAACTTTTCTGCCTAAGTAGTTATCTACTTGTACATTGCCTTTAGAGCCATTATGTGACTATATATATTTTATATAAATAGTGCATTTCTTACTATATATTAATATACAATATGTTTAATAATGCTGAACCAAATAAGGATATGATTCACAAACAAAAACTCACCTTCTGTGGAATGCATCCTGTATTTAAATAATTTGGAAATTAAACTATACATGTTTAATTTATGCTCTTACAAGCCTTCAATGAGCAACCATTCAAAGTTATAAAGGCAAAGCTGTAAAAAGTTATTTATCACTGTTTTTGGGGGGGGAGGGGGTTGAACTTAGGACTGTTGCAGCATCCCTGTGGTCATGTGATCAAAATTAAGATGCTTGGCAACTGACATGTATTTATGACAGTTGCAGTTCTATGTCATGTGATCATCTTTTGCAACATTCTGATGTGCAAAATCAATGAAGAAGCCAGTTTCCCTTAACCAGGTTACTAACCTAAGAACTGCAGTGATTCACTTAACAACTGTGGCAAAAAAACAAGTATGTTAAGTGTGTTTTGCTCCATTTTACTTGTTGTTAAGTGGGTCACTGTAGTTGTGACATTAGAAAACAGGCTGTTAAGTGAATTTAACTTCCCCTTGA
Organism: Laticauda colubrina; assembly: GCA_015471245.1. Taxonomy (NCBI): domain Eukaryota; kingdom Metazoa; phylum Chordata; class Lepidosauria; order Squamata; family Elapidae; genus Laticauda; species Laticauda colubrina. The sequence continues at coordinate 29,247,864 of BLBF01000040.1, forward strand.
CTGCTTGTCAGAAGGTCGTAAAAGATGATCACATATCTCTGGGAACCATCATAAATATGAGTCAGTTGCCAAGGGTCTGAATTTTGATCATGTTACCATGGAGATGCTGTAATGGTTGTAAGCATGGAAACATGGTCATGAATCATTTTTTTTAGTGCCATTGTCACCTAAAATGTTCACTTAATGAACTATTGTAATTTGAGAAATACCTGTTCACTAAATAATGGCGAATAACCTGAAATAAATACTATTGTCCATATATGTTTGGGCTGCTGGCAGTTTTTGTCTAGAAGTCTAGCTCTTCTGGTAGGCACCATGTTAGGAAATGGAGGAAATATATGTGAATGCTTCTTGGCAGATTAATTGCTAACCCTTCTCGGAAGATGTATATGTATTAAAACATAAACATTGACAACATGTCCCCTATTGTATCAGCTTTACTATCTTCATATAGTTGTCTTTTTTATCTATACTTCTATTTAATGTCAGTCCTCCATCATAAACAAGTTATGAAACATCTTGCCTTGCTTATCAGGATTCTTTCCATGTTGATAGTAATTCCCTGTTCCAGCCACAATGATTGATGAGGCAACATGTAATGTCATAGATAAATAAATGAATATTTTTCTGATTTATTTTTTTCAGATTTTATAAATAATAAATATTTTCTGTTAGTTTTTCCAGAATTATTCAAAATTATGCCTGCAAGTATCCATGTAAGCATCATCCTCTTTTGCTTGGCATTATTTGTCTTTGCACTGATTGCAACCGGCTTCTTCATGTACAATGCATTTGGTAATCCTTATGAAACCTTACATGGCCCATTAGGACTTTACCTGTGGAGCTTCATTTCAGGTAAGTCCAGTAATACTTTGGCATGTAGATAAATCTCTATAAATGCATTGATCAGATTATCATGTAAGATGAGGTGGACAAAGTATTCAAAGTGTGATCCCAGGCTTTTTTTTTCTTCTGGTTATTCTTTTCTTTCTTTTTTTACATAAAACTAGATTTTTTTTCTTTTTAAACTGATGTTTTCTACTCAATATATTCATCATCATATGCAATCTAATTGAAATTTTGACAGTTGTTAAAGCCCACGTCACACTGAACCAACAGATGCAAAGAGGATGTAAAACAGACAAAAAACCTTGCCATCCGTTGGTTAACGCGATGTATCCGTTCTGTACTGACTGCCTCCATTTTGCTTCCTCTATATCCGTCCAGCATTCGTTTATGGATGTTTCATCCGCTCCAAAAGTTTTGGGCTGCCTAAAACTTTTGTGCGGAAAATGTATCCAGTTCGTCCGTTCTGCATCCGCTAGGCATCCGCTACACATCCGTTCTGCATCCGTTACGCATCCGCTATATCCGCTAGGCATCCGCTGCGCATCCGCGCAACTCCATCCGCCCGGACGTGGGGAGGAAGCAGAACGGACGCAGAAAGGATGCAGAATGGATGCCTAGCGGATGCAGAACGGAAACAAAGCGTTTAAAACGGAAAAAACATTCGCAGAGGGGACCTATCTCGGATATTAAGGATGTCTAGAGGATGCCTAGCGGAAAACCTATACTGCCAATAAAAAGGGGGAGCAACTCGCCTGCATCGCACTTTCAGAACAGCAGCCCAGCGGTGCAGACCTCTGCAGCCTTCATCTGCCTCTTCCTCTTCCACAGCATCCAGTCATGTCCACCGTGGATTGTAACAAAGTCCTTTCGGCAGCCACCATCATTCTGCAACAGTGCGAAGCCATCTGCAGACTCTGTGAACACTACTGCGAGAAGAAAAGGAGCCACCCCAAAAGAGTCTGGGTCTGAAGATGGTTCGCCAGAAGAGCAGAGGACGGACTGTACAACAAGCTGATGGTGGAGCTCAGGAGCGAAGACACTCAGACGTTCCAGAACTTCATGAGGATGCCTCCAGCCATGTTTGACGAAGTTGTGCAGCGCCTGACACCCAGGTTGACCAAGGCAAACACCAGCTTCCAGCCCAGCCTGGAACCTGGGCTCAAGGTGGCACTCACTCTGCGCCACCTGGCCTCAGGGACCTCCTACAGGAGCATGCAGAACGGCTGGAGGGTGGCATCCAACAACATCAGCATTGTGGTCAGAGAAGTGGTGCAGGCCATCATCGAAGAATACAAAGAGGAGCTCCTCCAGTACCCCTCCACTGAAGAAGGCTGGAAGAAAGTTGCAGAGCAGTGGTATCAGAAGTGGAACTTCCCACACACCGTTGGAGACATAGATGGCAAGCACGTGGCCTGCAAATCTCCAGCCAACTCGGGGTCCACTTATTTCAACTCCAAGGGCTTCTTCAGCATCATCCTCTTCGCCATGGTCGATGCAGACTACAAGTTCATGTACATCGATGCTTCAGGCAATGGCTCCTCTTCAGATGCCCAGGTATACAATGCCAGTCACCTCAAGGAGGGGCTGGAAGGCAACCTCATGGTGGGCTTCCCAGATCCAGAACCCCTGCCCAACGACACACAAGATGTGCCCTACTTCATCATGGGGGATGACGACCTCTCCCTCACAACCTACCTCATGAAGCCCTACACCTCCAAATTCCTCACCCGTGAAGAGAGGATCTTCAACTACAGGCTGTCCAGGGCATGACGGGTGGTGGAGAACACCTTTGGCATCCTGGCCAACAGGTTCCAGGTACTTCTCACCACCATGCAGCATTGCCCAGAGACCATGAGGAGAATCATGGAAGCTTGCTGCATCCTGCACAATCTCATGCACACCCGCTACCCAGTCTTGCAGAACAGGCTCGTGGACCTCCAACAAGGCAATGGGGACATGGAGGCTGGGGAATGGAGGAAAGGGTGAAACCTGATCGACACTGAGGATGTGCAAGGCCCCAACAGAGCCTCACATGAAGCGAAGAAGCAGCGCAACCTCCTGAGACACTGGTGCAACTCCCCAGCTGGAGCAGTGGAGTGGCAAGACAGGATGTTAGATGCTTAATGGATGCTTCCTTCAGCCTGTCTCATCACACGGATGAGATTGGGCCATATATGTTTGGTTGGCCTACAATGAACAGGGCGTTTAATAAAGAGTTGTGTTTATGTTGACATGTGTGGATCAATGCTTACATTGTATAATGTAATGATAATGAAGGGCCATAGGGGTGGCACCTGGGAGAATGGACCATACAGTCCCACTATGCTTGCACTGGAGGTTTATCTATCCCACTGCTATCCTAACCCATCCCACAGCTATTACCCATCCCACAGGTATCCTAACCCATCCAAAGTTATCCTTACCCATCCCACAAGCAAGCAAAGGTTTAACCATTTCTAAAAGTTTCCAGCAAGACTTTATTAAAAAAAAGAAATGAAACAAGTGTGTGAATCATAAATAGACTTTATTAACAACAAGCTATAAAACAAAAATGAGTCTCTGGCACTCCTCTTGGTCGCTCAGTCTCCGGGGTGAAGGGTGCAGGTGCTGTGGAGGTGGCTGGTGCTGGAGTGCTTGTCATCAGCTCCTCCAGAAGCAGAAGCAGCAGAAGCGTCAGCCCCAGAAGAGTGAGCCCGTGCTGCAGAAGCCCCAGCAGAACCAGAGTGAGGGCCAGGGGGCGGGATGGTAGCCCTGTCCCACTTGCCAGGGCTGGCAGCAGATGGCTGAGGCTTGCTGTGCTTCCGCATGGTTTTGGGGTTGCTGGCTGGCAGGGAGGCTGGCAGGAACCAAGGCTGGCAGAAAGGCTGGCAGGGAGGCTGGCACCAAGGCTGGCAGGAAGGCTTGCAGGAAGGCTGGCAGGCAGGCAGGCACCAAGGCTGGCAGGCAGACATGAACCAAGGCTGGCAGGAAGGCTGGCAGGCAGACATGAACCAAGGCTGGCAGGAAGGCAGGCAGCAAGGCTGGCAGGCAGACCGGCTGGCAGGGAGGCTGGCAGCAAGGCTGGTAGCAAGGCTGGCAGCAAGGCTGGCAGGCAGACATGCAGGCAGGGCAGGCAAGGCAGTCAATGTGTCCGGCAGCAGGTCTTTCCTCTGAATGGCGACCTGCTTCCGAGCTGCTTCCGTTATATCCGCGGGGCTGACGCAATGCATCCTCCCCTCATGCGCAGTGAACGCCAGGCATCCATTAGGCTTCTGCTATGCATCCGCTAGGCTTCCGCTCTGCATCCGCTTCATCCGTTCGGTGTCCGCTCTGCATCCGCTGTATCCATTCCGCGTCCGCTTCGCTGCGGCCCCCCGGAAGCCCTGCGGATGTGCCACCCACTCCCATCCGCTCCCATCTGCTCCCATCCGCTTCCATCCGCTGGGCTTCCGTTCCGCATCCGCTTTGCATCCGCCCTGAGTCCTTCCCGCGTCCGTGTTATCCGCTCTGGTTATTCAAATTTTCGCCCCTTTTGAGAGCGGATAACAACGGATGGAACATTTTGCTCGTCCGCTGTGTCCTTTTTGCATCCGTTGGCCAGTGTGACATGGGCTTAAGTGAATCACTGCAGTTGTGATTGTTACATACTCAACAACTTCATCTAGTGTGAGAGGCCATCCTTCCTTTCCCCTCCCTTCCATTTTTTTTAAAATATGGGTCATGAATTCACATCGTGGTTAGACCCTCAACATAGAACTGTGCTTAGATTGAGAGATTTTAGCAACAGTCTAAGAATGACTAGTCTTGAAAAGTGAACCCGCCATAGCCCTGCTGGAAGTTAAATATTTGAGTGCTGTAAACATTTAAAATAGCTATTGAAATAACACTACTCTGTTACATGTGCTAGAGATTAAAATGTAATTTTATACCCAATAATTTTACAAAATGGACAAAATAGCTTATATAAAATTGGCAAAGTACAAAACTAGACAAAATGTGGAACTACAAAATATCAAGCAAAATCCCTTGAATTTAAAATAAACTGTAGTTTAAAACAGCTCTGAGTCATATTAACTTCAAAACTGTATCCTTAAATAAAACCATTTTCATTATTTAAATTTTCTAGCACCCATTTCAGAAGGCATATATTGATTAATTATTCTTGCACATTCTGCATGGAAATTATAAGGCTTTCCACTTGCACAACTATCAGCCACACTCTACCTTACCATGGTCTAAATAAATCCTTCATTCCCATGTACATGTAAATCCTTGGGTACTATGCATACAGCCAGGGATCAATCCAAGGCAAGAATAGGCATTGGGAATTTGAGTCTTCATTTATGTGTTTGTTTAAAATATTTATATAGCCACACATCTTATAATGAACTCTGGGTGGCTCCCAAACAAAACAGCATAGAAATAATTTTAAAACTATCAAACTAAATATTGCTAAAACAGAATGCCTATTTGTTTATTTGATTTCTATATTGAGTTCTATGCAGAACAAGTCACTTTGGACAATGTGCATCATAAAAACAATTTAAAACAATACAACATTAATCTATATAGGGGCAAGAGGCTGACTCTTTAAACTGCTTAGAGAGGGCTGTAAAGCACTGTGAAGTAGAATATAAGTTTAAGTGCTATTGCTATTGCTGTGCTCTACCAGTTGAAGCTTCCTAATGCTCTTCAAGGGAAGCTTCATCTAAAACTCATTGCAGTAATTCAAATGAGAGGTCACAAGGGAATGAATGACTATGAGCAAAGCTTCCTGATCCAGGAATGGATGCAACTAGCACACAACTCTATGATGGGCAAAAGCTGTCCTAGCCACATCTATCACCTGCTCTTCTAGCAAGAGCCATGAGTTAAAGAAAAATCCCAGGCTGCCCACTGATCCCACTGAGGGCAGAGTCACCCATCCAGGAGCAAGAGTGGAAAAACCTTATCACTGGAAAGCCCAAATGCCCAAAGGACTTATTCTTGCTTGGATTGAGTTGAAACCTATTGCAACCCATCCAGACTCTTACAACTTCCAGACACTGAGACAGGACTATGCAATCTTTTGGACCAAGTTGCACTGTGGAAAGCTGATAGCATCATCTAGAGGGGCAATCTTTGAACAGAAATCTGGCATAAATAGCACATTACACTCCTAGTTTTTGCTTTTAGGAGAAAAGGCTATTTATGACTGTCTCAGGCAACAGGGAATAGAATTAGCTCAGCAAGCACACTTGCTTTACAAGCAGTGGGATAGAAATTACCAAACATTACCATTCAGACAGATTAATAAGTTTTATTTTTCTTGTGCAAACAGATTTGGGGGACTTTGTTTAATTTATAAAAAAGAAAAAAGATAGAGATAGCATGTTTACCTTTTAATACATGAATTGGAACACTCATTTTAATCCAAGAAAATACCAAACAAAGCAAGAAAGGGGATCTGTCAGATGAAGCTGGCAGGCGACACAGACCTGGTGAAACTCAGTGGAGTGTGGATTTTAAACTGATATATTTAGAGAAAAGGTGGAGAAGAAAATTAAGTTATAATTATCTGTTCTTATTAATAATTGGATTCAACTGGGACCCAACCTCTTAAAGAAGAAAATAGACAGAAGAGCTAATTTATAAATGTTGAAGTATAACAACAAAAGCTGCAGTTGAATTTAGGTTGAAACATTGACTAAATATTAATTTTGAATTTCTTTTTTTTTTCAGTGTCTTGTGGTTTTCTTATTTTGATACTGTTTTCTTCAGAAGTGAAAATCCACCACCTCTCTGAGAAAATAGCTAATTATAAAGAAGGAAGTTTTATTTTTAAAATTCACAGTGAGCAGTTTGCAAAATCCTTCTGGATCATCCTGGTGTGCTCATTAGTACACTTTATGAACATTCTGCTTATACGCCTGGCTGGATTTGAGTTTCCTTTTTCAAAATCAAAAAATTCTGAGGCACCGAATGGAGCGATGGATCTAATGTACTAACTAAACATACTTTAAATCTTGATTTATGCAAATAATGCATCCTGGCTTTTTTCCAAAAGATGCAAAGAATACACATATTTAAAAGGTTGGTTTTTGCTAATGTATTCTGAGGCAGAAAGATACACAGCAAACAGGATATAATAAGAGCTTTATTCAGGAATATTATTTTCATTAGTGTATCACTTTTCATCACAGCAATACAAAAAGAACATGAAACAGAACACCTGCAGCAATCCATAACAGAATCTGTTTATTTCCTATTTGCAAATTCTGTTGAATAGTGTTTGTTTAGAAGTATTGTCAATCCATACTTTGAAATATATTTGAAAGCTGATCAGCTATTTCAATTTTCATTCAAAGAACTAAGGGCTCAAGAATTAAAACTGAAAACATCTAGCCATCTAGCATTTTGTTACTAGACAAAACCATAATTTCAGTAGCAAGTCATTTAGATTAAAAAATTGATCTGCTAAAATTGTTAGAGATGAAAAATTGTGTGCAAAATCAAGAATGAAATAAACTTTTCCAATAGAAACAAAAAGTGCCATTTTGAAATCAGACATAATTGGCATCCAGTATTTTCAACTCACCTCAAAGGAATTTTTTTTCACAAAAGAGTTTACTCATAAACGAATCCCTTCTGTAGGTCTCAAGCAGCTTCTGTTCATTGAGTACATCTATTGTATGCCATCTTGCATTATTTCTATTCGAAAGGAAAGCATTTATGTTAGAAATCAATGTTCTATAATTAATTCCTAACTGAAATACTTTTTATGAACTACCCAAGATGTTTGTACCTTCTGCTTAATGTCATATTTGAAAGCACTGGGCCCATAGGTAGTAAAATACGCATATAATAAAGTTATAATATTTTTCTTTCTTTATTCACTGTTATCCTTTAGTTTTGGATCTGATCTTTCTCATATAGAATTTTATGCTTCATAAATAAATCTTTTATGCCCTAAAGCTTCAAATAATTGTCCGTAGGAAAAAGTGCTCAAAACAGAAGAAAATAAAATATCTGTGTTGGAACTTATTCTAAACTCATCTTGTATGTTAGTATTATGTGTAACAAGAAATTTGGGTCATTACATCTCTGACATTTTTATCTTATTATTCTTGTTATTCTGTTATTCATATTTATTTTCATGTTTACAATTTTAGTTCTAATAGCTGGTACTATTTCCAAAATGCATAAAATGACATTTTCATATGTTTGTGTATTGATTTATTTCTTCCACCAGCATATTTCAGTAACTACATCAGAAAATCATCATGCTGTATTATCTTAAATAACTGAGCTATGTAATATAATGAGAATTTGAGACATGTCTGAAAAGTACCAGATTTGAAAGATTGTCATATAGCGTATCTCAAGTAAAACAATAGTCTGGTTCCTATGGCATGCTAAATCATAATGTCAGAGACTGCACATCACATTAAACTAAAAACTAAAAAACAACCAATCAATAAATATTGAATCACAGTCTAAGACTAAATAATAAATGTTAAAACAAATATAAGTCCTAAATATAACCAATACTGATCAAGTAAACTACTTACTGCTATTGTTGATCACAGCAAGCCTTATTGTTTTGGGAAACAATTTAGCCATATGTTGTTTCAAGATGCTTATTTTGTAGTTGAACTACTATAGAAAATGATAAATAACAGCAACAAATTTTATTGGATAAAATAGAGATTCTTATCTGAGTGTAGAATTGGAATTCAAAAAAGATGCTGGATGACAAAAAGAATATGGAAAAAGAATATGCTGTAAAAGATGTAAAAATGGACTTCAAAATGCCAAAGTGATATGGCAAAAGATGACAATATGATTTACAAATTATCCCAGATGATGTCTTAATAATTAAATATACTTACAAACAATAAATAATACAAAGGAATGTGGAAGGCCTTATTATCTCATATTTCTAAGAGGAAAGTATGATACAAAGGAAACTTTCTGAGAGCAGATAAAGAGAAATTGATAAAAAAAATCAACCTGTGGGACATTACTTAATGCAAATAAGGATCAAGCTTTTTAAAGGTAAATAGAACATCTACAAAGTGAATCAATTTGATCAGAGTTAAAATGTATAAGTTGTGGTTTCTGTTTTTAGTTATTAATAGGATTTTTCTTTTTACCATGATTGAATGATGAGGCTGTAAGGATCTGTTTATAAGTGGAAAGATTTTTCACTTTCTTAGAGAACAACATTGGGTTACAAAATCATTTTTTTGGATTAAGGTTAAAATAGGTGTGTTAATATTTATGATAGCTCTTTTGCTGGTTAGAATTGAATGATGAGTTTTTATTTGTTTGATAACATAAGATATGGGAAGAAGAGGGCTTTTTAATTGAAATACTAGAGAAGATGTTAAGCTACTGAAATGATTTATACTTGTCTAGAGCAGGGGTCACCAACCTTTTGGACCTCAGGGACCACCAAACTCATAATTTTAAATACCAGGGACCATGAACTGGTTCTGTGGGCATGGCCTAATTTGTGAGTGTGCCTTGGTGGACATGTGACTGGCTGGGCGTGGCTTGTATGTAAATATTATAAATATTTATATAAATATTGATTTTTTTTATTAAAAAAGAGCAACTTTTACCCAAAAGCAGGAAAAGCAGGTAGGCAGATTGAGTTGCTCACAGAATCATTCAGTGATCTATCTATCTGCCATCAGCTAGCTCAGTCTGTCACATAAAATTTGCTTGCTGTGAGTCTGCACTGAATAATAGAAACTTCAGTCCTAAAGGAGGTTTAGCTGTACTTAAAAGCAGAGGCAAAGTTCTAAAGCCTAGTTAGAAAGCAAGAAATCCAACCATTTATTGCTTCCTAGCTAATATAAATAACCTGGCATAGCAGAACAGCTGATGGTCAGAAAAAGGAAAAATAGCAACTTAACAGGCAAGTTTGCCAGGTAAGGAGTGAGTGGGTGGGGAGGATTCCCATGGCCCATGTGGGCAGCGCAGCCTTGTGTTTCTGCACAGCCTGGATGCTTTGGGGGGGGGGGGTTTTGGGGGGAAAATTTTTCTGCAGCCCACCAAAATTTTCTCACAGCCACGGCCCACTGGTTGGCAACTGCTGGGAGAAAGGTGTGTGTGTGTGTGTGTGTGTGTACCTTTTCTTTTTTCATTCACTTTACACTTTATCTTTTTTTCATATATTTTCCTTAGTTTGTATTAGTTTTTTTATCTTTGTATTTGCAAACTTCAATAAAATTATTGTAAAAGTAATAAAATGTGTGAACTCCACTCATATTCAGGTTTATGGTTCAATACAGTTGGATTATTGGTTAAAACATTGTTAATTGGTAAAGAAACATTGGTGCATTTTTATCAAAGATATAAACTCACTTTCTATTAGAGTAAATCAATGGTACAATTGTGTTATAAAACTGATGAAATTCTCCTGATCATTCCCCAAGATTTTCTGGCTTATTACAGCCTGAATACCTCCTCCAAAAAAAATATTAGCTTGCTCTTTACTCACAATGAATGCCAAAAGAATGACTTTTTATTAAAAAAAAAGTAGACTAATAAAAATGTTCTGTCTCCCCAGCCTGGAAATATGGAAATATCATTATGTCAAAGTGACCTTCTTTCTGCTGCTCACTAATACTTCAGTCCCAACATTTTGAGGAGTTTTCAATGCTCAGATGAAAGAAGATCTGAGTTTTGTTATGAATTGAGACTAAAAGTGCTAGGAAGTCTAAAGGAATAACAAGCTGAGAATTCTAGAAAGTTATTAGCTGAAATAAATGGAATTCAGAATGAAAACATTTTGGGGTTGGAAGGTCGCATGACAGCTGCAGAAAACATAAGTGCTGGCTTTAAAGATACAGATTCAATTCTGTGGTTCTGGGAAGGATTATTCTGCTCAAAATATAAAAACCTATCTTTTGCTTCAGAGGAGTATTGGGATTCTTTCTTTCTTTCTTTCTTTATAGTTGCTTAGGATTCCTGCCGGATTATCTGCCATAATTCTTAATAAACTTCATTCAAAAATCTCTCAAACTAGGGATACTGTCCAGGGTCCTGAACCTTTCCCATCCAATTACAAAACATATTTTTAGATTTTTTTTTCATCCCAAGTTTATTCTTTTTCTAAATAATTCAAAGAGGCAAACATACCTAACAATCCTTCCTCCTCTTATTTTCCTCACAACAACTCTGTGAGGTAAGTTAGGCTGAGAGAAAATGACCAACAAAAAGTTATTTTTCATGCCTAAAATAGAACTAGAATACACAATGTTCTGGTATCTATGTTGATGTCTTAGTCCAAACTGGCTGTACTGTTCCTACTTTCCTGAGCTACTGTCACAAAATCATGGAAATAAAGCTATTGTATTAGAATGAGGTAAAAAGTCCATGATTCTGCCAAATTTAGTAGATATGGGACTTTACAATGAGGGAATTAAAAGCCCCTGTCTCTATTTTAAACATTCAAGTTTTGTCAACTTTCTGTGACTAAACAGAAAGTACCGAAAAATAAAATAAATGCTGTGATGAAGTTATATTTTAGACAATCTTGTCACCAATTATTGTTCCATGTCATTAGGCTTATTACCAAATCAAAAGCACTATACTGATAGCAGAACCTTAAAATAGCTGAGGGAAATTCATTTTCTACTGAGAACTGATTTCCCAGAGGATAAATTTATTCATAATGATATCATATATTAAAAAGGTGTAAGGCTGAAACAGGACCGAGGATAAGAAAGAGTGGGAGTATCATTCTCTCCTTTTTTTTTGAAATCCATTTTCTTTTCTCTTTTTTCTACTGCAGGCCAAGATAAAATATGTTGCTTTAGCAAGAAATTATAAATTTTTTTGAAGACTTTTTTTCAGGTGCCACAAAAAAATAGCTAAAATATCACATGTAGTTATACAGTAACAGGACTGGAGGTGATTGTAGCTATCTTCCAATCATATGTCCCTGAAATGACTATTGGTTTATCTTTGAGTGGGAGAATCTCTACGAAATTAACTGAATTATTAATTTCCCTATAGTACTTCAAGCAAACTTTATCTCTTCATGGAATTTGAAAAATCATGGCTTGCTTGCAAACAAGATTTCCTGGGAAGCAGTAAACTAAGTTTGAGACTGCTAGAATTTTGAGCTTGCTCTGACTAGAGATGATTTTATAAGATTATGTTGTCAAACTTTTTTTCATTTTACAACTGAAATTATGTTTATTTCTGCACTTCTTAGGCATGTTCTTCAAAGAAGAAGTAATTGGGAAATGTAACTGATCAGTAATAGTAAACAATACTATTTACTTATTTCTATATTGCTCAATATAAGTCTGAAATGTGAGAAAAGTGTTGACATTTCCACAGAAATGAATGGGAAGGTGAAAACTCTGCATATGGCCAGACAGAACCTGAGTGAACATTAAAGACTGGTGGCATTTTATGATGAAAATGCAGACATAGCTTTTAGCAGAATGGAGATGGATAATTTTGGACCCTTCCTTGGACATCAATTGGCAAGTAGGGCAAGCAAAATCAATGGAATAGATGAGAAAGAAGAAATAGAAGCTAAAAATGAAGAAAGTGTGAGTAACTGGTTGCAATGCCACAGTAAACAGCAAATAGAAATCTCCCTAACAGGAAGCAGGAAAAGGACTGTGAGTACAAAACCAATATTGATATTATAGTCCATTTAATTTAAAGGAAAGATTGTGTGCTTAGGTATAGATTTCCATTATAGAAGTCTTAGTAACAGATTATCAAGATAATCAAATGGGTTTCTCTCTAAAAAAAATAATTCTTACAATCCCAGAAGCCCTATTTAGCACTATTTATTATTTATGGTTCCTCTATGGTTAATTATGGACTGCACAGGCTTGACAATAACTCACAGATCTCAAGAAACTTAAAAATTTAGCTATCACCCACAAGTAGTAGAAGACTCCCAGAGGCACCTTGCCAAGACTAGAACTTTATCTCAGACAAGAATGATGCCTCAGATACAACAGTTGGTTATACACTGCAATGCAAAGAAACCAGAGACATAATTATTCCCAGTGGTTAAAACTCTAGGCTTCTTCTTCTAGTCATTCTGAATTCACAGGGCTTGGTGGCCTTGGGCACTACTTTCACAGCAGCTCTCACTAACCACTTCAGTTCTTAGCATATCATTCAAATATAGGCTAACTGCATTTTAAAATCAACACCTAATCACAATTTCAATTTGGGATTACCCCCTGCCCAGAACTGGCAATTGATTTTCTTTCTTACAGTAATTTTATTGCACATTACAATTAAAACCATAAAAACTAATTAAAAAGGAATAAAATGAAAAAAATAGGTTCCGAAAATAAAAAATAAAAAGAAAGAAAGAATAAGAAAGAATAAGAACAGAGATATATAAAGAAATTGTTTTCCCCTTCATCAGAAGCAAAAATAATTGTAATAATTTATCACCTTCTCTGGGATTAAGATAATTAAATGCACTTACCATTTCCACATATATATGCCTATAGCATAAACAGATGCATGTATACAATTTTCACAAAAAGCATAAATGTAAAAGAGAAAGAGAAAGAGAGAGGGAGAGGGAGGAAGAGAGAGAGAGAGAGAGAGAGAGAGAGAGAGACTACAGCATATTATTGCCCTGAAGTTGGGAATACATCTTGAATGGTTCTATGAAGAACAACAAGACATTTATCTTCTTGGCTCTGCTTCTCTAATGTATCCTAGCCTGTTTGCCACTGCTGTTTAGCTGTCTTGAAGGCTTAAAATAGTGAGACCCATGTATTTTTTCAGTAGCCGCGTCTTTTCTTCATGCCTTTCTGTAATTCCATCAGTTACCAACTTCTCTCTAAGTTGCATTGATCTTAAGCTTCATTTTATGGAGAGGTGTGTGCTGCTGTTCTTCTTGGTTCTGTGGCTAAACATATCCAGGATTACAGTAGCTGTGGTATATACCAGTTTATTGGTTTAAGTAATTGTGGTAGTAGGGATTGTTTAAAAAACAGTTAAAAAATCAGGAAAAGAGAGCTTTTCAAGGGCTGCTTCTCTGCACACAGCATGCTGATGATGATTTACAAGTGCATGCTCTCAGCGTGCAGGGAAGCAAATCATAAATCACCGAACCTCGTAAATCACCGAACCAGTAGTTAACCCTGTCTTATCCCACCCATGGCTGCATGTTATATATACATATGTATATAGTTATGTGCGTGTGTGAGAGTTTTTACCCTAATCCTGTATCTTTCTCAGTTTCAGGTCTTCTATCAGGTTCTGTGCAGGATCTTAGTTGTTTCTAACACTGCATTCTTCTGGACAGACATCTCTGATTTTGTACATCCTCTCTTGTTCTTCCTTCAGGACCTGGTATTTCTCCAGTTTCTCATATTCCTTCTTCCTAATGTTGCTATCAGTTGCCACAGCTACATCTATCACCACTGCTATTTTTCAATGCTTTATCTGGTTTATTGGCTTTACCTACTTATCTGTCTGGATCTGGATCAGGAAATGCCACAGGACTTTATCCCTCTTATTTCTCACGATCTTCTGTAGAATCTCCTACTGAGACTTAGGATAGCCTATCCATATTCTGTACAGATGTTCCTATACACAATACATCTGCTTGTTGTGCCATTCAGTATATAATGTTCCTATCTCCCACTATATGCAAAGACAACCCAACAGATGTAAGATATCTATATGTAGAGAGAGTTAATGGGAAGAAATAGTAAATATCAGGCACAACACTGAGAGCAAGAGTGAGCAGCTCTACATTTGCATATCTTTTCATCTAATTTATGAAGAAAATTTGCAGTAAGCTTATATGAAAAAAAATTCTTCTCTCCCAAGTTGGACATTCCAAATTCTCCTGTATTTTTTTTTTCAAACAGACAGCAACAGAAAAACAGCTCACCAAGAATTATTTGCTCTCCAATTATTGCTCAGACCTGCGTTTGTAGCATGCTTTAAAACAACTCCAGTGATGTTTCATCTAGATGTTTAGTGAAGCCCATTACCACTCTACTTATTCTGAACTTATAGGCTTTTCTCATTGTCAGTCTTCAAGATCTTCTGCTATTGCTTTGCATCTTTTTGACTGCCATAAGTAACGGGGGGGGGGGGGGGGAAGGGAGGTAGGAAAAAGTTGGGAAGTGAGCTGGAGGTGTTACATTCGTCTGTTGTATAAATGGGAGGGGGGAGCATAAAATAGTTAGGTTTCTATTTCTCGCTTAACTTTCTTCTCTCTGCGCAACTGCAACCCGTTATCAAAATATGCCAAGGTCAACAGACAGAGGCCTCATCATCACCTGAAGATGCCCACATGATCATATCCACAACTTCTAATTGGAAGTGTCATCTGAACTATTGGGGGTGGGAACATTTCCATCACTTTTGATATGTGAATTGCGCGCCTAAATTCTCAGATTCAGAATTCTTTGGTTGCTACCACTTCACTTTCAGTAAAACATATCTTTTCTCTAAACTAAAGAGTCTAAGTATTTCTTTCCTGGATTTTGAATGGAGCTCCGCCTGACATTATTCTGAATCTCCTCCACCTGCCCACCCAGAGAGAATACCCAATTTTCTTCTGAGGGGGCCTGGACATCTGTCATCTTCAAGTAGTGACCAGGAGGATCTGGGAGCCATTGGAGGGCAAGATTCTTTGCTGGTGCAGGAAGCCCAATAGCTAGCAGAGCTCAGTCTGGAAGAGGATCCAGCTGTGAAACCCAGATGGTCGGTGGGAGTTGGTTGGAAAGATCTGGAGAAGGACCCCCCCCCGGGGTCACAACTACCCGCCGGTGTGGAAAAGAGGAGCCTTGGCAAGAGAAGGAAAAGAGGGAACTCTTGCTGGATCAAGCCAGGAAACTCCTGAATGAAGCCTTTGAACAACCTCAAGCTCCACAAAGGTATGAAGGGGGAGGGGAAGTAGCCCCAGCCAGAAGTAGCAGAGCAACTCCCTCTCCCATAAATCAACCCGATCCAGCAGCAGCCCCGGGGCCTTCAGCGGGAGGTGTGATTCCTAGAAGGCATAGAGCTCCTAGGCTGCCTCCGTTAGAAGTAAAATACGGAGGGGATCCCAAAGCCTTGGGATTTTTCTTAGCTCAAGTTTGGAGCCATATGGAGGAGTATGGGGAGGATTTTCCCTCAGAAGCAGCCAAAGTGAGGTGTGTTACCAGGGCTCTGGAGGGAATAGCGGCAGAGTGGATGATGACTTTGCATAATGATAATGCTCCTCAGTTGCTGAATTATAACCTATTTATGGCTGCACTGCGGGCTAGGTTTGAGGACCCACTGGCGGAGCGCAAGGCCCGAATTAGGATGAAAACCATAAAACAGGGGCGGAGGTCTGTGGCTGATTACACTCAAGAATTTAGACAGTTAGCAGGCCATTTCCGAGGCTGGCCCCAAGAAGCCCTGATAGAACTGTTTAAAGATGGTTTAAATGAAGATGTGTACCAGAGATGCACTGCTAGAAGAGACCCCAATGACTTGCAGATGTGGTACCTGCTGGCAGAAGAAGTGGAGATTGATTTAATCTGAAGTAAACGGCGGGGAGGTTATGGGTGGAGCAAGTTTTCCCCCTCACGCCCTCAAGAGGCTCCTAAACCTCAGAAGGGAGGAGTGGCGGCAAGACCCAACCCCTCGGCCTGCTTTCAATGTGGGAAAGAAGGTCACCGGGCTGTGAACTGCAGAGTCAAGTTGGAGCCAAAGAGGGCACCAAAGGAAGGAAAGAAACCTGAAAAGTCCCCAGCGAAGCCTCGCGAAACAGCACTAAAGTCGAAAGAGACAGCAGAGGTCGCCCCTCCCGCAGGAGAGGAATCAGAAGCCCCAGTGACCCCTGAAGAGGAGGATTCTGACTCGGAAGACGACTTCCTGGTAAGTCCAAGCGTGGGCCCTATGACCATTCCGGTGAAGGTGAGGGTACCCAATTCAGGGGTCGAAGGGGAAATGCTAGCCCTGTTAGATTCTGGGTGCACCAGGTGTATAATAAACACGGAAGTAGTGAAGAAAATGGGCCTAAAGTTAAAACCTTTGAAGATGCCCATTTCCTTTTGCCAACTAGATGGATCAGTGGCTGGAGGTTGCCCTGCACGTTTTGTCACGGAACCTATAGAAATGATCATGGGAGAGCATGATGAGACCCTGCATTTTATTGTGGTCCCTGGGATGGAGCAACCATTAATATTGGGATTGCCCTGGCTCCGGAAATGGAACCCCCAGGTTAACTGGAGAAAGGGGTTGTTGCGCATACGCACAAAGCAGTGACCGGGAGGAGGGGCCAGATCTCAGCCGAAGCCTGGGGGCCTAATTGAAATAGCTTCCACAGGTACTGAGCCCATAAAAGATGAGGAGAAAATTCCCAAAGAGTATTGGGATTTAAAAGAAGTGTTCAGTGAGAAGGCCTCGGATGAGCTTCCGCCTCACCGACCAACAGACTGTGCTATTGAGATTTTGCCTGGGGTGAAGCTCCCGAAACCAAAGTTGTACTCAATGACCCCACGGGAATTGGAAGAGCTAAGATTGTTTATTGATAAAAATTTGGAACGTGGTTTCATTCAACCTGCTAGACCCCGGGTAGCGGCCCCAGTGTTGTTCCATGAAAAGAAAGATGGTTCCAAACACTTGGTGGTGGATTACAGAAATTTGAACGCTATTTCTGTGGAAAAGGTGTACCCCCTTCCTTTGATGAAGGACATGTTGGCCCATTTAGCGAAGGGAAAGATTTTCACGAAGTTGGATTTGAGAGAAGCATACTACCGGATTCGAATTAAGGAAGGGGATGAGTGGAAGACCGCTTTTAACTGCCCGATGGGTTGTTTCCAATTCAACGTTCTTCCTTTTGGTTTACAAGGGGCCCCAGCTGTATTCATGCAAATGATCAATCAAGTGTTACATGAACATTTATACAGGGGGGTTTTGGTTTATCTTGATGATATCCTTATCTACACGGAGACCCTGGATGAACATGTGAAGTTAGTGCGGTCAGTTTTACAGAAACTGTGTGCCGCTAAGTTGTATGCTAAATTGTCAAAGTGTGAATTCCACCAAGACAAAATTGACTATTTGGGATATCGCATTTCATCCGAAGGCATAGAGATGGATCCAGAGAAGGTGCGTGCCGTTCTGGAGTGGACTCCACCACGCACCAGAAAACAACTTCAAAGCTTTTTGAGATTTGCAAATTTTTATCAGCAATTCATCCCGACGTTTGCTAAGATAGCAATGCCCATCACAAATCTCTTGAAAACAAAAGGGGAGGTGAAGCCGAGGCCAGGAAAGCCGCTGGAGTGGTCCATGGAGTGCCGAGCCGCTTTTGAAAAGCTAAAACGACTGTTTGCTACAGAACCAGTGCTGAAACACCCGGATATGGACACTCCTTTCGTGATTCAAGCCGATGCAAGTGATGTAGCTATTGGAGCGGTATTACTTCAAATCAACGAGAAAGGGACCTTACAGCCTTGTGCGTATACCTCCCGTAAACTGTCTGAAACAGAGAGAAGATGGGCCATCTGGGAGAAAGAAGCTTTTGCAGTTCGTTGGGCCTTGCTGACCTGGAGACATTTCCTGGAAGGAGCAAAACACCCATTTGAGGTATGGACTGATCATAAGAATCTGGAAGCTTTAAAAACACCCCGGAAGCTGTCCCCTAAACAAGTTCGCTGGGCCCAGTACTTCAAGCGATTCAATTTCTCATTGAAGTACATTCCAGGTGGGAAGAACTTCATGGCGGATGCTCTCTCTAGACTACCTCAATATAATAGTATGAGTCAGGAGGTGATAAGCCCAATTGTCTCAGCCAAACACCTAGCTGCCCCAGTGGTCACCAGAGCCCAAAGGAAGAACCAAGAAGTGGTTTTATCGAATGTCCTTACCGAACAATTAAAAGAAGTTTTAAAACTGGATGAATGGTTCCTGGCTCATTCAAGTGACTATACAATTAGAGATGGTTTGGCTTGGGTGGGGGCCAAGTTGTATGTGCCACAGGTACTGAGGAGCCAAATACTACAACAGGCTCATGATTCTAAAGCAGCTGGCCATTTCGGATTTGTGAAGACCTTACATCTGGTTAAGCGGCAATTCTGGTGGCCTACTTTAAAGAAGGACATTGAAGCTTATGTAGCTAGCTGTCCGATTTGTGCTTCGGCAAAGAGACCTCCTGGTAAGCCAGTAGGATTGTTACAAAATGTAGCTAGACCAATGGCTCCCTGGAAGGAAATCTCTATGGACTTTATAGTAGAATTACCCGAAAGTGGTGGAAACACGGTGTTAGGGATAACATTGTTTACCCTAACTGGTTTAGGTGAAATAATAACTATGAATCATAGTTAGTGTATGTT
>BLBF01000040.1:29272005-29292268 GCA_015471245.1 Laticauda colubrina
CAAGCTTAGCTCACTCATTTATCTGTGTGCCTATCTGACTAACGCTGAACATTCTGTTTAGCTTGTCTACCTAACCCTGGTTGGGGAACCCAGGCTTAACACACAGTCATCTGGGTAGTGACTGATTTGTTTTCCAAACAAGTACATTGCATACCTTGTTCCAAGATTCCCTCTGCTAAGACGCTGGCTAAACTATTTATATCACATATCTATAGGTTACATGGTGTCCCGGAACGCATAATCTCTGACAGAGGAGTCCAATTTACCTCAAATTTTTGGAAAGAGTTCCTGAAGTTAATAGGCTCCTCCCAGGGGCTAAGCTCCGCCCACCCCCCCAAACTAATGGGGCCTGTGAGAGGACTAACGCAGTGTTAGAACAATATCTCAGATGTTACATAAATTATCAACAAGATAACTGGTCCGAATTACTACCATTTGCCAAAGTGGCATATAACAACTCCGTACACAGCAGTACTGGATTTACTCCATTTAAAGTGGCTTTGGGACAAGATTTCGTTCCCATACCTGAACTTCCTTGTGAAAAGCCCAACATCCATTCGTTGGATGAATGGATAACTCAACTCCAACTTAACCAGCCAGTAACACGCAAAGCATTAGATGAGGCCCATCAAGCTCATAAGAAATTTGCAGACAAGAAAAGATCCCCACAGAAAGAATATAAAGTGGGCGACAAGGTCTTCCTGTCCACCAGATACCTGCAGACCACTCAAAAGTCAAAGAAGCTTGGTCCTAAGTACGTTGGTCCATTCACAATTGAACGGATTATAAATCCTGTAACAGTCCAGCTGAACTTACCCAAAACTCTTCGACGAATTCATCCGGTTTTCAATGTTAGTTTGCTAAAACCTGAA
Organism: Laticauda colubrina; assembly: GCA_015471245.1. Classification (NCBI taxonomy): domain Eukaryota; kingdom Metazoa; phylum Chordata; class Lepidosauria; order Squamata; family Elapidae; genus Laticauda; species Laticauda colubrina. Next base: position 29,272,878 of record BLBF01000040.1, read on the forward strand.
TGTACTTCTGACCTAAGACCCATCCAGACTGACCCTCCCATACCAATATTGATTGAAGGCGAACAACATTTTGAAGATAAAGAAATTCTGGATTCTCGCAAATGGAGGGGTCGACTCCAGTATCTCGTAGCCTGGAAACATTTCCCTTCTTCACAAGCCGAATGGGTTAATGAAACCGGGTTAAAGCCCCTAAGTTGATCAAAGCATTGCGTTCCAAGTATCCTGATAAGCCTTAGGAGTGTACTGTTTTGAAATTGTTTAATGATTAATAATTGTCTTTATATTTTCTCCTCTCCCTCTTCTAGGACTTCTAGGACTGATGTATTTCTTTCCGGGATTTTGAATGGAGCTCCGCCTGACACTCATAAAGTTTATTTCACTACTCACCATAATAGTTCTGTCCTGTCCCATCCTATCCAGTCCTGCCCTGTCCATAGAAACTCATTACTTGCATTAGATGAAAATAGCATTGTGGCATTACAGTGCAAGTTCCACACTTTTAGGCATGTGTGTAATTTAATGACATATATTCCAAACAGACAGCCATAAAGTTGTTGATATCATTCTGACATCCCATTCCCCTGCAGATACTGATTTTTACTTTATTCTTTTCTGTATCAAAATATGTGCCATAAAGCAAACACACTTCTTGTGGATAACCCAAAGTTAGAGACAAGTACACACATTTCCAAGATACCTGATGTCCTGCCTATGCTGTACCATTGGACAGAGTGGGCATATTCCAAATCCCATCACTCAAACAATGTCACCTAATAGGGCCCAGGCACCTGTCCTCTGGAATAACCTGCCCAAAGAGTTCTATATAACCGAGATCCTACCTTTTAAAAAATCCTTGTGATTTCCTTGCAAAGTGGCTTGTTTCATGTGAAAAAAGACTGCATTTGCAGCTGAAGCTTGAAAATAATACCATTACTGTTTCCCCAAATAAAGAGAAAGGTAATAAGAGTAAGTGTCCCTGGGGAGGTATTTGGCAAAATTCTTTGTGGCAAGGTTGAAGAAGTGACGATGAAACAGAAGTTTGGGAGTTGGGTGCTGTCCTGCGCTGGATAGGAATCTGCACCCACATTTTTGGGTTAGGTTACTTCATCTGGTACTGGATCATCAGGCAAATGATTAAATCATGGTGGCATTATATCCAGGCATATTGTATTGTTTAAAGATTTATTTTACTCAGTGAAAATACAGAAAATGTTAAGACAAAAAAATTGATTAAATAGAAGATCAGATGCACCTGCTGCTTTGTTGCCTTTTTAAAATAAAGAACTAAATATGAAATATATTCATAATTTTATAATTAAACATCAGTTTTATATTAGTCATCAGTCACTTGTTTATCTAATTTTTCTGGATGATTAATCTACTAGATAAATCTAAGAAGTCAGATGTCACAATACATGTCTGTTTCTAGTTTTGGACTTTAAAATATACAGTACCATATTTTCTATCATCATCACCAACATCGCCATTACTAAAATCTTCCATATGATGACCTATTTAAATGATCAAGCATTTAAATAGTTTTCTTGAGACATCAAAAAAGATCTGACAGAGATGCCAGGTATCTAAAGCTAATCTAAAACAAGGGGGGGGGGGAATTACTAATATTTGGAAGTGGAAAGTACAGCATTGTTCACATTTTGACTGTATATATGATGTTAACACATATGTCATGTTGAACTGTACATATCATATACTATAGCTCTTTATATGCAAGTTGCCAATAAGGGATATTCATCAAAGACCACATTATCTTCAGGTTAAATTCCTCATTTCCCAAATGTATTGTCTTATAAAGAGAACTTTGTGAAATACAAATGTTACTGCTGGCTGTTCATGTTAGGGCAAAATTTTGGTTTCATTTTATTCTGCCAAGCATTCTGCTACCAGCAAACTAAATGAAGCATAAACCTTCATATATGTTGCTGCCTGCCCAGTAGTATGAAAGTAATCTGTCAATCTTCTTTACTAGATCCAATTTCCCCTGAAATAATTGCAGCCTGTTTTTATATAAATCTGTGTCTTGCATTAAACATTTATGCCATATATACAATGGGCAGAAAACACAGGACTATGTACAACTCTAATGAAAGTTTAATTGCAATGCAACAGTATTAAGTTTACAGTAAGTGTAATGAGGATACAGAAAAGGGGACAAGGTTGTTGGGTACAAACCGAAGTTCAAACCTTTTCTGATAGGTAATTATATAAAAGAGGATACAGGATATTTATGTCTCGGAAAGCTTATTGCTAATGGTGAAAATACATAATTTTGTGCAGCAAACAGATGGACAAGGAAGCATCTAGTGATGTGCGCAGCTCAGTCCAAATGGAGCTGGAAGATATATCCAGCAAAATAGCAGATCTAGAAAAGTGGAGAAAGATTTTCAGTGTTCGTGGGTAAGGCTTTTTTCTCCAATGAATACTAAAAATTAAACTACTTTTAAGGTCAAGGTTTTATAGAAATAAGACCCACATAATTTATGAAGACTTTTATTGTAAATGTGTTTAGGATTGGAATGTTCCCTATATACTATACTAAGAGGTAAAGTGGTTTGATACAGAATGGTAATCTTTATGATTATGTTTGCATAAGCTATTTGTTGGCTAGATGGTTATTTTCAATTGTGTTTTTCTCCATAGGTTGGAAATCAGTCACAGAACATTTCAAGTAAGTGTCCTCCAAACTTTTCCAGTATGATGATCAGGTTCTTACATAAAATTGAGTTAATAATCAGTAGATTAATCTTGCTATCAACAACTACTCATAAAAACAGCTTGTGAACCTAAGGGAGATGATGAGAGTTTTCAATAAATCAAAGAAACTATTTACACTCAAAAATGTTTTTACACAGAGCTGTTTCTCAATTTCTGTAACTTTAAGGGCATTTTAGAAACCTTTGCATATTTAGATATCTTATAGATTACTACTAGTGCATTTTAAGAAAAAAAAATCTAATCCAGTTTTTCTGGATCCATTTCTAACGCATTCTTAAAGTAAACTAGACATTTGGTTTTCTAAAAATATAGATTTGTTTAGATAACTGCACAATTCTGTCTTTCCCTTCCACTGAATCAATACATTTATGGTTCTAGCTTACAAATAAGACAGTGTCTTATTCTATAATATTTGTGGTCAAAGATAAAAAGTAAGCAATGCCCAGTCTATAATCAACAATACAGCAAAAAAAAATAAAAATCCATATGGACATTTTGTATTAAAAATGAAGGAAATCTCATTTTGAGAAGTTTTGATTAAAATTGTATGCATAATTGCTGATAAGAAGATCAGAAGCCACACACACAAACATGTAATATACATATTCATGTTTTCTGATTTTTTATTATTTTCTCTATCCCTTTTTTCTTTGTCTCTTCTTTTCCACTCATTTCTTTTTCATATTTCTTTTTACATTTGCATTTAATTTCCTCTTCCTGTTTCACATTTACTTTACTGTATTTTTCTCTGAATGTAATTCTTATTATGTGATAAAATATTTTAATAAAATTATTTTTAAAAAACAATACAGCAAAAAAGTAACTGTCATCACTAAAATCAACCTGAAAGTGAAGAAGTGAGTTTAATTATGAATGGAGAGATTAAGTTGTATTTCAGAAAGTATGACTTGGTCATTTAGGTTATGCATATGCGTGAAGTGGAAAATCATAGCTGGTGTGGTTTATATTTCAGTCCTATTGATTGCAAAAAAGGAAGAATTAGGTGTCTTTGGGGGGGGGGAGTGTAGCACTCTGAATAAATGTGATAAGGATGAGAGAGAAGAAAAATCAGAACTTGATGACTGATAAATATCTGCTTTGTTGTCTGATGTTTTGAAATCTTGGTTTAAGTGCAGATCTATTGATTTAAACAAATGAGAAGATTGATGACAAATTTTGAATATGGGTCAGAATTTTGGTACTGGCAGGAAAGTATCTTGGGGAAAAGATATGAAAGAAAGGGAAAGACTCTAAAATAAAAACAAAATGATTGAAGAGAAAGTATGAGGCTTGTATGAGTAGAAAAAAGATGAACTGGGTATAAAGAAGGAGGACATGAAAGCTGCTTGAAAAAAATGTGAAAGGAATTCTATTATAGAATTCACAGAAGTGTATGCAGTCAGGAAGACAAATAGGCATAACTGAAATTTAGCAGCAGGACGCCCATGATTGACACATGCCTTTGGAAGGAACACAATCAACAAAAAAGGCATTTGTGCTGTACGGGGGGGGGGGGGGGGGGGAAGAGATGGATAGAGAGATAGAGGGAAGGAGGGAGCGAGAGAAAGAGATGATAGATAGATAGATAGATAGATAGATAGATAGATAGATAGATAGATGGATAGATATAGACAGACAGATGATAGATGGTAAATTGACAGACAGAAACAGACAGACAGTCAGATAGATTTTGGTGAGATTAAAAAAAGAGAGAGAGAAAAGTAATGCCATTATTAAAGACCCCTCTGGACAAGTAAAAAATGTAGATGAAGTGCATCCAATGCACTTCTCTCAAAGTGGCATACAATAGAGATACATTATCCAAAATGCTGAAGACAAATAAGCCCCTCCTTCTATAGGAAATGGAAGGAGGGGCTTATAACCAAAGATATACCAGATAGTGTCCATAATATGTAGGAATTTTCTCGAAAAGGCAAATTTCAGAATGAGCTGAGGCCTGTGAAAGATTTAGAAAACAATAGAGTAATTTCTGACTAATTTAGAAACAAATGGACAGCCAGAGGCTATAGTTCTATTGTGAGGAGAAAGTATGAATTAGTAATAGGTAATGATAAGAAAACAGAATTTCTTAACTTCTATTTTGTGCCTGTCTTCTGTCTGAAGAAAAATAGAGCACTAGCTTTATTTTCATTCTGTATTGGATGAAGGAGAAAAGTGCAACTTAGGATACACAAGGAGAGGGCAAGAGACAACATAGTTGACTTAAATGAAAGAAATAATGAAAATGATCTTGGAATCGTTTTAACTCTTATAGTGTTTGAGAACTTCCAGACAGCTAATATAAACCCCAGATGAGCAAAAATAGGAAAAAAGAAGATCTGAGAAAATAGAAATCTATCCGCATATTTGGATGTGGTTGGACAGGCAGGAGCTAGTAAAGGGTTAGCTTCAAATTAATCTTGCTGGATTTACTTTCAGTTGCATTACTACTTTAGTAGATCAGAAAACCATATGTGTATTATACCTGGACTTCAGCCAAACCTTCAGTTGAGTTTCTCATGATATGCTCCTTAATACAATGGTAAAGCAAGGCTAGATGATACTACTGTTGATGGACTGGTAATTGTCTAAGATATTGTACCCAAGCAATCTTGTTAACAGTTCCATTTCAGCTAGGAGTGAGATATCAAATAGAGTGTCATAGACTGTGTAATGGATTCTAAGCTATTCAGTATCTTCATCAATGACTGAAATGAGGGAGTTCAGGAGTTCCTGACCACCTGTGCAGGTAGTACAAAACTATTGCAGCTGGATAATACTTTAACAGGAAGAGTTTTTTTTTTTTTTTAAAAAGTCTAGATATTTGAATTGTGGGCTGAAATGAATAGCACGAAATTCAAAGAAAACTGTAAAATTCTTCATCTCGGAAGGAAAAATGAAAGGCAGAAATATGTTAATAATAAATGTTTCAGAATTTATGTATTTATTAAATGTATTGACCATCCACCTTATTACCTACATGGTGATTCTATGGAATGCAGGAGATCCACATTGGCAATAGTGCATGTGAAAAGTACAAGTTAACCACAAGTTAAACCTTAGTTTGCAGTGTAATGCAGCTGCCAAAAGACAAGTGCTAATTTGGGGTGCATTAACAAAAATATTGGTCCTGATCATAGTAACTATTCACTCTAATTTCACCAAGTCAGACCCTATTTCAAATTAATGTCCATTTCTGGGCATGATAGTTCAAAAAGGGTAATGACGTATTAGATAGCAATAACAAAAGCACTTAGACTTACATACTGCTTCACACTGCTTTACAATCCTCTCTAAGTGATTTACAGACTCAGCATATTGCCCCTAGCAATCTGGGATTTTGCCAGGATAGAAGGCTGAGTCAATCTTGAGCCGATCAGGATTGAACTAAAAAACTGCTGGCAAATGGCAGTGAGCAGAAGTAGCCTGCAGTACTACATTCTAACCACTAAGCCACCATGACTCGTAAATAGTGCTATTACTTTGTGTGTTTGTAAAGACAGGATCCACCCAGTGGTGGGATTCCAACTTTTTTACTACCGGTTCTTTGTTGCATGACTTGGTGGGTGTGGCAGAGGAAGGATACTGTAAAATCTCCAGTCAGAGGTGGTATTTGCCGGTTCTCCAAATTACTCAAAATTTCCACTACTGATTCTCCAGAACTAGTCAGAACCTGCTGAATACCACCTCTGGATCCATCCCTTTTGTTGGAAGAATGCCATTATTGTTTCTTTGTATAAAAAAGGGGGAATAATAAGAAGCAATAGAAAAACTATACATGGATTAATTTATTAAATATTCTTGGGCAGAAATTTTGCAGAATTCTGACTTAATAAGTATAAGTAGTGACTGATAACAAAAGTTGGGTGAGCAATGCAGATTTACACCTAAAAGGAGGTCATAGACCAGTTTTAGTTCTTCAGCAGTTCAGTGAGAAATGTATGAATATTGTATATTTGTTGATTTAGAAAAACATGAAAACTGAATAGCTTGAATTATGGAAATTTTTGTATGAATTAAACATTGGTTGATGAATGCAATAGGGTAATGTTTTTGAGAGTAAAACAGAATGCCTAGCAAATGGTTTTGAGCAGAATATAATTTATTATGTTACCTTGATTGTTTAATGTATTTATAGATAAATGTATTGGGACTCTATAAATGAATTATAATTCCTTAACCTATAATAACATTAAACAAACAATGTTACAGTTGTGTTCCTGGGGACATGAACGCATGTGTACTTTTAATACAGATGATGCCATTTTGCTGGTAAAAAATTCAAATGATTTGCAAACGTTAAATGGATTGTATGATGCAATGAGGAATATGGATCTAAAACATAATATGTCAAAAGCCATGATAGTTGTTGTTTCTGGGCTTTGTATAATGTAGCTTTGTCTGAAAAGAAATACTGTATATACTCGCATATAAGCCGATCTCGCATATAAGCCGACCCTTAAAAAACTGCCCCAAAATGAGGAATTTTGCAAAAACTCACATATAAGCCGACCCCCAAATCTTTTAACATCAGGCATGGGTATATTTTAATGAATTTTACTACTACAAATGCAAAGAAACTGGACACAATGTTGCATGTGACGATCGCAAACACGAAAGCAGTCACGTGAATGACTAACCAATCAGAGTGTGTTATGATCCGGTGGTAGAAAAAGCAAAATGGAGGCTCCAGAGTAAAAAAAATGTGCTGTAGGTATGTATGACTGAATGGTAATATCGATGATATTGAGTGATCTGAGAAGTGGCGTCATGTCGTCATGTCGTTTGTGTGAGACCAGATTTATGCGCGTATAAGCCGACCCCCAAATTTGAAAAAAAAATAATTGCGTTTAAAGTCGGCTTATATGTGAGTATATACGGTAATACGATGGATATGTATGAGTATATTATATGCATAAATACACATTTCTGCACATATTAATCACTTAGAAATATCTTCAAATTTGATAGATGGACTCCTTATATGAGATAAGTGTATGTTGTTTTTTTTAAATCCACTAACAATATTTTGAGTCATCCAATGTTTATGCAAGTGAACAAATATTAACAAAATGGATCTATCAACCATGCATATGGCTGTTTTAGAAAAAACAGCAAAATTGAGGTCTGCTTAATTCAATAATGCATCTATTACTCTTTATCCATATAAATATATAAATATACTGCATATGACTCATAATCAGCCTTCACTGAAAAGCAAATCTTAAAAAAACTATTTAAAATAACTATTAATTTGTGTGGAGACAGGAGAAACTTTAAAAAAAATGTATAAAGAACTTATCTCTATTTCCAGGATTACTTTGACATTTATTTCTAAATAAGATCATTGTTGAGTAATTCAGAATATTGTACTAAGTCAGTTCTCCTTTTTAAATGCCACCAGTCACTTGATAACTTGTGACATCTTTCATTCTATCTGATAGCAGACTAAAACTAAGCCAGCTCAAACGATGGGTAGGTTCTAAGTTGAGTTATATAGAAATATTGCAGGATGAAGTAAGCAGGAATCAAATAAGAAAAGTAAGACAATATTTGTCTTTTCTTTCTTAATACAGAAAGTAAAACTGACATGTATGCTTGGGAATTCCAGAAGTTGATTATGTTTAATTAATTAAGTTTGCTGTAGACTATAATACATGAATCAGAACATAAATGAAACAATGTATAGCTCAGGAATAACTGTGAATGCTCATTCTGAGCCTCCTAACTCCAAATATTTCAATGGAATTTGTTTCTAAGGAAATTTGCTTCAGCTAACAAAGTGCCCACATTATTATTGTACTTATTGTATTTTCTGCAAAGTTAACAATATTGTTTGCCTTTAAATTACTGTCATTTTTCTTAAAGATGTGCATCTGAAAAAATTGAATTTTCAACCAATGATTGAAATTAATACCAAAACCTTGTTACTACCTTACAGTTAAAATGCTCTTGTGTTTCTGCTTGTCCCTTTCTTCATCTTTTTCAGAAATACCAAGACTGTAAATCTGATAATGATAAAGAAGATGCTTCTGGAACATGTCAAAATATAAACCCTTCAGAACAGGGGAGATTTCCATTTAATACGCTATATTCAATTCCCAAAGCTGTAATCATTTCATCAGATCTAGGAGGGCATCCTGTCTCCCTGGAAATGGCTCTGGTAAGCAGATCTTATCAATTAAGCATGAGCTGAAACTTAATCTTGCCAGAATTAAGGGAACATAATTCTTATCCAGCCACGCTGTTAGGAGGAAGACTGCAGTGTACTGCTGTTAGTAGGATTAAAATAGATGTTTATAGGGAATGATCACTTAAAATGCACAAACCTGATACCTCACTAGGCATACAGCATCATAGACATTAGAACCAGATAACACAACAAAAGATGATGTGTCACATCTGAAATTACAGGAGTTATTTTGGTGAAGAAGGGCTTTCTCTTTTTGGCACCCTCTACTACTAACTAGCATATAAACCAAGGTTAATGAAATACAACTCTTTTGTTTTCCTAACAAGGGATGCTCAAACAATCAAACCATATTATGATTTTATATGATAGTCTGGTTTGCATAAAATGCTAAGACATAGTCAACTTCTATGTTATAATCTAATTTAACCTACACTAGCAAATCAAATGAACCTAACTACAGTATTGTGATCTCCATGATTTCACATTCCCTAGTTCCAGTGCTTTTACCTGTTTGTTCCTGTTGACTACCACAATCTCTGTTTGAAATTGTACATCCAGCACTTCTTAAACAGGCATAACTGCCTCTGTTTATTTTGTTGCTGTAGTGTTGGAGACAGGCTGACAAAATTATATTTAATTATCTGGAGGGGGGAATTTCATAGAGTGTAGGTAATTAGTCAAAACAACATTCTTATTCTCAGTCAAGGACATGTCATCCTGCACCAGGGAGAGGAATGGTTCAAGGAAGATCTCCAGTTGGGACACATGGTCATATGATGGACTGATGGGTGCAGTTGAATGGGATTTTGAAAGTTTAGTTACCAAGGGAAAACCTGGAACTCTCAGATTTGGGTTTTCCCAGATGTGCCAATATGACAACTCTAATAAAATGTAACTTTGAGCAAATGCTCATCTCGGAGTTTATTTGAGTTTGTTAGTTGGAATGCTCTACAGCCAGGACTAACTTGGAGGGTTACTGCCATCCTTATTTGGCTGTCTGGGACTAAAGATGTTTAACCAACCCCCAATTTTCATTGCCAAAGATTGCATAACAAAAGATTGCAAGGATGGGGCATACCATGCAGTTCCTGTGTTTTGGCATGGTTGCTTAGAAGGACTAATATAAAATAGAGGAAATGTTCTTTATGACATTTTAAAAATGGTTTTATTAATTGCTTTGTGAGCTAGTGATTTTACTTCGCTTTTTTCTTCTATCTCTATATAATATGGCAGCAAGGATTTTTTTAAAACTTGGCTCTTTTTTTATTATGTCCTATAATGATTGTATATATGATATTTTTAATATAACTACATCACCAAAAGATCTTTGACTGTTGGCCGACTTAACAGTGTACTAAATGAATCTATTTTTCCCATTCAAAGGAATTGCGAAGGATGTTGTTTGGAAACACATTTCAAGTCTTCAACTATGAATGGAAAATATCATATTTCAGGTTTCACCACCCTTTTACTGGTTTGGCCTATGCCTTAGAGATTGATAAGGTAATGTCTGTCCAACTTTTTTTTTAATTCATAGGTATTTTATTAGGATCTCCCTTATTTACTGGAAGGTCCAACCAAAGCCACTATCTGTCTACGGATACCGCTATCGGTCTTTTCTTTTGGAATAATAAAAATAAAAATGGATTGCAAGCAATCATGGTAAAGGAAGATTTATATTTCTAGACCAGCATTCTTTAATAGATACTTGCACAAAGTGTGGTACATATGGAGAATGTCAAGTAGTAACAAACTTTCTTAACTGATTTTGTGATTTTTAAGTATTTTGCATTTTCAAGAGAGATAATTGGTAAATCTATCCTACGTAGGTTCAAAAGTTTCCAGACGACTCTAGCAACTTAGTGCACTGTCTGTTGGCAATTTTCACTTTTCAAAGTCAAAACTTATTCACAATAATGTGAGTCAGTTTGTTGTGTTGTTTAAGATGCTGGCCTAGAAACCAAGAGACTGAATTCTAGTCCTATGCTAGGCATGAAAGTTGGCTGGGTGATCTTGGACCAATTACTTTGTCTCAGCCTATTGAGCTTGTTATTGTAGGGAAAATAAGAGGACAAAAAACTATTTGCACTTTGAGATATTTATCAAATATAATAAAGGATAAAAAACTAAATGATACTAATAATACTGATACTAATAGTACTAACGCTAACATTAACAATGACAACATCATCAGCGCCAGAAAAGTAAACACAGATGACTGAGGCTTCGTTTAACTTCTTTATAAATACAAAGTAAATTTTACAATACCAGTTGTAGATTTTTCCAGTAGGGAACAAACTCAAATAGAAGCAGACATGTTACAGGTCCACAGCAGACCTCTAATTTTCAGCAAGCAAGTTAGTTTCTCTTTCACTTTAGAGCTGAACACAGAACAGAGATAAACCATCCCAGATTCTCTCTTTAAATTTCAGCCCTCAATTCAGCTCCCATTGGCTGACCTTGTTACTAAGCTCCATTCCAGTTCATGAATATACTCTGACATGAGCAATAATTAAATGTGTATGCCACTCAATTTATACAGTCATGTAAATCTGGAAAGCACTAAATATACTCCATTTGTGATATTGTACTTCCTGGGTCTGGCCAGATCTATGCTTTCCAAGACTTCAGCTTGATATCTTCTTCCTAAGATATCTTCTTCCTACTCCCTGCTAAGCAGATAGCAGGGAGTTAATAGATTTTTGTTTAATTTCATGACATGGAAAAATGTTTTCCCACTATTGTTCTAAATAAAGCATGGGGGTATATGTGTGTTGCTCAAAGCTCAATCTCCTGTAAGCATTGGATAAGGTCCCCAATACATTGAATTTGTATCATAGTGTAAGCGAATCACAGAGCAATTCACTCTTGATCTTGTTTTTTTAGGGTGGAGCCCCAGCAATCCAGATGGCAGTTCAGGTTCACATCATGAAACACTTTTTGTTTGTACAAAACAAAGAAGCAAATATCTCCCTTCAAAGGTAAGGAAATGTATACATCTGGGATGGGGGGAAATTTTATTAACTAATTTCTAGATGGAGCAAGAAGAACATAGTACAGGTAGTCCTCATCATACAATCATAATGAAGCCTAAAATTTAAAATTAAGTGACAGCTGTTAGGTGAGTTTCGCCCCATTTTACAACTTTTCCTGCCACATTTGTTAAGTGAATTGTTAAATTAATAACACCATTGTGAAGTGAATCTGGCTTCTCCACTGATTTTGCTTGGTGCAAAAACTGATCATGTGACCCCAGAACACTGCGATCATCATAAATATGAGTCAGTTACCAAGAATTTGAATTTTAATCACATGACCATGAAGATTCTGCAGTGGTCATAAGTGTAAAAAACGGTGGTAAGTCACTTTTTTTCAGTGCGATTGTAGTTTTGAATGGTCACTAAACAAAGTGTTGTAAGTTGAGGACTGCCTGTAGTAGCATTTGCCAATCATGACTTAGAGCAGACTGAAAGCTTCAGTTGGCCTTTGAGGGGTCTTCCACGGATTTCAGTCCACATAGTCACAGGTAATATCTAAATCTGATTTTATTTCATTTACTCTTGAATTCAATTAAAATTAAATGTAATTATATTTCTCTCCAGTCATTCATTTATTTCAAAGAATGTGGAAGTCTTGATGACCACATCCAAGGCTTAATGGGATCCCTTGTGGCTCTAAAACTTCAGAATTTGTAGCTATTTTCATGTGAAGGGTACTGAGTTTCTGATCTCCCACTCTTCTCCCACAAGTCCAGAGAGGCAATGTAACCTCCTTCAATGTTCCTTTAATTAACCATATTAGTGGTGGGATTCAAATTTTTTTTACTAACAATTCTGTGGGTGTGGCTTGGTGGGCATGGCAGGGGAAGGATACTGTAAAATCTCCATTCCCACCCCACTTCTGGTTGACGGTTACTGCAAAATCCCATTCCCTCCCCACCCCACTAACCTGCTTTCCAGCTCTGTTCTCTTGTACAGGGCAACAAAAGAAGACCCAACCAATCAGCTGGGACTTGGGAGGCAGAGAATAGATGGGGACGGAGCCAGTCAGAGGTGGTATTTGCCAGTTCTCCAAACTAGTCAAAATTTCCACTATTGTTCTCCATAACTGGTCAGAACCTGCTGAATACCACCTCTGAATTATATGCAACTTCATTTTTCAGATAGCACTCAGTCCTAAATTTGAGGAGTGGATTTGCAACAGAACTCCCAAGTAGAATCATTCCAGCATCTATTCAATTCATATACATGTTAATTTACTGCCATATCTCTGTCCAGTGGAGAGGCATTAAAGGGCAATTTCCACTGTGAGTTATGAATAGACAGGAACTTTATAATTTGCATTAAGAAAACAATACAGAGAGTATAACACAGAAAAATATTTTAAGTAGTAATAAGCAGTGGGACTTAGTGGGATGAATCTTTATGCACCCAGCAGGGAAACTTAATCATAGCTAGCAGCACTCTCTGCCCATTACACTGAGCCATCTAAGTTACAACTCATTTCAACAGCATCATAGTTGAAATGATTCCTCCCACCTTCTTCCACAAAGGCCCACAGCAACAGCCATCCCTCTGCAAAAATCTCAAGGAAACAGTTGCCCTCACTCCATTCTGTATCACTCCAAGCTCCAATCTGCTTCTCATCTTCCCAGTATCAAACCTCAAGTTTCCTCCAGCCTATTCTCTTAGCTGTTTCTTCACAAATGAAATCTGCCAGCCATTCTCTCTGTCTCTGCATTATCTGGCCTGCTAGGTCACCTCCAAACTGCCTCCTCTCTGTTTCTAGAAAGTGGAATCCCAGCTGTTAAAATGCTGTATATTTTCATTTATTATCTAGCTACCTATCTCTATCTATCTATTCATCTATCTATCTGTCTGTCTGTCTGTCTATCTATCTATCTATCACATTTATATGCTATCCATCTTGCCTAGATGTGACTCTAGGTGGCTTACAATCAATAAAAACAACAGAATATAACACCGAAACATTAAAACAAATATTAAGACTAAAACTGACTTAAAATGGGCAAAGATGGGAAGGAAGCAAGATACACATTTGGAGGAAATGGGGTCTTATCTTAGTCCACTAACTACTTCCAGAATATCACATGCCCATTGGGGCCCCAAGCCAGTTAATAGAACCAGATTTTCAATCCCATTTGGAAGGCCAGAAGGGTGGATGCAAATCTCACTTTGGGAGGGCATGACTTTCCAGAAGGTAGAAGCCACAGCAGAAAAGTTTCTGCTCCTGGATCCTGACAGCCAGAATTCCTTGACCATTGAGATCTGCTGGCACAAGGTCCTCAGATAATCGGAATGCATGTGAATCTGCGCAGGGGCTGCTGGGCAACATTCTGCAAATGCAGGAAAGGTGGAGAAATCATCATGTTCTGTTGCTCTTATCACCATGAGGTAGGCCTTAATAGCAGCTCTCATTCATGTTGTTTGGGTTCACCCCTGATTTCCTCCTTCTAGTTCTTGCTTATTCTCAGAGTAGTATTTTTCTCCCCACTGATGTTGATCCTTGGTCACTTCAGGTAGCCTCTGTCTAGGTTAACTTCTTCTTTTTGCTAACCATCCATCTAGGCTAGTGTTTCTCAATCTTGACAATATTACATATTGGACTTCAACTTTTGAAGTTTCCCAGCCAGCATGTTGATAGGAGAATTGTGGGAACTGAAGTTCACATATCTTAAGTTGCTATGGTTGCGAAAACTGCTCTAGGCTAAACTTCTGCTTATCAACTTTATCCTTTCTTTGTCTATTTGTGTCTCTGCTTATATTCATAGCTTGTTATATCCTTTTTTTGTCTCTGAGGTCCATTTCTGGCCTCTTTGTACTCTTGGGAAAAAATCCCTTTCTTCAAGACATGTTTCATTTCTGATTTTCTTACCAACTCCAAGCTCTCTAAGAATAGCCACTTTTTCATTTTGCTTAATTTCTTTTCACCTTAGCATCTCCAAAGATCTTATTTTCCCCTACTTTTGACTTCCTCTGCTAAATATGTGAAAGTAGATGCACAGCATTCAACTCCTCACTTCTCAATATTATTGCAATCAACAGGGTTGCACATCATTTACTGGGCTTACTTGCATTTAACATTCATCCTAGTAAGTTTCATAATCCAGTTTAAGAAACCAAGGTTTGAATCTACCTTGTTGAACATAGACCAGGGGTGTCAAACTCACATTGTCATGGCAGTGTCATGTGACATATCGGGACTTTTTTCCACTTTGCTAAACTGGCGTGGGTGTGGGCGTGGCCGGCCCACAGGTCAGAAATTTGACAATCCTGGCATAAACTATAGTTTCTTACTCCATGATAAATGACATATCAACAGTTAATAAAAGGAACCATTTTGGAAATCTTTTCTCAGCCACTTTGGAAAAGCCATGGTGAGGGACCAAGCCTTGCATATTTTATTCTAACATCATGCTAAATCATGGTTTGGTTTGGTTTTTTTTACACATCCAATGCCTTTTGAAAATAAAAATCAAAGAAATGGTTCAGAACCTATTGAATTACTCTCATGGTTCCCTATGACCTCTTTCTGTTTGGCTTTCCAGTATATCTGAAATAAGCTTCAAAGAACAAGAAAAAACTCTTGCAACAGCACTAGCTGATATTCTGTGGACAGCAGGAGAAAGTCAGAGAGCAACTATCTGCCTTATCAGAGATGATACTTATTTTACTTCAAATATAGATTATGAAGTGGATCACTTTGCTGAACAAGTAAGATAAGCTATTTTAAAGATCTGTAAGGGAGAAATGTTTTAGTTGAGTTTAGACCCAACATAAGAAAAACTCAAAAGTACACAAGCTAAAATAAATACTTAGAATGAATGCCATCCATTTAAAGCTGGAATTTTAAGAATTTGAGTAAAAGTACAGGTGGCCCTTGACTTATTACCATTTGTTTAGCAATCATACAAACTTACAATGGCACTGAAAAAGGTGATGCACCATTGGCCAGTTCACTTATGACTGTTGCAGCATGCCCACAATCGCATGATCAAAATTTGGACACTTGGCAACCAGCGTGTATTTACAATGGTTGCAACATCCCGTTTGCAATCTTTGTAGCTAATTTCCAATAAGCAAAGTCAATAGAGAAACCTGGATTCACTTAATAACCACATGATTCACTTGACAACTGCAGTAATTTGCTTAACACTATGGCAAAAATGTCCTCACTTAATAACCACTTTACTCAGTAATGGAAATTCTGGTCCCAAATGGGCTATATATATGTAGTCCATAAATATATACATACACATATATATGTGTATGTATGTATGTATGTGTATATATATATATATACACACACCTATATACATACTTGCTACATAAGTCAAGAACTACCTAAAATATTGACAGGTTATTTGGAGAAGACTTAGAGTGCAGTACTGCAGGCTACTTCTGCTGACTGCCAACTGCTTGAAGTTCAACAGTTCGACTCTCACCAGACTCAAGGTTGACTCAGCCTTCCGTCATTCTGGGAAGGGTAAAATAAGGACCCAGATTGTTGGGGGCAATATGCTGACTCTGTAAACTACTTAGAGAGCACTATAAGTGGTATATAAGTCTAAGTGCTATTGCTATTACTGTATGATAAAATAAGAAACTATATGTGGGATGCAAATATTCAAACAACCCATTAGATGCCAGGAAAGAGTTAACTTTTATGTATTACTTTGCCGCTCTTTAGGGGACATGCACATTTTTCTAACCCAGTAAAATCTGGCAGATTTTACTAAGGTGAACTCTAGGATATGCGACATACATAATTCAAATCAAAATAAACAATACTTGTCTGTGATAATGCTGAATGAAGTAATTATTATATCTCACAATGTTTTTCAATATTTTGTTCTTACTGGAATCCAACCAATTTATGGGTATACTGTAGTTCTTAATATTTCTTTGTAGGTTCAACTGTTTGACTTTTTTGAGAAAGAAACAATGCAGCAGTTTATCTTGGATCACATACACTGCGTAAGTAGAGGGTGTATAATTCATTTACAAAATTGAATCTGTTCCAATCAGTTCTGTGTATTTTTTAAAAAAAGGAAAATTCCCACCCCGTTTTCTTACCGATCAATTGTTCTTTATTTGGGATCGCAGGATACCATTTCCAGCTCCATTTTCGGGGGTGGGGGGAGAGACTTTTGGCTTCATGCAAGGAGAGCATCAAAAGCAGCAGAAGTCTTTCTTTCTCTCCCCCAAACTCGGCCAGAAATGAATCTTTGCTGGTGCAGCTTCTTGGAGCAGAATGCCTTGCAGGGTCCCAAAGACTCATTTCTGGTGGAGTTTGGGGGAGAGAAAGACTTTTGCTGCATTTCTTGCATGCAGCCAAAAGCAGAAAAAGAAAGAAGCAAAAAGAAGCAGCCTGATGGCTATATGAGGCCAATGGGGCGAGTGGGGCAAGTTCCCCCTCCACCCTTTTCCCCCTCCCCTCGCTACCTCATGTTGTTCACAATGCAAGTGATGCAAACCTTGTCTTCCCGTGGACCATGTGGGTGGCACAGCCTTGTGTTTCAGTGAAGCCTAGATTAATTGCTTTGGGGGATGCTCTGGGGGTTACATTTCTCTGTGGACCACCAAAATTTTGTCACAGACTACTGATTGGCGACCACTGTACTTGACTGTTCTTCTAGCATTTGGGTTCTTTTAATTGCATTTTAAAATTATTGTTTTCTGTGTACAACCCAGAGCCATTGTAGAATTGGTCAGCCATGTAAATATTTAAATAAATAAATCTGTGCTGGTGAAGAATTTTAGAAGTTGTAATCCCAATATATCTGGAAAATACCAGGTTAGGAAAGGCTGATTTTGGATAATATTTTAATTAAAAACAAGAAACAACACCTAATTACAATTGTCAGAAAAGTTGGGCAATGTTAAAAATCATTGTTTTCTTTAATCTATTTTAATCAGCTGAAGTCTGAGGGAAGTCATGGAGTGATCTTATTTCTATATAGTTTACTTTTCTCCAGGACATTTGAAAGGTAAAATTCTTTCTTCCCCTTTTTTAAATACTTAGATTTAAATTAAGCAATTATTTACCAATCAACGTGTATCCCTAAAGATTCTGCAAATGTTACTTATATTCATTGGTAAAGAAAGTTTTAGAAAATAAGTTGGTCCATATATTATCAAATGTAAGAAGAAATTATATGAAATAATGCAAAAGTAATTGGCCGTTTTGCAAAGTTATCATGTTTTGGTCAAAAAGATTGCTAGGATGCCATCGGCTAAGTCGAGTTGCTCAGAAGACATTAGCAAAATTATTTTATTTAGGCATATTGAAGCAAGCCCTACCCACTTCCCCAAATGTTTTTCATGAAATAGCTGGTCTCTTTCCTACCCTCTGTAGCCTCTCAAAATGGTTCTTGCCATCCTACCCTACTTTTCTGTTCTTTTAGGCAGGTAAGCACATTTCTTTTTTAAAAAAAAAAATGCATTCATTGGGCTAACATGCTTATTTTCTAAGGTTGCCTGTCAGGCTTAGAGACACATTCTGGTAAACAAAAATTAAACTGGAGGTTGCCACTTTCAGCATTCCAGCAGTTCTTTTTATTATTATTAAAAATGCCATAATTAAACTAAAGGGTAGCAGTGAGATATCTGCAGGCACATTAGTGCTCAGGCATATCTTACCTGTTGTGGTTAGCCAGCAGCAGGTGCAGATGGCTGAGGAGAGCGATGACTTTGATGAGAGGCCAGGACCATCAGGGAGTAGACTGCTGCCTTCAGAGATTGTGGGGGCTGACAGCAGTGACGAGGAGGTTCCTGAGGAGCCTGTGCCAAGTGCACATGCACGAAGGATTGCTTGGAGGAAAGAACAATTACAGCAGCACAAGCAATTCGGGAGTAAGGCTGCAAGGTAATGGCCCCTCCCTCAAGAGGATAAAAGCCAGGTTTGGAGAAGCGTTCTTTGCAGACAGCAAAGAAGCTCTTAAACTCAATAGGTGGACATCTTAGTTCATGTTTGGAGAATTTTGTAAATTAGTTCTTATCTCTGGGGTTTTGGCAGCCTTGACAAACAACTTGGCAAGGCTCTTTCTTGTCTGAGCTAATTAGTGGAAAGCAGCCTTCAGAACAGAATTCGTTATTAAATCTTAAAAGGTGCCTTTGTCTGTGTTTGCTCTTTGGGAACCTGGTTGGGTCACAACACTGTCTACGGTTGTACAATGATTCAACTTCATAGAAGGGAATATTTGAACTAATAAAGGAGAATATTTGTAGCTCCTTTTTGACATGAGGAGTTCTTGGTGCTCTCTGAGCTTGCTTGGTTTTTTGCAGATGTTTCATTACCCAAACTAGGTAAGATCATCAGTGCTAGTCCCTGGTAGGGATACAATTGGACAGAGGGATATGCCAGATTTGTGTTATTTAAGAGCATCCCTAGAAGCATAATCACTAGCACTGATGATATTACCTGGTTTTGATAATGAAAC
>BLBF01000040.1:29292278-29318049 GCA_015471245.1 Laticauda colubrina
CAAGGACTCCATTTCAGTTCCACAGAGAATCTTTTCAATATATACAGTTATAAACATGGCCCTTGTTTGCAAACTGTCCCATTTTTTTTCCTTGGGAAAAAGAACCTTTGATGTATGGAATTGCTGAATGTTTTTTTCCGCTGGTTGCAATGTCACAATAAAAACAACAGAATCATAACTACATACTATGCAAATTGCAAAGCCAAAACCAAAGTAGGAAAGAAGCAGAGGACCAAGAGAGGCAGGTGATTTTACAGAAAAGCTCTTCAAAAACAACCTTTCAATTAAATGAACCTTAATTTTCCAGTGTCATGTTTGTTATATCTTTGCTTATTATTTCCATACTCTGCCTCTATCTTCAAAGGGAGATTTATTTGATTCTCTTCCTTCCTATTTTATACATTCCATAACTCTGCTATGTAAATTAAACTTGACTGTTATATAAAGAAAACGACCGGCATATCATACTGATTATTACACCCTGCAATGATGTTACCATTGTGATGTACATTGTTTATTCTCCATCCTATAGGCTTTGCCATAGGATTGCTGAAACAGGATTTTGTGTAGATGGCAAACTATAAAAGAAGTGAAGTAAGTTAAGAGTTAAGTGAAACTAATTCTGTAGCATCTTCTTTGTATTTGGCTGAACAGGCTTCAGAAAGATCTGGACTTCACCACAACTCACTTGTTACAATGTAGACATGGAGACATTAGCTGCAGACAAGTAAGTCTCCAATTGTGAAATTTATAGTCTTTGACTACTTTTCATAAATACATAAAAATGAAAAAATAATATTCCACTATACTTTAATGTTTCAAGTTACTGGGAAGGATTGGATTTCAGGATTTATAGTCAAGACAAAAGACTTCCTGATGTTTTCCCAGCAGCTGCAGCTGGCACCTTCAGAGGCAAAGTGCTTTGCCTAGCAGATCCCAGGCAAATGAACAGCAATTTACTGGGCTTTTGTCTTTATAGTCAGATATCCTGATTCTTTATACTACTTGGAAGCGTAATGTTGGTCCTTTCTCCCTTTAGGCAATTCTGAATCTCATTTTAACTGGCAGGGCAAGTCCACATGTATTCAATGGATGCCAAAAGCTTGACACTGAAGGCAGTGTGGAAAAAGTACTGCATGGAATTCTCTCCCGCAGTGATGTTGGCTACTTACAATGGAGCAAGGAAGAAGCAGAACAGTACAGATCTCTACAGGTATGCGGGAAAAGCATTCAGGTGATAAGTATTTGATGGTGTTTTGCTCCCTTGATCAGCCAACCCAGTCCCCATAAGAAGGTCTCAAAATAGCTTTGAGACATTATGAGCCAACAAGGGTAAGAACAATAAGAAACAACAGCCAGCATATAGAAGAATATAAAAAACGTCTTTCTTGGTGAAATAAAAGATTGCTCTTGTTTAGCATTTGTTCTAACAGGGGCCAATCAGGGGTTAACAAGAAGCTCATAAGGAGATGTAAGTCCTATATAACCCTTTCTCCCAATAACTGATAGTAATACTGGACATTATATTTGCAAGCAAGATTTTCAGGTTCTGAGTGGAGACATTTGCATGCAGCCTACACCAGGCCTCCAATGGTCTTTCCACCCCTCTGAGGCATCCTGCATGCCTTATTCTACTGCCTCTCCATTCATGGGGTGAAAATCCTGAATAGCTTTCAGCTCCCTTTCATCTCTGGAGGCTGGCGGAAAGAGCTCCCTGACAAGAAACAAGCCAGCACAGGGCTGAAATCCTTCAACAGAAGGTTCTTTTGCTCTGAGGGCTGGCTGAAAATGCTCCTTGCCAAAATCCAAGCAGACTCAGAGCTGAAATCCTTCAGCAAGGAGCTTTCTAAGTCAGACCTCAGAGACAAAAATGATTCCTTTTGGCAGGCAGCTGGTTTCCCCATTGTCTTGCTGGGGATGCTGGTAGAGAAAACTACAAATGGCAATCACATGATCACAAGGCACTTGCCAACCAGGTGTAAGTGTGAACAGTAAGTGTGATTTAAGTGTAAACTGTGATCATGTGTGTTGTAACTATGTATCATTTATGTGTTTGCAACTGTGTATCAATGCAACTATGTATCATTCAGACATTGCAACATTGTATCATTCACGTGTAATCATTAAGCTTCTGTCTTCTCAGTGACCTTTTACAGGGCACGTACAGAGACAAGGAGTCAAACATTTGCAGAAATGGTTTATTCACTTGGGATTACATTGTCTGGCATGCAGCTTTGTGAAGAAGAAATATCCTGATCAAATATAAATCTTGCCATCCTGTCTGTCCTGGTATCTTGCTTTTGTTTGAGCCATTGTTAATTCTGTATATTCCGTCTGACCTAGGCTTAACCTAGGTTCTGAATAAACAATCACCCCCTTTTGAATGAGCATAATAAAAGAGCGTGTACCCGGACATTCGGGGCGCACTCATCGCGAGGAACTTCGTCTCCTGTCGTTTCTCTCTCCTTCGCTCCCTATCATGAGACGCCCATCTGATGCGGGATAGCAGATACCGCACATGTGACCATGAATTGAGGGCACACCCTCTCTTTATCTGGAGAGGTTCCAAATAACCAGTCTTCTCACCTGTCCATTGGTCTTTGCTGCAATCATTGGCTCTACTTTAGCAGATCTGTCTTAAGTTTGTCATATTTCATGTGTTTGTATAAATATCTGTTTAATATTTGCTACAATTCATGGAAGATAATGTTATAATTCATGTGTTTTTCTTTTTCATCATTCAGCTTCACTGGATAATTCAGGCTATTTCTTGGACTGCCGTAACTTTCACAGTCCACTTGACAGTATTTTAGAAGAATTAAAGATCTTAAGGAATGATAGTTTACTATCCCAGACATGGCTAATTAGACAACCCTCAGAAGAATCCAGAATTGTTCCCAGAATTGTTTGTTCCCAGAATAATAAAGAATTATCACCACTTTTCACAGACAACAAATCTCATTTTACTTTTATGCCAGTTTAACTTTTTTAGGGTGAAGTGTTTGCATTTTAAACTTAGAAAAAAGCATACAAATGCATTTTATTTCACTTGATGCATAGCTACAATTTTTATACTACAGATTGGAAGCATGTTAAAGACACCAAAATTGCCAATTTGGCTGTGCAACATAAATGAAACATACAGCATTCTCTTCAGCTTAAACAGGTTGTTATTGTCTGATTGGAAAATGGAACACCTCTTTGATTTATATTTTTATAAAGGCAAGCCCTTCCAAAAGAAAACTGTTCATCTAACAATAGGTATGTGTTTATATTTGTTACAGAAGTATTAAAGGAAGATGCTTATTTTTTTTCTTTTTCCCACAAGTAATGTTTGAATCTATTTTCCTGTCTTTTCTGATCAAATTTTAAAAGCGATATTGATTTAAAGCCCCTTCTAATTGTTAACTGTAAAGTGGTGAACCCCAGATTAAAAAGTATTTCTAAAAATTCTTAGAAAATCACCCAAACTATAAACAAATTTAAAAAAAATCTAGCACCTCCCTCCCTCTTAAAAGATCCTGAGAATGAACTTGAAAAAAATGCAATTTCTGGGGAAAATTCCAAAAGCATTGCCAGTAAAGGTAAGGAAAATACTCCAATTGTTTCAAGAATCCAATAAAAGACCAGAACTAATTCTTCACCTAAAGATCATACATATCATAAAACTACTCTCTATTGTATACAAGAAGAAATGTGCTGAAGTGCTGTAATAAAAAAAGTGAAAGTTTGAGAATCATACTATGAAATACTATGTTAGAAATGAGAAGCTTCTCAGCAAGAAGGACCTTTTTAAATGAAATGGGACAATTCACTGTAACCAAATTGCTATGGCCAATTCACCATGGAACAATTTGCCATGACCAATTCACCACAGGACAATTCAACAGTTGGATTTAATTGTTTAAAATAATTACAAACAAATACTTTATTTTTTGTCATTCTCATTTCATTTAGTCCCTCTTTTTTAAAATGATTATATTCTACAATTTCTTCAATATTAGTGTAACTCTTGTTCCACAGCTAATTGTCCCATGAAAAGTTAGCCTTGACAAGTTGGTAGCGACGAGTTGACCATGGTGAGTTCACCATGGCAAGTTGACCATGGGGAATAGTCCTAGATCCCTTTTTGTAAGGTCTCCATTTGTAAGGTCTCCATTCAGTGGATAAATAGATGGATAAATAGGTGAACGTGTGAAGAAATTCAAACAATAAATGCAATTGCATTTTCATATTTCAAAATATTCTGTGATTCATAGAGTTGGAAGAGATCATTTAGGCTGCTGAGTCCAACTCTCTGATCAGTACAACAATCCAAATTAAAGCATCCTTTCCTTACTTAGCCTTTATTTGAATATATCCCATGAAGAGAACCCAGTATATCTTTGGAGAATTAGTTTCACTGCTGGGAATGTTATTTTTCTAACATTTAACTTATATCTACCTTCCTATGTCTTCTATTTCATGTACTCTGGAAGTATACAGAACTGTATTAACTATAGGCAATGGTCCTAATCTGAAATGTAGCTCTGTGAACATAGGGCTCAATCATTTTCTTTTGTATCGTTTCTTTCACAAAAGTTACATTTTGTGAGCTTTATTCAGAGAAATATTTCAAAAAGTGCCTGAGACTTATATGTATTTCTAATTTCAATATATGGCTATATGCTGAATTAATGCTAAATTGAACTCAAGGTCTGTTCTGCATGAAACAGAGTACATACATGTTTGCTGTTCTCTTCTCAGATACACATTCTCATCACTGGGAAGAAAACCATTGTGTGGATGACAGGAATCCCAACAAAAGAGTGCCATCTTTGGAAATGGCCATTCAAACTAAATGGGAAGGAGCCACCATCAGCTGGAATGGGACAACTCCTTTCTTCTGATCCAAGTGACTGGAGGAGATAATCTTCTTTAAAGGTGCTGCCCACATGAAGGAAGACAGCATACTGCTAATGTAAAAAGTGGCTACTGCTAATTATGGGGGGCAGGGGGGGGGGAATTAGCATCTTGCGTAATTCACTCAATTGCTAATCAAGATACAATGGATTGTAGCAAGATGAGTATTTGTCTGTACAATTAAAACCTAACATAAAAAGCTTTGAAAATAAATATAAATCAATAACCGTAAAATGTTCAGTACATTGAACATATAATTTATTCTTATGAATCAGAAAGAACAAGAGTATGCAAAACTGAGAAGCAATGAATCTACAAACTCTTTTGATGTACAGCCTGCATGTCCCTGCTATTTGCTTTTCTTCTTCCTTTCTCACTCATATCAAACAACAAAATCTGTGATGGCAGAGAGAACAAGGGTATTTAACTGAGAATATTCTCAGTCTTTTGAAATAATCCAGAAGATGGCGCTCAGAACTACAAATGAACCTTTCAAGTCAATGACATTCATTGCAGTATCAGTGTTTAATCTCTGCAATCCACAAAAAGGTTTCTGAAAACTTTCACCAACAATGGCAAAGTAAATATGAGCTCCCAGTTGTGTGAGTTCTCTAAAAACACTCTGTACCAGCCAACATGTTACAAATGTATGCAACTTGAAAAATTCTAATTTACCTTGAAGTATGAACTTTGTGCACCAACTAATCATGACCCACCCAAAAGCATTTGTGAAAAAATATTGTACCATGTTGTATCACAAGTTAGTACTGTGGTAGTAACAGTCTTGCTAGTAGGTTTCTGATAAAAAGTTAGGTAACACACCATCCCCAAAATACCTTTTGTCACTCTAGTGTCCTCAAGATGTGTTAGATTTTAAATCTCAGAATCCTTCATCTACAGAGAACATGTAGATTATGGTTTGTTTGAAAAGACAACCAACACATCTGGAAGAGACCAATTTGGGGAAAGCTGCGAATTTTTTAGCACATCTACAATTCTCTCAATAAATGAATGAGCATTCAAAATTGATGGATTCTCAACCCTTCTATTTTCTCCAACTCAGTGTTTTCCATCCTTCCAACATTTTTATATTTAAAACCAATAGTAGGTTTTTATGTAGTTCATAGACCTTATATGCAATATTTTTCTTAGGGCAATGAAAACATTGAAATCATATTTATTTTTCCATCAAAAATGCAACATAACACTGGGGGAGGGTTCCTTTTAAATTATCTTTGCATAATGAAGACTTTTGGAAACTCAAAAGCTTTAACTTTTAGCTTAAAAGCTTTTAGCTAAAGTGTTTGAATTTCCAAAAGTCTTCATTATGCAAACTTAGTTTGAACAATTTTTTTTTAAAAAAACCTCTGCATCATTTTGCATTTTGGAGAGAAAAATAGAGATCCTCCAGACAGGCAAACGGTATACTTATCAGATACAAAGTAGTATTCAACATTTTCTGGAAATAAAAGTGAGATGTGTCTAAATTTCACATCTTAATTCCTCCTTTAAATAACAACATGTTTCCAGTCGCTGGGGAAAACAAGAGAAATCAGCTCAGCAATCTTCCTATTTAACAAGGATTGAAAATACCTTTTATCTGACAATTGTTTTCTACACAGCTGACTAATTCAGTGTATATTTGTTCCCTGAAAAATAATTCAGATGCCTTGGCATCTCGTCCTCATCCATGTTTGGGATATAAAAGTGTGCTGTTACTGTTGGACTACACTATACTTGTGTAGGTCTGACAACATTTTGGATATTTTGAATGTTGGCTTATTATTTGCTCCTAAATGTTATCAGAGTTGATATGATATCCTATAGACATATAAACAATATAACTGAACAAATAAGCCCAAGTCTCATTCTTGTTTCATGTTATTATTTTAAAAAGCATCCAGCATGGGATGGACCTCTTCACTTCAGAAACTGCTTGCTTCACTTTTAGTTGCAATAACTGCACCCAAATGTTTTTTGTAATTGGCAGTTAATCTCTCTTTACTGGTAGAAATTTCAGCTCACTCCCACTTTGGCAACTGCTTCAACGTAGTACTGTTTGAGAATGGATGTCCTTGTTTCAGGTCTTTTTATAACCTTTCTACAGTTTTGTGTTTAGATCTGGCCAATCTAAAACATTTAATGTACTCTTCTCCAGTCTTTTGCAGGCTTGTTTGTGTGTTGCAGATCTTATTGCATGACCCATTTTCATGACTCGCATTTCAGCCTTCAACACCTGATGAGCAGGTTTTACAATATTCT
The DNA here is from genome assembly GCA_015471245.1 of Laticauda colubrina. Taxonomy (NCBI): domain Eukaryota; kingdom Metazoa; phylum Chordata; class Lepidosauria; order Squamata; family Elapidae; genus Laticauda; species Laticauda colubrina. The sequence goes on from BLBF01000040.1 coordinate 29,299,443, forward strand.
GCTGTTGAACTCTGAGATACAAAGCAAAATTCATGTTACGAGTATTTTATCCACTTTTATTGTACAGAACCATCCTGGGAAAAATCCAGAGAACTACTAGATAGCAATAGAAATATCACTAAGATTTATATACCATTTCATAGTGCTTTACAGCATTCTCTAAGGCAGGGCTGTCAAACTCATGTTGTCATGGTGGCATTCCGTGACGTATCAGGACTTTTTCCCCCTTTGCTAAATCTGGTTCCTCATTTTACTGATCTCAGAAGGATGGAAATCAAGTCAATCTTGACCCGGTGAGAATTGTAGTCCTGGCGGTAAACTGAATTAGCTTGTAATACTGCATTCTAACCAGTGCACCAGCAGAAAATTCTAAGTCTTTGCTGTAATCCTGTGCTCATTTGGATTTTTTCAGCCCAGATCATAGTCATAACCAAGGGAACCTAAAAAAAATTGTGTTCGTGAAAGGAAATGTTGTAAGTTCTGTATTGCCTTAGGAATCCATTAACATTTAGGTAGGGAAGAGGACTGACAGATTTTTTTTCCGCCATGAGAATCGCTTGAAGAATTTCTACATTGTAGATTTATTATGCAGGCTATACTGATCCATGCCTTATCTTTTCATCACTTTTTGGGGGGAGTGTCAAGTTTCTTGTACCTGCAACTTCATGGGCTTTTGGTTTTCCTACTTAGGAATTCTGAGAGTTAATTCCAGACCATCTGAAGAGCATCAAACTCAGCAATTTGAGTATTTTGTTGGCAGCACTTTTCTAGTGCCCCAGTCAAAGGGATCTTCCTTATCTATTGTGTAATCCTTTGAACTGACCTGTAATTTTCTAAGTGTAAAACATGTGCCCTACTGGACTATTCTCAAGTTTGCTCAATAACAGAAAAAGACTGTTACAATGGTGATTTGGAATGGGATAGGTATCATCAGGTAGCAAACATCAGGTAGCAAAATATATATATCCACCCCATCTTTCAAAGTATGCATTAAAGTATTACTCATTATAAAGGGCCTGTAAGTGGAATGTTGCATTTATGATACAGTTGTAAGGAATGTGTTCAAGTAATATAACTTACTTTCTCAGACAAACTTTTCAAATATACTTTAAAAAGTAGCAGTTGACCAACATTATTTCTTTTTGTCTCTAAATGTATCTCTAGATACTATTCTAAAATGGACTTGAAATTGTCCAACATTATTTTTTGCCTACGTTTAAACTCCCAAGTGGAATTCTAAAATTCATTCTTTATTTCCAGAGTCCAGAGGAGAAAGAAAAAATAAACAGAAGCAGATGCACATTTTGGCAAGTTATTGCTTTTCCATCAAGGGATGCTATATCTGGGAATATAATGAATTACAAAAACCATCTTCTTTTCTGTTTGTTATCTTAAGGTTCTATAAGAATGACAAGCTGTTATATTTATTTTAAAATCTGTCTGTTCTGCAAAGCACTCAAAACATCTGAAGTTGATCTCTTCTCTTATAATGGTTAACTGAAGATTTATATTGGTATAATGCTAATGCTGGTGCAGGCAGTTGCTGGATAGGGCAAAACATTCTGGAAATGAGCTATCATCATACTGGATGCTCCAAGTATCATGATTTTAAAGAATGTGTAAGTTCAAATTTGTGTTTGTGTGGATGGATGTGAAACACGTGTCGTGTGTATGTCCTTTTGTGGACATACTTCTGTATGTGCTAGATTAATAATTTTATTCTGACCTGGTTTGCATGACACTGTAAGCCATGGTTTGTTTAACCAGGATCAATTGCATAAGACATTAATCAGTTGTGATTTGCAGAACATGCTATGCATAACCTGGTATTTACAAATCAGAGTGGCTTGATTCAGGCAACATGCAAACCACATTTACACAAATTGTATTAACATGATTTGAAAACCATTTGGCAGTTTAATTTAGTACAGTGATATGTATGATATCAAATTTGTCAGATATAAGTGAGCTATGTGGTACCTTAAAGATTAATTATTTTATTGTATGCATGGATCTGCAGACTAATGCCACAAAGCCAGATTAAATTGCCTTTTTTTTGAAAAGTAATCATTTTGTGGGAGCACCCACAACATATTTTCAAATTTTCAATTGAAGCATAACAACAGGGACAATGGAGTTAGAGAATCACTTGAGATCATTAGGAGACAGTCTGGTGGCAGGGAACACTACTTCCAATGAATGCTTCTTTTCTATCTTTGTATTTAAGAAATGTAAGTTAATAGCATCACATCTGTTATAATCATTTCCTTATTCTGTCCAGATTACACTGTTAGTCTTACTTATGTAATTTATGTAATCACCTACACACAGAAGAATTATCTGGAGGTTTTCAGAAATATGATATGAAAAATATACACAGGAACAAAACACCACACTAAGGATGAAAATCTTATTGGTGTGATAAAGGAGCTGTTACAATTCTGATAGCAATCTCCAGTTTGCAACAATGTATTGTTCATTAGCTAGAAATTTCTGATTCTGATGTAATATTTGAAATTGAGCATGGGAGCATATTTTAAATAATCCAAAAAGAAAAAAGAAATGCCGTCGCTGAGCATTACACAAAAAAAAAATCCATAGAATGTTTTTTGTAAATAATCTTGAGGCAGAGAGAATGAAACACACAACTTTCATAAGTAAAAACTTATTATAAGAGTGTGTAATGAAAATGATTTCTCTGTTTTATGTGAGTCTACGGGTTACAGCAACATATGAGAAAGTTGTGGTAATGACCAACTGATGCCATTTAACTTAAACTGACAATGCCAAAAAGAAGGAAAAAATGTTCAACAGAATATCACATGTCATTGGCAGATACATGCAGGGCACACGTCCCTAAAGTGAAGTACAAATCCATTGTAGTAAACAGATACTATGGAATCTGCTTCTAATGCAATAAAAGGTACAATTTTCAACTATGATAACCCTGATTTCTCAACTACAGTTACATCTATCATCATAACTAAATGCTCTTGAATGGTTCCTCTCATGGAGTATGGAGGAAATAACTTCGTTTTTCAAACTGTTTTGTCTGTTTTCGAGGATTATTACTTTCTTTGTGACTTGCTACTGATTGCAATGTCTTAAATCCTGTTTGGCATGTGATCTATTAGAATGTTATTCTTTATAAATAAGGAAGAATATTTCTCACCTCCAAAATCCATTGAAATGACTCCCAGTGTAATGCTACTTGGATATGTTCAAACACCTACATGTTGAGTCTTTTCAGTTATTCAGATCAATGAATTCCGATGTAGCAGAAGACAAAATTACAAAGGAAGTAAGATGGTTCAAGTTTAGTTGGTGACCATACATTTGTGCTGCCTCATTTTCAGAATTATAAAAAGGGCTTGGAAGACATTAGGCTATTCTGTACCATTATCTTAAACTCCTCCTGCTCTAGTGCCCCCATATGATCTGTTTGAAAAAAAATTCTGATGCTTAAGCACTGGGATTGGAAAGGTACACTGGTACACTGCCTGTGAATTTAGCACGAATGGCAATATAATAGATGAGCAGATCAGAATACTGCTTTTGGCTGAACTTTCATTCAGGAACAAGATCATATTATGCTGAACATCTGAAATATGGCAGCACATTGTTGAGATGCTAGGTAGATATTGGGTCATTTTTTGCTTATATATTGCTGATTCATTAAGAAGTGGTGGCCAGGAATGTTCTCCATTTTTAATGTTGTGTTGATTGAGATAGGATGAGGTAGGGTGCAAAATTGTCTCTTTACTTCTTGGATGGATGCAGCAAAGTGCTTTCTGGTAATTACTCTGTTGGAAGATGTGTTGAAGGTAAGTTGCTTAGTTGAAAGGACTATTTCCCAATTTGCAGTAGAAAAATGAAGAATGATTTTTCTACTTCTGGCTAGGAGGTGTGGAGAATTATGATTGAGCAATGGAACTGGAATGCTAGATAAGGAACCAGAGTGTGGAAATGTTCCCATTCTTTCTGTATTGAGTATTACCACACCTTTCCCCCCCTAAACATTGTGCTCATTTGGCAAAGGTAAGAAGTGTGGTCTAGATGCAGCTACTGTATTTACTTGCTCCAAAGTATGATTAAATTTAATGGGGTTTAATTCTGATTAGACGTATATAAGAGATTGCAGTATAAATTCTTCCTTTGTTTTCTGCATCCATTCATAGTGCAGATTTATTTTTTGTTGTTGATGATAAAACAAAATTATCATACACAGAAATTAAACACCAAAGGACTATTCAAGGAATCAACCTAATGAAACTAAGGCTGGGGCAGTCCTTTACACTCCCATCATAATATATTCCTTGTAAAACATTGGCTGACAGTACAACAATAAAATCTTAGTATAAATGCACATTATAAATAAAATAAGCATAAATTAAAGTGATAACATAATAAGCAATGAGCACATCACATTAAACCCAAACTAGCAGATCACCTATAGTTTGATTAGTGAAAGGTAGCATGATATATGAAGGCAGAGTTCTGGTTTCAACCTCTCAAAAGAAGTTAAGAGAAAGGGGCATTAGCAAGTGGGAAACAAAGTAAGCCCTTTTTCTCTGAGTTCTTTAGATGAAGCCAGATTCCTGCATTTGCACATTATCCTAATCTTGGCTACCAAAGCCATGGATTGCTTATTAGTATTTGCATGTATACTAGCACATTGAATGAATCAAATGAAAATAGTTGTAATGTGAATTTAAATATGAAATGGGCAACCAGATTTTGTTCCTGTGTATGAACCATGGTGGTGGTGATAATAGATGGAATTATATCCATACTTTTAAAAAATATTAATATGGATATTTCATGTCTCTATGTGTAGAATCAAATATTTTTGGATTTTTTTTTTCTATGCAGGGCTTTTAGACTGAAAGTAAGTGCAATTTCTCTCACAGAGACTTTCCAGTTTGTTTGTTTGTTTACTTATATTTTTCACTGAACAATACATTCTAAAAATTTGCCATTAAATTGCTAGATTTCAATACTCCTTAGGTCATAAATTGGGATTGTTATTTGTGGGGGTGGCATATGGTTTGCAGAACATAAGCTGCTCTTTTGGTCCAAAATGACATCGTTATTTATTATTATTATAGGATGTGTGGATTTGGCAAGAAGGGGAAAGTTTCAAAACTTCCAGGAGAATGGATCTAGATCAGAGAAGATTCTTGGGAGGATTCTAAAGAAGAAATTGGATAATATGCAGAAATTGGATTTAGGTGCAGAAATTGGATTTAGGTACAGAAAAATGATTTTCTGTACATAAATAAGATTGATAAAGTTTCAGGACATTCATGTATTGTAAATGGAAGACCATGAGCAAATCATTGGTTTATGTTATCTTCAGTATGAGTACAAGCCATCTACCATTTGTGGAAGGCTGGAATGCATGATGTTCTCAATTAAGCTCTCGTGAGAAGCTACTATAACATCTTTCCATATTTTCTAGCTTTATATCAAGAATAGTGACACCCATCTTTAACAGAACAGTTATTAAGTCAAGTCAAGTTTGTTTAAAAGAGTTGGAAGGAACCTTGAAGGTCTTCCAGTCCAACCCCTTGCTCAAGCAGGAAACCCTATACATTTCAAACAAATGTATGTCCAATCTCTTGTTAAAAACCTCCAGTGTTGAAGCAGTATGATTTCTGGAAGCAAGCCATTTCACCAATTAATTGTTCTAATTTCTCCTCAGTTCTAGCTTGCTTCTCTCCTGGATTAATCTCTGTTCATTGCTTCTTGTCCTGGCTCAACCTGTTTGGTATATGTAATGAACTTCAATTGCTTTGAAGCACCCTCTCATTCCAATTGGTTGCTTTGCTTGCAACCAATGTTCCATCCTGTGCCATCACTGATCTGTGGTCTGGTTATTGCTGTGCCCTGGAATACAGGGGGGGTGCATGTGGACCCAAAATGATATCACTCCCCCCATTAATTAAAACACATAAGAAGCCCTGGGCAAAAGATAACATGATGAACCATGGCTTTATCCTTTCAGCAAGTCTACCAGGAGGATGCAGTCCTGGTTTTGATTCCAAAGCACAAACCCTTTTCTTCATTCATATAATAAGACTGCAGTTGGTTTTGATAAAAGTTTCTGTGATGTTTTTTGCCACCTGGTAACCAATCCCTTTTGTTTTACAATGCTATATTGCAGTTTTCTAGTACCATTTCTTTCATCAGAGTAGAAGTGCAATTGATTTTTATGACTGTTACTTATTTTAGTACTAGGTGAATGCAGAGCACATTATTGTCTGGATAAGGTAGGATTTCCTTGCAATATAATAATGTATAAGCAATCACCAAATACCAAGAATTGTGATTTCCAGCATTTGGAGAGTAGAGTATGACATTGTGGATTTACAAATATGAATGTGTGTCCATTGGCCATGCAATGTGATGGTATCCCAGAGGACCGTTGCAGCAATGAGATCCATGCTAGATCACAGTCTGAAGTAGTCCCTTAAGATTACTTCAATTAAATTTGATGAAGTTAAAGACCATCTAAATTTAACAACAACAAAACTGGCTCATGACTAGAATCAGAGATGAATCACATGCTCACAAGAAGTCACAAAGTCAATGGAACAGCGCATTGCAGATTAAAAAAACTGAACTCATTCACAAAAATGTAATGAACATATATTTTGTATACAAAGAACAAAGTGATCTGGAAACCTCTGTTTGTAACATTGTTTCATGACTAACTGATACTTGCATTGATTATCCTGATGGGTTGATAGGAACATTTTTTCAGAAAGAATCCATACTGTTTCTGGTAACTGAAAATCAATATTGAAATATTTGGTTGCGCATTACACATCATTATCAATAGAATAACAAGAGGGACTATGACACTTTAATATACTTTTTAAAAACAACTCTCTTTTCCAAAAATATGGAGGTTCCTGGGAACAGTTGTTCGAGCACAACTTTAGAAAGGCTATTTTATATGCCTGACCTTTTCTTCCAGAATATACATTAGTTCATGGTATTCATTTTTGGTTGGAAGCATATTGCTTCTACAGTTATTTTTTATTTTATATCTTCTTTATGGAGATGTAATTTTTTTCCAGAATGTCTTTTGATACTGATGACCATTGAGCTGCCCATTTATTTGTTTGTTTGCTTGCTTGTTTCCAATTCTTTTCTATAAAAATTCCTGATTAGAGTCTTAGAATACAAGTTTAACAAAATTGTCTTATGGTATATTTGTTCAAACTATTCTACTTTTCTGTGCGAGCTCAAAGGCACAATGGTGGAAAAGGACAATCTTCCCTAATTTTATCACAAAAATCCCAGGAGGAGGGAGATTGGGCTGAAATTGATTGGCCTCAAATTGCTCAGAGAATTCCACGGCTGAATGGGAACATTGCCTTAACATGGGAACCCTGCCTTAAAGAACAGCTGCTTGGGCTAATACTGTTTATGCTACCCTCCCACAAACTGCTTATCTCCAGCTATGTGAATTGTGGTTTCCAGCAAGGCCACTGATGACAATGCGGAAAGAAATATAGGTCTTTAAGCACATACCGAGTAAAAATACTAAATACTTAGCTGCATTCCATCCAGAGTGCATTGCTAGTCCATATTTCCAGACAGTTCTGGGTTTTAAAACACAGCTGTTTAAATCTGTGCTACAGATATACTCTGGAATCATTTTCATCAGCAGTATGTGTTTTATTGAACAGTTAAAGCATTCGTAAATGCAGGAAATTGACAAAATTAGTGGACCTGTGCTCTGGTAGTAAATGCTATTCATGTACTATTGCCACTTATCTCAATTGCACACTTTCTCATAAGTGTATAACAGATAACAAATAATCAGAGTTGGAAGGGACCTTGTAGGTCATCTAGTCCAACCCCTGCCCAAGCAGGAGACCCTACACCATTTCTGACAAATGGCAGTCCAATCTCTTCTTGAAAGTCTCAAGTGATGGTGCTCCCACAACTTCTGAGGGCAACTTCTGTTCCATTGGTTGATTGTTCTCACTGTCAGAAAGTTACTCCTTATTTCTAGGTTAAATCTCTCCTTGTTCAGTTTCCATCCATTATTCCTTGTCTGGCCTAAAGGCGCTTTAGGAAATAGTTTGGCCCCTTCCTCTCTGTGGCAGCCCCTCAAATATTGGAAGACCACTATCATGTCTCCCCTGGTCCTTCTCTTTACTAGACTAGCCATGCCCAGGTCCTGTAACCATTCTTCGTATGTTGTAGTCTCCAGTCCTGGTTGCTCTTCTCTGTACTTCTTCTATTCTCAACATCTTTTTTATAATGTGGTGAACAAAACTAGATACAGTACTCTAGGTGTGGTTTTACGAAGGCTTTATAGAGTGGTATTAGTACCTCCCTTGACCATGACTGTATCTTCGGGGAAGAATTGTTTTGTGATCAGGTCGTTGTTGTTGTTTTTTTATGTCTGTTGGTACATCTTTCAACTCTCTGGCATGCTGGAAAGTTTTGCAGCCAGTTTATTTGCATATGTGAGATTTTTTTTTCTTTTTAGTAAAAAGATAGGTTTTAATAAACCCATTTTTGGGGAGATACAGTTAACTGAAGACAATTTCACTAAAGCAGACCTGATAACCACAGCAAAGACCAAGCAACAGGTAAGAATGAATGAGAGATTGCCCACTTGTTGCTCTGGACATCTGGTCCTTGCAAGGAGACTGCAAGTCAGCAATATTGTGCAGGTTTAAGAGCCAAGATCAATCATCTTGGTTACAACTACAGCAGAGTCTTTCAAATGACACCAAATTCAGAAAACTCACTTTCTAATCACTTTTGGAAATTGCCTATTAACCATCTTAAAGCTATTAGAGTTCAAAAAATATTCACCAGGCCTATTTAGCTTTAAAATAAAATTTACTTTTAAGCTTGAGAACTTAAAATATTTGAAATGAACAGGAGAAAGCTGCTTAGCTTTTTGAGCAAAGAAAGTTATAAATGGATCAAGGGTCTAGAAAAATTTGGAATGATATAAGATATTGGTTCTTTTTTTTTTTTTCTATTCTTTTTTTCCTCTGAGCTTACTTTATATTAGATTTTACTATTGCAATTAATTATATTTTATTAAAAACAACCCATTTTATTATTTGTGCTTCCTCCCTCAAGCTAACAGGAAACCATTTTGATTTCTTGGGCAGGCTGATCAAAACAGATCTGGAATCCAGAAAAGACTGTTTGGGGATGGCCTGTGGTTTCAAGACCACACACTGTTTACTTCTAATGGAAAACAGGTGTTGGTATGTGTGCAAGAGCAATCCATCCAGACCGATCTGAATTTATCCAACCCTCCCTCTCGATTCTGGGGAAGCAAATTTAAGATTTTCCTGTTACATCAGGAAATGGCAAGAAAGCTTGCACCAGGTGCTTATGGATGTTACGTCACAGGCATAAATCTTCTCGTCCAGCAGCCCGAGACTTCGCAGACTTTCCAGGAAAGGTATTTCTGTCCTTTTTCAACGGACGTGTAGAAAGAGTTGATTCGCTCGGCCCCTGAGGGGGGGGGGGGGGGGCGCTGAGTAACACAAGGAGGGGATTGTTTGGAAAGTCGGGGTGCTGTGAAAAAAACAGTGAGGTAAACAAACACCCAGCAGATGGCGGTCAGGGAACCTCCATCCCGGCTTTGCTATATGCCAGTTTAAAACAATAGAGGAAAACAGCTCTCCTGCGCGCGCGTGCCCATCGATTCCTCTCCCGCCGTCCTCTGCCCCCCCCCCCCCCCCCCTCCCCCCGCCGCCGTTTGGATCGCGGGGAAAAACCGCGGGCGGGGAGGGGGACACAAAAAGCCCACAAAACACGAGCAAAACAGGGCGGCCAGAGCCGTCCCCGCCTGCCATTGAGCACAGGCGAGGGCATGCTCAGTAGGAGCCAGCCCCGACTCGGGAGCAGCCTGTGACGGACGGGCTACACACACCACCCGCTGCCTCTTTCTTGCGTCAGATGAATGTTCCCGGGTGGGGGGAGCCAAGAAGGAACCACGCTCGGTTTGTCCGGGGGAGGAGCGGAAAGGGCTGCTTGGGGCCGAAGGACTCGGCTCGGAGCGCCGAGCTGGTCCCCCGTTGAGGCTTCTCTTTTGGAAGGTCGGTACACTTTGCAAAACGCCCGCGGTTGCGTCCTGCGGCGCCAAGGCGAGGAGGCCCCGAGCCGATTCTCGGAGGAGCAGCGGCTCCAGGAAGACGGGGGTGGGGTGGGGTGGGGTGGGGTGGGGGGGGCTGTTGTTTCGAGTCCCGCTGGCGGGGCCCCTGCGGGGTTTGGCTGAGCGATCCGCTCGGTGTCCGCAGTTCGATGGTTTGTTCCGACCGACATGAGCCGCCCGTCCTCCGCCGGACCCAGCGCTAACAAACCTTGCGGCAAGCAGCAGCAGCAGCAGCAGCAGCAGCAGCAGCAACAGCAGCACACGCCATCGCCGGCTGCTGCTCCCGCCGCCAACCCCACCGCCGCGGCCGCCACCATCTCCGCTGCCGGAGCCGGCTCTTCCGCGGTCCCTGCCGCGGCCGCTGTGATCGCGAGCCCTGGAGCCGGGGAAAGCAGTGGGGGGCCGGTGTCGCCTCAGCACCACGAGCTGACCTCGCTCTTCGAGTGCCCGGTGTGCTTCGACTATGTGCTGCCCCCGATCCTGCAGTGCCAAGCCGGGCACTTGGTTTGCAACCAATGCCGGCAGAAGCTGAGCTGCTGCCCCACATGCAGGGGATCCTTGACCCCCAGCATCCGGAACTTAGCGATGGAGAAAGTGGCCTCGGCGGTCCTCTTCCCTTGCAAGGTAAGGCTGGTGGGAGAAACCGGCGGGCAATGCCCCCGAGAAGGAAGAAGGTGGGCGGGGAGAGGAGCGGCATGGAGCGACGGGGAGCGACGCTGTTGGTCTGAGCACCTGCCCTTGAGGTTGCGGCAGGGAATCGCAACTGTTTCTCCAATAGTGGCTTTATTTTTATTTTATTTTATTTTTTTTTAAAAAAATGCCCCGGATCGCCTTGAAATTGTAGCTCTTCTTCGAAAAGTCTTGGGTTTCCCGTTCTCGGGGAAGGGACAGGGAGCTCTCGTGAAAGTGAGGTGGAGCGTATTTATTTCGAGATCGAGATCCATATATATTCTTTCCCTGGCATTCATTCAGAGAACCGATCCAGTAGCTCTTTCGCTTCCGAATTGCGTTCTCTTTACTCTTCCCGTTGGACTGGGGCATCGGGCATTTTTCTCGAAACGAAATGTTTCTGCTCAATATTTCTGCTCACAAAAAACCATCTGCCCCGTGAGAGATGAACAGAATGGTTGCTGCTGTATTTTCTAGGGAAAGAGACTGAAATATAGGAAGGCAGGCATCGGATATAAATCTCACCTGGACCACGGATGTAACCAAATAAAAATATTCCTGTCTCAGCTCTTGATACTTGTTTTATAGGCTATTTAAAGTACTATCTCAGATCAGCAAGTCCTCAAGCAGGTCAGTCTTCAGTTATACTGCCGCTGCCTTTGGCCCCTGGTAGTGAAGGATTCCTGAAGTTGCAGACCTATTTACCTTTGAAGGATACCAAGTTACAGAATGCTGCCCTAAAGAATTGTTGTAAAAAGATTACATTAAATGTATGTAAATACAGTAGTCTTGATGACTTAAAGAATAGGGATGCTGTATAATCACTAACTTTGTTTCATAGATCTTTACAGCAAACTTGTCTCCGTAGTTGGATTACACATGGGAGGGAGGTGAGGGAGGTGGGTGGAACCAGAACCTTACAGGTTTAGTACACCATAGTCTTTTTTAAATGTTTGGTTCTTAAAAGGTGGTATTGGCTTTTTTTCTCCTCATTCCCTGCTCCCATGTTCCCCACAGTTCTTACAAAGCTATAGTAAATCACTCTGAAATATAAATAGGAAATGTGAGGTTTCTTATGAAATGCAGATAAAGCATCTAAGCCTAAATGAGAGTTCCTGTGGATTAGTACTAATAAGGAATATGGGGAAAAAAATTGAACATTGCTAGTCCAGGAAAAAGGAAGTCCGGCTGATTTGGATAAGGTATAAAATCAGTCTTGGACGAGTTGCATTGCCACGGAAAGATCAGACTGAATGCTTTGTAGGCTCACTGCAAAGAATTGCTGTGGCTCGAAAATATTTATGCAAGCTTCAGCTTGAACAGCAGTTGTGGCTCTGTGTGAAACAATTGAGCATGGCTTGGATAATATCTTCATTAATTACAAACCAGACAGTAGCAAAGTATTTTAAGAGATGGCGCCTGTGGAACTTCAAAGTACAACTTTTCTGATGCTGGCAACTTACAAAAAGTTGGGAAACAATTCAGATTTCATACCAACTGTACTTGAATCTAGTTCAGAAGTGCTATTATAAATAAATGTGATCCCAAATGATTACAGGCAGGGTCATTTGTAAGCTATAATGTTTTCTTATATAATCTTGCCTATGCTTGCAGGATTGTGTAATACAGAGGTGTCTAATTCAACCCTTCCAAGGGCTAAATCCAGCCCACGTGGTGCTTAGATTTGGCCCACAGGGACATGCTGGAAATAGCAAAGGGCCGGTCCACGGTACCTCTGCTAGTGAAAATGAAACAGCCCTCCCGAGCTCCGTTTTCTCTGGCAGAGGGTTGCAGGAGGCCATTTTCTATGGCAGAGCACTCAGGTCATCACATGTACCCACCCCTGGACACAAGTGATGTCATGCTGACCATGCTGCGCCCCCCCCTCCCCCCCCATACAGACCTCAGTGAAATTGAGTTTTGACACCTCTGGTGAAGAGGATACTTTATAAATGCTTATGGGTAAGATTTGCTAGATTGACACGGACAAGAAACAGTGTTGCAGCCATTACTGAAAAGGCCCTTTGATCTATCCCTTTCAGTTGAAATGTTGAGGGGCAAAAATATTTCTGTTTAAAACTTTTCTCCAGTTAAATTCATAGTTGGCCTGCAAATTTAAAATTATTTTTCAAAACTTCCTTTATGTTGATGGGGCTATTGTCCAACAGAACTCTTCTTTATACATTGTTTGATGAAGTTGTAGCACTGAAAAGCCTCTAAAGCACTTTAAATAATAACATGAAATAAATGCTCCATTTAGTGGAGGGTGGAGAGGAAATATTCTTAAATATCTGGGGAGCATCAGTGTTCAACAACTACATAGTCATATGACTGGTAAAACAGGAATAAATTGAACTATTCTAAAGTGCAGGTTCTCACCACTTTGTATTAAAAGCTTCTATAACAACAGTTCCATGAAATGCATCATAGTTAATGGACATTCTGCAGTAATTTAACTAGACACTTTTACAGACCCTCTTGGGATGATGCTAATTTCTATGCTGTAGTATTTAGTAGCATAATGTAATATATCATTGCAGGGTCTTCATTTAAGCAATCTCTATCCACCTGGTGACATACATACATCCATTGGCCATGTTAGCTAGAAAAAAAATGTGCATAGTGATTTATATCTAATTATTTCTTAGTTGGGGAAGGTTGCTTTAAGTTGTTTGTGGCCTGAAGGAGTCCTCTTTGGATCTTTCTTCCTTTTAGTTTACTATTTAATATTCCCTACATCTTAGGAATCTTTTTTTTCCAAATCTTTATCAAATATTACCAGTTAGGTTTTTAAAATACGTATCTTGTTATTTACTGATTGCTCTATGTCTACCTTCAGATATGTATTGACGACTCCTTATATTTCTTCAGGCGGGGGAACCCATTTTACTTCTCAAATGATAGACACCGAACCATAAAAATTCATTATTAAATAAAAAGATAATAACTAGTCAACATGGTGAGCATGGATTCCACAATATAGCACTAATCCCATAAGATTCCTTCTGTGCTATTTATTTCTTCTTCTTAAAAAATGTCTCCTTACCTCTTTCTGCTGTCATACATTTACTGGGGGAAGCAGCTACTGTATTGCATCTAAGTGTCAGCTGGCAAGGGGGGGAGCTTTTTTTTTTTACCCTTTTTATCACTACTAATCTCAAGAAGCCACTTTTAACTTGATATCCTGGTATTAGTTTCAAGTGTCTTTTGCTCCCAAGTTAGGTTTAAACTGATCAATATGCACTCTAAATTTTCGAAAGTGTCATTGAGACGGATCTTTAAAAAGCTGATAAAAGCAAGATTGGAAATGCTACTTAAGTTATCCAGAGGAAAGGCTCCAAGGAAGAAAAGAAAGTTGAGGTTGAAGAAGTGTTGTCCTATTGATCCCTAGGTATGAATTAAAGGAGGAGGAGAGACATTAGATACAATAGTTGTTTTTCTTTCATTTAGGTGGAAAAGCATTTCGGGTTCTATGTTTGGGTTCTCTAATTCAAAGGTGAAACATATTGTTTCCTAAAGATATTAGGCAAGAAGATTTAAGTTAGAATTTAAGTTGAACATTTTCTGTCAATCATACCCAGGAGTATTGGATTAGATGAACCCATGGTGTGATACTTAACCCTACCGTGTTTCTCACAAAATAAGGCCGGGCCTTATTTTTTTTTGAGCCCTGAAAAAACGGCTAAGACATCTTTTCAGGGGTGAATTAATTTCCTCTCCCCCTGTGCACCAGCGCCGTCTCCAACAACAGCGTCTGAGTCACTCCCACTTTTCCCCCGTCCTAATAACAACAGGAAAAAAAAAGATTTTGAGGTACCTGGGAGCGCCGCGCGCTGCGTTTTGGTTTAATCCCGAGCAGCTGGGTGGGCGTGAGAAGAGCCGAGTGAGCATCTCTGCTGTTGCTACCCTTGGTGCTCCAGCCTCGGGCTCTGCAAGTTTGCAAAAGTCCTGGTGCGCAGCCCGTTCCTGCATTCCAAGCGCCCAGGCCAAGCTGCAGCTGTCCTTCTCTCGCCAGCTCCGTCTCCAATGACAGCAGCGGCGGCGGCGGGAACCGTGGAAGCATTTTAGCCGCTTCTCGGGTGGGGGAGCCGCCTCTGTAACTTCTACGGTTCCTGCCGCTGCTGCTGTTATTGGAGACAGCGCTGGCGAGAGGGACAGCTGCAGCTTGACCTGGGTGCTTGGAATGCAGGAACGGGCTGCGCACCAGGACTTTTGCAAACTTGCAGAGCCCGAGGCTAGAGCACCAAGGGTAGCAGCAGCAGAGATGCTCGCTCGGCTCTTCTCATGCTTACCCAGCCACTCGGGATTAAACCAAAACGCAGCTCGTAGCGCTCCTTGGTACCTCAAAATTCCTTTTTTCCTGTTGTTACGGAGACGGGGAAAAAGCAGATGCTGTTGTTGGAGACGTCGCTGGCAATAAAGGCGCCAGCACTGGTGGGAACCATGGAAGCTATGGAGGCCTCAGAAGTGGTTGAAATGGTGCCGGACATCCACGCCAATGCTGTCCGCCTGCTGACCCGGGTAAGGGAGGGGTAAGGGAGCCCTCCATGCTCCACCATGGTGCTAGGAGCGGCTGATGGTAGGCATAGCTGCCCACGGGGCACTCCTAATGGCAAGTTCCCCCCCACTTCCCCCCCCCCCCCCAATTTCACATGTTTTAAACTAGGCCCAAATTTGGAGGGAGGGGCTTAATTTCATTTTATGTGTAGAAAACATGCTGGGTGTTCCTATTTGGGAGGGGCATATTGTTGGAGAAACATGGTAGTTCTCCTCAGCATAAGAAGCCATTTTATATTGAGTCACACCATTGGCTGAATTAGTGGCTTGTCTTAGATACTGAAAGGTATAGTTTCCATCAGATTAATTTAACATGAACTATGGTTAGGAAAGATGGTAGCTGTGATCCAAATCAACTGGAGAACATTGAAAGAACAAAACTGTCTTACATTGACTAAGGATAGTTCTCAATGGTTTTAGCTGCAGATTTTTTTCTAGATTTATTTAATTTAGGCATCTCCAAATTGAACTGGGAATATTTTTCATATAAGCATATGTGTTACTGCTGAACTATTGAACTTTTTCCTATTAGGGTACTCAACTCATCATGGATGTAATAAGACCTGTCAGGCATTAATCAGTTGTTTTGCCACCAAGCGAAAAATACTTAGAGGAAGAAATTTGACAATGTATACCATGTCATTCTAGTCAGCAGATTACCCTATAATCTGCTGAGTCTCAGTGACGCAGTGGTTGGAGTGCTGCACTGCAGGCCATTTCTGCTGACGACTGGCTGCCTGCAACTTGGTGGTTCAAATCCCTCCAGGTTCAAGGTTGACTTAGCCTTTCATCCTTCCGAGGTGGGTAAAATGAGGACCCAGATTATTGGGGGAAATATACTGACTCTATAAAATTTCTCAGAGAGGGCTGTAAAACACTGTAAAGTGGTGTATAAGTCTCAGTGCTATTGCTATGAGGATTGAATGGCATGACATTAAGAAGATAGCTGGCTTGAAAACTAAAAGAGCCCATCAATCAAATTAGAGTGATATCAAGTGGACCATCCCAAAATTCAGGCCCTAGTTTCCATTCTTCAGTATTTTATTAGTAATGGATGGAGAAGTGGAGGGAATGCTTATCAAATTAACTGATTATACAAAACTGAGTGGACTAGCTTTAATACCTTCGAAGAAAGAAATGAAATGTCAGAAAATAACAGAGTAACATTTGACATGAAATGTTATTCAATTAGGAAACAAAAATTTAAAGCTTAATAATAGTATTTGTGAAAAACAGATTAGTAATTGATTTGAAATTAAATATGAGCCAGATGATGTCACATAGAATATCAAGATGTTGCCTTTTTATTCGAGTTCAAGACATGGAATAATGGATCTAAGTTACAGGAAGCCAGATTTTGATTGTCTGTGAATAAAGCTTTCTCTAACAGTAAGAGCAGTGAGATGGAATAAGAATAGTGAGACTAGAAAAGTGGAGTAGTTGGCTCCAATGTTGCCCTGCTCTACTACTTCATAAGGATGTGTTTGAGTGAAAGCTAGACAACCCATTGGTCGAGATGCTTTATTTTGGATTCCTGTTCTGACTCCTGATTGGACCTGATGATGTAAAGTTCTCTTCCCATTTTATGGTTCCATGAAATGGCAAATGAGCTTTGTAGAGCCACTAGTGATATCTTATGCACACTGTTTGGATTGGCATATTGCAAATTAAACATGATGAAGGTAACTATATGGGGAAAGTGAACCTAATTTATTTTACCTTCAGGCAATAATGGAATAATTTAAATCTTCATTGCCATTTATACTGTAGAGGCCCTTTATTCTGCAGAAGTTTCTGTGTTTATAATTTCTTTTCAGGAGTTATATATACTATTAAAAATCAAGCACACATTCAAAATATGTTTAATAAATGCTGGTTTCAGGCTCAGCATATGCTAATAAACTGTTGCTCAAATGAAGTGTTGCTCAATTAGGAATCCTGAGAAACAAAAGAAGCCAATTATGCACAATGACCTGGGAATAAGTCTTTTGAACACTGAGTAAATATGGATTTAAGCCAGACTAAAAAGTTCAGTTATCATTTGAGGAATTGGAAAAATCAGTCCACTTCATAATATTTTTAGCCTGGTCATACTGAAAATATTAAAAGCAAGACAAGCATACACATTAGTATCCATGTTAATTTATTTTACAATATTTATTTAAAATATTTCCAAAAGGACTTTTCTCACAAGACAGTTTACAGAAATGAAATGAAATAAAGTAAAGCAAATTGCACAAAATACATACATAGTAATCAGCATCTGAAAGTCCAATTACAATAGGAAAGTTTGCAATATTTAACAATTAAATATATTTTTTAAATATTTGGGTAAACAATTGTCACCTGAAAGCAGCAAAAATTGGTGCCAGCCATACTTATTGGAGTGAGAATATTCCATATCTGAAGTTCTGAAAAACTTTCGTAACAAACTTTGGTAATAAGAGTGAGAAATTATTATTGTTGTATCTGGTCACACAGTTAGCCAGATGCTTAGACTTGATTCAGCATTTTCATCCACTAATCAAATCATTTCCAAAGATTTAGGATTGATAGATGTTGTTTGATGGTGTTAAAGGTATCTCCATAGGATGTAAGCTATTCCAAATAAATAATAGTGATTTTGTCAATATGGATAGTAGTCAAGTGATATTCCAGTTGTTTTGGGATTGCACCCAAGGTGCTTATTAGTACTTATTACTATTGGCACTATCTTTTTTTGTCACAGTAGTTCTATTTCTATTTGCAGATCATTCTATTTTGTTATCTTCTCCATTACTTTTTCTTTTATTCTCCAGGTACTGCCAAGTCCATTATCTAGACTTTTTTGGCTTTCTTATTGAAAAAAATTTAAGTCAAGGATGTTATGTGGCAGATGCTTGTTTGTTTAAATTCTAAAGTCCCAGAGCACATTTTCTATTACTTTGTCCATTTTATGGTCCCACCAATTCTTGATTTCAGGCAAATGATATTTCTTCCATATTTCATGTTACCACTGTTGCTATTTTATCATGCCACTGCTTGTAATCAGTCTGTTTGATCTTCTTGCAGCAGCTAACTAGATCCAATATTCTTTTTTTTTATTTTTCAACTGTGTAGTGTATTTGCAGCATTTCACACCCACCTATTTTCCTTGTTAAATAGATCTGTCAACATCACTGTTTGGATAGGCATTAAGGACATGATTACATACAGTAAAAATAACAGATACGCTTGTGCTATCAAGAATATATT
>BLBF01000040.1:29318059-29350456 GCA_015471245.1 Laticauda colubrina
TATTATTTCACCTAAACCAGTTAGGGTGAACAATGTTATCCCTAACAATGATACAGCAAGGGGAGACTCCAGCACATTGCTGGGTCTAGGTAAGAATGACCAATACTCCCCCCAACCCAACCTGAGGTCAATTCAGTAACCAATCAGTATTACAGATGTGACCACATGACATGAACTACATCTCCCATGAGGCATCAACTACATTTCCCATGAGGCATTCCCTTAAGGGGGCAGTTCTCATTCCCAGACTAACTACTGTGTTTCTCATATAATAAGGCCGGGTCTTATTTTTTTTTTGAGCCCTGAAAAAATGGCTAGGCCATCTTTTGGGGGGTGACTTAATTCCCCCCCTTGCATCTTCAGGCGGGCGGCGACGGCTTGGATGTTGACCTCGGCATTGGTGGGGCACTTCGTATTGGGGTCAACGCAGGCAGCACCATATCCGGATGTGCAACAAAAGTACTTCCTAATGGCAAGCCCCCCCATTCCCCCCCATTTTGCATGTTTTAATACAGGCCTTAATTTGGGGGGGAGGGGCTTAATTTCATTTCATGTCTATAAAACATGCTGGGACTTCCTATTGGGGGAGGCCGTATTGTTGGAGAAACAGGGTGGATACTGTTTAACCAGCACACACTTGCGTAATAATGGCTTTCTTCTGGCAACTCAACCATGCAGCCCATCTTTCTTCCAGTGCTTCCTTATTGTGCATCTTGAAACAGTCATACCACATGTTTTCGGAGAGTCCTGTATTTCACCTGAAGTTATGTGTTGGTTTTTCTTTGCATCCCAAACAATTTTCCTGGCAGTTGTGGCTGAAATTTTAGTTAGTCTACCTGACCGTGGTTTGGTTTCAATAAAACCTCTCATTTTCCACTTATTGATTAGTGTTTAAACACTGCTGATTGGCATTCTCAATTTCTTGGATATCTTTTTATATCCCTTTCCTATTTTATACAGTTCAACTACCTTTTCCCACAGATCCTTTGACAATTCTTTTGCTTTCCCCATGACTCAGAAGCCAGAAATGTCAGTGCAGCACTGGATGAAAGATGCAAGGGTCTGTCAGGAGTCCAGGAATTCATTGACCTTTTATATACACACACTAATTACTAGCAAACAGATCACAGGTAAGGATGGTTACCTTTAATAGCCATTCAAACCCCTTTGTGCCAACCTGTGTGCATGGTATCAGGCCAAAATCACCAGGGTATGTAAACTTTTGATCAGAGTCATTTAGGTAGTTTCTGCTGTCATTATGATTTAAAAAGAGTAAACTCAGTTGATTGATAATAAATGGCTTCAGCCAACCACTAACCATAAGTAAAAGAAAAGTATTTGTGTTATCATTCATATTCTCTGAAAAATGGCCAAGAAATCATAAATTCTGCCAAGGTATGTAAACTTATGAGCACAACTGTATAGACAGTGTTGAATAGTTATTCTGTTTCAAGTGATGCTTTTCCATAGAACCTCAGATCATCCATGTAAAAGGAGGTGGGATACTTGCTAAATGTTTTTGATGTTTGACAGACATGCTCTGATTTGTTCAGTATTGTTGTCAGAGGAATTAGTGCAATAACAACAGTAGTGACGATAATGAATCTCTTTAAAAAATTCCTCTCTTTTGTTATTAACCTCTCCCAGTCTATCACCATTGACCAACAAGTATATTTCTTGAGTTGAATAGGTAAGTCTTTGGCAATCTAGTGCCTTAGAATTTATCTTATCCAGCATGGTCAATATCAGCTTTGGCTGGAAATTGGTTGAATTGTAGTGCACCTGGAGGACCTTAGGCTGGAAAAAAAATTGAATATAATTAGACAAAGCTCTTACATGCATAACTATGCTTGCTTTAATATGAGCATCTTGGAACAGGTGGTTTCCCAAGTTGGAGGGGAACAAATACATTTCACATTTCAGGTTCAGGGCTCCCCCCCCCCCATTTGCATTTCCTATTCTTACATCTCTGCTTAAAATCTATATTGCTTGTGGTCTGTTATTTTTAAAACTTTTGCCTTGCTTCTTGAGTCATCTGTCTTCCTGACTATATTTGCCTCAGAATTTGAGTGGCATGAGCCAGAAGGCTATAGCACTTCCCTCTGACCCTGTCTGTATCTGTGAAAATGATTTTTTTTTCTTTTTTCATATCTGTCTCAATTAAGGACAGCGCTGTCAAACTTTTCCAGTGGAGTTGGGAAGAAAATCTCAGCTGTTTCTCTTTTCTCCTGCAAGTTTGAACAATCCATATTGGCACAAACCCTATGGGCACAGGAACATTAGCACTTAACCTTCAAAAAAAAATGTATCCAAAACACCCTTTAGGATGATTTCCTTGAGCTATTTCATTTTATTAACAACCAAGATAAGAAATCCCTAATAGAAGGCAGGAATCTGTTACCAAAAAGTTTCTATAAATTGACTTCATTAGATCTTAAAGGCAAACGAAGGATACATATTACTGATTTTATCTTACCACAGCAATTTAGTCAGAAATGTTACACTTTATCAGACAGTTCAGATAAGGCTAGTAGTACAGCCCACTTAGTTTGAACTACAGCTCTAAGCACTATATCCATCTCAAAATCATTTCTGAAGTGGGCAGTATCAATTGCAGAGGAGTTGGTGCAGTGAAGGCAGTGAAGAATTCACTTTTCCTCATCTGACTTACTAAGGAACCCAACCCCTAGTAGACATATAAATAAAACTATTTGTGTCTTTCAGAGATATTTGTGGATATTAAAGAAGAGATAGTATAATGCAATTGGTTTCCATTGGCCAAAAAAAAAAAAAAAATCAGTACTACCAGTATTTATTAGCTTTTGTCAGTTGCTCATTTAAGCCCACCTGTTTGGAAGAATGAGAGTTATTTTTCCAGTTAACAAGTTACCAAAAACAAAGTCAAAGCAGTAGTAATGTCATTGCTTCATGGTCACCCAAAGAGTTAATACTTAATACTCTCCAAGGAAAACGGGGAAATCATAGCACATTACTAGAAGTACTATTTTTTCCTGTTTGAGAAGAATATCATGGGAAAAAAATGTAGTTCAAATATAATATAATTAGAGCAGATAACTGATCTCAAAATTGTGTTGGTCAACCCATCTATCCTTTAAACTGATTTACAGTAATCACAATACACTAAATTTTTATATTATCAGCCAACTGAGCTATCTTGAGATTTGTCCTAACTAGGTGTCAGGACCCAATTGACTTTGCCTGGTCTCAAAAAGATATATAGACTTGGATTGACTTACTACATGAATGGAAGACTATTAGGAACTCGGAGGCTAGAAGTTGAAAAAAAATTCCAAATGTAGAACTAGTACACCATTTCTCTATAGTGGCTAAGAAAGCTACATGATTTTTTTTTTCCTGAAGTCAACAACTGACAAGCTTCTCTTGAAGGAGCTTTTGCTTTCTTATTCAATCCATTTGAGAGTTTTAGGAGGATACCAGATCATGAAAAGCACTTACAGGAGAAGTTGAGATGAATCCAGAGAACCTAAACTCAATTATCTCCTAAATCCTTGTTTCCAGATAAGGCCTACAAAAGTTGCCATCTTCATAATAAGTCAGCATTTATCTGGGATAAAAGTTTATAACTTAAGTAATCAAATAAAATTAAATTAATGAACTGGTGAATAAATTTGAAGGAGACCATTTTACTTGTAAATTTGAAAGAGAAGGGTTGCCTTTGTAGCTAAAAGGTCATCATTAACTTGCTTTGGAAAAGCCATCAACTGTGATTATAGGACTGCTTTAGTGATCCAAATCAAGCAACTTGGGGGATTGGGAAGTTAGGAGGAAAAAATGCTGTGTTGATCTTTTACTTCCTTTCAAATAACATTCATAAGTAAAATCTGATTCCCTAAAAATGGTGGTAAAACTGCTTTTGGTTTATTGGTTTGGAACAATATAGAATAGTAGTTGCACAATGTTTTTATGCCAAGAAGAAAAGCTATAAATGATGACCAATAAAGAGGTGATTAGGGCAGGAGTGTCAAACTCAAGGCCCAGGATGCTTAGATCTGGCTCGCAGGGCCACCCTGGAAACAGTGAAGAACTGGCCCCCAGTGCCTCTGCCAGCAAAAATGGACCCAAGAGGGCTGCATGTGGCCCTCCCGAGCTCTCTTTTCACTGGCAAAGAGTTACAGGAGGCTGTTGTAGCCAAAAATGGAGCTCGGTCGGGAGCCTGTTTTCGCTGGCAGACCACTTGAGTCACCACAGGTGCACCGACACAAGTGACATTGAACTGGCCATGCCCACTCTGACCACACTTACCCCAGCCCTCGAGGTCAAACACAACCCTGATACGGCCCTCAATGAAATCAAATTTGACACCCCTCAAAAACAAGCACTGATGTTCTCTGTCTTCCCTGAATCTGTTTCTTCTCACAATTAGTAGCTTTGGAGGCTCTTATTCATAAAAAACTGCATTGCTTACCAATCTGTTTACTCAAAGTGGGCAATCTTTGGAATAGACTTTCAGGAAGAAATATCATCTTGTAGCTCAGGTGTTGATCTAGCATTGAAAAAAACCTAACTTCAAACCTACCTTTGCTACCGAAACTTGCTGTATGATTTTGGATTAGCTTTGTCTTTCAACTGCATCAACAAGTTTACTGTTGGAACTTCCAAGGAAAAAGTGAGATATTAATCCATTTTAAAAAGAAATCTCCTAACTTTTGGTTCGAACTTAAGAATTCCCAATGTGGTTTTCTTCTTAAACAGGTGACTTTAACATCGGCCCTAGGTGAATGTTTGATGAAGATTTACTCTATATTTTTAAATTTCTGCATAGCAGGTAGCATGATTGCCTCAATTCATGGTTCCAAGGCACCTGGCCATACCCCACTTCTCTAGTTTTTTTCTATTACCAATAAATCCAACACTGGAATATTTCCGGAGATTTATTTTAGAGGAAACACAAGCTAGAAAGCTTTAAAGCCCATGTCACACTGAACCAACGGATGCAAAGAGGATGTAAAACGGACAAAAAACCTTGCCATCCGTTCGAAAACACGATGTACTTACTGCCTCCGTTTAGCTTCCTCTCTATCCGTCCAGCATCCATCTATTGATGTTTCATCCACTCAGAAAGTTTTGGGCTGCCCAAAACTTTTCTGCGGAAAGTGTATCCAGTTCGTCTGTTCTGCATCCGCTACGCATCCGTTACGCATCCTCTATATCCGCTAGGCATCCGCTGCACATCCGCGCAATTCACATCCGCTCGGACGCAGGGAGGAAGCGGAACGGATGTAGAACAGATGCCAAGCGGAAACAAAGCGTTTAAAACGGAAAAAGCGTTCGCAGAGGGGACCTATCTCGGATATTAAGGATGTCTGCAGGATGCCTAGAGGATGCCTAGAGGATGCAAAGGGAAACCTACACTGCCTATAAAAAGGGGGAGCAACTCGCCTGCATCTCACTTTCAGAACATCAGCCAAGCTGTGCAGACCTCTGCAGCCTTCATCTGACTCTTCCTCTTCCACAGCATCCAGTCATGTCCACTGTGGATTGTGACAAAGTCCTTTCAGCAGCCACCATCCTTCTGCAACAGTGCGAAACCATCTACAGGCTCTGTGAACTCTATTACGGGAAGAAAAGGAGGCACCCAAAAAAAGTCTAGGTCCAAAGATGGTTCGCCAGAAGAGCAGAGGACGGACTGTACAACAAGCTGATGGTGGAGCTCAGGAGCGAAGACACTCGGGTGTTCCAGAACTTCATGAGGATGCCTCCAGCCATGTTTGACGAACTTGTGCAGCGGCTGACACCCAGGTTGACCAAGACAAACACCAACTTCCCGCCCAGCCTGGAACCTTGGCTCAAGGTGGCATTCACTCTGCGCCACCTGACCTCAGGGACCACCTACAGGAGCATGCAGTACGGCTGGAGGGTGCCACCCAGCACCATCAGCTTTGTTGTCAGAGAAGTGGTGCAGGCCATCATCGAAGAATACAAGGAGGAGCTCCTGCAGTGCCCCTCCACTGAAGAAGGATGGAAGAAAGTTGAGAGCAGTGGTATCAGAAGTGGAACTTCCCCCACACCGTTGGAGCCATCGATGGCAAGCACGTGGCCTGCAAAGCGCCAGCCAAGTCGGGGTCCACTTATCACAACTCCAAGGGCTTTTTCAGCATCATCCTCTTCGCCATGGTCGATGCTGACTACAAGTTCATGTACATCGATGCTTCAGGCAACGGCTCATCTTCAGATGCTCAGGTATACGCCAGTCACCTCAAGGAGGGGCTGGAAAGCAACTTCATGGTGGGCTTCCCAGATCCAGACCCTCTGCCCAACGACGCACAAGATGTGCCCTACTTCATCATGGGGGATGACGCCTTCTCCCTCACAACCTACCTCATGAAGCCCTATACCTCCAAATACCTCACCCGTGAAGAGAGGATCTTCAACTACAGGCTGTTCAGGGCAAGACGGGTGGTGGAGAACGCCTTTGCCATCCTGGCCAACAGGTTCCAGGTACTTCTCACCAACATGCAGCCTAGTCCAGAGACCATGAGGAGGATCGTGGAAGCTTGCTGCATCCTGCACAATCTCATGCGCACCCGCTACCCAGTCTTGCAGAACAGGCTTGTGGACCGTGAACAAGGCAATGGGGGACATGGAGGCTGGGGAATGGAGGCAAGGGCAAAACCTGATCGACACTGAGGATGTGCAAGGCCCCAACAGAGCCTCACGTGAGGCGAAGAAGCAGCGCAACCTCCTGAAACACTGGTGCAACTCCCCAGCTGAAGCAGTGGAGTGGCAAGACAGGATGGTAAATGTTTAATGGATGCTTCCTTCAGACTGTCTCATCACACGGATGAGATTGGGCCATGTATGTTTGGTTAGCCTACAATGAACAGGGCGTTTAATAAAGAGTTGTGTTTATGTTGACATGTGTGGATAATTATTACATTATTATTGATAATAAAGGGCCGTAGGTGTGGCACCTGGGAGGTCCCACTATGCTTGGACTGGAGGTTTATCTATCCCACTGCTATCCTAACCCATCCCACAGCTATTACCCATCCCACAGGTATCCTAACCCATTCCAAAGCTATCCTTACCCATCCCACAAGCATGCAAAGGCTTAAACAATTTCTAAAACTTTCCAGCAAGACTTTATTAAAAAAAAGAAATGAAGCAAGTGTGTGAATCATAAATAGACTTTATTAACAACAAGCTATAAGACAAAAATGAGTCTCTGGTACTCCTCTTGGTCGCTCAGTCCCAGGGGTGAAGGGTGCAGGTGCTGTGGAGGTGGCTGGTGCTGGAGTGCTTGTCATCAGCTCCTCCAGAAGCAGAAGCAGCAGAAGCACCAGCCCCAGAAGGCAGGCAGGCAGGCAGGCAGGCACCAAGGCTGGCAGGCAGACATGATCCAAGGCTTGCAGGCAGGCTGGCAGCAAGGCTTGCAGGCAGGCTGGCAGCGAGCCTGGCAGGGAGGCTGGGAGCGAGGCTGGTAGCAAGGCTGGCAGGCAGACTTGCAGGCAGGGCAGGCAAGGCAGTCGATGTGTCTGGAAGCAGGTCTTTCCTCTGAATGGCGACCTGCTTCCGTTATATCCGTGGGGCTGACGCAATGCATCCTCCCCGCATGTGCAATTAACGCCAGGCATCCATTAGGCTTCCGCTGTGCATCCGCTTCATCCGTTCCACGTCCGCTCTGCATCCGTTCTGCATCTGCTTCGCTGCGGCCCCCTGGAAGCCTAGCGGATGTACCATCCGCTCCCATCCTCTGGGCTTCTGTTCCGCATCCGCTTTGCATCCGCCCTGCGTCCTCCCCGCGTCCGTGTTATCCGCTCCGGTTATGCAAATTTTTGCCCCTTTTGAGAGCGGATAACAACGGATGGAACATTTTGCTCGTCCGCTGTGTCCTTTTTGCATCCGTTGGCCAGTGTGACATGGGCTTAAGCTGGGCAGCACTGGACAGGCGAGAACTAATAGGATGTTCTGCCTGAATGAGTGACCTGTGATTGAAAAATATTGCACATATGAAAGGAAATTTCCAGAAAGTTCCATGATGCTCCATTTTAAGGGGATGATAGCCACAGAACTGGAGTTTCAGGTTTTATTGATAGGTTGCATTTTGTTATTGCTCAAGGGTAAATAAGAGTTCTGCTTCTGGTTTTTTGATGATTTAAAGAGAAACGCAGTGTCTGCTCCAAGCATGTGTTGTTTTTCTTCTCAATCATTTCCTCCCACAATATGTGTGAAATTAGCACATGCAATCTAGTCCAGAAACCTGAAACTGGAGCCTCTTCTCAGGGGAAGGCAGGGGCTTCTGCAGGGGAAATCATAAAATCAATGTTTGCCATGACTATATGATCAAAGTCTTCCTCTTTTTTACAATGGGTATGAAAAAAAAAGACAAGGCTTCAGTCATGCAATTGTGCCCCCATCCCATCTCAACTATTTTTTTGATTCACTACCATTGTAGACACCCTGGAAGGGCAGGTTATCCATTGTTGTTTTTTACTCCAGTCAAATTTCTCCTATGCCTCTTTCCTTGCTTTGGTGATGCAAATCAAAATGGATGCAGATCATTCTCATGTTGTGACCACAATTGGAACCAGAACATCTGTCATTGAGTGTGAGGGCTGTTCAGTGAATTGCACCCAATCTTAAAGCCTTTTTAACTGTCATCACTGTGAACCACACAGTCATTAAGCAAACCCAGTTTCCCTCATCAACTTGGCTTGTCAGAAGTTGAAAGTAAATTTGCAAATGGCAATTTCATGGCCCCAGGATGCTGTAGCTGCGATACATACATCTATCACAGCTACAGCATGACCTCACCCCATTCCTAAGAGGGTCTGTAAAGGGGCGTGCATAAGTGCACAATTGTGCCTGCCATCCCTGTCCTATTGTCTCCATTTATTCATACCTATTTCCTGCATTCTTACTCATGTTTATACTTATACCTATTATCTTGTAAAGGCCCTGTCACACTGGCCGACGGATGCAAAACGTTTGTAAAAAGGACACAGCGAACAAGAAAAATGTTCCATCCATTGTTATCCGCTCTCAAAAGTGCCCCGAATTTGCATAACCAGAGCGGACAACATGGAAAGGAACGGATGGGGGGAGGACGTAGGGCGGATGGAAAGCGGATGCTCCATGGAAGCCGAGCGGATGGAAGCGAATGGCACATCCGCAGGGCTTCCGGGGGACCGCAGCAAAGCGGACATGGAACGGGAAGAGCGGATGCACAGCGGATGCTGAGCGGATGAAAGGATGCAGAGCGGAAGCCTAGCGGAAGCCTAGCAGATGCCTAGCAGATGCCTAGCGTTCACTGCGCATGCGGGGAGGATGCATTGCGTCAGCCCCGCGGATATAAAGAGAAGCAGCTCCCAAGCAGGTCACCATTCAGAGGAAAGACCTGCTTCCAGACACAGCTTGCTAGCCAGCCAGCCAGCCAGCCAGCCAGCAACCCAACAACCATGGGGAAGAAACGGAAGCCTCTGCCATCTGCTGCCAGCCCTGGCAAGAGGGACAGTCCTCACTCAGCTGCAGACCAGACAGCCCCACTACACTGCTCCTTCCTCCACCCCACAGCCAAGCCTGGCCTCAGTACATCTGTCATCGGTATTGGGGCTGACACCCCATGTCATGGAGGAAGGGTCTCTCAACATCACGGGGCTGAGCCAGCTGTCTGAGAGCTTCCTCACCACACCATCCCCTGTTGTCCTCTCGGGGCCAGGCACCCCAGTGGAGCTTCAGACCAGCACTCCAGCAGCAGCCACCTCCACAGCACCTGGACCCTTCACCCCTGAGACTGGGCACACCTCCGAGTGACCAAGAATAGTGCCAGAGACTGGCTACCTGTTGACTTTATTTTTGCTTTGGACACTTGACTTGGGTCATTTTTTCTTTTACAGCTTGTTATTACTAAAGATTATCTTTGCTTCACACATTTGCTTCATTTATTTTATTAAATAAGGTCTTGATGGAAACTTTTAGAAATGGTTTAAGCCTTTGCATGCTTGTG
Source organism: Laticauda colubrina (assembly GCA_015471245.1). Classification (NCBI taxonomy): domain Eukaryota; kingdom Metazoa; phylum Chordata; class Lepidosauria; order Squamata; family Elapidae; genus Laticauda; species Laticauda colubrina. Next base: position 29,328,048 of record BLBF01000040.1, read on the forward strand.
GGATGGGTAAGGATAGCAGTGGGATGGGCAGGGATACCGTTGGGATGGGTAATAGCTGTGGGATGGGCAGGGATACTTTTGGGATGGGTAATAGCTGTGGGATAGATAAACCTCCAGTGCAAGCATAGTGGGACTCTCTGGTCCACCCTCCCAGGTGCCACACCTATGGCCCTTTATTATCAGTAACAATGTAATCATTGATCCACACATTTCAACATAAACAGAACTCTTTATTAAATGCCCTGTTCATTGCAGGCCCACCCAACATACATGGCCCAATCTCATCCGTTTGATGAGACAGGCTGAAGGAAGCATCCATTAATCATCTATCATCCTGTCTTGCCACTCCACTGCTCCAGCTGGGGAGTTGCACCAGTGTCTCAGGAGGTTGCGCTGCTTCTTCCCTTCATGTGAAGCTCTGTTGGGGCCTTGCACATCCTTAGTGTCTGTCAGGTTTCACCCTTGCCTCCATTCCCCAGGCTCCATGTCCCCATTGCCTTGTTGGAGGTCCACAAGCCTGTTCTGCAAGACTGGGTAGCGGGTGCGCATGAGATTGTGCAGGATGCAGCAAGCTTCCACGAACCTCCTCACAGTCTCTGGGCGATGCTGCATGGTGGTGAGAAGTACCTGGAACCTGTTGGCCAGGATGCCAAAGGCGTTCTCCACCTCCCGCCTTGCCCTGGACAGCCTGTAGTTGAAGATCCTCTCTTCACGGGTGAGGAGTCTGGAAGTGTAGGGCTTCATGAGGTAGGTTGTGAGGGAGAAGGCGTCATCCCCCATGATGAAGTAGGGCACATCTTGTTTGTCGTTGGGCAGGGGGTCTGGATCTGGGAAGCCCATGATGAGGTTGTGTTTCAGCCCCTCCTTAAGGTCACTGGCGTTGTATATCTGGGCATCTGAAGATGAGCCGTTGCCTGAAGCATCGATGTACATGAACTTGTAGTCAGCATTGACCATGGCGAAGAGGATGATGCTGAAGAAGCCCTTGTAGTTGAAATAAGTGGACCCCGACTTGGCTGGAGCTTTGCAGGCCACGTGCTTGCCATCTATGGCTCCAACAGTGTGGGGGAAGTTCCATCTCTGATACCACTGCTCTGCAACTTTCTTCCAGCCTTCTTCAGTGGAGGGGCACTGGAGGAGCTCCTCCAGGTATTCTTCGATGATGGCCTGCACCACTTCTCTGACCACAATGCTGATGGTGTTGTGTGGCACCCTCCAGCCGTACTGCATGCTCCTGTAGGTGGTCCCTGAGGCCAGGTGGCGCAGAGTGAGTGCCACCTTGAGCCCAGGGTCCAGGCTGGGCCGGAAGGTGGTGCTCTGCTTGGTCAACCTGGGTCTCAGCCGCTCCACAACTTCGTCAAACATGGCTGGAGGCATCCTCATGAAGTTCTGGAATGCACGAGGGTCTTTGTTCCTCAGCTCCAGCATCAGCTTGTTGTACAGTCCGTACTCCGCTCCTCTCCTGATCCATCTTCGGACCCAGACACTTCTTGGATGCCTCCTTTTCTTCCCCTAGAACTCTTTCAACTCTTTAGTTGAAAGAGCCTGTAGATTGCTTCGCACTGTTGCAGAACGATGGTGGCTACCCAAAGGAGTGTGTTACGATCCATGGTGGACATCAATGGATGCTGTGGAAGAGCAAGAGCCAGATGAAGGCTGCAGAGGTCTGTACAGCAGGGGTGCTGGACTGAAAGTGAGATCCAGGTAAGTTCTTCCCCCTTTTTATAGGCAATATAGGTTTTCCACTATGTGTCCTTTTGCATCCTCTAGGCATCCTCTGGACATCCTTAATATCCAAGATAGGTCCCCTCTGCGAACGTTTTTTTCTGTTTTAAATGCTTTGTATGCGAGCTGCATCCACTTTCATCCTTTCTCCGTCCATTCTTCCAACGCTTTGTGTCTGTTCCGTGTCCGTTTCGCTTCCTCCCTGTGTCCATTTTCTGCTGGAGCGGATTTGAGTTGCACGGATGCGCAGCGGATGCCTAGCGGATATAGCGGATGCGTAACGGATGACAACGGATGTAGAACGGATGTTCCTCGTATGCGTTGCGGATGCAGAATGGACGCGTTTGATACATTTTCCGCTCAAAAAGTTTTGAGCAGCTCAAAACTTTTTGAGCGGATGGAACCTCAGTCGACGGATGCTGGACGGATTGAGAGGATGAAAAACGGAGGCAGTGAGTACAGAACGGATGAATCGCATTAACCAACGGATGGCAAGTGTTTCTCTCCTTTTGACATCCTCTTTCCATCCATTGGTGCAGCGTGACATGGGCTTAAGCGATTGACAAATCTGAATTTTGATCATTTGACCATGAGGATGTTGTGTCAGTTATAACTGCAAGGCCTGGTCATAAATAAAAAAAAATTCAGCACATTTGTCATTCTGAACTATCAATTAATGAATGTTAATTCTAACTAATCTAGGGCTAATTGCTTGAATTGCAGCCACATCAGTCTGCTGATTTGTATTTTGTTTCTGATCAACCACTGTTTAAGCTGTTTTTCAGTACTGTTATCAAACCAGGCATCTTTCCAAGTGAAAAATGTTGCATTTGCCTGTGTCAAATTTCCCTTGGTTTTTCTTTAGGACTATCTTATCTGCGCCTTACCAGAGTATATCATTGGACACCACTGGTCTCTGTCAACAGCAGCTTATTCTAATACATTGCTTTGTCATTTCCAAGTTCTTTTAAATTATGCCTGAAGACCTTTTTAGATACTTTTGGCCTGGATCATTGAGTCTTCATTTGCATGATTCAAGAAGGGAAGGGAAGGGAAGCAATCATATTAAATAGTTGGCTTCTTTAGAGAAGAAGTGCTAATGGCTTATACTACTAGTAGGCAGGAAATAATGGTGGTGTTGACTTTTTCTAGTCTGGGCTACCAGATTTCCTCTGGTATGATAAGAGTTTTCCGTTCCTCTTTATTCATATCCAATGGCATGTAGATTTTACAGCTCACATCCAAAGTCTTTATCAAGTCCTGATGTAAACAGAAGTTCAGGCAATGTCAACTTCAGAAATATAGATCTTGAGGCTTCCGGTTTTGAACTTTCCCAAAGACGGACTGCTGACCACGATTGTCCATGGCTTTGGTCCATGCTTCTTTATCTGAGAGCCTGATCGTCTAGATCTGGGGCAGAAGCCACCTACTAGGGGCGGCGGAAGAAGGGGAGACCATCAGTCGAGTAGAGGGCAGTCGTAAACCCCCTCCCTGGCTTGGCAAATCTTCCTCCAGAAGATGTCTGAAGCGGTGGTCTTAAATGGCTACCCTGAAGGGGAAGAGTATGCTGGAATAAGATTGTGCAAGAGAGAGAAAGAAGCAGCCAACATGAGAAATGGGATGCTATAACTATATGAAAGGTACCTCAGGATTAATTTTTAAGAATTTTTTTAAAAAAGGATTTAAAGCAGCTAAGAGAAAGAAAAAAATGGTGTGAACTGTTTTTTGATAGCAGCTGGGCTTTGAAACAAAAAAGGGAGAAGCTGGAAGAAGAAATCATTTAACTGATTTGGACATTATGTTATATAAGTACAAATAAGGCTGAACTTGTGATTATCAAAGAGAAAACTCAGTATCAATTGGACTTGATTTTTTTTTTTTTGAAAGACTGTGGTTTAAAAAGCCCTGAATGGATGAATTTAAAAAAAAAAAATTTTTTTTAAATTATGATAAAGAGTGCCATCTAATGGTTAAAGTTAACTTTATTTTTAACTAAAGGACTCTGATTCTTAAAAATCTTCAGGAATATTGATACAGTATAACAGATCTTTGAAAAATTGAAACTTTGAAACAAAGAAAGAAGCAGGAAGATTCTGCCCTGGAATTAACTTTTTGATTTTGGCTGGACTTGGTGTTGGACTAGTTATGGGTTAAAAATTTGAGAAGAATAAAACAAAAGCTGACTGTTGGAAACAAACCTTATAGATACTATTTGGACTAAATTACTAGATAGAAACATAAAATGGCGATATCTCGTTTGGAATTAGAATTGGAACTCAGAAACATAAAAGAAATATTACAAAAACGTGGTGAATCATTGGGTTATATTACACTTGGAAAACGTGATCTTAGAATATGAACAACAAAGAAAACAAAGGCAAAAGATGGAAGATGAGGAAGAGCTGACTACAAAAGAGGCCATTTTCAACTATCATTGAACAAAGAACAAAGAACTTTGAAAAAGAAGGAGGAAAAGAGTGAGAAATAAAAATATGAGATGTAAGAAGTTAAATAAAAAAGGGAATATTTCAAATTAAAAAAGGTAAACCAAAACAGCAGAAAATTGGAAGGGTAGAATGAAGCTATAAATAGGTAGAGGGATAAAAATGAGTGGCAGAATAAAGGGGAAAATGAAAGGGAGAAAAAGGGATAAGAAGCAGGTGTTGGAAACAAAGAAATATGGGAATTACAAAAAAATGAAAAGGAATTGTTTTATTTAGAAGGCATAAAGACAATGGCTAATTAATATTTTAAAAGGGGATTCTTCAAGGTGAGGAGGAGGAGTTTAAATATACTTAAAGTTATGAATACTGTAGGAAATAGGGACATACAGATTGTTAAGATGGAAAATAGAACTAATACTCTTTAATATTGGAATGTAAGCTCTTTTTTTATATGTGTAGAGATGAATGCACAATTAATGAAAGATGTTTATTATACTGAAATAATTGAAAGGAAATATGAGGGCAGTTGTAATGGAGTAGACATTTTTTAGTTCTGGAAAACAAGCCTTTTTGTTTAAAGGTATAAAAATGAATGGAATAATTAATGGAATATGTGTATTAAAAATAATTGAAATGATATAGGAGGAGAGCTGAAATGGAATTAATATCAGAGTTTAGGATTAAAGAAATAGATTAATATGTTTTTTTAGTTTGAAAGCATAAATATTTTTTATGAATTTAAGGAGAAAAACCATGCAGAATCTGATTTATATTTGTTATGTAATTTTAAACAGATTATTAATTTCAAATTTTTTAGGTAATAAAAGTTAAATGTTCACCGGGATTAAAAGGGGAGATAATTAGTGAATATGTAAACTTTAGAGGTGGCACACTTAAAATTGGTTATTTAAGAGGGAAACTAACTTTATAGAATGAATGTATTAAATTAGATTTTATGAATGGATGCAATAAGAATATGTGATGAAATGACATATATGTGATGCAAATATGGCAGTTAAAAGTATCAAAGTATCAAAATATAATATGAAGATATGAGAAATATTGGTGAATTAAATAATGAGGCAAGCATTTGGAATAATATAAAAATTGAATATGCAACTGGTCATATTTGTATGTGAAGATGAACCTGTAATCATGCTGTTCACTAAAAAGAGACGTTTTTAAAATGTGGAAAACTGAAATAAAACTTGTTTTTTAAAAAAAGAAATGTGGAACTAAACTTCATTGAATGTTTATTCAACTTATTAATCATCCTTTAGTTCTGGCTTTATTAAAGCATCTTTTCTTAATCTAATTCAGCAGTTCTCCTTTCTGGTCTTAAAGCATCTATCCAAATTAATTCATCTTTATTCTTTATCTAAAAATAGTGTTAATTAAAATGGACCAATAGATCCTTTTTGCTCTTTTTCTGTCCCTAAGTAGCTTGTCTGACTGAATCAAAAGCTGTTTGGAAAGATCAAATATGAAGCAGAGCAAGATAAAAGGCCAGAAAATGGGCTTTGGTAGAAGTTACCATGAACGTCCTTTCTATCTATGCTGCGATAGAGCCCAGGATGGGTTGGCTTCTTCCTGTGACATCATTTAGCTTTACTAAGATATAAAAGCCAGCCCCTGGGAGAGACTCCAGCTTTGGCGAAGATACCTGACAGACTGAAAGGTATCTCTAAAAGCACAAAATGAATACAGAAATATGTCTTACCCTTTCCAGACGAATCAAGGGAGGGGCTGGGCTCTCTCGCAGCATAGATAGAAAGGGCGTTCATGGTAACTTCTACCAATGCCCATTCTCCTCCATGCTGCATCGAGAGCCCAGGATGGGACATACCAAAGCTTGCTTGTCCATGGGCGGGTCCTCATCCAGCTCATCACACCGACTGTTGAACCACTCGTTGAAGCACCTGTCTGCCAAAGGCTGCAGTTGCCGAGGCAAAGGCATCCAGACAGTAGTGTCTAATGAAAGGAGATGGGGACGTCCACATGGCCTCACGACAGATCTCCTCCAAGGATGCTTGGGTCGCCCAGGCAGCAGAAGTGGCCGCGCTTCTGGTAGAGTGCGCCATCAGACCTCAGGGAACCAGAAGGGCTGCAGCTTTGTAGGCCTGCTCAATGCAAGACCTGACCCACCTGCTAATAGTAGGAGAAGAGGCCTTGTGCCCCAAGTGAGAAGAGAAAAAGTAAACAAACATGGCTTCCGACTTCCTGAAGGAGGAAGTGCACTTAATGTATGTTCTAAGAGCCCTTCTTACGTCTAGCGTGTGCCACTGCCGCTCTAAGTCATGGTGTGGGAGGAGGCAGAAATCAGGCAACACAATGTTCTGGGACATGTGAAACCAGGAGTTAACCTTTGGAATAAATGAGGGGTTTAGACAGAGAACAACCCTAACATTGTGAAAGGAACAAAGTTCCTGTCTGATGGAAAGAGCAGCGAGGTCGGAAACCCACCTGGCTGAAGTGATAGAAACGAGGAACACTACCTTCAGAGTCAGTAAATGGAGAGACACTGTTCTAAGGGGTTCAAAGGGGGGCTTTGTAAGGGCATGAAGGACCACATGAAAGGTCCCAAGAAGGATACCTGTGAACCACCGGTGGGTACAGGTTGGAAGTCCCTTTCAAAAACCTCCTGACTGAAGGTTGATGGGATAAGGAAGGAAGCAAACCCCGTGAAAGAACCAAGGAGAGGGCCGCCACTTGCCTGCATAAGGTGTTGGGGGCCAAACCTTTCTCCAGACCATGCTGAAGGAATCTAAGAACTTCTGCCAACTGGGTAGAAGCAGGAGAGAGACCCTCCCTAAGGCACTATCAGGAAAAGGCCTTCCAGGTGGCATCATAGATGTGCCTTGAGAAGGTTTGTGAGACGCCAGGATAGTGAAGATGACCCTTTCTGGAAGATCAGCCTCCTCTAGCCACTGCTGCTCAAGTGCCACAGTCAGCTTCAGTCACTGGGGCTCTGGGTGTAGCAGAGGCCCCTGATGAAGGGAAATAAGATGGGCTAGGTTCCTCTAAGGAGAAGCCATCGATAGGTTGACCAGGTCCACAAACCAGGGTCTCCTTGGCCAATAGGGGACCAGGAGGAGAAGGTCCGCTTGTTCCTCCAACATCTTCCGAATTACTGCCGGAATAATGGGAAGCAGTGGAAAGGCACAGAGGAGATCTTTGGGCCATCTGCACTGAAGAGCATTGGTCCCCTCCGCTCCCTGGCAAGGAAACCTGGTGAAGAATCTGGGCATTTTGAGGAGTGGAGAATAGATCCACCTCCAGTGTTCCAAATCTGAGGGAAAGGTCCCTGAATAGAGATGGAGGAATGGACCATTCTGCCTGGTCGACTAAGCTCCTGCTGAACCAGTCGGCCTGGGAATTGTTGACCCTAGAGATGTCCGCTGAGATCGACAACAGGTGTTTCTCTGCCCATAAACCCAACCATAGAGCCTCTCTCGAGGGCTTTGGACCTCATTCCCCTTTGCTGATTGACATGAGCCTTTGCGGCCATGTTGTCCATAAGAACTAGAACATGAGAGCCGGTCACTGAGTGCCTGAAATGCTTGAGAGCAAGAAAAATGGCTCTGAGCTCCAGCCAATTTATGGGAAGAGTCTGCTCTGACCTGGACCAAACGTCCTGAGCTATCTGGTCCTGCATATGGGAACCCCAACCCAGGAGGCTGGCATCAGTGGTTATTGCTAGCCTGTCTGGGTCCCCGAACAGGAGTCCCCTCCAGATAGATGGGGAATGCCACCAATTGAGAGATCTTCGAATTTGTGGTGGGAGCGGGACCTTGAGGGATGAGCGGTTGGTTCCTGCTCATTAGTAGGGAAGCAGGAACCATGGAGTGGTCAGGAGTGGAGCCGAGCCCACGGGACGATGCCAATACAGGAGACCATCTTCCCCAGAAGTTTGGACAGCAGCCACAGGGGGAAAGTTTGATGTTGCTGGATCTCGCTGATGATCTCTGCAAGGTACTTTCCATGAGCTGGGGACAGGAAAACCTGGCACGACTTGGTATCGATGACTGCTCCCAAGTGTTGCAATTTGGTTGTGAGAGAGAGCTGACTCTTTTTGGTGTTGATGGAAAGTCCATGGCTCTGGAGACATGACAGGGTAATTTGCAGATCTCGATGGGCCACATGGATGGAAGAGGACAGAATCAAAATGTTGTCCAAGTAGCATTGGATCCTCACTGGAACAGAATGCAGAGATGCCATCAGTGCTGCCAGAACCTTCGTGAAGACCCTTGGAACCGATGAGAGGCGAAGGGAAGTTCTCGATACTGGTAATGGGTATTCTGATAACAGAAATGGAGAAACTGGCGATGATGAGGCCAAATGGGAATGTGGAGGTAAGCCTCTGTGAGATCAATGGAAGAAAGGAGATTGCCCTCCCTCTAAAATAAAATGCAGAGTCTGTATTTTAAATCACCTGTATTTTACAAATTGGTTGAGAAATTTTAGATCAAGGATGGCTCACCCCCCCCCCCCCCAAGGCTTTGGGAATGATGAAAAGGCAAGAGTAAAGCCCACATCCCCGTTGAGAGGAGGGAACAGGTTGAATAGCTCTGATTTCAAGAAGGTGTTGAATGGCCTGACTCATGAGGGCTTTCCTTGAAATGTCCTGAGAGACAGGACAGATCAAAATATTTTCTGGGGTTGGTGTTAGGAAGTCCAGGAAGTAACTCTGACCTAATAGTGCTGAGCACCCAGGCATCTGTCCTCTCATTTGGAGGCAAAGAAGGCTAGGTGACCTTGATGGGTGGGGAGAACGAGGGATTACTTAGAGTGATGGAAGAAACGACCCCCTCCCCGCTGAAAGGGCCGTTTACCAGTAGAAGGTTGTTGCCTGCCAGATGCTTCCACACATTGGTCTTGGCATAGGGAATACGGCATTTGAGAGCGGGGAAAGCCAGATGAGGTCTCTGCTCAAAAGGCAGGAGGGCAATAAAGAGCTGGGTGATAGTCGGCTTTCTTCCCAGAGGAAGAGAGAATTTTACATTAATCTCTGGTTTCGATGAGATAAGGTTCCAGAGCATCGCCAAAAAGCTTATCGCCTGCAACTGGAACTGAAGCCAGCTTCCATTTTTGGTGTGACTCTGCCTGCCAATTTCGGAGCCATAACAGTCTTCTTGCTGGTACTGAAGGTGCCATGGTCGTAGATGCAAATTTGGCAGAATTTAGAGTGGCATCCGCAGTGAATTCCGCCGCTGTGATAATCTTATTACGGTTTTAGTTAGACCGAAGGTCAGAAGCAGGCAATCTTCTGGAGTTGGCGCAGCCACCATATAGATGCCCTCGTGAAAAAGGATGCTGCTGTTGAAGCCCGAACAGCCCATGCAGCGGCCTGGTGATTGCACTTGAGGGTCTGTTTGGAGCGTTTATCATCTGGTTTCAGGATGTCTTCTGGCTCTGTGGGAATGCCAGAAGATAAGAACGAGGCCAGAACCGGAATGTCAACAGAAGCCACTGCCAGGGCATTGTCCAAGGCTGCACTGACATTGTAGAAACGCTTATCCAGAGAAGATGGGTGAGGACCTGCCAAAGGGGAAGCACACTGTTCCTTGACCATATCCAGGAACAAAGTGGGGGAACGCAAAGCCTCTGCATGCACTACAGGCTTGGAGAAGAGCGAGTCTCCCTGGCTAGAGGGATTTCCTTGTGGCTCAGGAGCCACTTCCTCCGGACAGCTTGGCAGTGACCAAGGCCTTGCTGAGTAATGGCCTGAAGAGAGTAGGTTTGAAGACCAATGCAGAGGATGTCTGCTCTGGGTGAAAATCCTCTTTCTCTGAAAGATTTTGGTCAAAAATCTTGCCCTCTTCATGCTCTGAACAATAGGAGTAACTGGACAAGAGGAGTAACTTCAGATGGTGAAGGCCTTCCTTCCTCATCAACCTCCTCCCAGAAGAATGGACCCTGAGGTCCTGGGGCCTGTGTAAATCAGGGTGATGAGGCAAGGAACTTATCGATTGAGAAAAGCCTGAACCCTTTCCAAAGGTCGAAGAATTTGCTTGCAGCCTTCAGCCAATCCCTGCCTAACGGCCAATGAGACAACATCTTGGATATCCCCTGGTCTATGCTCAAATGTAGAGGCAGAAGGCTGAAGGCCCGCTGCTATGGGAGTGAAGGTGGCTCCAGGCCTAGACTGAGATGTTTGAGGCCTGGAGGGAGGGGGAGGAGCATAGGGCGCAGAAGCCTGTTGGAAATGGGACCCAGATCTGCTGAGATCCTGAGGATCAGATTGTTCTGCAAAAGCCTCAGGAGACCAGGATGGAGGACGGAAAGGCTCATAGTTAACTTCTCCTCCCCTGGGAGGGCTTGGCCGGGTATCACCTGAAACATGCTGTAGTTGCACTCCCTTCTGTTTAATAGTTCTGTTGAACTGCCTCTACAGGGCTGCATGTCTGCACTTCTCTGCCCTCGACTCAGCCTGAGTTGTCTTCTTAGGGGTGAGAGCTTTAGCTCTGATTTTAGCAGCCACCTCCCTCTGGATAGATTGGGTACATTACCTATGTCTTTTTCTCTTATTGGGCTGAAGAGACTGTTCCACTGGGGGGGGGGAAGCTCTGCCTGATTCTTCTCTTGCTACATTGTAGAATAAAGGCTCTTGCGTTGGAAAGAAACTGTTTAGAAAATTTTTGTATTAAGTCCTTTTGTGGCCCTCGGGCTTACAAAATGGCCGCTCACCTTGTGGTGGAAGGCTTCAATCCAAGATGGCCATTGACTAAGGGAAACAGGCTCCAAGATCAAAGAATCGCTCTTTAGGCTATAAAGAGCCCCAAGTGAAGTTAGCAAAGGAAAAAGGCAGCCTCTGGCCACATGATCAGCTGGCTGACACTGTTTATCGGTTTGCTGAACGTTTTTTACAATTGCTCAAACCGTAGGCATGGTGGACGCTGCAGACGCTGCCCAACTTGCCTGCACAGCGCTCTGGCAATGCTGCTCCCAATGTTGCAGGAGAGAGAGCCCTGCTCTCCTGGAAGAGCAGTTGCCCAGATCCCTGGGAGCTCCTTGAAGCAAGGAAAAAAGTACTGAAGATTTCTGGTGATTGCTATCTAACAGAACGTTTTCCGAGACAACTGAAAGGAGCCAAGTCAAAAGCTGGGGTGGCTTTCATATCTAAGTACAGACTCAGCTAAATGACATCATAGGAAGGAATCAACCCATCCTGGGCTCTTGATGCAGCATGGAGAATGTTTTCTTTTTCACAAAAGTTGAAAAATCAGATGGGTCAGAGCAGCTGTTGATCCTGTTTATAGCTGTTGGTGTGTTTCATGGTTAATTTATGAATAGCTTTGAGTTTCTTATTCACAGGGGTAGGATTTTGGCTGCTCCATGATGTATGTTTGTATTATTTGGATTAAAATTAGATTGTAACAAACATGGCAAGAGCCAGCCACTTTTTTTGGCTAATTTGCTATTTTAAGAATAGGTTCAGATTAGTTTTGCAAATATTACTTGGGGGGGAGAGTAGGGTTGTACAGCTATAGGAATCATAACCAGTTACAAAACATTAATTTACCAGAATACTTCTTAAGCAGTGTTTACCCCATCTGGTAGGATATTGTGTGCTATTGCTATGTTTTAGGCCAGAGATTAGTGAAACACATTTATTCAGGTCAGATAAACAATTACAGGTGCAGTTGTATAATTTATATGACATTTGATTAGCATGTTAGCATTTTTATGGCTTAGCACTTGTTGTACAAATCTGCTTGGTTAGCTTAAGGGTTAATTAACTAGCTGGGTAAAACAGGTGATATAACCTTGTCATGCAGCTGGGCTGCTATGCACAAACAAGTTTTAAGGAGTAATTAGAGGAAAGAGGGATCTATATCAACACAGCTTAAAAATCTAAGAAAGGAAATCAAGAACTGTAAACTTCCCAGAGAGGAGATGGGCAGCATAAAAATATAATAAATAAATGAAAAGAAAATCCTGAGCATGGCATAGAAGACAGACTGATATTATCTCCAACAGCTCCACAGCTCTTAGGTTCTAAGTGGTTAACTCCTCTATCGGCTCAGCTGTTGCTTCATGAGTCTGGTTCCGAAAGAAGTTATGGTATTTCTCCAAGAGATCTTGACCCTTTGTCCATTCAGTTCTTCTTGGACACAACATTGGCTTGGACTTGAACAATACTGGAACCTGCTACTGTGGGCAGCTTTCAACTTCTTATTTAAAAACAAACATTAAAAGATCAAACAGACATAGTTTTATAGGAAGGAAAAAGTCTGGGTAGACACATACATAGGGCTTGTGGGCCTGAAGATACCAAAGGACTATGTCATACCACAACATTATTATTTTGGTATCACTGTTTGAAAAGCAAAAGATAATGCAGATAAAAGCATCATCAAAGCTTGTGTTTATTGAAATCCCTTGTGGAGCTCTGGGGAGCCCCTGTCTAACACTTGACGTTGTAGAAGGATTATCTTGCAAAAAATGAAAATGGTAGATAAGATGTTGGAAAGCCCCATTTTAAACTATTTATTGAGCCACGATTGAATTGAGCTCATTAGTTGCCCTTGGTTCAGTTGCCATTTATTAATCTCTCTCAAGGGAGTATTATAAAATAAAAGGAATAAATAAAAGGAAGAAGAGAGATTAGATAACTCAAACTCCTTGGGATAGAAATGCAATATAGTAAACATTAAATCCTTACTTTTACAAACTTACTTTCTTGGTTGTAGTGATTGGCTCACATGATTTTTCTGTATATCATGTACATTAAATAAATTAATCCAATTTTGAATAATGTACCAGTGTTCAGATTCATCTTTAAGTGATACTTCCCCCATTTTGTTCTAAAGAGATTTTTCTCTTTTAAATGTTTTTTTCTGACTTTTTCCCCAGTTGTTTTCCAACAAGTCAAGGCTATCCATTTGTTGAATCTGAAGTAGGAGAAGAGCAACTCTGCCCATGATTTTTCAATGCTGCTTGCTTGTTCTGTCATTTTCTGATTCACTTGTGCTTGCTGCTTCAGCACTTTTAGTAGCTTTCCTTTTCATTCCTGGTATACCTCTTTCCTCCAAGAGGCAGCTTGAAGAGGCTCATACATCAAACAAATCTAATGAGACTTCTTTGCTTTTGGCATATTGTGGAAAATCAGCCATTGTGATCTGCCAGTCATATATTTTGCATGCATACTAGACATCTTAAGTTGTGGTTAATTTGATGAGTGAACCTAATACTTACATAGGATTTCAGCTTTATTATAGGATTGATTGAGTGTTCTTGACTTATAATTTTCATTGCTCATTGGCAAGAATCATTATAAAACCCCTGTCACACTGCACCAATGGATGGAAAGAGGATGTAAAATGGAGAGAAACACTTGCCATCCGTTGATTAACGCGATGCATCTGTTCTGTACTCACTGCATACGTTTTGCTTCCTCTCTATCCGTCCAGCATCTGTTTATTGAGGTTTCATCCGCTCAGAAAGTTTTGAGCTGCTCAAAACTTTTGAGCGGAAAATGTATCTAATTCGTCCGTTCTGCATCCGCTACGCATCCTCTAGGCATCCGTTCTGCATCTGTTACGCATCCGCTATATCCGCTATGCATCCGCTCAACTCCATCCGCTCCAGCGGTAAATGGACGCAGGGAGGAAGCAGAACGGATGCAGAACGGATGCCTAGTGGATGCAGAACGGAAACAAAGCATGTAAAATGGAAAAAACGTTCGCAGAGGGGACCTATCTCGGATATTAAGGATGTTTGCAGGATGCCTAGAGGATGCAAAAGGACACATAGTGGAAAACCTATATTGCCTATAAAAAGGGGGAGCAACTCACCTGCATCTCACTTTCAGACCAGCAGCCCTGCGGTGCGGACCTCTGCAGCCTTCATCTGCCTCTTTCTCTCCCACAGCATCCAGTCATGTCCACCGTGGATCGTAACAAAGTCCTTTTGGCAGCCACCATCCTTCTGCAACAGTGCGAAACCATCTACAGGCTCTGTGAACTCTACTACGGGAAGAAAAAGAGGCGGCCAAGAAGCGTCTGGGTACGAAGAGGGTTCGCCAGAAGAGCAGAGGATGGACTGTACAACAAGCTGATGGTGGAGCTCAGGAACGAAGACACTCATGCATTCCAGAACTTCATCACTCTGCGCCACCTGGCCTCAGGGACCACATACACGAGCATGCAGTACGGCTGGAGGGTACCACACAACACCATCAGCATTGTGGTCAGAGAAGTGGTGCAGGCCATCATCAAAGAATACAAGGAGGAGCTCCTCCAGTGCCCCTCCACTGAAGAAGGATGGAAGAAAGTTGCAGAGCAGTAGTATCATAGGTGGAACTTCCCCCACACCGTTGGAGCCATCGATGGCAAGCACGTGGCCTGCAAAGCGCCAGCCAACTCAGGGTCCTCTTATCACAACTACAAGGGCTTCTTCAGCATCATCCTCTTCGCCATGGTCGATGCTGACTACAAGTTCATGTACATCGATGCTTCAGGCAATGGCTCATCTTCAGATGCCCAGGTATATAACGCAAGTGACCTCAAGGGTGGGCTGGAACGCAACCTCATCGTGGGCTTCCCAGATCCAGACCCCCTCTCCAATGACACGCAATGTGCCCTACTTCATTGTGGGGTATGACGCCTTCTCCCTCAGAACCTACCTCATGAAGCCCTACACCTCCAGATGCCTCACCCGTGAAAAGAGGATCTTCAACTACAGGCTGTCCAGGGCAAGGCGGGTGATGGAGAACGCCTTTGGCATCCTGGCCAACAGGTTCCAGGTACTTCTCACCAACATGCAGCATCGCCCAGAGACCGTGAGGAGGATCATGGAAGCTTGCTGCATCCTGCACAATCTCATGCGCACCCGCTACCCAGTCTTGCAGAACAGGCTCGTGGACCTCCAGCAAGGCAATGGGGACATGGAGCCTGGGGAATGGAGGCAAGGGCGAAACCTGATAGACACTGAGGATGTGCAAGGCCCCAACAGAGCCTCACGTGAAGGGAAGAAGCAGCGCAACCTCCTGAAACACTGGTGCAACTCCCCAGCTGGAGCAGTGGAGTGGCAAGACAGGATGATAGATGATTAATGGATGCTTCCTTCAGCCTGTCTCATCACACAGATGAGATTGGACCATATATGTTGGGTGGGCCTACAATGAACAGGGCATTTAATAAAGAGTTGTGTTTATGTTGACATGTGTGGATGATTGAATACATTGTTATTGATAATAAAGGGCCATAGGTGTGGCACCTGGGAGGGTGGACCATACAGTCCCAATATGCTTGCACTGGAGGTTTATCTATTCCACAGCTATTATCCATCCCAAAGGTATCCCTGCCCATCCCACTGCTATCTCAACCCATCCCACTGCTATCTTAACCCATCCCAATGCTATCTTAACCCATCCCACAAGCATGCAAAGGCTTAAACCATTTCTAAAAGTTTCCAGCAAGACTTTATTAAAAAAAAGAAATGAAGCAAGTGTGTGAATCAAAAATAGACTTTATTAACAACAAGCTATAAAACAAAAATGAGTCTCTGGCACTCCTCTTGGTCGCTCAGTCTCAGGGGTGAAGGGTCCAGGTGCTGTGGAGGTGGCTGGTGCTGGAGTGCTTGTCATCAGCTCCTCCAGAAGCAGAAGCAACAGAAGCCCCAGCCCCAGAAGAGCGAGCCCGTGCTGCAGAAGCCCCAGCAGAACCAGAGTGAGGGCCAGGGGGTGGGATGGTAGCCCTGTCCCTCTTGCAAGGGCTGGCAGCAGATGGCTGAAGCTTGCTGTGCTTCCGTATGGTTGTGGGGTTGCTGTCTGGCAGGGAGGCTGGCAGGCACCAAGGCTGGCAAGAAGGCTTGCAGGGAGGCTGGCAGGAAGGCTGGCAGGGAGGCAGGCACCAAGGCTGGCAGGAAGGCTTGCAGGCAGGCAGGTACCTAGGCTGGCAGGCAGGCAGGCACCAAGGCTGGCAGGAAGGCTGACAGGCAGGCACCAAGGCTGGCAGGGAGGCTGGCACCAAGGCTTGTAGGCAGGCACCAAGGCTGGCAGGCACCAAGGCTGGCAGGCAGACATGAACCAAGGCTGGCAGGAAGGCAGGCAGCAAGGCTGGCTGGCAGCAAGGTGCAGGCAGGCAGACAGCAAGGCTGGCAGGCAGGCAGACAGCAAGGCTGGCAGGGAGGCTTGCAGCAAGTATGGCAGCAAGGCTTGCAAGCAGGCATGCAGGCAGGGCAGGCAAGGCTGTCAATCCATCCGGCAGCAGGTCTTTCCTCTGAATGGTCACCTGCTTCCGAGCTGCTTCCCTTATATCCGTGGGGCTTACGCAATGCATCCTCCCCGCATGCGCAATTAACGCTAGGCATCCGTTAGGCTTCCGCTGTACATCTGCTGTGCATCCGCTTCATCCACTCGGCGTCCGCTCTGCATCCACTGTATCCGTTCTGCGTCCGCTTTGCTGAGGTCCCTCGGAAGCCTAGCAGATGTGCCATCCGCTTCATCCGCTTCCATCCGCTGGGCTTCTGTTCCGCATCTGCTTTCCATCCGCCCTGCGTCCTCCCCGCGTCCGTTCCTTTTCGTGTTATCCGCTCCAGTTATGCAAATATTCGCCCCTTCTGAGAGCGGATAACAACGGATGGAACATTTTTCTCGTCCGTTGTGTCCTTTTTACTAACGTTTTGCATCCGTTGGGCAGTGTGACAGGGCCTTAAACTTGGATGTGTATCCTAACTCAGTTTGCTTCCTGTCTCTGACATTTTGAAGAGAAAGGAGGAAGAAAATGTAAATGACTAAAATAATCCATTTATTATAAAACTATTGATTTTAGGGAAAAACTGGAATTCATCCTAGGAATCCTGCTCATTTTAGAAATTATAAGCCTAGAGATCTACAATTCAACAAGCTGCCACAGGTATTATTTACTTTTGTTCCTCACCCAACTCTGATTTATGCACACCTGGCCTTCAGGTGAGAATATTAAGTGAACTGCTCAGCTGTATGAACACCTGCATTGTGCAGATGGCACTGCTGTATTACTAGGCAAACTTTTTGCTGACGTGTTGCACACATCTTTTGCTCTCCTTTGTCTTTTCCCTCCTCTAAAATGCATGGTTCAGGTTTACTCAGCTTCAGAACAACTGAAGATCTGCTGATTACCAGTATTGTTTTCGAGCTGCAGATTGCTCTCATCTATTGCTGATTAACAGCTGCTTCATCTGCCTGCAGCTTTGCTCTTGCTAAAAGCAGAAGCAAAGTTTTCATAGCAGTCTTGGATATCTGAACTGGGAAGGAGGCTTCTGAAAAGATGGATGGGAAATTTAATCACAGAGTTTAACAGATATTAGAGAGGGATTGTTTCTTCTGGGAGCAACAGACTTCTGCCTTTTGTCCATTCCTGAACAATAAGATAACCCGTCCTAAAATGAGAATCTGAGACATAAAATGCCCAAAACATTCAGTAAACCAAAAGACTCAGTAGCTCAAGAAGAAAACAAAAATATGAGTCATCTACATTTTGCAGTATAATGACTATAACAGACACTATTTGGGACAGCCAGGCAGAATACCAGCAGACCACGTTCATGAATATCAACTAGCAATCAGAAGACACATGGAAACACATGGTTAGATTCAACTCAACCATGGTTTCAGCTGGGAAACTGAGCATCCTAGACCAAGCTAAATCTAAAAATGCAAATGGGTTCAAACAAATCAGCCATCAATAAGCACATAGAGATAAACTACACTTGCACCACATTCAAAACAGACAATAAAAAAGCTAAGAAGAAATCTAAAAATCCAGAAGACATCCACTCCAGCAGCCTACTCCCAGATAAGCAAAGATTAATGTAAGAAAAACAATCAAGAAGAAAACAATACCCTAATCAAGGGACTACCAAGGAGAAAATCACACCCTGCCAAAACTGGCAGGGCATGTTACTGTATATATACAGGCAGCAAACTCTCACTTACTTGCACTGATGATGTTATCTAATTGGGTAATAAAATGTCTGCGAGCAAGCAACCAAGTTAGACAGCACCACTGTTCAATACTAAACTATTATTCTCTTCTATGAGATTCTCTTCTAGCAAACAAATAGTGTCCAGAATTTTTCCTAAAATATCAGCAAATTACCCTCTATCTAAAGTCAGTGCTCAAGCTCTAAAGCTACGTTCAGACCCAGTAACAGAAGTAGGAGATTTAAACAGTGCGATTTTAGTGTATTCTCAAATTGTACATCGTTGTTTTCATTTTCATGATTGGGTCTGGTAATAAAAATTCCTTCATCCTTTCTGGCAGGGGTACAGTATGATAAAAAGAATGCCATATGTATAAGAAGTTCATGTTATTCTGATTTACTGTCCTTGACATTCTTTTTTTTCTCATTTGGTATAGTCAGATCTCTAAATATTTTGTTGCTCTCATATTTCCCTGACCATTGGCTTGTGCTTATGGACTAGAGCACTAAATTGCATACTCAAGTTTAGATGGAAACTAGGAAAGTTACATCTTTAAAACTGAAACTTTGCCCCAGTGCACAATAAAAGATGGCTTGGAAATATGATGCTCATGGTTTCTGAAAATTAAATGAAAACTAAATTTAATATTAAAATACTGGGCATTTGAATTCTTTTATAATGCTAGAAGATTAGATGGCAGATATGATTTCATGTGATTGCTGTAACATTGATTCCTGGCCTTTGCAAAGGTTACTGATCTTGCTGTAAATCAAATATATTTCACATTTGTTCAGTTTTCACAATTCTTCCACTGTTTAAAGAGAGCAAATGATAGTCCATCTCTCTCCAGTTTCTTTTTCCTTATAAGTTAAAAATTTGCATCCAAATGCAAATTCTCTACTTGCCTGGACCAAACCTAATGTATTCTTAATCTTAATAAGTTAATTGCAGAATACAATTGCTGCATTTCAAAAGCTCTATTTCTGATTGTGTATCTAATCTTCAGCATTATAATTCACTAATTCAGTAATAATAATATAAGCAAACAATTAACTGTGTGACTAATACAGCATGTGCTAACCTGTTCAGCTGCTGAGACTATGGCTAACCATGATTGTGGGAGTTGAGGTGGGAGTAACAGTCTCAAATAAAACGTGAAATAATTGGAAGGGACAATGGCTGAACAGATTAAAAACATGACGAATGTCAGTTATCTGTATTCAGATTTCAAGGATTTAGGTATAACTTCCATAAACCCTAATGATCCATTGATTTTTGGGTGGTACACAAATTTCTTTGTTT
Source organism: Laticauda colubrina (assembly GCA_015471245.1). Classification (NCBI taxonomy): domain Eukaryota; kingdom Metazoa; phylum Chordata; class Lepidosauria; order Squamata; family Elapidae; genus Laticauda; species Laticauda colubrina. The sequence goes on from BLBF01000040.1 coordinate 29,347,428, forward strand.
AAAAGAGTTTTCTCACCCATGGCTTTTACATTTGCCTATGGACGATAGATCATAACTGTAATCTGAATGGAGCACTTCAGAAAAGTTTAGAAAAATCTCAATCTCAGCAATTTTTTAAGATGTGTGAACTTCAGCTCTCGAATTCTGCTGAAGATGAATTGCTGAGGTTGAGAAACACGAGATTATAGCATCTTAGAAGATAGATGCTCAAGAGACATCCTTTTAAGGATGCATGTCCCAGTACCCTCAGCAAAATTGGCTGATTGCTGCGTCATACCATTTTGCTATGTCAGTGTGTCTTCCCACCCATACACAAAAAATATAATAGTACTGGTCTTCCGGTTTGAGCTTCTTCGGCGACAGACTGAAACCTTGTTTCTCCAAGGCTTCAATCTGTTCTCGCCACTGGAGCGCCCCGAGCTGGCTGGTTTCAGGGCTAAGCTACCCCATAGAGGTGGTGAAGAGGGGGGAGACCGCTTGCAGGGTGGAGGAGAGCCGCATCTCTCCTTCCCAGCTGGCCATTACTCCCTTTCCTGAAGGCAGTTGCAGCAATGGTCAGAAATGGCCACCACAAAGAAGAACTCGGCCGGGAAAGAATGTGCAGGAGGAAGATAAGAAGAGAAAGTTTTGGTTCACCGGATCAAACAACACAACAGCAAAAGCAACAAATAAGGTACCCTGGAATTTAAACTTAACAACATTGTTTCCAAAGAAGATTTTGAAGCTGTGAAGGAGAGAGAGAAGGGAAAGGATTAGGTTTTTTTTTTTCTTCCCTTCCTTATACTGACAGCTAAGAGACTTAAGTAAGAAATTGGGGAAAAAATCCACTTTCACATTAATAGGCATCTAAGCTGAAGTCAAAGGGATAATAAAGATTTCTGGACATTTAAAAGCTTTTAAAAGCTGGAAAGGAGAAAAAAAAGAATAGAAGGGCAGGATCTGGAAAAATGGAGGAGACTGCCTGGAATTACGGAATGGAACTGTAATTAAAAGGAACAAGATTCCTCAAAGATACTTTTTAATGGAAACTTGGTAACAAAATAATAGAACCCCAGGAAGAGAAAGTGGAAAAAAGGAGCAAGTAAAAACAGTCTTCGATTATTTGGATTATTTGGTGACTTTTGGTTTTTTGCATCTAGATGACTAAAATTAACTGAGTGGTTGTTTAAAAGTTTTTAAAATGGTATCACTCTTAGAAGAACTGAAAACGGAATTTTAAAAATGGAAAGAAGATGCACAAGAAGGGAGAAGTTCTTTTGGCTTCGTGTTTCAGTTCTTAGAAATGGACATCTGGAACTATGAGAAGCAACAAGAAACGCTTGCAGAACAAGAAGATTGGGACAAAGAAGAAGCCATTTTTAATGATCAAATAATTTTAAGTGGGGGGAAAAAAGAAAAGGGGAGAAAGAGAGTGAAAGGTTTAAGACTAAAAAAGCAACCAAAAAGAAGGACAATTTGAAAGATAAGTATAATATTAGAAAGCAACAGAAGAGGGGATTACAGATGAGAGAATTAGAAGTAGAGAGACGAGGGGGTAAAAAGGGGAGGGAGAAGAAGAGGGGGAAGAAGGCAAGGAAAAGAAGTTGTAAAAGACAGAAACAAGAAATGGAGAAACAGGGAAAAGATACAAGGATTGTAACCAAAAGCTTGTTTGGAGATAATGGGTGAAAATTTAATTGTAAAAGGGATTCTGCAAAGGTACATAACAATAGCATTGTTATATTAACAAAAATAAATAGTTTTAGAAAATATGATGATGGATAAAATATTTATTGTAATGTAGTGGGATGTTTGTTAATAAATAAATGAATTAAAATGATTGAGAGAATTAAAAGGGAACATTTTTAATTATTAGTAATGATTTATAAAAATATAAGAAATACGGGAAAAAAAAGAATTAAACATGGAAAGATTATAAGTGTTCCCAAGGAAGTATGATATTCAACTGAAAAGAAACATTAAAGATGTTAAGATTTTAATGCATATTAATGATAGAATTGAATTGGAATGGAATGTGTGTTTTATTTACATACATGCATACATACATACATACATACATATATAATTTTTTTCTTTTTTAAGAATATAGTGTCTATTTTAAGAATGTACCAAGCAGAATCCGATGGAAGTTATGTATTATATTGAATGTTATAACCTTAAAGTTATACATTGAAGCTTAAATAAGAGTTTCAATGGATAAAATTAAAGGATATAAATACTCTAATTGATAACTACAGGGAAAAAATTGCTAAATAAAAAAAGATAACAAGAAATTGTAACAGGACAGACAAAAGTGTAGATATAATGATTTGAATTGAGATAATTAAAATAAAATTGAGAAAATTAAGAGGGGAAAAACTATCTAGAAAATATAAAATAGCAATAAGACATGGAATATAATATTAAAATGAGCATGAAATTGAGTTTGTGTCTATACAAAGAAGTGATAACCTGGGACCATGCTATTTTCAAAAAAGATGTTTTATTTGTATTTTGTTTTTGTGAAAACCCAAATAAAATTTTCAAATATATGTATGTATGTATGCATGCATGTATGATGTATGTGTGTGTGTGTGTGTGTGTGTGTGTGTGTGTGTATTTGTTTTTTTAAGTTTTCGCGGGTACTTACATGTGTGCTGTTCAGCTTCCTTCGGGTATTATCCCACGTCATTGTAGTGCTTTTAAAGCTGAAGCAACGTTTCAGCAGAATCTCATCTGCCATCATCAGGCTTCTGTATTGAGTTCGTATGTGGGTCAGGCTATCACAGCCGTTAGTTTTAAATTTGAAACCTAGCTTCCTAATAGATAATAGCCGTCCTTTCACGCGAAGCCAAGCTGCACTGAAAGCCTCCAACGCAGGAACACAGTATTGCCAGACAATCAAAGCCACAAAACAAACAGAAGAAACCAGAAACATCAATCAAACAAACTCCAAGAACAATAAATACAGACCAAGACTCCCAAACAATCAGGATGAAGAAAAAAACCATCCTGGTACAACAGTAGGCTAGCCTCAAATTTAAAACGAA
>BLBF01000040.1:29350466-29386906 GCA_015471245.1 Laticauda colubrina
GTTTCAGCAGAATCTCATCTGCCATCATCAGGCTTCTGTATTGAGTTTGTATGTGGGTCAGGCTATCACAGCCGTTAATTTTAAATTTGAGGCTAGCCTATTGCTGTCCCAGGATGGTTTTTTTTACATCCTGATTGGTTGGGAGTCTTGGTCTGTGTTTATTGTTCTTGGAGTTTGTTTGATTGGTGTTTCTGGTTTCTTCTGTCTGTTTTGTGGCTTTGATTGGCTGGCAACACTGTGTTCCTATATTGGAGGCTTTCAGTGCAGCTTGGCTTCGCGTGAAAGGATGGCTGTTATCTATTAGGAAGCTAGATTTCATCTGGGTGCGTGGTTGGGGTGTGTTTGAGCTGGAGGGATCAGAGGGAGTCTGTTTCTGCCCAGGTGTTTGCCTGGCTTGTGGTGTGGAGATCTTTCTATTTGAGAGTGCAGGCTTCCAAATGATTGACAATCTGGTGGAATCATCTCTTCTATTCATGCTTTCAAATCTTTTTTCAATCTCTATGGCTTCTCTGATAATTCTGTGGCTGGGGTTTTCTATAGTGGCTTGGGTTTTGGTGCCTTTGAGGTTGATGCTATGGCCTGTGGCTTTCATGTGTTGGACTAGTGAGGAAGTGTGTTCCAGCTTTTTTACTGAATTTTTGTGTTCATCCAGGCAGGTACTTATTCTTCTGTTGGTCTGTCCAATGTATGTGGCTGGGCATGAAGCACAGGGGACTTTGTATATGCCTTGGTTTTCCAGATCAATTTTATCTTTGGGGTTTCTAAGGATGGCTGCTATTTTTTTGTCTGTTTTGAAGGCAGTCTTGATGTGATGCCTGTGTAGTATCTTACTGATTTTGTCCGTAGTACCTCTAATGTAGGGAAGGACAGCTGTTCCATCGGTCTATTCATCTTCTAGGTCTCTATTATGTCTTATAGACCTATGGAACAGCTGTCCTGCCCTACGTAAGAGGTACTTATGTACACATATCAAGTATTTTAAAGCTGTTTTCAACTTCTGTTTACAGGCTCCCCTAGAGGAGAACCAACCACCTTCCAATCTACATTATTTTACAATAATAAATATTTGATTTGTTTGAATGTATGCAAATAATCCTTTCCCTTTGACAAATGCTCAGAGGATCCATTTTAGACACTTTCCCCATACATATCAATTTCATTTGTATATGTGTGTGTGTTAACAGGTAGTTATTCAATTACAAATTTAGAAAAGAGTTGTCCTCTATCTGATGCTCTTCGCATGTTGGAATCTGGAATTCTCATCCTATCCAACCACTGGAATCCTGAGAAATTGTCACTAGAAGCATCAAAATAGTTTTGAGAGATTATTCTGAAATTTCATAGACCTGTCTTATGATTTCTTGCACTCTCTTTCATTTGTAATCCTTCTGATTTCCGAGCACATTTTTCTCTTTAGGAAAAAATAATTCAAAAAGGAACAGATGAAATGGAAGGTCTCAGTTGGGGAAGGAGAGCATCAGACTGAGGAAGGTTGAAAAACATCATAATTCATACTTATCTAGGATATACAACTATTAATGGATAGAACTCATACAAGCCCTTATTCTTGAATATTAGAAACTTGAAAAAAGATAAAGCTTTAAGGATCAGTCATAGCTTAAAAGTCTTAATCGGGATTTGGCTTATGAAGCATTCTTATGATCTGCATTAATGGGTCATTTCTCCAGCCTGCCAAGGCTGACAGGGCCAGGCAACATTTTTTGACAAAGATTTACATGATATTCTTGGAGAGGGGAGATGAGGACTATAAGGCAAGTATGGCTAATGTTTCAGGAAGAATTTTGAAGATTTTATTTGCGGAATTTTGAAGAATTTATTTAAAAGTAAATAATTTTAAAATTAAATTATTTATTTTATTTGAAGATTTTTATTTTATTTGTTTTTAAATGCTTGTTTTGCAGCTGTCTCAAAATGGGTGATAAAGTTAAGGTTAGACCACAGGCCTGGCTTAAGAGAAGTGTGACAGTTGCAGATGAGTCTAGATGGCCACCATTGTCCACCTGTCCTCTAGAAGCATTTAACTGCTAACATATTTACTTCCTGCCCCCATAATTCAAGAGAACTGACTGAAACATTCAAATGTATTATTGAGACAAATATGACCTAAAGTGTCCTCTTTTTACAGGGAGGAGGTGTCTAGACATTTCCTTCTAGAATGCCTTTCTTGTCAGATGAGTCATGTAATAATCACCACCATGTTTTTAGCTGCCAGAAAGAACCAATAAGAGGCAAATCAAAACAGGCCACTCATGTACATGTTATTAAAAGCAATGAATATAAAAGCATCTGTCAAGAATCACCATCAGGATGGTTACACAGCTGCAGCATTCTGCTTTCAGCTATGCTCAGGTATATTCCTTTCTACATAGTTTTGTTTCTTCTTTGGATTATAGAGATACATACACAAACTTCATAGCCTGAGCAATAAAACCTAAATATTCTTATTGGGATCAAGACACCGTCTTCATATACCGTATATACAGTATATGGGTCAGATTTATAATCGAAATTATATACACCTTATGTTAGAAGTATTTCCATTCCAAGGAAGCTGAAATACCCTGGCATTACAATATTTATACATATATATTTCTAAAAATATTCTTAGCCTGCATAGTTTGGATCGTCTTTCAATTCAAAGAAGCTGCAATGGTGCTGAAGGAGAAACTAAAATGGACACCAGGCAAAGTTATGAATATTAGGAGCAATTTTCAGCATCTTTCATGTCTGTTATAGAAATGTTAATTTTTTTCATTGTAGAAACTTAATAATTTAAGTAGCTCATCCATGAACTTAAGGCTAGGTCACACTGGCCGACGGATGCAAAACATATGCAAAAAGGACACAGCGGACGAGCAAAATTTCGGGGGTGGCTCCATCCATTGTTATCTGCTCTCAAAAGTGCCCCAAATTTGCATAAACACAACGGAAAACAACGGAAAGGAACAGACGTGGGGAGGATGTAGCAGGGATGTAAAGCGGATGTTCGTAGGAAGCCTAGCGGATGAAAGTGGATGGAAGCGGATGACACATCCGCAGGGCTTCCAGGGGAGAATAGCGAAGCGGACGCATAGCGGAAGGAGCGGATGCGTAGCGGATGACGCTGATGCATCATGGACGCCTCTAAGGATGCATAGCAGATGCATAGCGAATGCAAAGCATTCACTGCGCATGCAGGGAGGATGAATTGCGTAAGCTCCGCGGATATAAAAGGATGCAGCTCGCAAGCAGTCAGCATTCAGAGGAAAGACCTGGTGCCAGAGACATCTTGAGAGAACACCATGGGGAAGAAGAGGAAGCATGTGCCTACTCCTGCCAGCCCTGGCAAGAAGGACAAAATCACCATCCTACCCCCTGGCGCTGACTCTGAAGCTGCTGGTGCTTCTGCTGGTGCTCCTGGTGTTGCTGGTGCTGGTGCTGGTGCTGGTGCTGGTGCTGCTGGTGCTTCTCCTGTTGCTGCTGGTGCTACTCCTGCTGCTGCTGCTGTGGTGGACCAGCCCCAAGGCCCTCAAAGCCCTGCTGCTGAAGGCCCTGAAGTCCCTGCCAGAGGGAGGAAGAGGCAAGGGAAGGAGAAGGGAGAGAGGAAACAGTACTCCATTTCCGAGAACCATGAGGAGGAGGTGCTGGAATGGCTGAGGGAGAACGAGTACCTGTGGAGGAAGGGCCACGGGCTCTATCGTGACACCAAGAGAAAGCAGGCAGCTTGGAGAGAGAAGGCGGAGAGCCTGGGCTACACTTCAGATGTCCTCCTGGGGTGGTGGAAGCACATGCACACATGGTATGGCAAGCTGCACCTGAAGAAATCCGGGCAGGCCGCTGTCAAGCTCACTGACCGGGAGATGTACGTCATGGCCAAGTGCAGTTTCCTGGAGGGTGAGATCTGCCACCGAGGAGCAGCCCCTCTGACACCCCTCTCCCTCAGACAGCCCACAGACAACCAGTCCTCTTCCAGTCAGGAGCCAGCGAGCCTGTCCAGGCAGGTGTCTTCAGAGGGTCCCACGGCAGAGAACCCCCCGACGGCTGCACTCCCCATGCCGGCGGACTTGGAGGATCCCCTGTCACAAATGGAGGAAGAAGCAGCAGCCACCAGAGACCAACCCATACCCACACCAACACCCAGCTCCACAGGATGCAGGCAGAGAGGCAGACTGGAGGGCCAGAGCCACACTGTCCTGTTGGAGATCAGGGACACGATGAAGACCAGCACAGAACTTCTCTCTCAGCTGGTCCACTTGGACAGAGAATCCTCCAGCTGCCACACTTTCATCACCTACGTGAGCCACACCCTCAGGGATATGCCCGAGGCCCAGTACCAGGTGATGAAGCAGAAGATAACAGCACTTCTGCACAACCCTCAAGGCCCAGCTGAAGCTGCTCCTACCCAGTCCAGGTCTGCTCCTCCACCCCAGGCGATGTCACAGCCCTTCCACAGCTTTCAACAGCCCCTCACCTACCAAGCCTACCACTATCAGGACTTCCCACAGCAGAGTCAGCCCTTCCCAGTCCAGGCCCAGGTTCCTCGCATGCCACAGATGCCTCACCTCGCCCAGCTGCAGACCAGACAGCCCCACTACACTCCTTCTTCCTCCACCCCACAGCCAAGCCTCTCAATGGACAATCTGTCATCAGTCTTGGGCCTCACATCCCAGGTACTTGATGAAGGGCCTCTCAACCTCATGGGACTGAGTCAGCTGTCTGAGAGCTTCCTGCGCACACCATCTCCTGTTGTACTCTTGGGACCATGCACCCCAATGGCGCCTCAGACCAGCACTCAAGCCACAGCCACCTCCACAGTCCCTGGCTGCTTAACAACTGAGACCATGGGCATGCCTCAAAGTGACTGAGAATAGTGCCAGAGACTGAGTTGTTACCTGTTCACTTTATCTTTGCTTAAGACACTTTACTTGGGACATTTTGCTTTTTAATAAAGTCATACAGTTTGTTATTAATAAAGGTTATCTTTGCTTCACATACTTGGTTCATTTTTTTTACTTAATAAAGTGTTGGTGAAAATGGTTAAGCCTTTGCATGCTTGTGGGATGGGTAAGGATAGTTGTGGGATGGGTAAGGATAGTTGTGGGATAGGTAAGGATAGTTGTGGGATGGATAAGGATATTTGTGGGATGGGTAAGGATAGCTGTGGGATGGGTAAGGATAGCTGTGGGATGAGTAAGGATAGTTGTGGGATGGGTAATGATAGCTGTGGGATAGATAAACCTCCAGTGCAAGCATAGTGGGACTGTATGGTCCACCCTCCCAGCTGCCACACATATGGCCCTTTATTATCAATAACAATTTATTCATTGATCAACACATTTCAAAATAAACAAAGCTCTTTATTAATGACCTATTCATTGTAGGGCCACTCAACATACATGGCACGATCTCATCAGTGTGGTGAGACAGGCTGAAGGAAGACTCCTGTCTTGCCACTCCACTGCTCCAGCTGGGGAGTTGCACCAGTGTTTCAGGAGATTGCGCTGCTTCTTCCCTTCATGTGAAGCTCTGTTGGGGCCTTGCACATCCACAGTGTCTATCAGGTTTTGTCCTTGCCTCCATTCACCAGCTCCATGTCCCCATTGCCTTGTTGACGGTCCAGAAGCCTGTTCTGCAACACTGGGTAGCGGGTGCGCATGAGATTGTGCAGGATGCAGCAAGCTTCCACAATGCTCCTCACAGTCTGTGGGCGATGCTGCATGGTGGTGAGAAGTACCTGGAACCTGTTGGCCAGGATGCCAAAGGCATTCTCCACCACCCGTCTTGCCCTGGACAGCCTGTAGTTGAAGATCCTCTCTTCACGGGTGAGGTATCTTGAAGTGTAGGGCTTCATGAGGTAGGTTCTGAGGGAGAAGGCGTCATCACCCACGATGAAGTCGGGCACATCTTGTGTGTTGTTGGGTAGGGGGTCTGGATCTGGAAAACCCATGATGAGGTTGCGTTCCAGCCCATCCTTGAGGTCACTGGCGTTGTATATCTGGGCATCTGAAGCTGACCCGTTGCCTGAAGCATCGATATACATGAACTTGTAATCAGCATCAACCATGGCAAAGAGGATGAAAGTGAAGAAGCCCTTGTAGTTGTCATAATTGGACCCTGAGTTGGCTGGAGGTTTGCAGGCCACGTGCTTCCCATCGATGGCTCCAATGGTGTGGGGAAAGTTCCACCTCTGATACCACTGCTCTGCAAGTTTCCTCCATCCTTCTTCAGTGGTAGGACACTGGAGGAGCTCCTCCAGGTATTCTTCGATGATGGCCTGCACCACTTCTCTGACCACAATGCTGATGGTGTTGTGTGGCACCCTCCAGGCATTCTGCATGTTTCTGTATGTGGCCCCAGAGGCCAGGTGGTGCAGAGTCAGTGCCACCTTCAGTCCAGGGTCCAGGCTGGGACGGAAGTTGGTGTTTGCCTTGGTCAACCTGGGTCTCAGACGCTCCACAACTTCGTCAAACATGGCTGGTGGCATCCTCTTGAAGTGCTGAAATGCATGAGTGTCTTCATTCCTCAGCTCCACCATCAGCTTGTCATACAGTCCAAACTCCGCTCTTCTCCCGATCTATCTTCGGACCCAGACAGCTCTTGGACGTCTCCTTCTTCTCCTTGCATAGAAAAGGTGAAACAGTCTGAACAGGGCTTGGTTCTGGTGTTGAATGATCGCAGATAACTAAAGGAGTGTGCAGTGATCCATGGTGGAGATCAATGGATGATGTGGAAGAGCAAGACCAAGGCTGAAGAGGTCAGCACACCACGGCTGCTGGACTGATAGTGAGATCTAGGTGATTTCCTCCCCCTTTTTGTTGGAAATATCGGTTTTCTGCTAGGTGTCCTTCCACATACTCTGGACATCCTCCAGACATCCTAAATATCTGAGATACGTCCCATATACAAACGTTTTGTCCGTTTTAATGCTTTATATCCGAGCTGCATCCGCTTTCATCCTTTCTATGTCCGTGCTACTAACGCTATGTGGACGTTCCGCGTACCTTTCGCTTCTTCCCTCTTTCCGTTTTCCACTGGAGCAGATGTGAGTTGCGCGGATGGCCAGAGGATGCCGAGGATACATTGGACGTTTAACGGATGACAACGGCCATAGAACATTTGTTGCCCGTATGTGTCACGGATGTAGATCGTACGCGGCGGAAAGTTCATCCGCTCAAAACTTTGTGCAGCTCAAAACTTTTTGAGCGGATGAAATAGTAGTAGACGGATGCTCGACGGATAGAGCATATGAAAGACGTACGCAGTGAGTACACAACGGATGCATCACGTTTTCCAATGGATGGCAAGCGTTTTTCTCCGTTTTACATCCTTTTTGCATCCATTGGTGCAGTGTGACATGGGCTTTAGCAATTACAGTGGAGTTCAGAATGATTTCTTATAAGAATTCGTAAGTACCAATTAATAGTTTTTTTTCTTTCTTATTTCCCTTTAATCAATATTTATGTAAAATTCAAAATATTCTTGGCTATTTTTTGCAACAATGTTGTAATAGATCAAAGAGCTGCCAGCCAAGAGTTATTCAGGGGTTACAGGATCACTCCAGTAAATGTCCCATCTGTTTACCCTGTCCAGCCGAAAAAAAATGCTGCACATGACCAGTGAATAAAAAAGCACCAGCCTTCCCTCTTGCAGGGAACACATTATTAGAACAGCACGAGGCAGCTCTTAACACCGTCAAGAAACAAAAATGTTTCATAATTTTTTGTTGACTTGTTTCTGTTGGGCAATATCTCACTTAGCAACCTTAGCAAATCTGATCAGATTTCATAGGTAGCCCCAATTATGAATGCAGCATTCAAACAGCAAATGCCATGGAAAATGTTTCAGTGCAATTATACAAGGTAAAGTGTTAATCCAAGATAGAATGATAGCTGCTGGGTAAAAAAATAAGTTCTGCCTGAAAACCCTTGGTGGCAAATGGATAAAATGTATAAGCTGGAAGCCATGCCAGTCAAAAGAAGTGATAGCAGAGAAAACTTCTGTTGGGAATTCCCGTACATTCCATCCTCTCATGGTTTCCCATTGTCCCCATAAGTCAATCAATATTCTACAGCCAGTGATCTTGATTGATTGATTGATTTATAATTTATTGACTTATTTATATCCTGCCTTTATTATTTTCATAAACAAATCAAAGCAGTGAACATAACTAATACTTTTTCCTTGTTCTACTCTCCTTGTTCTACTCTGTTTCTCCGACAATATGCCCCCCAATAAGAAGGCCCAGCATGTTTTCCAGGCATAAGGTGAAATTAAGCCCCTCCCCTAATATTTAGGCCTATTTAAAATATACGTTCCCCACTGTTTCTCACATCGTTTGAACGATAAGGGGAAGGGCGAGGGGAAAATTGCCCTTAGGAGCCTCCTGCAGGTAGCCTCAGCTAGAGCACTTCAAGGGAAGACTTGCCTCTGTTGGCCGATAGAAGTGCCCTGCGGGCAGGCACGCCTCGCCATGAGGCCACTTCTATTGACCAATAGAAGCCTGTGGCGAGGTATGGCGAGGCATTGGGTTCTTAACTGCAAACTCAATTGCGTATGTATACCATTGTCAGAGTAAATATCAGAGGAACTCAAGATTTGTGCTGCATTTCGGACTTCAAGTGGAAGGTCACAGCAGAGCGGAGTGGAGCAGGAGAGTGATCTCTGCAATCCTGTATCCGAATTTTCATGCTTGGAAGCTCTCAGAGGCATCGTGAAGCTTGGAAAAACACATGAATTAGAAGGGGAAGCCTAGGAGCCAGAGTGGAGGAAAGCAACCTCCCACTGTGATGAGGGGAAGCCCTTTAATCTGGCTCAAAAGAAACCCGGCATTTACAGTGGGTCCGAAGCTGTGACAGCCAGCTGCGATAGGGAAGCAGGAAAGTGGATCAGTGCAAGACATCAGAAGAAGAATGGTAGACCTGGGACAGTCTTCGAGAGGTGACAGAAGAGAGCCCTGTGAAAGACTTTGACAGAGGGAGTCTCTGGAGAGAGTGAATACAGTGGCTAATTGGCAGGGGATAGCGGAGCGAAAGGGAAAGGAGGAAATAGAACAGTTTGACAGCTGAGAGAGAGCACTGCAGAAGAAAAGATTGAGACTGAATAAAAACTGAAAATTTCTACGATTTGGATTGATTACTAGCAGAGCAGAAAAGAGACATTAGAGAGAACAATTGGAAATTTAATGGAGAACTATAACTGAAGGGACAGTGGAACCATTTTGATAGAGAACTGTGACTGCAATTTGAGAGTGAAAATGACTAAGTAATTAAAGACGACTGAGGAAACAGGAAATGAGGAAAGTAATGTGATGATGTACAGAAGAAAGGGAAAGAAGGAAGAAAGAAGAAGAAAGCTGAATAATTTCTAAGTATTAAATTCAAAAGTATATTGAAAAAAATATAAAGCAATATATATAACTGATTGCTTGCAAGAAGAATTAATTTATATATCCTATTTCATAGATTGCTACATTCTTTATAACTGCTATACCCTATATATCCTTTATATCTTTCTACAATTTGATATCTCTGATAACTAATTAATTAATTGATGTATAAGTAATTAATGGCTAGATATTGATTCATAGACTGAACTATAAGAAAGTTATAAGATATAGTATATAAAAACAGAGACATTCAAGATCAGCAAGGGAGTAAGGCAGGGATGCACACTGTCACCCCTTCTCTTTATTCTTACCTTAGAAAACTTATTGGAAAATGTTAGGAAAAATGTAGAAATCAAAGGTGCTTTAATTAAAAAAGAGCATTATAAGGTACAGGCATTTGCCAATGATATAGTGTGTATGGTTTTTTTTTTTGAAGAGCCAAAGGATATGGGAGTAAAATTAATTAAGGAAATAAAGCAATTTGGCAAGGTCACAGGCCCTAAGATTAAAAACAAAACAAAATTATTGACTAAAATTTTAAAAGATAAGCAAAAAAGAAAAAGAATTAGAAGGAAAATTGGGAATGCAAAGTGTGAAAAAAGTAAAATATTTAGGCATTTGGTTAACAGCAAGATGTTCTTCAATCAAAAAAGATAAATAAGACAAATTATTAATACAAATCAAAAAAGAATTGGAAATGGGGAAATTACAGCTATCACTACTGGGGAAAATTGCGGCAATTAAAATGTCTACACTACCAAAAATGCTGTATCTTTTTCAAACTGTACCAATAAGATTGGATACAACCTTTTTTAGAGAATTAGATCAAATAATAAGTAAATTTGTTTGGGATGGGAAAAAAGCTAGGATAAAAATGAAATTGTTACAGGACAAAAGAGAAGGAGGTGGCTTTGGATTCCCTGACTGGGAAATGTATTATCAGGCTGCGGCCATGGTATGGATTAAAGATTGGATCAACCTGGAAAATAGAAGAGTATTGTTGATAGAGGATCATGATTTGCAGAGAGAGTGACATAGTTTCCTATGGGATGAGAAATGTAAACAGCATGCATATTTTCAGAGACACATCATTAGAGATTCATTAATTCGGACATGGAAGAAGATTAAAAAAGAATCATTATACTAAAATACCGAACTGGCTGTCAACTATGGAAGTACAAATCTACCCAAATGCAATGGATCTGGGAAAAAAGAGGAATTACAAAGATCTGTTAGACACACAAGGAAGATCAAAAACAAGACAAGAATTACAGCAACAAAATATAAAGATAGATTGGTGGCCATACATGCAAATTCAGGTGAGATATCAGAAGGACAAGGAACAATTTGATTTCTGCTTGGAAAAGCATCAATTAGATAACATTCTACAAGAAATGGAAAAGAAAATGATTTGAAGAACATATAATTTTCTACTAAATTTTAAAATGGAAGAGGAGGTGGTCAAAGAGACGATAGTGGTATGGGCGAAAAATGTTGGCCATAATATAAACCTGGAAAATTGTGAAGGAATGTGGGGATCAAATTGCAAATTAATTACATTCACAGCATACAAGGAAAATCAATACAAAATGTTCTACAGATGGCACCTTCCTCCCGCTAGATTGGCAAAAATGTTTAACTCAGACCCAAATTGTTGGAAATGTGGAAAAGAAAAAGGCACTTATTTTCATACCTGATGGATATGCCAGGAAGTGAAAAAATATTGGAATACAATTAGACAATGGATAGAAGAAATCACAAAATCAGAAAATTGAATATAATCTGGAAACTTTTTATTAGGTATAATAACACAAAAATGCAATAAAACAGATAGATATATTACATATATTAACAGCTGCAAGGATTTTATGCCCACAACTCTGGAAGGAAAAAAGGGTTCCACCGAAAGGCATGGTTATAAAAAAAATAATAGATTGTATAGAGATGGACAGGCTAACAATGAAATGAAAAGACAGAATAGATTCAATTTATTATAGCAGGGGTCCCCAACCACCGTTCCCCAGACCGGGACCGGTCCGGGGATCATTTTGTACCAGGCTGCAAAGCTTGGGCACCGCCATCTTGTTTCGACGGCGCTTCCGGGTTTTCGGTTGCTTCCGGGTTTTCGGTTGGAAAGTGCTTCTGGGTTTTCAGTTGGAAAGCGGCGTTTGGGTGCTAAAGGAATCCTCGCGCCTTAGTTTCGGCGAAGAGGGGGGGCGGTTTCAAACGAAGAGCTGTCCCGATGGCAGTGGAGTCTCGCGCCAGGATGCCAAAGGCATTCTCCACCACCCGTCTTGCCCTGGACAGCCTGTAGTTGAAGATCCTCTCTTCACGGGTGAGGTATCTTGAAGTGTAGGGCTTCATGAGGTAGGTTCTGAGGGAGAAGGCGTCATCACCCACGATGAAGTCGGGCACATCTTGTGTGTCATTGGGTAGGGGGTCTGGATCTGGAAAACCCATGATGAGGTTGCGTTCCAGCCCATCCTTGAGGTCACTGGCGTTGTGTATCTGGGCATCTGAAGCTGACCCGTTGCCTGAAGCATCGATGTACATGAACTTGTAGTCAGCATCAACCATGGCAAAGAGGATGATACTGAAGAAGCCCTTGTAGTTGAAATAAGTGGACCCTGAGTTGGCTGGAGCTTTGTAGGACACATGCTTCCCATCTGTGGCTCCAACGGTGTGGGGAAAGTTCCACCTCTGATACCACTCTTCTGCAAGTTTCCTCCAGCCTTGTTCAGTGGTGGGGCACTTGAGGAGCTCCTCTATGTTTTCTTCAATGATGGCCTGCACCACTTCTCTGACCACTTTACTGATGCTGTTCTGTGGCACCCTCCACGCATACTGCATGCTTCTGTATGTGGTTCCAGAGGCCAGGTGGTGCAGAGTCAGTGCCACCTTCAGTCCAGGGTCCAGGTTGGGATGGAAGTTGGTGCTAGGCTTGGTCAACTTGGGTCTCAGACGCTCTACAAGTTCGTCAAACATGGCTGGTGGCATCCTCATGAAGTGATGGAATGCACGAGGGTCTTCATTCCTCAGTTCCACCATCAACTGGTCATATAGTCCAAACTCCATTCTTCTCATGATCCATCCTCCGACCCACACAGCTCTTGGACGTCTCCTTCTTCTCCTTCTGTATAAAAGGTGAAACAGTCTGAACGGTTTGGTTCTGGTGATGAATGATCACAGCTACCAAACAGACTGTGTCATGATCCATGGTGGAGAACAATTGATGATGTGGAAGACCAAGACCAAAGGTGAAGAGGTCTGTACACCATGGCTGCTGGACTCATACTGAGATCCAGATGATTTCCTCCCCCTTTTTATGGGAAATATCAGTAGTCCGCTAGGTGTCCTTCTCCATACTCTAGATATACTGCAGACATCCTAAATACACGAGATACATCCCAGATACAAACGTTTTGTCCATTTTAATCCTTTATATACGAGATGCATACACTTACATCCTTTCTATTTCCGTGCTTCTAACGCTGTGTAGACATTCTGTGTACCTTTTGTTTCCTCCCTCTTTCCGTTTTCAGCTTCAGTGGATGTGAGTTGAGGGGATGGCCAGAGGATGCAGAGAGGATACAGAGGACATTTAATGGATGATAACGGACATAGAACATTTGTTGCCCATATATGCCGCGGATGTACATCATACACGGTGGAAAGTTCATCCGTTCACAAAGTTTTGTGCAGCTCAAAACTTCTTGTGCGGATGAAATCTTAGTGGACGGATGTTCGAGGGATAGAGCGCATGAAACACGTATACAGTGAGTACACAACGGATGCATAGCGTTTTCCAACGGATGGCAAGCTTTTTTTAATGTTTTACATCCTCTTTGCATCCGTTGGTGCAGTGGGACAGGGGCTTTAGGCTGAAAAATCTCAAGAGTGAAGCTGAGTCCAGGTTTTCCGATATGTTTTCCTACTTTCACCACATGGCCTCCTTTTCTTTGAATAGGGGGTCTCTGAGAACTGTGTTCTGAAGTTAGACTAGATCAGTGTTTCTCAACCTTGGCAAGATGTGCAGACTTCTTGCTCATGCTGAGAAATTCTGGGAGTTGAACTCCACACTTCTTAAAGCTATGGTTGACAAAACACTGGAGTAGAGGCATGTCAAGTACAATATATAAAAGAAGGTCCAAAGCAGCATACTTCCATTGTTTTTCTCATCTCCATGCAAAAATAGTTCTTCCTGGTGTCAACAAACTGATGATCTGATCTCTAAAAAGCAGATTCTTAGGCTTCTCTATGTCATGCCATTCAGCCATCTCATATGTTGCACTCCTCCTGTTGTATGTTATTAGGTGATATGAAATAGGAGTGTGGAAACCTGGCATCAAACAACAAAAATCTAAGCAGAGGGAATCCTGCTCATTCTGACTGCAAAGATTTAGATATTTGCTGCAACCACTTAGATTTATCCAGAGTTACTGTGGAAAAAGTATATTTGCAATTCTCAGTAAAATGACCTATGTCAATAGCAAAGTACTTTGAAATTGAAGTATAGATTGGCAGGAAAAAAAAGAGAAAGGAATGGGGAAGTAAAATGCTGTGGAATCATCATTTAGGTAAATTCTTCTGGACAGAATGCAGTGGGAAGAAAATGAGATCTGCTGTTGAAATCTGAGCAAATTATTCCTATTTTAATTCTGGGATTTATTATTTTGTTGTTATTGCAAACAATCCAAAATATTGATAAAAGATGGGAGTGAGGTATAAAAAAGATGAAGCATTTCTTTTCAAACAAAACAATATAGCAGGCTTGTAAAAAGCCAGATTCTGAAACTAGTAGGAGTTGCATACTTAACTGCCTTTCTGTGGAATAGTGTTTAAAATTGAAGTGTGCTTATCATTGCACTTGTTGAACCTTATCTCAAAGAATAAATCCATGATAAGACTCATGCAATAAAACATCTTACAAAAACTCAGATGTACTCCAATATCTGAAGGGCCTAATAATGCAGCTTTTGAAAACCAATAGGAGCTTTAATTCTTTCCCTCCAGAAAGGCTTAATTACCCCACTGAGACAAAACTCTTAACAGAAGAACATTATAGATGTATATGTGTGGCATCTTAGAGATATAATTAAATAGTAACATTTCCATGCAGAAAGTCCCTGGTTCTAAACCTAGCTTAAGAGCCATGGTGATGTAGTGATTAGAATGCTATTGCAGGCTACTTCTGCTGACTGCTGGCAGCCTGCATGGCAGTTCAAATCTCACAGGGTCAAGGTTGACTCAGCCTTCCATCCTTCCGAGGTCAGTAAAATGAAGACCCAGATTGTTGGTGGCAATATGTGACTCTTTGAACCTCTTAGAGAGGGCTGTAAAGCACTGTGAAGAGGTATATAAGTCTTAAGTGCTATTGCTATCTCATGACACAGAACTGGGAATATCTGCTTATCAAAATCCTAGGGGAACCAATATGTGCTGTTGTAATCCAAGTTTCTTTGTTACTGATCAGGAGAATTTGCTTCCTTTATCCCATGTCTTATCAAAATTAAGACATAAGAGTTTTGATATTTATCAGAAGGCACAAGCTTTGCACGCAAATAGTCTTATTCCAGTCTGGTTAAACATTTGGGCACCAAAAGAAAGGAAAGATCTCCATCTATGGCTCTGGAGAACTCTTACTAATCAAATTAGATGATGCTAGGCTGTACAATAGGAAAAATTAGAACAATTTTGCAGAACATGTAGGAGTTTAAATCAAATAGCAAATAAACAATTTAACTTATGATCTTTCATCTTTTCAGTATGCAACCACAGGCTGTTCCCTGACACTCCATCATACAGAAAAGCCAGATCATGAAGACATTTGTGAGTATCGCCCTTACTCCTGCCCGTGCCCAGGAGCATCATGCAAATGGCAAGGCTCCTTGGAAGCTGTAATGTCTCATCTAATGCATGCTCACAAGAGTATCACAACTCTTCAAGGAGAAGACATTGTCTTCCTCGCCACAGACATTAACTTGCCAGGAGCCGTTGATTGGGTGATGATGCAGTCATGTTTCGGCCACCACTTCATGCTGGTTTTGGAGAAACAGGAGAAGTATGAGGGCCATCAACAATTCTTTGCAATAGTCTTGCTCATTGGCACTCGCAAACAAGCAGAGAATTTTGCATACAGGCTCGAACTGAATGGCAACAGACGGAGGCTGACATGGGAAGCAACACCACGCTCCATCCATGATGGGGTGGCAGCAGCTATTATGAACAGTGATTGTCTTGTGTTTGACACTGCCATAGCACATCTATTTGCAGATAACGGGAACCTTGGAATCAATGTGACTATTTCTACATGTTGTCCGTGATTTTTTTGTGTAACTTGTGAAACCATGTGGTTTCTCTGGGCATAGTGCTTTCATGTTTTGCTGAGTCATTTTTTTTTAAAAAAGGTATTCAACTGTTGACCTGTCTTTTCCTTCTCATGCAGATCATAAGTACATGAGGAAGAGCAGGAATTTGCAACCAGTGCCATCACACACCTATCATTCACTTTGGAGTGATGTATCTGTAGTGTAATCTATATATGTACACTCCCACCATCATATGAAATCCTGCACAAGTGTTAATCACTGGTGGCAATACACCCAGATAGGGAGTGTGTATCTTCATAGTTATACAAGTCTTACCCTGACATTTTAATAAACTATATTCATTGGGAATTTTAAAATAAGATTTATCATAATAGTTACTAAAGCAAAACCAATGCCCTTTTAATCCAAAAGGAAAGAGATATATTTTTAAGAGGTTCACTGGAGTTTTTTAGAGGGAGAAAAAATGTCATCATCTTTTTTAAATGGAATAAAAAAGGTGGGACAGCCATCAGAGATAGATCTTCAGTGCCTAAAGAGTCCATTCGCAAGTTTGGAAAAATGAATAGATTACAGCACTTCTGGTTACAAGCAGGGAACACATATTTAAACAATTCCATGCAACAGAAACATGGTACAGCAAAAATAATGTCACTAAATTACAGCTTCTCTCCTATAAGGCTGTGCTACTCAAGGGATTTTTTTTTTCTGTGAGGGAATTTTTGAAAATGTGACCCACAATCTGAAATCTATTTCTACAATCTCAGTACTTTGATGGTTTGCTATATTTTATCTTCAGGAAGGGACAGCACACTGCTTCAAACAACTTATAAAACTCTTGACCATCTTTGCAGCAAAATATTAAAAGGAAAGAGTAAATGAACAGAATGTGACAGTGTTGGAATTGCTTTATTTTTAAGCTTTTTACACACAGGAAATAATGGATATTACATTTTACACAGTAATGCATACAAGAGAAAAAGTTTAACAAGTGAGTTTTCTTGCTTTTTTTCTGGCTGATGAATTGGTTAAGTTTTTATCTTTTAAAAAATGAATGTTTTCTGTTAGGAATGAAGACTTGGATATCTGCACAGTGGGCACTTCATCTACTCATCTATTTCTACAAGAGTTAAAGAGACTGTGTCAGAGCTGTTTACCTAAGGGGTTGCAAAACACACACTCACGTACATTCAAACATGGCATACTTCACATATACGTTAATATTCTAAAAAGTGATCTAGAATAACATAAGGGAAATTGATATGAGGGTAGTCTTCTTTTCTGCTGTTTAATTTTTTTTTCTGTTGGCATAGCCATATTTACTCTAGTTTTCTAAATAAACCTTTTGCAAGAAAAAAAACCAACAACCTTGTGTGGGCTCTTTTACTGAGTAGGAAAAGAATACCTGAGCATCAACTTTGTATTCATATTGTAGCTGCCAAGGACAAATAAATCTCAGTGGGATAGCACATCTTATGCACTGGTCTAGTAAGCTTTTCCTATCACAGAGACTGTCAGTGAACAGACATTGAATTTATTCTAGTAGAACTGCATTCCCATGATGTCACATGGTCATGACATTAGTCACAATGTCACAATGAAGTCATTCTGCACGACCATTACTGTCACCAAAGATCCACATGCTTCTCATCTAGCTTTCTGACTGAAAATATAGGTGTTCATAATCCATACTGCCAAAATGTTGCTACAACTTTAAAAGCACAATTATGATGTGGGAAAATACCTGAACAAAGCTGAATACCATACGTATAAATACCCACAAAAACTTAAGAAAACACACACACACACACACATATATATATACACATACATACATACATATATATATACATATACACACACATATATCCATATACACACACACACACACACACAATTATAACCTACAGATTCCTCGTTGAGGAAATTAAAGAAGCACAATGGCAAGCAGAGGTGGTGCTAAGGCACGGACCTATGATAAATCAAAAAAAGCTAAGGGTCCTTCAAAGGCAGAAGAGAAAGATGCTACCCGACACCAAATGGCACTGGAAAGGCAAATTAATAAATGCACTAGAGAGACTGAGCGATCTTCCCAGCCTCCCCCTCCAACGCCACTGCCTCAGCCTCAACCCACCCCAGCAGCATTAGATCTGTCCATGCCTGCTAGGCCTACTGATTTTGTCCAGGCCTCATCAGGAGTTCAGGTTTCATGTCAAGCCCCCGAGGTGACTTTCACCCTGACAGCGGTGGGCCTACGCCAGGAGGAATTGCTCTCAGATGAAATTCCAGAAACAATGAAAGCATGGATGGAGCTGGCAATCCGCAGGGGGATCGCAGCGGAGGTGCAACAATCTATGATGGCCAGGCAGAGACCAGTGTCGGAATGTGATTCACAATCAGTAAGATCTCTATGCAGAACTGACCTGCATTATCCTCAGGTACCTCCTCAAGGGGAGCTTTCTATAATTTCCAATACACATTCATACAAATTCCAGGAGGATGGAGAAGGAGAGGACCAAATGGATCAATTAGATCAAGCGGCAGTGCAGAGATTCGGATTACCAGTTATAGATCTGTTCACTTCTCCTCTGAACGCGCAGCTCCCGAGTTTCATTTTGAGATACCATTCCACGGAGTGGAGAATGTTAATGTCCTCCACTGTCAGTGGCATCAGGGACTCCTATATGCCTTCCCCCCTCTCCCATTGACTCACAAAGTCAATGGGAGAAGGGGGAAGTCCGGCAGCGTTTCAACCACGGATTCCCAAAGTGGTCGAAAAGATGCTGGAAGAGAAAGCGGAACTGATCTTGGTGGCACCATTCTGGCCCAGGAGACCGTGGTTCGCGGATCTGAGGGGTCTGTCCACAGAAGACCAGTGGAAAATTCCACTGCACAGAATTCTACACACCCAGGGATCATTCAAACACCCGGACCCTCAATGGCTACACCTAGCCATTTGGAGGTTGAGCAGAGACACCTAAGGGAGGAGAACCTCTTGACTAGGGTGATCAACACCACTCAACACGCCCCTCAATGAGCCGCATCTATAATGCCACATGGAACATTTTCTATAAATGGTGTTCAAAATCCAAAGTAGACCCTTTTGCTCCATCAGTGGCATAAGTGTTAGAGTTTCTTCAAGATGGACTCGACAGGTTTCTCACCAAACACCTTAAGACAACAGGTTGCGGCTATTGCATCACTGGTGACCTGGCAGGGTCTAACCTCCATCTCCCACCACCCTTGAATAAAGAGCTTTCTCCGGGGAGCCACAAATCTATGTCCGCCAGTGGTACTTTACTCGACCTGGAACCTTAACAAGGTACTCACAGCACTTTCGAAGGGCCCATTTGAACCACTGAAAACTACCAGTCTGTTTTCTCACATACAAAGTAGTCTTCCTCGTTGCTATAATATCAGCACGACGTATCTCAGAACTAGCGGCACTAATAGGCCAGAAAGGATCTCTGTATTTTTCATACAGACAGGGTCGTTTTGTGGCAAGACCTCACTTTCACACCAAAGGCCTTCCACAGAGCACAAGAACTGGTTCTCCCTAACTTTTGCCCCAGGCCTTCACAAGAACTAGAGTATCAATGGCACCAGCTGGATGTCCGCAGAGGTCTTCATACATACTTACATCGAACGGCTCCCTTCAGGAAGACTGAAGCCCTTTTTCTATCTTTTCAGCCAACCACTCAGGGGCATAAGGTCTCACCTTCAACTATAGGCAGATGTTTGAAAGCCACAATAGCCAAAGCGTACAAGACTCAATTATTACCTGTGCCTAGAGGTATCATGGCGCATTCAACAAGAAGCACAATAATCTCAGTGGCCTGGGCCACTCAAGCTCCTATAGCAAAAATACTGTTTTTCTCACAAAATAAGGCTGGGACTTTTTTTTTTTTTTGAGCCCCCCCCCAAAATGGCTAGGACGTCTTTTTGGGGGTGAATTAATTTCTCCCCCTCCCCGTGCAGCAGCACCATCTTCAACAACAGCATCTGAGTTGCACCCGCTTTTCTCCCGTCCCGTAACAACAGGAAAAAAAGATTTTGAGTCATCTGGGAATGCCAAACACTGCGTTTTGGTTTAATTCTGAGCGTTTTAGTTGCTTCTCGGGTGGGGGAGCTGCCTCCGTAACTTCCATGGTTCCCGCCGCTGCTGCCACTGTTATCAGAGATGGTGCTGGAGAGAGAGGGAGAGCTGCAGCTTGGCCTGGGCTCTTGGAATGCAGGAACAGGCTACACATCGGGACTTTTGCAAATTTGCAGAGCCCGAGGCTGGAGCACCAAGGATAGCTGCAGCAGAGACACTTGCTCGGCTCTTCTCACGTCCACCCAGCTGCTCGGGATTAAACCAAAACGCAGTGCGCGGCACTCCCAGGTACCTCAAAATGTTTTTTTTTCTTGTTGTAATGGGGACGGGGGGAAAAGCAGGAGCGACTCAGATGCTGTTGTTGGAGACGGCGCTGGCGAGAGAGGTGCCAGCACCGGTGGGAACCGTGGAAGCTAAAGAAGCCTGAGAAGTGGTTGAAACGCTGCCAGACATCCACGCCGATGCCACCCACCTGCTGACCTGGGTAAAGGAGGGGTAAGGGAGCCCTCTGTGCTCCACCATGTTGTTAGGAGCAGCTGATGGTAGGCATAGCTGTCCGCGGGGCAATCCTCATGGCAAATTCACCCCGCCTTTACCACCCATTTCGCATGTTTTATACTAGGCCTAAATTTGGGGGGAAAGGCTTAATTTCATTTTATGCCTAGAAAACATGCTGGGTCTTCCTATTGGGGGGGGGCATATTGTTGGAGAAACATGGTATGTATAGCAGCTATACAGCTAACCCATGCAGCTAACATGGGTTTCTCCATTGCCCTTTATTAGACATTACAAAATTGATGTCTTTGCATCCGCTGAAGCCTCCTTTGGCAGGAGGGTATTACAATGAGTCCACTCATACAGTGGGGGAGCTCCCGCCCAGACGGAGACCCTCCCATAGGACAAGCCAAGCTTTGGTATCTCCCACTCTCTGGATGCTCAGAGCAGCTCAATGGAAAAAGGTTGTTGGTACTGAACTGATATGCCCGTTCTCTGTGAGCTGCGACAACCATGCAGCCCCACCCAGTATCCATCTGGTGGGATCCTGTTCCGGCCAACAACTTATCTGACAGAATACAGAAACCAGTGAATGACTAAATCACAGAAGAGGGTGGGGATCGCATCTCATCTTCGCCAAAACTGGGGGACACTAGGGAGGAGCCAAGCAGAAGCAACAGCGTCCTAACAGTTAAGCCCAGCCTAACCAAGCAGAGACTAAGCACCTCCCACTCTCTGGATGCTCATCACAGCTCACAAAGAATGGGCATATCAGGAAAGTACCAATGCCCTTTTTCTGTTTTTTTTTTTTTTTTTTTGCAGCTATTTGCAGCTAACTACAATTATACAAAATAATTATTTGATATTCTGATTGTTTTTATTTATTTTTTCCCTGGTATGGAGAAAGCCTTTACTTTCTGGAATTGAAATATTTCACTCTTGACCTGTTGAAGATCAATTGGAAAACTGCTATAGATATATTTTGATTAATATTGATTACATATAGATTTGCCTTTTTTTATTTTTTTACTATGCAGTCAAAAAGATTGTTTGTACACAGAAAAATCTTTTTGGTCTAAATACTGCCAAAGCTCACTAATTAAACTTCTGAATACTTTTTTTTTACAAATCATATTTTATCCATTGCTAACATGTTTTCAAGGACTTTCTTACAATGTTGCCATCAAACAGGTGTGAATATTTAAAAGCACTTTCCTATTGTTAACCTATTTACTTTCCCTTTCATCTTTGTATTTGCGATGCTTGACTTACTAGTTCATAATTTTATACTCATTGAGATTCTTATCCCCTATTATATGATCTTTATATGATTCTTATACAGCCAAAAGCCAACATATTTGTTCTGAAATGCCACAAACAGCTTCTAATAAAGCCCAATAATCCATTTGATCCTTATTGTTCAAACAGATTTAATAAAATTATCCATTAGTCATTTGATAAAATCATCTTAATGAATACATATGCTGCTTTTACAAAGGTTTGCCAATCATCCAGGTTACAAATCAAATATATGGCCTAATCAACTTTGTTAGTATTGCATCAAAACAGTTCTGTGCTGTTTACCAGTTCAACCAATAAATCACTTGCCAAATAACAATAGTTATGGCCTATTTGCACTACCTGGTTTCTATTCCTGTTTTAGAGAAATATATCCCAAAGAATTTCAAACATCAATAATCCATTACTGATGCCAATGTAAGATTTAGACTAAAGGAAGAAATTATCTTGAGGTGGTGTCTAAAATATCCTTTTTTATTTGTATAATCCTGCGGTAATTTGTCTAACACCATAAAACATCAACAACTACCTATCCCAGGTCCTTAGAAAGGACTCAATAGGGGTCCTCAATAGGTCTCAAATGCCAAATCCAGTCAACATCTGGCAAAGATATCGGCAGCGATCTCAAACCTCCAAGATCGCATGCTGTATCATCGCAACGCCAGCTCCGCCCTCAACTCAAATTAAAAATCCAGGTCACAAATAAGATCAAGTACTTGGGGATACATTTAACAGCAAGATGTAGTACACTAAAAGAGAATAACTACATTAAACTTAAGCAGCAGATAGCGCTAGATTTAGCGAAATGGGAAAATTTACAACTGTCATTAATAGAGAGAATATCAACAGTCAAGATGAAGATAGTACCCAGAATTTTATATTTGTTCCAAACAATTCCAATTAGGCTTGGAAAAGATTATTTTGAAGATTAAAATAAAATTGTGTTGAAATATATATGGCAAGGTAAGAAAGCGAGAATAAAATTAAAATTTTTGCATGATGCTAGAGTAAGAGGAGGATTTGGTTTGCCTTATTGGGAGTTGTACTAGCAAGCTATAAATTTGATGTGGGTTAAGGAATGGGTAACATTAAGAAATGCTAGATTGTTAACACTAGGGCATGGCATGTTTTTTGATGGTATAAAGGGACTAAAACACAGGGGTATTTTAGAAGACATTATGTACAGGAGTCTCTGTGGTTAAACTGGGAGAAGACTAAAAGGCAATGTTATTTGAAAATTCTACTCTGGCTATCGACTGTTGAAGCTTTTTCCTATCCTATAATACACAAAAAGGAACAGTTAGATATAGTGAAATATTGAATGAAAAAAGTAAACTTAAATCTATGCAAAAATTAGAGGAACAAGGTATAAAGATGAATTGGTTTTCGTATGCACAAATACATTTAAGGCATGATAAAGATTCTAAAATAGAAGGTTTCTATGATAAATTGACTTATTTAGATAAGATTTTGACAGGTACTGGTGAAAAGGTGATTAAAAAATTGTATGGCTATCAGAAATAACAAGAAGAACAAGTTAAAGAAACAATGATTGCTTGGAGGAAGAATTTTGGATATGGAATTGATCTAGAGAAATGGCAAAAAATGTGGTCTCAAAATTATAAAATGACATTGTCAACAGCATATAAAGAAAATTTGTATAAGATGTTTTACAGGTGGCATTTTCCCCCGACAAAATAGCAGGAAAGTTCAAGAACAAATCTGAAAAATGCTGGAAATGTCATCAAGTACCTGGCTCATATTACCATATGTGGTGGACTTGTGTGGATGCCAAAAAATATTGGACTAAAATCCACACATGGTTGGAAAAATGACAAAAAAGCATATAGAGTTGAAACCAGAGATATTTTTATTGGGAATTTTACCTGAAATATATAGTAAAGAATTGAAATACCTGATTGTAAATGTATTAACGGCGGCTTGGATTATATTTGCCAAATACTGGAAAAATGAGAAAGTACCATCACAGGAGGAAATTATAAAGAAAATATTGGAATGTGCTGAAATGAGTAGACTGACATTTGAAATCAGAGAACAAGATGATAAACAATTTTATAAAATTTGGGTTCTATTCTATCAATGATTAGACAATAAAACATGGCAATGAAATATGTAGATTTTTAGAACATAATGAACATAAACATGTATTTTTATTATATCTACAAAATGATTGTAGGATAGATATGAGATGATATGAACTGTCACAAAACAGATTAAATAGAATATGGATTATCCTGTAAAACATGAATGAATAATAGTATAGTCAAGTGATTAATAATGATATTAATGTCTTTAGGAATATTTGATTGACAATATGTGAATATATACAATGTAATTGTAATTGAAGTCTACGAAGTGGAAGCACAAAACAATTTGTAAACCAATAGACAAACTATATGTATATGTATGTATGTATGTATGTATGTATGTGTGTGTGTGTGTGTGTGTTCTACACGTAGAACAAGAAGATCTGCTTGTAAATTTCGACGTGGTTTCACTATTCACTCAAGTCCCAATAAAAGAAACTCTTGAAATCATCAAAAATAAATACCAACCAGCCAAAGACCTCATGGAACTAACAGAACACTGCCTAACCAACACATATTTCATATACAAAGGACAAAGATACAAGTAAATTGAAGGAGCCCCTATGGGATCACCACTGTCACCCGTCATTGCAAATCTGTTCATGGAAGAATTCGAATCCAGAGCCCTGGCTAATGCCACCCACAAACCCAAACTATGGCTAAGATACATCGATGACACATTTGTGATTTGGCCCCATGGAAAAGAAAACCTAAACAATTTCTTAACACACCTAAACAACACACACCCCAAAATCAAGTTCACCATGGAAACAGAAATAAACAAACAACTACCATTCCTAGATGTACTAATCTACAAAAGAACAGATGGCACACTGGGACACACCATATACCAAAAGAAAACACACACCAACCGCTACCTCAACGCCCAATCCCACCACCACCCAGCACAGATAAATTCCGTAGCGAAAACACTAATTACCAGAACCAAATGCCTGGCAGACAAGACACATATAAAGACTGAACTATGCACCCTGACTGAAGTATTGACAGCCAATGGCTTCCACAAAAACAAAATCACCAACTTGATCCACAAAAACACACCAAGACATAACAGAGACCTAGAAGACCAACAGATCTATGGAACAGCTGTCTTGCCCTACATAAGAGGTACCACAGATAAAATCAGTAAGATACTACACAGGCATCACATCAAGACTGCCTTCAAAACAGACAAAAAAATAGCAGCCATCCTGAGGAACCCCAAAGACAAAATTGACCTGGAAAACCAAGGCATATACGAAATTCCCTGTACATCATGCCCGGCCACATACATTGGACAGACCAATAGAAGAATAAGTACCCGCCTAGAGGAACACAAAAATGCAGTAAAAAAGCTGGAACACACCTCCTCACTAGTCCAACACATGAAAACCACAGGTCACAACATCAACTTCAATGGCACTAAAACCCTGGCCACTATAGAAAACCCCAGCCACAGAATCATCAGAGAAGCCATAGAGATTGAAAAAAGACCTGACAGCATGAATAGAAGAGATGATTCCACCAGACTGTCAATCATTTAGAAGCCTGCACTCTCAAATAGAAAGATCTCCATGCCACAAGCCAGGCAAACACCTGGGCAAAAACAGTCTCCCTCTGATAGCTCCAACCTAACCCCCCCACCAGGCACCCAGGTGAAACCCAGCTTGCTAATGAAGAGCAGCCGTCCCTTCACACGGAGCCAAGCTGCACTAAAAGCCTCCAACACAAGAACAGACTGTTGCCAGCCAATCAAAGCCACAAAACAGACAGAAGAAACCAGGAACACCAATTAATCAAACTCCAAGTCCAATGAATACAGGTCCAGGCTCCCAGCCAATCAGAATGGACCAGCCTCAAATTTAAAACCAGGAGCTGTAAGACCCATATCCATACAGAAGCCTGATGATGGCAGATGAGATTCTGCTAAAACGTTGCTACAACTTTAACAGAACTACAATGACGTGGGATAATACCCGAAGGAAGCTAAACAGCACACAATAAAACTTTTTTTAAAAAATGCTCCTAGAGTGCCATTTTAACAAAACTTCAAACTCCTTCAGCTCTTGCTACTAATATTAAAATTAATTAAATTATTATATTATTTATTTAAATTTTGATCTGACCCCACCTAATTCTTTGTCTTAAGCACACTCATTTTCTAGATGTTAGAAGACACTGCTTTGAGAAAAAAAAATAGTCTCAAATCAATTGCAAGAAGAATTCATGGTCTCTTGGTCTATTTGCAATCCAATTCTTATGTGTTTTAATGAACAATTCAACAATTATCTTCTTTTATAAAGCAATGCTTGTAAACTGTAGCTGAAAGCATTACTGCTTGAGAGAGAGAACTAGGATGTTGAAAACTGTTGACTTGAGCATAAGATGTTAACAAATGCAACAGCTTAACACTTCCGTAACAGACAAGAAGCTGATTGCAAATATTTTGGCTCAGATAGCCTAGATCATGCTTAACCACATAGCTTTACAACATGATACTATGGGAGTAGAAAGTCTGGGATAATTTAAGTGGATGTAAGTAGTTAGGAATAAATGTAGGTTATGGCTTAAGGAAATCCTAGTAAGTCTTTCTCAGCTTCATGGGAGTTTGATGTCTTCCATTTCTACCTATCTGTTGCAAGGATTTTCTTTGCAACTATGAAGCTTTTGCACTCTACTTGACCACGTTCATGTTATTTGTCTCATCTGAAATCATATCCTGCACTAAAATGTGAGTCTGATCTTTAAAGCATTTGATAAATCTCTTGGAAAAGTATCTATTGTGATGGACAGCAAAACATCTTATTCATGTAGACAGATGAGTCAGTTCTCAGTTAAGAACCATATCAAATTGTTCTCACTATTACATTTAGTACAAATTAAATGGTTCGATACCTACAAAGGGGAAATACCCTTTTTGAGGCATAGATTTTAATCATCCTGCGTGGGATAGATTTAGTGATCGTTAAGTGTTGAAAGAAGTGAACTCCCAGAACTCAAGAGGTGATTTAAGATCTTTTAAATTGTGGTACCTAGATTAGCTACTATGCATTCTAAAAGTGACCTCATCTGGCTATTAAAGCCAATCTGTTAGTACAGCAATGCCTACAGCTGCTCTTCCTTGTTTTTTGCATTCCTCTGCCAGCAAGCCAAAGGGGCAAACAATCTTTTGACCACAACCATATAGAATTCCATTATGAGCAAAACCTACGGAAAGAGGAAAAGAATGTCACAACTTCCGCAACAATATTTCCAACCAAAATGTAAGCCGTGTCAGCAAGGAGAGATTTTTCCCCGGTCCTACTCAGAGCACGAAATGGATTTTCCCCCAACAGATAATAAAATGGATCAGAACAAAAAGCTAGGTTAAACAATGACCAAGAAACTGCCTTCTTCCTTATATGTAACTATAGCTCTGATTTTCAGAGTTATGAAAAATTTATCCCAAATACAGAAGAACTGTGACTATATGTTTACTTTTGATTCTGTGATGACTAATATTCAATAAAACTATATAAAATATTGAAATGTTAGTATCCCTCAGTGGAACATTAAAAATGTAATATGTATATGAAATATAATCAATTTGTAACTGATAAACAAATTTACTGAAAGTCACATACTACCTAGATTTCTAGAACGATTTATTCTGAGACTCAATAGTGGAGTAACTATATTTCATCATGTTTGATTTATTTACATGTGATATCTGTATCCTTTTTTCCTGCAGAAACTCACACTGGCATACAGTGCACTCCTTCCTCCAATTTTTCCACAATCACCACCTTGTTGTCAAAGTTGTTGTTACTTCCATGACTAAGGATCAACTAGAACCTGCATCCTCCCAGGATTGGGATGCCTAAGAACTCCTTTGTTTAACATCCTGTAATCCCTTAATTATGAGCACTGTTGGGATGACTGGATGGAGCTGAGCATTTACCGGCTGGATGCTTTTCCTGATGCCATACAGAGTTTGCAGCAGATTTTTTTTTCTTTGTGCCCTAGGAGAGAATCATCTGCCATTACCTAGGATTGAACTCTCAACCTTCTAAGTGGAAGAGGAGCATCTTCACCACTAAGTCACCATGCCTAACAACAAACAATTAAAATCCTCTTAGCCAACATTAAAACAACAATAATCAGATTGTTATCCAGAATAAACCATTATGGGCCAAAGACCCATAGAAAAAGAGCAGTGTTCAAGGTCTTCTACAGCAATCAAGGAATAAGGGGTCAGGCATACCTCCAGATTTTTCACTGCAAAGATCTGCCTCTTCTCATATGGGTGGAACTCTCAGTAGATCATCTCTGTGTGTTTGGAGTAGATGGGTCAAATCATTATTTGGTAAAGCAGCCCTTAATGTAATAGCATCCTGACATGACCAGAATCAATTATTTATAAGAACATACATATTTATTGAAAAGCAAGTGCTACTGAGCATTGTGGGATCGTTTAATGAACACACAATAATGGTGATCAGAATTCAGGAAAATTTTTATACTGTTTTAGATTTTATTTTTTTATACTCTATTTCTTCATATACAAATATTTAAATATACAAATATTTAACCAGAGTTCTCTTTATATTGTACTGTTGTTATTATATATGAAGTAAAAATCTACATTGAAACAAGTGTTAATGTATTATCAATGCTGAACTAAGAATTTAGAGTTGGTCATTACATCTATTAACACAAATAGCATCTGTTAACACAAATAAACTGCTCAGGGGTTACACATGAAGAAGCATCTGGAGGGGTGGATCTAGATAGTGATCTCGGTACAACCAAGTCAGTATGACAAGTTAGGAAATGGACAAGTTACATAAATCTCACTTAAACCATTTGAACCAATTCTCAAATGAAGGAGTCATCTGGCTTCTAAAGGAATCAATCAAGAATGGGAAAAGGTCAAGGCGAGAGACATTGAGAAACAACTGGAGGGTTTGAATAGGATGTGAAACAACCTCAAATCACAGAGGATAAAAGAAATGCATTTCTAAGAGAAAATTTCCATGATTGCTGAGCTCAATGCATATCCTCACCCTGTCTACATGCCCCAATTTTTTGTTTCCTGCCATTAAAATTTACTTCATTAACTACTTAATCCTGAGTTTTAGTTTGCATATAATTGGATAGTGAATTGTTTGCTTTCTATTTATTTTTCTTTATTTTTCTAAGCAAATTTAAGTGATTGTCTCTATTTTAACTTCTCAACCTGCTATCTGGTAGCAGACAGAATTCCATTTGGTTTTCCTATCTTTGTTCAACATTTATCCTTAAAAAGGAAGTGAGCTCACAGGGAGTTTTCAGCAGATGCTGAATTAAATACAATTAGGAAAGCTACTGTTCTCTAACAAAAAAGGTAAACGGGGAAGTTGGACAAAATAAGCTCTGATAAACTGGATTTTGACAGACTCAAAGTCTTGGGAAAGGAAGAGATGTCTATGTTAGTTTGACTAACTGTGTCTATCAACCCTGGGCAGGTAGCTTGGGTTTCTTTGCCTAAGTGGCAAATTATTTTGCAATCATTCCATATAATGTCAGGGGTTACTGGTGTAGCACAGAGCATCTGCTTGAGAAAAACTGTACAAGACATAACTAAATAGAGCAAGAGAAGAGGATGACAAAAAAGAATACTTTTTGTGTACTCTTCTGCCTTATAGCCTCAATCAACATCCCATGTTGATCCATAATAATCAGTGGAACTACTCAGTGCAAAAATAACAAAAAAAATGGGTATATGTGTTTTTGTCATTTCTAGTTAAGAACTGATTTCACACACAACAGTGCTTCCACAATGAATAATTGTGAGTAAAAACATTACTCTAGTAGGAATGCATGTAATGAGTACAAATGGAAACATTTTTTGTAAATCCTATTTTTAAAAAAGGCAGTGATTGCAGCACTCTTAATCTAGTTAAATGTCAATGTGATGTGACCTTATTTATACAGGTAGTCCTTGATTTGCAACCACAACTGAGCCCCAATTTTTTGCTATTAAGTGAGACATTAAGTGAATTTTGCTCCGTTTTATGACCTTTCTTGACACAGTTGTTAAGTGAATCATTGCAGTTGCTAAATGAGTAACATGGTTTGTTAAATGAATCTGGCTTTCCCCATTGATATTGCTTGTCAGGCACACTGGAACACTGCAAACATCAAAAATGTGATTCGGTTCTCAAATGTTTGAATTCTGATCACATGACTGTGGAGATGTTGCAATGGTCGTAAATGTAAAAAAACGGTCATAAGTCACTTTGTGCAGTGCCATTGTAACTTTGAATGGTCACAAGATGAACTGTTTTAAGTCAAGGATTACCTGTATTACATTTTTACTGATGCAACTGATATTAATTTTCCATGCAGTACTTTTTTTGCTGTCATCACATAATGGTTCCCAATAATACAATGTCATTTGTGCATATAGAAGACTACCTTTGCTCATGGAAATGAACATTCTCATAACACACAATCCTGCTTCAAATCATCAGTCTGATCCCACCCTTTTTTTAAACTTTGCAATCTTATGCATCTCAGGCAGTATCCCAAAAGAAAACCAATTTGATTGGGATTTGATCGAGATAATTCCACACATTTTATACACATTTTATACAGGTTCTGTGTATAAAAACATATTTTGTCAGTCATAAATGCTTATGATGAATGAAGTGAAAAAATATTTTTAATACCACAATATGTAAACATATTCAGACAACACACTAATCTATAAATGTGATTCACCTGCTTCTGGTTTGCATGTTGGGTAAACTTAGCTGTTCTCAAATCATTATGTTGTGCAAACTCAGTCTACAGTGGCTATTTCAATATAGTAATATAAACAAATTTAACCATTTGTTTATTAAATAAGCCACAATAGCCAAACTGAAAAAATATAATAAGCCAAAATATTTGAGCCCAAACCAACCATGACTTAAGAATTAATAGATGTATGGATTCAGTCTTAAAATAAAAAATCAAAATCAGTGGGGAAAAGCCAGATTCATTTAATGACCACATGATTCACTTAAAAGCTAATTCACTAACTGTGGCAAAAAGTCATAAAATTAGGCATAACTCATTTAACTACCTTGCTTAACAATAAAAATTCTGGTCTCAATTGTAGTCAAATGTTGAGGACTATCCATACACTTCCTTTTATTCTAAACTGCAGGATTAAAAGCTTACTAGGGCTGGTCCATTCTTGCAAAAAAGTAACCCACTAACATTAAATATGTGCACTTTGCACTTTCTTCTACTAGACAACATGCACAATATTACATCCACTCAGGCCCATGTACAAACAATTTTGCCCCTGAGGGAAAGAGGACCTGTCCTCTGATATTCTCTGAAGCCCTACACAAACAAGTTCAAATTGTGAATTAATTTTGCTTCAGTGCGGATCATGATCTTCAGCCCCCCATGATAATCCTGGCCCTGGATGGAAATTCGGGGAGGGGAGATGTAGACCCAAGATACTATGAAAGCCAAAGAAGAAACACTTGGGAGCACCAAAGCCCCTGAAGAAAACTAGGGTGGAAAAGATGGGTTCTCGAAAATTCATAGCAGGCCATGTGTCCCATACAGCTTCTCTCTTTAGAAGAAAAGGAGCATGTAGGAAAGGCCCCTCAGCACTCAAGTTTCCTCACTCTCTTAATATCAGGAAACAAGCTGATTAGCCAACAAATCGGAAACCACTGCCCATGTGTCCCTTGAAGCTGCAATGTTGCAACATCCACCATTTCATGCACTTGCTATTCAAGTTCTTTAAAGATAAAAGAATTATTCAAATTCAGTTTCTGGTGTGCTCTATGGAGAAGTCGCTGCAATTTTCCAAGAGCGTTAGGGTAGCCTTTAATTACTAATCACGCCAGCTCTGCTTGGCTCTTTTTCCGAGATGAGTTAAGGTTCTGCTGCATGCTGCCCCCTGCTGAAAACGTTTTTTTTAAAAAAAAAAAAAAAAAAAAAACAACCCAGAGGCAACAGGACCGAGCACGCAGGAATCAAACCTCTTCTCACTTGCTGCAATGTGGCGTCATAATTTACTGGCGTTGCCAATAAACGTGCAGATCAAACACGCCCCACAGAGAAAAGAACCAGCCTGAAAACTTTCTTACCGATGAACAGGCAAACGGGGATAACCTCCAAGAGAGGTCAGGATACAAGACACCCACACCCCCCAAGCATCAAAAATAAGCCACCCGGAATGAACATCTGGGTCCGGGTGGAGTTTCTGCCCAGCCGTGAGAAGGAGCGCTTGCGCTCCTTCCCTTGAAGTCCCAGGGGAGTCGAGTCCTGCTGCGCCGTCTCCCGAGAGACTAGAATGCAAAACATTTCACGTCACAATGCACATACAACAGCGGTTCTCCAAGCGGCGCTCGGCGTTTGAAAGGGTCCGTCTGAGACGCAGTGAGTGAGTGAGTGAGTGAGTGTGTGTGTATGTGAGAGAGAGAGAGAGAGTTAGCGCGCGGATGATGGAAGGATTTTCTCGGACCTCGGAGAAAAATCGAGATGGAGGCAACAATCCAGGTGCTGGCCGAGCCTTAAATCTGTGCCATCGGTGTCCGAGAGAAACACGCCACGAAGTCACTGGAAAAAAAAGGGGGAGGGGAGTAGCGGGAAAAAGGCGTTTTCAGCGCGCCGCCCTTCAGGAACTTGGGCGCGGGCGGCAAGAAGCGAGGAACACGCGTGAGTTTAGTGTCACGTGCGCAGAGAAGCCCAGCGCTCTCCCAAAGCTGAGGTGTTGTTATGTTGGCTAATAAACGCACCTCAGCGGGCGAGAGTTTTCTTCGTGGGGGTTTAGCGCACACGGAAGAACCGTCTTTCCTCTGAACGTTTTTTAAAAGTGCAAACTTAGGTCGAGCTTTACGAATCTTCCCGTAAGTGATGACAGGAAGTTACTCGTTTTAGTCTCAACGCCGTTGAGATAGCTTAGAGATATATAAAATGTGTAAGATTCCTTGCCCCACACCTAGAAAAGAATCAGGCAATTGCACTGATTTAAATTACAGTAAGTAACTGTGATAGAACAGGAATCGGCAAGCAACTCAGCCAATTTCATCTTAGTTTAGTTTCCTGCAAACATTTGGGCAGAAAGCACTTTGGCTCACTAGTGAAATCAAGGCCGAAAGAAACTGGATCCAGTCACCCAATAAGCACTGTGGTTGAGTGGAGATTTGAATCTATGGCTTCCTGGTCCAAGCCCAGAACCACTGATTTGGTAATTTCCTTCCCTTCTTACATCTTCCCAAGGCAAACTTCCAAGATTATGCTTTTCTCCTACAGTGTTATCATGGGAATGGCTGAGAAATTTTTGCTGTCAAGACTATGGACGCACTCATACATTTCATTTTTGCATTATCCTGACTCAAAGGAGATTAGGATGGGAGATGAGATAATTTCTATCAGCGAGATATATACCTCAGATGTGAAGCCTATCTCTTGTGTTTATATCGTATATTTGTCTAATCCTGTGGGTTTAAACCAATTTGAATTTTACTTTATGTGATTCAAAACCTAATTTTTATGTTCAACATGCAGCATCCACAGAGACATGATGAGGTTAATGGATCTCAGTGGTATCTTACTGTAAAAAGTATAGTTTCTGTAGTTAAATGCAATCACTAAACAATTCAGATTTTTTCCCAACATAGTTTATTCATGATGTATCAACTATGTGGCCTGTGTGGAGTAAGAAGAAGTGACAGTATCTAATCACTTATCAACTACTGTGGAGGGAAGGAAATATGTGTGTCAAAATCTTCAATATGTTGGGTATAATGTTACAATACAAGGCCTGCACCACCATCTTGCAGATTTTGACCATCCCTTTCTTCCCTACCCCAAATGCTTCCGCTGCCATTCTTTACAAATAGACGTTGTTTACAAACTTAACTGTTGTCTAAGTTACTTTTGATTTTTAAAGGAAGAAACATAGGATGAGCAGATGCTTATATTTTTTTTAAAAAAGCAGCCCATATTTGTGCATATGCCACACATTCCTACTCCAATTTTGTTATTGTAAAAATGGTAGATTGAGTGATAATGCTTCATCCTTGGAAATTTCCCTCCAAATTCTTTATTTAAGTAGCAGAACATTAAAGGAAGGAAGGTAGGTAGGTAGGTAGGTGGATGGATGGATAGATAGATAGATAGATAGATAGATAGATAGATAGATAGATAGATAGATAGATAGATAGATAGAAAGAATTTTTTATTGGCCAAATGTGATTGGACACACAAGGAATTTGTCTTTGGTGCAAATGCTCTCAGTGCACATGAACAGAAAAGATACATTCATCAAGAAACATAAGGTACAACACTTAATGATAGTCATAGGGTACAAATAAGCAATCAAATCATACTAGGAAACTATAAATCATAAGGATACAAGCAACAATGTTACATTCATATAGTCATAAGTTGGAGAAGATGGGTGATAGGAACGATGAGAAGATGAATACAGGCTTGGTAAATAGTTTGACAGTGTTGAAGGAATTATTTGTTTAACAGAGTAATGGCGTTTGGGGAAAAACTGTTATTGTGTCTGGTTGTTCTGATGTGCAGTGCTCTATAGCGTCATTTTGAGGATAGGAGTTGAAACAATTTATGATATACTGCTTTTTAACGTTAACATCTACAGAGTTTAAACTTTTTTTTTCTCCTTGTCTTTATTATTTTTATAAATAACTGAAGGCAGTGAGCATACTTAATATTCCTTTTTCCTTTTATTTTCCTCATAACAACAACCCTGAGAACCCAGAGATTTCCTTAGAAATAGATGAAGTTGAACTAAGACTGGGGATATCCAGAATCAAATCCTGAATCCTGAAACATGCTGGATGGGTTTGGGTCAATTTTTCAGCCTAATCTATCATTTAGAGTTATGAAAACATTGGATGGGGAAAGAACCATTTACCTTTTGATCTTTTAAAGAGAGGTCAAATTTTTATTTCATCAAATAAATGTTCTTAACTTTCATCGATGGTTTTCTCTAGCTGGAATGAGGATTGTATTTAGCATTACTTTAAAGTTTAAATTCAAAACCTGGTAAGTTCATGCATATATTTATAATAAGTGTCTGTATTTACCAGATAGCAAAGATACTGGAAAAGAAAGTTCATCTTCTGAAGCTGATAATTCTGATAAGTAAGTGAATGGTAAATATTGTTTTCTTTTTCTGTAGTTAATCTAAGTATTGCAAAGTATACTAAGAAAATGAATATCCTCTCAAAGCCATCCAATAAAAATTCATTGATAATAAATTTAGACTAAAAGTCAGAAAGTAATTTCTCTGTGCTTCACACCAATAACTTATGGTATTAGTTGCTGAAGATGTGGCAATTGGAAGATTTAAAGCAACAAGATGAATGAGGTAGTGTTATGGAAACTAATAGAAATATCTCACAGCTGCAAGTAGCCAGCTAGATGCAAACACAACTGTCCCACTTGAATTGCCTGTCCCACAGAATTATCTGACAAAAAATCCAGATAGCTCCCTTGATCTTTCAATAATTTACTAGAATGTATTGATCTTCAATATCAACCATTCACATTTAGATTCTCAGTCAGTGCACAAAAGCATAATTGTTATAATTTCAACAGAAAATGGTCAACTTTAGTAAGAAAAGTCATATAAAATCCTACACTTTTGAATTAGCATTCCCCTGAAAAGGCTGGTAAATGTCTCAGTAAAGTTATCTTCATTGGTCCCCAGTGCTGCCATTGTAGCATATGTTCCCTATAAACTAAATTCGATTTATTCTCAACATAGTGCACCGGAAGATAGTGTGACAATTCCAGAGCAGGAGAGTAAAAAGATGGAGCTGCATGAGATCACAGAAGAGTCACAAGTAGCTACAGGTACTATATTAATACTATTGTATTATTACTGTTGTATTATTGAATGATTACTGTTGTATTATTACTGTTATATTATTGCTGTTTTTGAAGTGCAAGTTTTTGTTTATTTATACAGTATATGTTAAAGTATATATCTTTATGTTAATCATATTTGTATAAACAGGTTCAGAAGATCACCCAGGAGGAATTACAAGTTCAATTCCCAAAACTTCAGCAAGGTAATAATAACAAAATCTGCTTGTGTTATTTATGACTATTAATGGAATATGTATATATGTATGTGTGTGTGTATGCATATGTGTGTCTCTGTGTGTAATATATATATACAAAATCACCAACTTGATCCACAAAAACACACCAAGACATAACAGAGACCTAGAAGATCAACAGATCCATGGAACAGCTGTCCTGCCCTACATAAGAGGTACCACAGATAAAATCAGTAAGATACTACACAGGCATCACATCAAGACTGCCTTCAAAACAGACAAAAAAAATAGCAGCCATCCTGAGGAACCCCAAAGACAAAATTGACCTGGAAAACCAAGGCATATACGAAATTCCCTGTACATCATGCTCGGCCACATACATTGGACAGACCAATAGAAGAATAAGTACCCGCCTAGATGAACACAAAAATGCAGTAAAAAAGCTGGAACACACCTCCTCACTAGTCCAACACATGAAAGCCACAGGTCATAACATCAACTTCAATGGCACCAAAACCCTAGCCACTATAGAAAACCCCAGCCACAGAATCATCAGAGATCATCCCTCTCAGACGTGGGATAATACCCGAAGGAAGCTGAACAGCACACGTATATCTAAATCTAAATCTAAATCTAAATCTAAATCTAAATCTAAATCTA
>BLBF01000040.1:29386916-29547184 GCA_015471245.1 Laticauda colubrina
TCTATCTATCTATCTATCTATCTATCTATCTATCTATCTATCTATCTTTCTATGATGTTCAGCTTTGTTCGAGTATTTTCCCACGTCATTATAGTTGTGCTTTTCAAGTTGTAGCAACGTTTAGGCAGAATCTCATCTGCAATCATCAGGCTTCTGTATTGTGTTCGTCTGTGAGTCAGACTTTCACAGCCATTTCAGTTTTAAATTTGAGGCTAGCCTACTGCTGTGCCAGAATGGTTTTTTCTTCCTCCTGATTGGTTGGGAGTCTTGGTCTGTGTTTATTGGTCTTGGAGTTTGCTATGTTCTGCTTGATTGGTGTTTCTAATATCTTCTGTCTGTTTTGTGGTTTTTTTTGTGTCATTCTGTTTCTTCTAGGTCTTCTAAAGAAATCAAAGCTGAAGAAATTAGTGGAAGTCCAGATACGAGATCAGATAGAGCTTCTTCAGAGAGAAAAATGGAGTTGTCTTCCCCAAGTACCTCAGAGACATCAACATCAAACACAGGTACTCTGTCTTAATTTTCTTATAGATGTTCTATAAGTTAAGAAGGAGAGAGTAAGGAATTTCAAAGCCATCACATTGGTCATAAAGAAACTTCTTAAGTGCAGTTGCATGAATTTTTCTACTCCAATCTAATGCTCTGCAGATGTTGTGGGATTATGGTTTCCAGAATTTTCAGCCAGCATTACCAAAGTGCTCCAATCCCAATGTATTTGAACCTTCAGGAAGATAATCAGTTATAGGTTCCAAAATTAGGTAGTCATCACATTGCTGGCTATAGTGTTTACAGAAATTTGCCCTACATTATTATGTTAATGTGGCAGTATAAGACTTTTAGCAGTTGCACTTGTTCCTATATAATACAAGAAATTTTAGACAATGTGGCAGAAATCCAAATAAAATATATCTGTATCACAGAATTAAATTAACGTTGACCTTAGAAAGACCTACAGTAGTAATAGCACTAGCACTTAAACTTATATACTGCTTCATAGTGCTTCACAGCATTCTAAGTGGTTTACAGAGTCAGCATATTGTTCCCAACAATATTATTGTACAGAACTCAAAAGGATGAAAGGATGGATAAACCTTGAGCCAGTCAGGATCCAACTCCTAGCAGTGGGCAGAATTAGCCTGTGATACTGCATTTTAAACACTACCACCAATGTAATAACTTTCCTTATTGATGCTGGATTCTCATATTAACTTGGCAGTATATAAAGAAAAGGTATAACTGGACTAATCTCTTAGACAAATGAGTACCAAAATGATGGCATTAAAATGAAATTTAGCAGAGTTACAGTATGTTAGATTACATTTCTTTGTTTTCTGTTTATATGGATGTAGACTAAATTCTATGTGCAATCAAGTTCTTTGTTCAAAACAATGCTTGTAACAATTTTTGACAGCCTATTTGTCTTACAGGATGGAAGGGAAGCCATTTATAATAAACAGTGGAATCAAATCTGTTTCCATTTGAAGTATCTGAAAAGGAAGGGGGAGGATAGATTTCATTAAAACAACAGGAGCGCAGTTTGGTTCTAAATGCTATTACACTTGGCATAGTATTTTTTTCAAAATCAATGGAATTAGTCATATTTAATCTCTTGGTCTCAATCTTGATCCAAATCAGCTACAATAATAGTAAACATGTTATAATGCTTTAAAGACTTAACATGAATTATGCATACTATTTCAATACGACAGAACTATAACTATAAGTTGTTATCCTGAGTGTTGCAGATGAAGAGTTGCCTCATAAGCTGACAGCAGATGGTAGATTTTAATGATAATTTTCTTGATTCAAAGTTTACCATGAAAATATCTCAGTTTGAAATTAAGAAAAATACTTGTAGCTTGGATTTTAGATTTTGGCAGTGGTTTTCTTGCTGAGCTTGTTTCCATTTAGTTTCTGAATGTTTCATTACCAAACTAGGTAACATCAGTAGCGGGATTTTCTTGTCCTAGTTGAGGGCTCACGACCTGCGAACCAGATGCATCACATGCTGTCCACTCCCACGCCTGGCTTAGAGAAGGGGGAAAAAGTCACAATACATCATGTGATGACATGAGTTTGACACCCCTGTCCAAGTTAAAGAGGAATACGACAAGAAAATTCTTCTGATGATGTAACCTAGTCTGGTAATAAAACATTCAGAAACTAAATTGAAACAAGCCTGAGAGCAAACCACTGCCAAAATATCTTGGTTTAATTCGATTACTGATTGATTTTACAGGATTTACACCTCATCCTAACCCTAAAAGGCACTGGATATCACTCAGCATCAAACAAACAACAAATGAAATTCAGTAGCAAACTGATCAAACATTGGTTCTGTGATTTGGGGCCATGTTTGTTTGTTTGTTTTGCAGTGAAGATATTAAGGATGGAATATTACTAGCTGCCTCCAAGAACAGCTGTTACTATTCTGGTCCCATTCTTACTTGATTTCCATAGAAATAAGCTGAACTCCTTAGACCAAAGCATTGTCTGAAAATCTCAGACATAACCCTTCCAAGATCATTGCCACATCTGCTGACCTCCTAAAAGTTTGGAATCCAAGCCAGAGATCATCTGTTGACTATCTTCAGATATTTAGTCCACTTTTCTGCCAAGACAGAAAGGCCTGAGTGGTCACAAGATATTCAAGACATAGAGATGGACTAGAAGCCATCAAAGCTGTCTCACATAAACGGCCTAGAGGAAAATATTTATATTTAAACTCTTCATAGCCAGTACAGAACAAAATTTGGTTTCCATGTGAATGATGCCATTGTTTTATGAACAGGAACAACCAAGAGTTTTCCAAGGATATTGGGAGGAGTTCGGAGAGAAAGTGAAATTAGCAGGTAAATATTTAAGATAAGTAGCTGTCCCAAAGAAAGTTAATCATGTCACTATTAAGTAACAATATTCCACACTTTAATGATGTCGCTGTCTGTACATTCCTCTTTTCCAAATGATGATTGGAAAAAGTTGGAAATAATTTACGTTCCTTCTAAATTGTGCTTTAAACAATGAATATAATTATAGAAGTCTCTTTTTTACCCAGGCAGCTGATATGTGCTGATATGTTTATAATTCCAAAATTTGTAGGAATCCAAGGTATCTGTAAGGCTCCAGGTAGTTTGTGAAAGGCTGGACTACATTGTGTAGGTCTAATGATGTATACACATGGGCACCTGCTGGGGGACAGAAGAATAAAATACAACATTAGCAAGTTGACCCTGTTCCTCAAATTCCACAACATATATACTTGAGTCAGACTTCAGTAGATAATGGCGGCATTTCTTGAATGATATAATTGTGCACGTGGTATCATTGTGGTTTCTGTGAGTGTCATTATTTTCAGACTGAGGGAAGTACATTCTAGCTGATTTTTTTTTCTCTTTTAAACTTTGCTATGGCTACAATTTTGTGCTCTAAGTTAACTTTTCACGATTGATGTATTTCTTTAACTTGACTGTTCCTTGATATATTTATCAACTTTTCTTGGAAGAGCTCAATAACAAATAAGATTAATTGTGATCAGAGAAATACCTCTCAGAATAAGAAAGTTTCTATTTTAGCCAGCTAATTATACTGGATTTTCACATAAAATGCTGCCTTATCTGTTGGTAAATTCCTTCCGTATATATTGTTTAAAAGCAGTGGGCAACAAATATCATTTTGGGACATGATACATTGGAGTTTATTTGAAAATAATTTGACTGCATGATATCTTGTGTCTGCTAAAAGGGAAATATTGGACACCATTGCTGATATGCCTCAAAGACCCTTAGAAATATCTGTCTCAATGCAGACAGATGCAAGTTGGATTCATGACCACATCTACGAGAGAAAGGGTAAGTAATGAGCTTATTGTAATGTTGGAAATATATATAATTGAAGATATTTTCATTGTCTTGAGGAAGGAAAAACTGCTACTTGTTTATCTGTTTAACTGGAAGCACTTTGGGGTTTTTTCACAGCATTTGCTATGTAATGTGTTTTGTTACAGAGATTATACTATTTCAATCTGGAATCTTTGGCATACAAGAATATGCTTTACCAACCATTAGTGGTTCTTCATGAAAGTAAAATTAGTTGTGTGCCCTAGGCAGGAAATGAATTTGAGCCCAGGATCTCTTGTTAAGTACTAATGTTTAATTCTGAAATTTATCACACTATATATTTAAGTTTTGGAAATTTATGAAAGTAATAGTATTTTTCTTATTGTCTGAATATCCCTAGAAACTACCATTTGTTGCTTGGGGATATACCATGGCAAGCTTGTTGGAAAGTTCTTTTACTCTAAAATTTGGGAGCTGGACTGTTATCCAAAGATAAATGAATGGAAGATACATTGCTAATGCTTAAATAACTTCACTGGTTGCCACCATTCTAGTTCTAATTGCTATTTATTTTCCTAGAAAGCCATATACAACTTTAGAGTCTAGAGTTCAGAAGGACAGCCTACTGCTAAGGGCCTTTTATATTAAAATTTGTTGAGCTCAGGTTTATAAAGGCCATAGAATAATCTGAATT
Organism: Laticauda colubrina; assembly: GCA_015471245.1. Taxonomy (NCBI): domain Eukaryota; kingdom Metazoa; phylum Chordata; class Lepidosauria; order Squamata; family Elapidae; genus Laticauda; species Laticauda colubrina. Next base: position 29,391,444 of record BLBF01000040.1, read on the forward strand.
GTGGCACCTTGCCTGCAGAATAATTTTCTCTGGGAGGATCTTCTGGCATTGAATCTGGTTGCAGTGGCTGATCTTACCCAAAACTGTGTGCTGGTATTGTTTTGGTATCCTAATTGCACTTTTGTATTTTTTTAAAATTTTTTTGATTCAAATGTGAATTGTTAAATTGTTAAACTTTATTGGGAGGCTGAAACACAGAACATTATTTTAGATACAGAAGTATGCCAGCCAGACAAACAGGTGTAAAAACAGCTTTTATCCATGGACTGAGACTCCTAAATACAACTACAATCACTCCATGCTTGCATGGAAACATATAACTGGTTTCTCCCTAATTATATGTATAAGGACCATTTTCTATATTATTTATGTTGTATTGTTTTTTTGTTATGGATAGCACCAGCAGGAGTAAAATCAATTTTGTTATATATATGTACAATGACAATAAAGTTGTCATTATTATTATTATTGTTGTTATATTTTTTAGATAACAATGTATTAACAGAATTTAAAACAAGTGCCCATGCTCATGACAATCCTGCTTTCACTTTATAAATTATAGTTTAGATCATTATTTTTCATACTTGGCAACTTTGTGTGTATTTCAACTCCCAGATTTCCCAGCCGGCATGGGAATTGAAATTCAGATAACATGCGGTTACCATATTTAAAAATAATGGTCTAGAATCCTCTTGGTTAATTTGGTACCAAATTCTGCTGCACTGCTTGCTACCAGGTGTCATCCAGTTCTAATAGAGGTAATATTTGGAAAGAGTATTTGAATATATACAGTTTTCATTTCACACTTTTATTTTTTTAAAAGTTTTCTTTCTGGCTTCATCTTCTGTTTGAATTCTGTAGTCCTCTAAAAGCTAAAGTGGAAAGTTGGAGTAGCATTTTCTGAATTAGGAATATCAGAGTTTAAGTTTTGAGGATATTTTTCCTACTCTATATACTTTTTAAAGGAAAATACACAGAAACCAAAAGTGTGCTGTTCCTTGTCAGGCTGAAAGATGACATCAGTAAGGTGGTGACAGAAACGTAGGTGGATGTGGTTTAATTTAATGTGAATGATGAAGTAAAATGAGTTAGCATGTACATATATTTATTGTGTGTGTAGGTGTATATACATGCTACCTCTTATTTACAGCTCATTGTCATCTTTGGAAGGGGTCTTATGGATAACCCATAGTTACACGTAGTTTTGGGAGCTGTGATCTCTAGTTTAAAACCCTTGTTGGCAGTGAATGCTGTGTTTGCAAATTGTAATCTATTGCTGTGCAATTTGAATTTTTTTGTTTGGAAAACTCTGCATGGAAGCAAAGGAGCCTACATTGCAGTTGTGGGATTCAATTTTTTTTACTACCGGTTCTGTGGGCATGGCTTGGTGGGCATGGTAGGGGAAAGACACCGTAAAAACTCCAGTCAGAGACACTGAGCAAAGAACAGAGAATATTGAACAAAGAATAGAGAAAACTGATGAAAAAGTGGAGAATATTCAACAAATGAATATTCATTTGTGAAGTACGATGAGAGATTCCAAAAAATTGAAGAAGAAGATAAACAAAGAGACAAGAAGATTGGAGATATTGATAGTAGATTAACAGTGGTTGAACAAGATAAAAGTGGGATGCTGAAATGGGAGATGGACAGATCAGAATTTTATCTCAGATTTCAAAACACAGAGGAACAAAAAGGACAAAATCTAGCTGAGATAATGATAGAAATATTGGCTGAAGCTTTGGAAATAACAGAAGAGAAGATGATGGATGAAGTAGATGAGGTATACCGAGTTTTTACAAGATATGCGATGAGAAATAACCTATCAAGAGAAGTTCATATTAGATTTACAAAAAAAGCCATTAAAACACAAATATTACAAGTGATAAGAGAGAAGACATTGAAATACAAAGGCAAGGAGATTGTGGTTTTAAGGCAATTACCCAGAAGAGTGAGAGAGATGAGAAAATACCGATTTCTGACTAAAATGTTATTTAAAAAAGAGGTGAATTATAGATGGCTAATTCCAGAAGGGTTAATGTTTACATGGCAAGAACAGAGACATAGAATTGATTCAATTGAGAAAGCAGAATTATTTTATGCAGAATTTTTGGGAAGGAGAGAGGAGGAGGCAGAAAAAGAGATTTCACTAATTGAATTCCAAGACAACCAAATGGAGACTGAAAAAGAAGGTGCAGTAGGTGGACAGGTGGAAACTAAAGAATAACGTGAACCAAGATCGACGAGAGCTGCCAAACCTAACTAGAAAGCATAATCATGGAAGAGAAAAAACTGATTACAATGAATATAAATGGACTTAATTCAGCTGTTAAAAGAAGGAAATTTTTTTCACAAATTAGAGAAGCTAAAATTTGATATAATTTGTGTACAAGAAGTACATATTAAAAAACAATATGAACAATTGTTGGTACAGCCAAAATTAGGGGAAATATTTACTTCTTTGACTCAATGTAAGAAAAGAGGAGTGGTTTTATGTATTAAAGAGACCATCTTAGCAAAATTGATTTATACTGATGAAGATGGAATGGTGGAAATAATGACAATAATATGAAAACACTCTTGATTGCAATTTATGCTCCGAATGATAAACAATAAGAATTTTATTAAAAATTACACATGATAATAATTGAACTGGACTATGTTAATATAGTTATGATGGGAGATTTCAATGGAATTGTAGACAATAAATTGGACTATACAGCAACAAAGCAAAATAGAAAGACTCTCCCCAAATCCTTTTTTAAAATGATAGATGAAATAAACTTAAAAGATATATGGAGAGAAAGAAATGCTAAAACCAAACAATACACTTTTTACTCAAATAGACATTTATCATGGCCCAGAATAGATATGATTTGGATTTCAACAGAACTAATATCTAATATTCAAGAAATAAATATCAAAACAAGTACTTGGGCAGACCACAATCCAGTGACAATTAAATGGAAAGGACAAAAAAGAAGATCGAGATGGATGTTAAATAATATTATTTTAAAGGAAAAGGACTTTACACAGCAGATGGAGAAAGAATTGGCTTTTTTCTTTAGAGAAAATAAAAAAGAAGATACTTCAATCCAGAATGTATGGGACACAATGAAGACAAATGCTAGAGGCTGGATAATAGACTATCCAAGGAAAAGGAACATCAGGAAAAGGCAAGCCATGGAAGCTTTAGAAGATGAGCATAAAAGACTTGAAAAAGAGCTACAGAAAATGCCACAGCAAAAAGACATTAAGCTAAAATTGGATATAATTAAACACAAAATGGGTCAAATAAAGAAGAATTAGCATAGAAAATTAGAGGTGCTAAACAGAATTATTTTGAGGATGCAAACAAACCAGGTAGATGGTTAGCAAACAAATTGAGAAAGAAGAAAGAAGGAAAATATCGCAGCTAATAGATGATCAAGGTCAAGTTTGTCACGGCAATAAAGAGAAGAAGGAAATTATTCAAGACTTTTATGGGAAATTATATAAGCAAGAGAATATTGATGAGGAAAGAGTCAAACAGTATTTTCAGAATGCTGATCTACCTAAGATACACCCAAAAAGACTGAAAAAAATGTTAGAAAGCAATATAACAATGATGGAGCTAACTGAAGCACTTAAGAAACAAAATAATGGGAAGGCACCAGGCCCAGATGGACTTCCGGCAGAATTTTATAAAAGACTACAAGAATCGCTGAACCTTCCATTGCTAGAAGTCATGAATGAAGTTATATCAAAGAAGAAGATACCTAAAACATGATCAGAAGCCAATGTTATACTTATTCCAAAAGAAGAGACTGATCCACTGCAAATTAAGAATTACAGACCTATTTCTTTACTAAATGCAGATTATAAAATTTTCGCTTCAATATTGGCAGAAAGACTCAAAAAATATTTAAATAATTGTATTCATCCTGACCAAAATGGATTTCTGCCAAAGAGACAAATCAAAAATAATATGAGAGTAATTTTGGACACTTTGGAATACTATGAGGCACACCCCGAAAAACAAATGGCTTTGATATTTTTAGATGCACAAAAAGCATTTGAAAATGTGAATTGGAGATTCATGTTATTATTATTGGAACAGATGGGTTTTGCCAGAAAATTTATCCAAGCAATAGAAGCCATATTATAAGCAAACGGCAAAGGTAATGATGGAGAATTGACAGACTCCATCAATATTAGAAAAGGTACAAGACAAGGTTGCCCACTATCACCTTTGCTATTTGTATTAACCCTGGAAGTGTTAAATAGAAACATTAGAAACGAAAAGAGTATAAAAGGAATGAAAATTAAAATTAAAATTTAAAAGAATTTAAATTGCAAGCTTTTGCGGATGACTTGGTCTTTCTTTTAGAAGACCCTTTAGAAACAGCACCAAAACTATTGGAAAAGATAGAGGCATATGGCAAGGTGACCGGCTTGAAAATAAACAAAGACAAGACAAAGATTTTGACAAAGAATATGCTATTAAGACAAAAAGAAGAATTGGCAGATGTACTGAAAATTCAAGTCACAAACAAGGTTAAGTATTTGGGGATATACTTGACAGCAAGATGTAGTACATTAAAAGAGAACAATTTCATTAAACTTAAACAACAAATAACGTTAGACTTGACAAAATGGGAGAACTTACAACTGTCACTAATAGGAAGAATTTCAACAATCAAAATGAATATTTTACCCAGAATTTTATATTTGTTTCAAACAATACCAATTAGGCATGGAAAGGACTGCTTTGAAGATTTAAATAAAATTGTGTTGAAATACATATGGCAAGGTAAGAAAGTGACAATAAAGTTAAAAGTCTTACAAGATGCTAGAATTAGAGGAGGATTTGGTTTGCCTAATTGGGAGTTGTACTACCAAGCTACAAACTTGACATGGGCTAAGGAATGGATAACATTAAGAAATACTAGATTGTTGAACATTAGAAGGATATGATCTGTTGTTGGGGTGGCATGCATTTTTATGGTATAAGGGAGCTAAAACACAGGGTTATTTTAGAAGACATCATACACAGGAGTCTCTGTGGTTAAATTGGGAGAAGATTAAAAGACAATGCTATTTGAAAATTCCAGTCTGGTTATCAACTATTGAAGCATTTTCCTTTCCTATAACATACAAGAAGGAACAAACTGTTAGATATGGGAAAATTTTGAATGAAAAGGGTGAACTTAAATCTATGCAAAAGCTAGAGGAACAAGGTATAAAGATGAATTGGTTTTCTTTTTTTTAAACAAATTTTATTGATTTTACAATTAAAAAAAAAAGACACAACAACATAATAACACGTACATAATTGAAGGGTAGGGGGGAAAAAAAAGGAAAAAAGGGCATGGGAAAAGAGGACCGGAAAAACAAAAAAACAAAAAAAATACAGAAAAGAGATTTGTTAAAAATATTCTTACTTTCAACAATTTGTGAGATCTTTTCTCTCTTTGGTTTTACTATCTCTAAACACTTTATCTTAACAAGAATTTATACATCACTCATATAAATTTATCTTATTCTTTCTATCCTATATTATAAAGTTCATCTTTGTTCTAACCATTTATACCAATAATCCCAGCTATTATAATATATTGAAGTTTCTTTGTTTTTTAGAGCTAATGTTAATCTATCCATTTCTGCGCAGTTTGAAATTTTTTGGATAATCATCTCCTTTGTAGGTATCTGTGGATGCTTCCAACACTGAGCAAAAGCCAACCTAGATGCTGTTAATATATGTATTGTAATATATTTTGTCTTTTTTGAAATTTGTTTGTCAAAAATCCCCAGTAGAAAAGACTCCGGTTTATATTCGATCTGTTCTTTAGTAATATCTTCTAGCCAATTTCTTATTATCTTCCAATATTTTTGGGTTTCTATGCATGACCACAACATGTGGAAAAAAGTTCCCTCTTTCTTTTTACATTTCCAACATTTTGGACTCATTTTGGGGCACATTTTCGCCAATCTCGAAGGAGGAAGGTGCCATGTATAAAACAATTTATATGCATTTTCTTTGTATGCTGCCGATTTTGTAATCTTATTATTACTTCCCCAGACTTTTCCCCATTCATTTAAAGTGATATTACGTCCTACATTCCTACTCCAAGCAATCATATTTCCGTTTACTATTTCTTCTAATTCTACTTCAAGTAGACAATTGTAAAATCTAGTTGTATTCTTTTTTCCTGATCCCATTAAAATTTTATCTAGCTGCTGGGGTTTATTACTAATTCCGAATTCTTTTCTATCCTGGTTATATCTACTATGAATTTGTAAATATGCCCATTGATCTATTTTAAATCCCCGTTCTTGAAGTTCTTGATGGGATTTCAAATTTTCTTGTACGTCTAATAAATCTTTATATTTGATCATTCTAGAAATATCCAAATTGTTTGGGCGAATCATTGCCTCCATTGTTGACAGCCAAATCGATACTTTTAAATAGTGTTTTTTACGTATTTTTTCCAATTAGTTACCAATGAGTCTCTAATTAAGTGTCTGTGAAAGTATTTCTGGGTAATTTTTCCTACATCCCATAAAAAAGCATGCCACCCCCTTTGTAAGTCGTGGCCCTCTAAAAATAAGATTCTCTTATTATTTAAGTTTACCCAATCTTTTAAACATACTAGGGTGTCAGCTGTGTAATACAATTCCCAATTTGGAAGTGCCAACCCTCCCCTGCTCCTCATATCCTGCATTGCTTTTAAATTTATTCTGGGTTTTTTCCCTTGCCAAATAAATTTAGCAATAATTTTATTGAGTTCTTCGAAAAATTTCTTTTGTAATTTAATTGGTATCATCTGAAATAGATATAAAAATTTTGGGAGAATATTCATTTTAACGGTAGCAATCTTTCCCAATAGTGAAAGTTGTAATTTGCCCCATAATTCTAGATCCTTCTTTACCTGAAGCATCAATTTATCGTAGTTGTTTTCTTTAAGCGCCTTACAATATGCTGTCAACCATATTCCTAAATATTTAACTTTCTTTGTCACTTGTATTCCCATAATTTCTTCTAGTTCTTTTTTCTGCTTTTCTGTTAAGTTTTTAGTCATTAATTTTGTTTTTTCCTATTAATTTTAAGTCCTGCTACTGCTCCAAATTGTTCTATTTCTTTCATCAATTTTTGTCCTCTTTCAATTGGATCTTCAATGAAAAAAACCAAATCATCAGCAAATGCTTGTAATTTGTATTCTTCTGATTTAATCTTTAGTCCTTTTATCTCTGGATTTTGTCTAATCTTAATTAGTAATATTTCTAATGTGAATATGAAGAGCAGGGGCGAGAGTGAGCAGCCTTGTCTAACTCCTTTTTCTATTTTTATTGGACAAGTATATTCCCCATTTACTATAATATTGGCCTGTTGTGTGTTATAAATAGTTGTTATAATATTTTCAAATTTGGTGCCTAATTTCATATTATATATTTTTTGTATTAAGAATTGCCAATTTAAATTATCAAAGGCCTTTTCAGCATCTAAAAACATAAGTGCAATCTGTTTTTCGGGGTGGGCTTCATAAAATTCTAAAATATCAAATACTGTTCTTGAGTTATTGCTAATCTGTCTAGTTAGAAGAAATCCATTTTGATCTTCATGTATAAATAAGCTTAATATTCTTTTAAGTCTATTAGCCATAATGGAGGCAAATATTTTGTAATCGGTATTTAATAGTGAAATCGGTCTATAATTATTAATATATCTGGGTTCAGAATCCTTCGGGATCAACGAAGTAAGTGCTCCCCTCCATGAGTCCGGCATCTCAGCTGCCAATGATACTTCATTAAAAATTTCCAACATAAATGGTCCAATCTGTTCTGCAATTATTTTATATAACTTTCCTGGGATTCCGTCAGGACCCGGGGCTTTATTGTTTTTTTGGTTCTCGATTGCCGATTTCAGTTCAGACCACGATATATCTTTATTAAGTGTTTCTATCATTTCTTCTTCAATTTCTTTATCTTTAATTTCATCTAAATAATTTCTTATTTTATCCTCATTTATTTCTTCCTTTTTATACAACTCTTCGTAGTATTTATGTACAATTTCTTTTTTTTCCCCCTATCTCTTGTTGTATATCACCGTTACTGTCTATTAATTGATATATCAAACTCTTTTCTTTTTTTCTTTTTAATTTGTAAGCTAACCATCTTCCTGGCTTATTGGCATTCTCAAAGTAAGATTGTTTTGTCATCTTCAAAATTATAATCAGTTTCTCTTGTTCGATTAAGTTCAATTTGTGTTTTGTTATTATTATCTGGTTTTGTAATGTTGGGTTTTTTGGGGTCTTCTGTAGTAGCATTTCTCATTCCTTAATTTGTTGTTGTAGTTTATTTTGTTGGGCATATTTTTCTTTATTCCTCTTAGAATTATAAGAAATTGTTATGCGTCTTATTACCGCCTTCATTATATCCCAGATGTTTTGTTTCATAGTTACGCCATTATTATTCTCTTTTAAGAAATAATTTAATTCCTCGTTAAGTTTATCAGTATAATCCTTTTCTCTTAATAATTGGGTATTTAAAGTCCATCTTTTCTTTGGTTTCTTCCTACCTTTCCATATTATCTGAATTGGATTGTGATCTGCCCATTCATTCGGTAGTATTTCAATTTCTTTTATTTCATTTGCTATTTCTCCATTCATCCATGCCATATCAATTTTTGTCCATATTTTATGTGGATTGGAATAAAATGTAAATTGTTTTTTTTCTGGGTATAGTTTCCTCTATAAATCAACCAAATTTAATTCTCTCATCATTTCCTTACATATCTTAGGGAACTCTCTTTTCCCTTTTTTATTCTTCCCCCCTCTGCTATGATCTTTCTGATAATCGGCAACAGAATTAAAATCTCCTATAATGCAAATATTCCTTTGCTCAAATCCTATTATTTTTCGGTATAAATATTTAAAAAATTCTTTCTGGTTTTCATTTGGGGCATAGATTACCACTAATAAAATTGGGATATCATTAATCCAGATCTGCAAAAGCAAAGTTCTTCCTTCCGGGTCTGACCAAACTACTTCTGTTTTCAAATCCTCTTTTATATATACTGCAATTCCTTTCTTTTTTCCTATATCTGCTGGCGCAGTAAATAGCTTCCCTAGTTTCGGGCAATTTAAAAATCTTTCATCTTCTTTTCTTATGTGGGTTTCTTGTAAACGTATTATATCAGCATCATGTTTAATTAGTTTCGTAAATATCCTTTTTCTTTTTAAGGTCAAATTTAGACCATTTATGTTAATTCAAAGAAGTTTCTTTTCTTCTTCCATCTACTTAATTCTGTTTCTCTCTTTGTCTTGTAATAACTCCGGTCCCTCCTTATGTTTGCTGGCTTAAAGTTCCTTCTTTTTTTATTTCTGTGATAGTTTTGGTCTTCTTGTGGGTTTATTTCCAATTCCTCCCTACTACTCGAATCTTCTGAACTTACTAATTGCTCATAGTATTCTTGGGCTCTTTCTATAGTACCAATTTTAATTTTCCTTTCTTTCCACATAACAAGCATCCCTTCTGGAATTAACCATTTGAATACAAATTTTTTTTGGGTTTAAATAAGCAGCCAAAAATTTGTAATCTCATCTTATTTCTCTTATTCTTCTTGGGACTTGTTTAAGGATCAAAATTTCTTTGCCCTTATATACAATTGTTCCATCTCTAGATCTCTTAAAAATAATATCGTGGATACTCCTTCTCGTAAAGTGTATGTGAACTTCTCTTGGGCATTTATGGCGCCTCGCATAGCTAGTACTGACCCTATAGACTTCATCAAGCTCTTTTAAAATGTCATCCTTTTCTTTATCTAATAGTCCAACCAGTATTTTCGCCATCAATTGTTCTAGGTCTTCATCCCTGGACTCCTCTACATTCTGGAATCTTAGGTATGTAGCCCCCTTTGTCTATCTCTAAATAAACCAACGAGTCTTCCATTTCTTTGGTTACATTTTTTAATTCCTCATCTACCCTTTCCAATTTCCTTTCAGTTCGTTCAGTCCTTTTCTCTACTTCTTTTATGTTGCTTCATTTTTCTCCAAGGCCTGTTGGAGTATTCCAATTTTATTTTCTACTTTAGAAATATCCGCTTTCATTTCTAATTTCATTTTTCCCATCTCCTCCCTTAATTTGTTAATGTCTGCTCTTGTTTCATTGTGGTTTTTTATCATTGTTTCTCGTAATTTCTCCATCAATTCTTGGAGTGTTAGTAAAATTGATTGAATATTAACATTTGTAATATTGGGTTGTTTTTCTACTGGTAATGTTTCTTCTATAGTTTTTTGGGCCATAGGCGAAACTGTTGCCAATGTAGTTGTTAAAGTTGGAGTAGTTTTCCTGCCAGTTTTCAGGGCTGTGGTAGTTGTCGAAGTCATTTCTTTTAATATTTGTTTCTATTGAATTATATTAATTATATTATCCTAAATTACCATTCAATATTATAGCCTCAATATTACAGTTAATCTATGCAGAATTAATTTGTCTATTAAACTATATTTTTCCAAATCTTAAATCTAAATCAAGTAAGTAAATTTTATGAGTTTGTATTCAGTTTCTATATATCACTATGCCACATTATTTTACAATCTATATAATACCTATATATACACCATACATTTCACTTTTAGTATACTCAACATTGAATATTAAATCCTATAATTATTGATAGTTACTTTACAGTATTCCTTATGTTCTTACTATATATTTTCTTTTTATTATTATTATAATTTGTATATCTAGTCAAAATATGATTATCCCAATTCTCAAAAAAATAATCAAGTTAATTATCAACAATCTAGACTATTATTCTATATTTCTTATCTCGATAAATAAATTTACAATCGTTATATAGAAGAAGTAATAGAAGCAGGAAAAGATAACACCCAAATGTAAATAATGAGAGAGACCAGAGGGAAAGAAGAAAAAAAAAAAAAGAATTAGCAAATTTATAAAAGAGGAAAGAGCAATAAGAAAAGGGGGAGAGAAGGAAAAAAAAATCCCAAAGTCTGTCTTTATTCTTTATCTCTGGTAAAAAAAGAAAAAAAAAGAATATTACTATTATTATTTTCCTCCTTCAAATGCACCGGAAGTGGGGAGAAGGAAAATGCTGAATAATGACTACAGTCAATCAGTCAGTCTTCTTAATCTTCCAGTCCCTGGAAAATCTCCCTGTTTTTGGATCAATTTTAATTTCTTCTTCTTGACAACATCTCTTCAGATAAGGCAAAATTCCCCAGGAATCTATTAAAAGTTTATTAATTTAGTGTAAATATAATGTTACTGAGTCTCCAAGGCTTCCAGCCGTCTCATTTCATCCGGCACCAATCTGTCCCCTTCAGTTTGCCCCAGATCTCTTCACTATTTCAATACAGTTTTTTCAAAAGAAAATATCAACTTAGTAGTCAGATGAAAAGTTCCATATCACTTCCAATCTTAAAGTTTTCTAATGCAGTAACACAGCTTCTTTTTTCGCAATTCACACTTTCACTTTAGTTCAACAAATCATTTCGCCCACGCTCCTCTTCACCACTTTCCAGCCACTTTCAGGCTTTCAAAAGTCACTTAATCAATTGTCAGTTGGTAATCTTATCTCTTCACCTCTCCACCGTTCTACTCTCTCAGCCATATGTCTTTCATACAATCTCACAAGTTGTCACTTACTCGCTTTTAGTATCGGTGACAGTCTGGACTTCGGAACCTCCATTAACAGGAGGCTATCTCTTGATCATTGGGCTCTGGAGGGCTTCTCTTTGCTGCTGGGGGGTTGCCTTCCCCACACAGCAGCTAAAGTACTCCTCCACACCAACACGAACCTCTCCGGGGTTCGAGCACCTCAAAGGGTCACACCAAATGTAGACAAAGATTGACTGAAATCAGGAGTGGATCTCAGCCTCTCTACTCATCCTTGCCTGCCACCGGAAGGCTCCCAAATTGGTTTTCTTATGCGCAAATACATTCAAGGTATGATAAAGATTTTAAAACAGAAGGTTTTTATGATAAATTGACTGATTTGGATAAGATTTTGACAGGTACTGATGAAAAGGTGATTAAAAGATTATATGGATATTTATTAGAAATTAAATTAAAAGAAGAACAAGTTAAAGAAACAATGATTGCTTGGGGGAAGAATTTTGGATATGGGATTGATTTAGAGAAATGGCAAAAATTGTCTCAAAATTATAAAATGACAATGTCAACAGCATTTAAAGAAAATTTGTATAAGATGTTTTACAGGTGGCATTTCCCCCTGACAAGAATAGCAAGAATGTTCAAGAATAAATCCGAAAAATGTTGGAAATGTCATCAGACATCTGGCTCATATTACCATATGTGGTGGACTTGTGCGTATGCTAAAAAATACTGGACTAAAATCCACACGTGGTTGGAAAAAATGACAAAAAAGCATATAGATTTAAAACCAGAGATATTTTTATTGGGAATTCTACCTGATACATACAGCAAAGACTTAAAATATTTGATTGTAAATGTATTAACAGCGGCTAGGATTGTATTTGCTAAAAATTGGAAAAATGAGAAAATACCATCACAGGAGGAAACTATTAAGAAAATACTGGAATGTGCTGCAATGAGTAGATAGACATTTGAAATTAGAGAACAAGAGGATAAACTATTTTACAAAATTTGGGACCTTTTCTCTCAATGGATAGATAACAAAATATAATAATAGAATATGTAGAATTTTAGAAAATAATGAATATATAAAGATGTATTTCTTTTTTTATTGTTATATATATAAAATGTTTTTAGGATAGATTTGGGAGGACAATATGAATTGTTATAAAATAAACTAAGTAAAGTATAGTAAAGCAAAGTATGAATGAACAAATGAATGAATGAACAAAATTATAGTCAAATGATTGATTAATAATAATACTAGGGTATTCAATTTTTGATTGATAATATGAGTTATTATGTAATGTAACTGTAATTGAGACTATGAAATCAATGCACAAAAAAATTGTAAACCAACCGACACACTGCTTGTACACTTATGGAAGAAAGTTGGATGTTTTTATGTTTTGTTTGTCTTTGTTTGTCTTTAAAAATCAATAAAACTTAAAAAAAAACAACTCCAGTCAGAGGTGGCATTTGCCGGTTCTCAAAATTACTTAAAATTTCCATTACCGGTTCTCCAGAACTGGTCAGAACCTACTGAATGCCACCTCTGCTACATTGTTCAGAGTGGCCTGTTTGGACATTTATTTTCTGCCCAGTTGCTGCCTTTGTTCATTTTCTATGCAACCTATTTTTGATCTTTTTCAAAAAGAAAGAAAAAAAAAGAATGTTGATAGAATTGGGCTGCTTTTTTCCCCTTTTCAGCTCCCTTTTTAGCTCCCAAGGAGCAACAAGAAGAGGTTCCTCCGAAGAATGGTAAGTGTCTCCCCAAAACATCTATTATTCATTCTGAGAATAATTTGTATTTCCATACTTTTTGAATCCACAGATTCTTACTGGTATCAGTGAGCTATCAGATTGACTGTGCATTTAGTATATTATTGCTCTTCAGTCACTAAGCTGCTAAAGACAGTTTTAATTTCCATTGAAAGCAGAGGCATTTTGATCATTGCTAGTAGATTCTCTGTTTTTTCATTGTATAAAGGCTTTGCTGCAATTTTTTTTAGCGCTGTAATGTCTATATATGGCTCTCTTTTAAGTTTTGGCTTCTATTTCAGCATATCACTTTTGCCAATTCATTATGGAAATATAACTTTTAGAGAGGATAGTCATTCTGATTGAACCTAAAGCTACGAGATATGATTGCACAGCTGGTCTGCAGCTATTCCTCATTTACTGACCACAGTTGATTCTGATGACTGTCATTAATCAGGGCAGTTGCTGAGTGAAAATCACATGACTGTGCTCATGATTTTACTTTAGCTTTCCTAAATTACAAGATAATAGGCACATAACGGGAATATACATTGAAAGCAATGCAGTAGCACTGGGGGTTTGCCTTAGCAGCTTCAGAGGCAAAAGAAAACCCTTCAATGTGAAATGGACTTGGTTCCTCTCAGTGTCTGCAGCAGGCTCTAATCAACTAATTAAGATTGCCTTAATTAGCTGAGTTTCTTAACTTGCTCTTTAACACTTCTTACAAACATGGACACTATGGAAAAAGGTGGTCAGGAAAAGGTAACTTCTTCAGGCCACCTCTCTGCTCTGCAAGGTAGGGAGGATAGGAAAAAATAGGTCAGGAATTGAACAATAGTATTAACTGTTTGTAATGGTAAACATATGACTGACAGTCATCATGAATATGGTAAATGTGGGCATTGATTGAAAATTCCTTTTTCATCTCTGTTGTAACTGAACATTGCAATCTGAGGTGGTCGCTAAATGAGAACTAACTGTATAGTCTATGAATTATATGCACTATTTTTATAATGTTCTAGAAACAGAATGATCCTGCTCTCCTTAAAATGTAGTAGTTTTCCTCCAGCCTAATTCTACCCAGATTGCTGCCCCAAATGCACTAGCCCTACAATGCTGAGAGTGCTAATCTCTGCATGTCCAGTGAGCACCAGTTTGAAGGAAGACTGCTGGAACCTAAGAATCATATTTACAGTTAGGTTTTTTTTTTTTTTTAGAATTCCACTGACTAATATACCACATGCTAATCTGATTGAGAAATTTGTGGTTCAGCATGCTGTGGAATTCTAGATATTGAATTAACATGTTAGGCCAACCAGACCATCACATTATGTAATAATATGATTTGGCAGGGAAAGCCTACTATATTAACAGTCATGGCGTTTTGTTCATTTGGATATAATACAATGTGTTGCCTGAGTTCAGTTTTTAAGTATCCAAGTTAAATGAGAACCATATATATATTACTTTAAGATTCAGTTCCTTTCCTAACTAATTGTTTATTGATCCCTAGATATCTATGATGTTGTGTCCCAAGATCTCAGCTGCTTAGAAATTTTATGCGACACAGAGGTATTGATCATAAGTGGTCTCTATACAATTTATTGGAACCTATTTTCATTTTAGTTTACCTATCTCCTTCCCCATTCCAGTCTCTCACAGTTAAATGAAAATAGAGGTGATTTATTGTGCAGTGGTGCTGCAGAAATACTCTGGACAAGTGGTTTGAGGTTTGCAATAATTTTTTTTCTCTTTTTTTAAGTTTAGAGAAGACTTCTTAAAACTGTTTAAGGAATCTCTGCAGACAATTTCCAGTGTTGGCCCACCTACTATTCTAGCTTATAGACCAGAGTCATCAAGAGCAGATATTCACATTGAGGTAATGGCTCTACCCACCTATCTCCTTTGCGTTACTTTGCACTGTAAATTTATAACTTCTTATTCTTTACTGAAATGGGCAATGCTGTTTACCATTTCCCTTTCCTCCTGGATAAGGAAGAGCACTTTGGAGAAGGAGGGTGAAGCAGGGGGTTAGGAGAGATTTTAAGGAGACTAACTGTTTCTTCCATTTTCACTGGTATTCTACTCAAAGTTCCAGTTTCCCACAGATACTTCTGCTGAGGAAAGAATCATTCAAATATATCCTATGTTCAGTTTATCTTGGAGGATTAAACCTTATGTTTTCTGAAGAAAGAAATAGTTATGCTTCTACAAGCTTACCACTTCAGAATAAAATTGCCCGACAGAATATTTTTCCTTCTAAAAAATTCTGCACTGATGAAAGATTCTGATAAAAAGCTGTAACAGAGAAAGTGATGCATTGCCTTCTATCCAATATATTAATTTTCTCTGTATAGTCAACTTTCTGTCTTTTCAAGCTTACAATGCTGAAGTATTTAACAAATAAAAACACAAATGCAAGCATTAGCACTAAAAGATCAGTCCAGTCACAAAAAATTAAAAGTGTAATAAAAGAGAAAAACTAATCCCCTTTTGTAAGTTATGTAAAAACCAAATAACTCTCAAGCATTTGGCCATAAAATGAGATTTTACCTTTCTATTTATGGCCATAAGAATATGAAACTATTCATATATGTGGCCTTCTTACTTGCAGTCTGACATCTCCATAAGACTACATCATATTTAAGATTTTAGGCTAGCTTAAGTAACTACTCTAAGACAGGGGTTGCCAACCTATTGGACTTCATGGATCACCAAACTCATAATTTTAAATCCTTCAGACCAGAGACCCTGGGAAAATCCCCAAAAAAGTCTGCAGGAAAATTCCCCACCCCATTTTCCTACTGATTGATCATTCTTTATTTGGGATTGCAGGATACCGTCTCCAGCTCTGTTCTGGGAGAGAGAGAGAGACTTTTGGCTTCATTCAAGGAAAGCAGCAGAAGCAGCAGAAGTATTTCTCTCTCCCCCAAACTCCACCAGAAATGAGTCTTTGTGAGACTTGCCGTGCTGGCACAGCCTCTTGGAGCAGGATGCCTTGCAGGGTCCTAAAGACTCATTTCTGGCAGAGTTTGGGGGAGAGAAAGAAAGACTTTTGCTGCTTTACTTGCATGCAGCCAAAAGCAGAAGAAAGAAGCAGCCCGGTGGCCAGGAGAGGGGTGTGGGTGAGTGGGACAAGTTTCCCCCCCTCCGCTCTTTCCTCCCCTTCCCTCACTACCTCGTGTTGTTCACATTGCTAGTGATACAAGCCTTGTGTTCCCACGGGTTACGTGGGCGGCACAGCCTTGTGGTCCCACACAGCCTGAATTAATTGCTCTGGGGATGAAATTTCTCTGTGGACCACCAAAATTTTCTTGTGGACCGCCAGTAGTCCCCAGCCCACTGGTTGGCAACCATTGCCCTAAGATACACAAACAAAATGAGATAGAAAAGCTGTGTGTTTTGGATAATATTGGCAAATTCATTCTGAGAATATGGGATTGAGGAGAATCGTATTCCCTTTCACTGCTTTGCTTGTTATCCTTTAACAGTTTTTAAAAGCCAGTTGCCTCTAAGTTCCCTAATGAAATTGCAAAATGAATCAATTACAGTTTGTTTTAATCTTGTTGAAAGGAGAAAGAAAAGCAAGGTTTTTTCCTACATCTCAAACAGCTGGGGGTAAGAACAAAAAAGCAGCAATGATGCTTAGTGATTGTGGTGTACAGCTGCCTAAACCACCTATTCCAAGGAAATTACAGAAATAAGAGATGAAAAAGCACAAAATGGTTTTTCCACCACCCTTCCAGGGGTGGGCTGCTGGGGGTTCACAGGGGTTCAGGAGAGCCCCTAGCTAAGATTCTGTGCAGTTCGAAGAACCCCCAAATCCCACTCCTGGCTGGCCCTGCCCACCCCTCCCCACCCAGGAGTCCTCATGTGGCCCATTTTGGATTCAGGTGAGTGCAGGGCATGTCCAAAGGCTTGGGAAGGGTGAAAAAATGGGTCTCCCAGAAGTTCGGAAAGGGCAAAAATGGACCCGTTTCAGGAGCCTCTGGAGCCCGGGGAGAGCAAAAACACCCCCTCCCCCTTGCTGTGGTGCTGGAGGCGAGATAACCCATGCTCACTATGGCACACCCACCCAACAACCAGGCAGAGAACCCGTTGCTAAAAGTTTTGAAACCCACCCCTGCACCCTTCCCTACAGCAGGATTGCTTTCATATACTTTAAGTGTTGTTTACTACAGGACAGAGCCCAGGGTCATCCATGTGACAACTCATATTTGTGGTTTTCATTTATTTTTCTGAGGACTGACCTTTTTTTCTCCCAAAAACTTTGGTTAAACATTCCTGAAAGGCTATTAGGAATAAACAAAATGTCAGGGCAATGTGACATCAGTTGAGGCTAAGTAAAAATATAATTAGCTCTCAAGTTGAAGTTAAAAAGACCAAGTTTGCTTCAAAAGCAATTTGATATTTGACCAAAAAATCAGTGATTTGAGCAGTATTTATAGATATAGATATAAATGCTGCTTTGGGGAAGCAAGAGAAATCCTCCTTCCTCCCTTCTTCCCAGTTAGCCAGCTTTTCATGTTTGAAATATGGAAAGATGAGTGGAAGGGATAGTTTTTTTCTATATACCTTGTGCATACAAAATCCTTTGACAGTGTCCAATGTTTTTCTTTACCTAATCTTTTCCATTTATGTTTATTCAATGGATTCTGTGGGGTTTTGTCTAATTTTGTGTTCAGATAATCTGTGTGTATTAAATTTTTCAATAATACTAAAGATTCCTGCCAAATTTCAACTTTGCTTAATTATTGCATATAGTAGGCGGTAATTATTGCATATAGTATGCAGTAAAATTTTGTTGTTGTGGCCTTACTGATAAATATTAAATCTTAAGTGATTTTATAATGAGGAATAGGATGTTATGAAACAATAAGCAAAGTTGCACACTTTTATGTTTCATTGATGTCTATGACTATGAGCTAGCATACATTTAATACTGTCATATAATAGGTTTTAAAAGTTATTAACTTAAATTTGACAGCTAAATGCCAAATTAGCATCTGGTAATGCATATAGCTAGATAATTAATTCAGATAAAGTTGTTTGTTTTTTTCGCTCTTGTTAAGTTAAAATTATTCATACCACTTCTGTTTAAGCATTCTAAATAGCAAGACCATGTAGTACTTTGGATTTAGTTCCAAAACGGAGCTTTGGAGTGTATGGAACTTGGCTTCCATCTGCTACTCATTCAGGTAACAACCATGTCTTTCTCAGGCTCTATGGCTGTGAGTACCATGCGATCCTAGGAAAAGATGCCATACTTCAAGTCTATTTTTGGAATCAGACTGAAAGCAACCCTACTGAGAAGTTCCAGGACATGTTAACAGTAGATGGACAAAGTTAATCTTGTTCAGGATTACAACTCATCTCACTTGTTGAAACTGGGATGGGTATCAGTCTTAGCAGCAGGAACTATAGAGTACAGACAAGGTGACAGCCACAACTATACAGTTGTGCCTGCATAAGTGATGTATATAAAAATCAGGTGCAGCTTTGATTTGCACCATCTTGGCTTTTTTATCACACTCTGCAGATACCCATGAACTTTAGTTTGAACAAGATCATTAAATCACTGGCAGACAAGAAAATGCCATGTGTTTGGTGGTGCGGGAGGGAAGCAATCAAAGCAACTAGTTCACACTAGTTTGTTCCAAACTGTTTTCCTCCTGAGCCTCAGGGAAGCCTCCTGGGTGAAGCAGTAAGACAGTGAGGGGCATCTGGGCACAGCTGATAATCAGAACAGCTGATCGTCTGGAGAAAGGAAAAAAAATACTGGTTCAGCCAAACTGGTAGCTGTTTTTTTACTACTGGTTTGGCTGAATGGTAGCATTTTTTACTACCAGTTCACCCAAATCGGGCCGAATCGGTAGAATACCACCACTGCATATGATCCTGAGACATTGCAGCCATCATAAATATGAGTCAGTTGCCAAGCGTCTGTATTTTGATCATGTGACCATAGGGATGTTGCAAAGGTTGAAAATGTGAAAAATGGTCATAAGTCACTTTTTTCAGTGCTGTTATAACTTTAAAGAATCACCAAACAAACTGTTGTAAGGCAAGGACTACCTGTATTGCCATGCAGAAGCAATAATTTTTATTGTGTAATATATTCTCATTTTTATTGTTTATCCATGCAAACAGTGGCTGTTTGCCACTGGGTGGAATATTTTAAATTAGTCTGAATAAAATTAAGAAAATAAATTTTTCTATTTTCAGCTCATGGTTAGAAATAGGAATCTATGATTGCCAGTGGTTTCACTTTCTCTTCAGTTGTTATTCAATTTATTATTCAGTTCTATTATAAGTTGAGGATTATCTGCATTTCCTTTTTTTAAAAAATGGAAAGAAACATATCCAAATATTCATTCACCTCAGGTAGTGCACAGGGAAAGAATGAAAGCAAAAATGGGTTGGGCATGGGAATTACTTAGTCAAATGATTATGTCTTGCTGACTGCAGTCCACATTGGCCTTTTAGTCAAAATGTTAACACATCTGTGATGTTGAATAGCCAACCTAATAGGTCAGTTTTTGTGCTTTTTCTTCAAGAACTCTTTACAATATTCTTTGTAAAGCAAACAGTTCTGTTCCCCAGCTTCTTTCTCCAATCACCCATTCAACTTTTCTTTAAATTTCACATTTGTTAAGTAAATGAAATTCTCAATCCTTCTAGTTGTGAGTAAATAAGGTGGCCAGTCTTTTAAACTTTTAATGCACACGTGGTCTACATATCATTCATGACAATCCTTCCAAATTTAATATTACCTCCCTCTGATTTATTTACAGTTGTGATCCCCTTAAGATTCTACAATCTCTTTTCCTCCTTCCAAGAAACACTGCAAAGCCCAAGTCAGTGCTCATTTTCCAAAACCATTGCTTTTCAATGAAGACCAAAATGTTTATGCCCAATCTGCCATCACTCTTCAGACACTGATATTAATCCAAAATGAGGCTCTTCCACTCCCTCAGTCATCTATTATTTGAGCTGCCCACTCTACTCTATCCGGATAATTTTATGGCTCTATTTACTCAAAGATGTTTATGATAATCTGTGACTGAGAAGAGTGTTTTTATATCAAAATACATGTACAGTTTCTAATTATCCCTCCCATGTATTATATCTATGTTAATAAAATGCATATAAAATATGTACTACAAGTATATATTTTGTGTTTTGCTTCAAGAAGATACAGGAATGGGATAATGTCTGTATCTTCTGTAATTCCTGCATCTAGTCCCATCCATGACAGGATCATGCTAGTGCAAGGGGAAGGTGGCTGCAAAAAAATAATAGACTTTGATCAGAATATCTCACTTCCTGTACAAGCTCAATGCCATTAACAATATGGGTAAACTGTTTGGTAACATCAATTGCATATGAGGCATAAAGGCAAGCACTTAATTGAAATAGAACATACAAAGAAACACATTTTTTCTGTCATTTTATATAAAACAATTATATTTAAAGATTGGTTTTTCCAAGCTAGATACTTGTTGACTCTCAATAAGCATGGCCTTTGCTGAAAAATTTAGGAGTTAAGATTCAAATGCTTAAAAGGCATTCAGGTTGGGAAAAAGCATAAACTACTATATATACAAAAAGGCAGGTCACTTTTTACTCTAGTTGTATTTCAACTGAGAAAAAAACCCAACCCTGGATTCCAAAGCAGGCCAGCTAAGAAATCCCAGGGTGATGTAGAAGTGTGGGCACAGAGCAAAATAGTGGCCCACATCCATGATAGGTTTCCCTCTAGCAAGAATAAGTTGCAAGCAGCCCACAAGTCCGTTTTGCAATCTCCAGTGCTCTCTTGCCTCTCAATATTCAGTGGCTCTTTTGTGGTTGAATCACTGCCAGTTTCAACACTGAGCTTCAAAAAAGCTTAATATCCTTTAACTGACTGAAACACCCCAAAGTGATCTCTAAATTTGCATTACTTTCAAATGCCACTACTTCACCTAACCAGTGATGAGAAATAACAATAGCAACCTCCCCTTGCAGAGTCAGAACATTCTAACATGGGGAGCCAGAATGGAGTATTTTAGGGGAGACTGTTCTAGTCTGTATAATTGTGCCTTCTATTGATAATTGGATTGCAATGAGAAAATAGAAACCCAGGCTACAAATCCTATAATTTTTGTCTAGATAACTGTTGTAAAACTTTCCAAAATGTCCCCCCCCCTTTCTTCTCTGCAGGTTCCGAAAGAAACCCTAGAAACCTGTGAATTCTGTGGAAGCCCCATAAAATACTTCCCTTCATTTGAAAGTCTGGAACACATAGCAGAATGGGGAAATGTAAGTAATGAGAGCAATTTCACCACATGGTTTTCCATTGGGTCCAAGGTTCACCTGTCCAGCTGGTAAGAGCAGGATCTTGCTTTCCAGTTTTTCTGTTGCCAGCAATGCCGGGAGCTTCATGAGTTCATTGTCAGTGAAAAAAATCGCTTTCAAAAGAAAATGGAGATGATTGATGTTGCCCCTCATAAGGCCCATGGAAGTCAAGCTGACCGAGAACGGGCAAAAGAAAGAGCTCGACAAAGGTATGGCAAACTGGGGTGATATATATTTGAGTCCTTAAGAGGGCTTGGGGGAACACTGAAATCTGATACCTCAGAACTACCTGCACCTCTGAAAGTTCTTCATCCTTCCTGCAGAGATCTCTAATAGTTGATACCAAATTGAATGTACAGTGTGACAGAAGGAAAATTACTAATTACACAGCTGAAGAGAAATAACTGTTTAATTTTAATTAAAATGAAATCAAAGTTTATTTTTGTTCTAGTCTCGCCCATTACTTTTGGGAGTGCAATCTATAGAGCAGGGCTGTCAAACTCCTGGCCCACGGGCTGTATGCATCACATGCTGCCATACCCGGTTTAGTGAAGGGGAAAAAAGCCCCCACACATCATGTGATACTACCATGATTGACATCCCTGCTATACAGTATGCAGCTTAAAATTAGCTAGCTATTATACCGCACAAAATTGACCACTTTAAACTGTTACTTACAGTGCAAGCAGCAAGAAAGGAAGTAGGAAAGAAATGTACCACCTACATTGGATTGTATTCTACCATGAGTTAAGAAAGTCTTAGAGGAAGAAAATTTCTAATTTCTCCTCCTGAAGTTTAAATGAGCTCTCCAAAAGTTTCCTAAAAGGAAGATGACTCTCTAGCTTAATACAAGATATAGACCTTGGGATCCTGCAATTTGTCACTTTTAGGATGCACATCTAAGAAACTTTAATCATATCTCCTCAAGAGGAAGGTCGCATAATCCCAGTAAAGACACTTTGGAGGAATATACATGAGTAGTCTTATCATTTACATCTTTAACTTACCTATGAGTCCCTATTCTTGGGCTTATATAGGTATTACTAATGCAGAACTGTTCTAATTCATTAATGCTTCATCAACCTTATGCATAAAGTGAAACTCTAATGATCAGGGTTGTTAAAAAATGTTAAGGGAAAAAGATAAAGTAGAAGAGCTTATTTTTTCTAGACATAGTTATGAGAAGAGCTAAAGAGCATTTAGAGCTGTTAGAGCATTGCTGGGGAAGAAGACATGAAGTCTCTGGCCACTCCTGGATCAGATGTTGCAAAATTCAGTTTTTTCTTTATACCAACATAAGGTCTAATATCCTGATGATACCATTGCAAGATTTGTATTTTGAACTCAGGCTCAGCAGGAAAAGCAGTAGAGAGTCCTGGTCCAGGCTGAGATGTGCAAAACAGACTAAAATTTAATTCTAGCAAGATAGTGTTACTATTGATGCTGAAATCCTACAGTTCCATATATTACTCCATGTTGGCCTGCAATTTTAGGGTTCTCCTAGTTCTCACAGATTCTGTGGAATATCGAGTAGAAATCACACCCAAGAAAGTTTTGATCGAGTTTCATTAAACTTGCCAATCTGTTCCTGAATTAGGGGGTGCTGCAGTTGGCACAAAATGCACTGCCTTCTGAACAGCACTAACCAATTGAGTAACATAATTTCTGTTCAAGAACAGAAGTGGCTCGCAGCAGGCATTTTGGCCCAAATCAAATTACAGGTTGTACCTCATAAAAACTCTATGGGTTCAACCTCACTACCTACAGTATAATCTTGCCATGGGTGCATAGCCCTACAGAGATGGGGTGTTGGTGCAGGGACCTGAAATATGGCATTCTCACTGACAACCCACTCACATTGTAACCACTTGTCTTACTGAGGTTAAGCTGTTCCCCATCTATTATCCTTTAGAAGCAGGTTAAAACCATTCCCTTCCAGAAGGCATTTAGGGGAAAAAAATTAATAGATGATCACAACAGGTATTTTTAAAGCTGTTAATTTGGTGTTATGGATGTTTTAATGTATTCCGGTTATAAGCTGCCAGGAGTTGTTTGAATAGGGGACAGAGAACTGTAACAAATAGATTTTTTTAAAAAAAGTTGACACCCAGCATATTTTAATGTTGCAGGCTCAAAGAGAGACAAATGGCAAAACAAATTGCCTTCATGGCAGTAGAAGCAGAAAAGAGTGCATTTCCAATACACATCCCTGAATGTAAGTTGGATTATTCCACTGTTATTTATGTTTGTGTTACTATGCACAGAAGGAAGAATGATTCTTATCCCATATTCACTCATAAAGAAGAATCAGCCAAATGCACATCAAAACTTTGGCTTAAAGTTACTCAGTTCCAAAGCTGATGGTGGCCTGGAACCTAGATTCTTTTATACTAGTCCACTACCTTCATCACTGCCTTCATCACTACCATCATCATATTGGCTCTCACAAATCTATTAATTTTGTTTGATCTGATGACCCCCCAAATATAGGCAGATCACAGTAATTAAAAAAAATGGAAACAGCAAAATATAAAAAAAGAACTACCAGAAATGCAAAATAATCACAAAATTATTCCAACAATACAGCAAGCAGAAAACACCAGGAGAGGATCATTCCCCCTACTTCAAGGTCTGGGTAAATACAGCTAATCCTTAACTTACGGCCACAATTGAGCCCAAAATTTCTGTTCCTAAGCAAGACCGTTGTTAAGGGAGTTTTGTACCATTTTATGACCTTTCTTGTCACAGTTGTTAAGTAAATCACTGCTGTTGTTAAGTTAGTGACACATTTGTTAAGTGAATCTGGCTTCCCCATCGACTTTGCTTGTTAGAAGGTTGCAAAAGATGATTGCATGACCCCAGGACACTGCAACTGTCATGAATACATGGCAGCTGCCAAGTGTCTCAATTTTGATCATGGGACCCTGGGGATACTGCAACAGTTGTGTGGAAAAATGGTGACAACTCACTTTTTTGTAACTTTGGTCACTAAACGAACGGTTGTAAGGGGAGATCTTACAACCTTTAGTTAAGGCCTTCTAGAACTGCTTCAAGATGGGAGCCATATGGATCTCAGAGTTTCAGCACAACTTTGCTTATCATGCAACTAGAAAATAATTGTGTGTGTATAGAAAATGAGAACAATTGTTTTCAATTTTACACAAAGAAAACATTTATCTGTAGCATGTTCTCCAACAATTTCCATCTACAAAATTAACAGTAGATTAGAACAGGGCCCATGGCACCGGCACCAATCTGAAGAATGACAGAAACCAGGCCATGCAAAAAAGCGAAGCCCCAATCCCCAGGATGCAGGCAGCACATGAAACCACGTCCCCTCCAGTTCACTGAAAAACCTATCTTCATAGAATCGGTCCATGGTGCCCAAATGTTTTGGGGGGTCGCTGGACTAGAAGATTGTCCAATCAAAGGAATTGAAAGGAGCCATTTATCATCCAATCATTTGCTTTGTTTTGGGATACAAATTAAAGTATTCTAGATAGATAGCTGCCGAGTCTCTGCTTGAATTCATCCAGTGAAGGATGTTCACATTTTTGGATATTTGGTTTCATTGTTAAATTGAATCATAACCCTACTACAGCTGTCTTTAAAAGAGAAAACCTGGGTGATAGACCTATCACTAACCATTAATTTTGATGATGCTATCTTCAGCAATATGATTGCTGAGATAGCAACAGCACCAAATAATTAGGGCTGTTCTGTTATTCCTGGAATTTTGCTTGAAGCCTCTTGGTTTTTCTTTATGTAAGATGCTGGACTTCATGACCCCTTGTTTCTAAACCAGTATTCCCTTGTTAACATATATAAATGGGTGCTTTATTAGTTTTACTGTTGCTTTATCTTAATTGTAAATTTTAATTCTGATTTTGATTACATGTTGCAACAGTTTGCTATAATTTTGAAGTGCTTGGTTTGATTAAATTGTTTTGTTTTGAAAGCAAGTCTCTATCTTCCTACTGAAGGACTGGATTTTAATAAATATCCAGTCAAATTAAAAATAGTTTCCTCTAATAGTATGAATCTCTTACTGTAAAGTTATCAGATCCAATATTTGAATTCTGCTGGCAAAATTTATTGAATGTATGGTGATATCAGCACTTCCAGACTAGCCATTACCACTTTGTTATTATTTATTGGATGTATATGTTGTCAACTTCATCCAGACTTGTGACAATTAAACAAAACAATACAACTATACAAGAAAAATGCCACTTATATTTTTTCCCCTAACAATACCTTCGGTACAATCTTACATGTTGATAGCTGATCACTAAAAATCCAACAAAGTAAGTTTGTTTGTTCCTTTTAAGTCAAAAATCACCACTTAATTCTTGTTTAATATTTTATTTTGTAGACAATAAACAGCTTAAAACAATTTCCTTCTTCCTATCTCAAGAGACACCTTCAGCAATAATTTATCCACAAGTAATTAAAGAAACAGAGATTCTGGGCAATACATACAGCATTTCTTGCTGTGATTTCACTATTGCAGGTGGAAAGGTAAATAAATGTTTTATACAGAAGCAATTTTTGAATTGCAATAGTAGAGAATATTTGTATGTATGAAATGTAACATTTTTGAATCTGTAAATGTAATGAAATGAAATGTAATTTTTGAATTTTACATCTCCAGCATAAAAATATACAGCTTTTTTTAGAGCTGAGGGCTAAACTTTCAAAGCAATGTGCTTAATATATCCATGTCAATTAGATGTGGGATTAATACCAAGGAAAGGCTAGGATCACTTAATTTGAATTTTAAAGATGAAGTAAATGTAGCATTATTTTCACTATATAGTCAATAGTTTCTTTTTATGACATTGATATTACAATCTTAAAAAACAGGATTTGCCCAGGAATTAAGGAATGCAAATAGCACTTGGAGCAATGGCGAACCCATTTCATGGACATGGGTGTGTAACTAACCTTTGAATATAAGAAACCAAAATAATCCATTTCAAATGGGAATTGTAATTCAGAATACTTTGCCTAAAGTACAAGGCCAAAAAAAAAAGCTTTCTTTGTTATGGGCCCCATTCATTTTCTCTCCATCCAAATTAAAGCGGTATACCTCCCAATTTTTATGGTATCTTTATGGTATCAATGTGCTTGGGAGTCAGACTGACGTTGCTAGTCACTGCAGACAAAAATAGGACTGCAAATTGAATTTCTAGTGTAAAGCTGTATCTCTTTTCTCATTTTCTTGATTTAAGCTTATCATTTAGTTGCTGCCATACTCAGATTTATCTGTTTTTTCTACATAATAACATACATGTATTATAGCAAAGCATATAATGCACTATGGCCCTTTGGTAAAAATAAACTAGATTTCTAATTAACTCCATTTTGTATATTAACTTTATTGTTCTCTTTTTCAGTATCTTGCCTTTCTCTTTTGAGTTCCATAGGGAAACTTAAATCTGCATGTTGTTCTTTTTTTCATCAATAGTTGGTGAAAAACCAATTCATACAACAGTACTACAAAAATGGTGTGAAGTTCCTTACCATGTTTCCGGATGGCACTGCACAAATATTGTATCCTTTTGTTCAGTTGCACTTGATCAGAATCAGTGGGCTGCAGCAAAATAATCTGCAACTAAGGTCTTCAGGATGACAACCACAACTAATGTACTGTCCCTGCTATGCTTGGTAGTGACATTTTTTAAAATATAGCTACTTTAATGTACAACAATCACCACAGTTAAGATTTGAATGTCTAAAATGCATTGACCTACTACAATTAAACCTCTAATGTAATGTTCTCATCCCTGGCATCTTTTATGTGAACCAACTCCTAGTGTTCTAAGAGATGAAATACTCACATCTTAAAGTGCCTAAGATAGAAAATAATGATAGCCCCATAAGCAGAGCATTCATAGGATCCCTTCTTGGGGGTTGGAGATAAGACTATACAAGACTACAACTTCACAGTCAATAATCCAGTACCAAACTCTGCCTACTTATCTCTGTTGTCCTATTACTGATACCATAAGAGTCCAGTGTTGGGAGCTAACTGTTTTCAGCAAAACAGAAGCATCCCTCCCACATCCAAATTCTTTTTTTCACAACTACATGCTTTCTGGAATTCCGGATTCTGCCTGACAAAAATGCAGATGACAGTTACAGAGATACTACATATACACACACATACACCAACTACTCCTCCATAGAGTTAATCATAAACTTTCCTGCTGCTGAAAAATGGAAATGCATTTAAAAGTGGTCTTAATACAACTTTTAAACACTTTTTCCATTTTTACACTGTGTTTTACCAAAGCCTATCACATGATTTAGGCAGTAGAATGCATTGAAGTATCCTTTTTCATCATTGGAGCTATTTAGCTTTATTGACTTCATCACCCAGAATTCCCCAACTAACATGGCTGAAAGTCTGGTTGTGGATCTTCATCCATTCAAATGGGGTGAGGACAAGCTGAGAAAGGCTGGGCTGGGTCTCTTGTAATATTACCATTCTGCTGTAGTTAGTCCTAAACTTACAATCACAATTGGGACGAGATTTTTGGTCGTAAATAATTTCAGTCGTAAGATAAGGCACCCATGTGATTGTATCTACTTTTACAATATTATGATGGTTGCTAAGCAAATTACTGCAATGGTTAAGCAAATCTGGGAATTTTAGGCAAACACTGCAGTCATAAGTGCAAGCCCATTGTTTCAAAATGAGTGGTTTTTTTACCAGAAATCAGCAAAAAAACAAATCAGTCACCTGACCATAGGATGCTGCAATCGATTGGGTGGGTGAGCAATTGCCAAGTGCTCAAAATGCAGTCACATGATAAAGGGAAGGAATGTGAGGTTTTACAAAGTCCAGAAATGCTTTATGGGCTATAAAACACCCATTCTGGGCCTGTCATAATTTCAAGTGATTGCTAAGTGACCAGTCATAAATTGAGAACTACCTGTGTCTTGTACCCTTAAGTCATGGGTGTCAAACTTGCCACGTCACATTCCCATTGTGATGTTTTGTAATTTTTTTCCCATTCATGGAGCTGATGCGCGTCACCAGTTTGACACCCCTGCCTTAAGTGATTTATAAGACCAAGATCAGCCCTTTGAATCAAGCTGGGAAATGGATCCACATTTTATTTTGTAATCAAAATGTTGGCAAACTCGAATTTCTAGACATACAAAGTGCTGTATTGTTTTATAAGTCTAGAAATTCAAGTTTGCCAACATTTTGATTTCCTTGTGGACTATTATCCATACTGCTGTACCACTGCAAAATTAGGGAGTTTTGATATTGGTACAAAACAACAATAAAAGTTCTACTTCTAAAGCAGATAAATCTATTCTGTTTAAGATTATTTGTTGCTTGTCTAGACGGAAGATTCATACTACATCAGTAAAATAGAACCAAGGAATGAATTCAAGAACTGCAGGTAACATATGGGAAAAAGGGATGTTAAACCAAGATTCTCCTCCTCCTCCCCAATCAGAAATTTACTATACCATTCATACATATGAGCTAGCATGTCTAAGCAAGTAAGAGAGTAGGGGGAAAAAACCTTAGCTACATGTACAGCTATCCATCTGGAAATCTGGCAATTATTGTTGTACAGAATGAAAATGCAGGGTACATTTGTATAGTCCAAGAAGATAAGCATGAGAAGCCCAAAATCCAGGCAGTATTTGACTCTTGTGGGAAAGGAACTTGTTATCATCCAAACCAAATTGTATGGTGAGTTAATCATAGAGAAAATTTTCATTTTTTGCTGTGGATTTTTTATTTCATATTTTTATTAAATATTTAGTGGAAGGATTTCCATTACTTCAACATATGCAGTATTACTAGAAACATTATTTTGTGACTGGAACCATGCTCAAGTTGTAGAAAATACAACTATTTCTAAGTGATAGATGGTAAATTCATCATGCTGTAATTTTCTGTTTGCTAGCTTTTTCCTTGAAAATGCAAAAAATATAAAATTGCTAGTCATTTCTAAAGTGATGTTGCTAACATCATGTTGCTTTGCTGCAGGGGTGTCAAACTCACATTGTCACAGCATCATCATCCCCTTTGCTAAACCAGGCAGGGGCGGGGCCAGCACATGACGCATCCGGTCCACAGGCCATGAATTTGACACCCCTGCCTGCTATTGACAGAGAAGACATGTTAATTCAGTCTTCTCATGCCAATGCATAAACCATAGTTTAGCAATATTACTTAGCATGATTTGTGTTAATTACAATTTTTTTTGTAAATGGTCACATTCTCGGTATCTTGCATTTTATTGTCCACTAAACTTAGCTTATAATTTACTTTCCCCTAATATAATTTGTATGTTTATTTAGACTCCATACTTATCAAATAAATATTTGTAAGCAGCTTATGCTTTAACAAATAAAAGCATCACTGTTTTCATTATAATGGGCTAACTTAGTTGCCATTCTGGAAACTATTACACATAACAGGTCCTTTTTTATGTATAAGCTTGGAATGATGAGGCAAATGAATCAGATAGATCATAACTGAGCTGAGCCTGTCTTCGTAATTTTTATATTGAATATGTTAAGATTTGTGGTTCAAATATACAGTCAGTTTATTTTTCTTCCTTGTAGG
This sequence comes from Laticauda colubrina, assembly GCA_015471245.1. Taxonomy (NCBI): domain Eukaryota; kingdom Metazoa; phylum Chordata; class Lepidosauria; order Squamata; family Elapidae; genus Laticauda; species Laticauda colubrina. The sequence continues at coordinate 29,421,766 of BLBF01000040.1, forward strand.
ATAAACATTACAATTCGAGGAGGACATTACTCAGATCAGGCTGGCAACAAAGTGAAAACATGGATTTGGCCCAACAATCTACAGAAGCACAATCCCCGTGTATCATTTAAACCTATCTTTCTGTCCTTGAACCTTAATGTTGGTGTCAGGATACTTGGGCAAGATAAAATTGCCATTTCATTTCTTGCAATGGGAAAACAAGCAAAAATCAATGTAGGAACCAAAGTGCAGGTACATGTCAGAGGAATTAATGTTTATCTATCCTTACAAGTTACAATTAAAGGTCCTGTCACACTGCCCAACAGATGCAAAACGTTTGTAAAAAGGACACAGCGGACGAGAAAAATGTTCCATCCGTTGTTATCCGCTCTCAAAAGGGGAAAAAATTTGCATAAGCAGAGCGGATAACACGGAAAGGAACGGGCGGGGGGAGGAGGCAGGGCGGATGGAAAGCGGATACAGAGTGGAAGCCTAGCGGATGGAAGCGGATGCAGAGCAGATGCATAGAGGATGCGTAGAGGATGCAGAGCGGATGCGTAGAGGATGCAGAGCGGATGCGTAACGGATGCGTAGCGGATGATGCAGATGCGATTTGCATCCGCTTTCATCCTTTTTCCGTCCGTGCTACTAATGCTGCACGTCAGTTCTGCTTCCTCCCTGCGTCTGTTTACTGCTGGAACGGATTTGAGTTGCGCGGATGCGCAGCGGATGCCTAGCGGATATAGCAGATGCGTAATGGATTCAGAACGGATGTCCCCCGTATGCCTAGAGGATGCAGAACGGATGCATTGGATACATTTTCTGCTCAAAAGTTTTGAGCAGCTCAAAACCTGAGCGGATGAAATGTCAATAGACGGATGCTGGACGGATAGATAGGAAGCAAAACAGAGGCAGTGAGTACAGAATGGAAGCATCGCGTTAACCAACGGATGGCAAGTGTTTTTCTCCGTTTTACATCCTCTTTCCATCCGTTGGTGCAGTGTGACAGAGGCTTAAGCAAGGCATGGAATGCTGTGTGGAAAGCATAAAATCTTTAGAGAAATACAAAAACTAAAGTTTTATTCGAAATTGATCAAGTTAATGTTTTCCAACGTAATCTATATAGCCATTTTATCTAATTTAAATTAATTGCAACATTACTTTCATTCCTATGCTGACTGAATTTCTGCTAGTCAGAGGTGTGCACTGAATTAACTTTTTTTTTTTCTTAAAGCCACTTGCTGAACACCTTCCATGGCCAAAGTACATAGCTGAAGATGACCTTCTGCTCTTTGCCAATAGATTAAAGATTCTTCGCATCTTTGCTAAACTGAATAGATATTTAGACTTTCCTGCCAGTGATTGGTGGACTAAACTGCAGCTTCCTTCATTTCTTCTGAAACAGACTTCGAAGTTAATATATCTTTGTAAAGAATGTGAAATAGGCTGTTCTATGGATAAGTTAATAATGGCAATAGTAAAATCACCAGTTTGATCAACAGCTGATGGTTGATTGATGTTGACTGAAGAGTCTTAGTCACTTTCTTGTTTAAAATATTTAATATTTATTCATCTGTTGAATTCCATAAGAAAAATTATTTGTATTTAATATTTATGTATTCATAAAATATATATAGGTATCTTCTTAATGTTCTTTGTTGCATTAGAAAATATAAATATGAAGCAAACTTCAGTAAGAAAAATGAATTATATGCCATAGGATTCAATAACTATTCATAAAACTCTAGATTCATTTTGCTACGGTTAAAAAAATCATAAGCTTTTAAAGGCCATACTTATACTAACTTACATAATTCATCTGTAGTTTTGATTTCTCCATACCTTTTTAAGCAAGATAGTAAGTAAAACAGAATGGGTAGGCTGAGGAAGAAGATGCTCAAGCCAGTGGCTTGCATTTAGTTACAATCTGGATGGAATTAGATTTTACCAGCCACTGTCATGTTTTCAGATTACATCTAAGTTTTGTAAAAGCTGCTGAAAAAGATTTGTTGTTCCCACTGTCTGAAATCAAATCATCCAGTTGTTACTCAGATTCATCTCCATCTTTAGGGAAAATACCGAATGCATCTTTATTAAGTATAAAAGCAATAGAGGAGAAAAAGGTATCCTTTATATTAACAATGTTGCCTTGTTGATAAATAACCCTAGTCTTGATATATTAACAAAGTTTTATCAACTACACTTGGAGAAAACTATTTTCTAGGAAGTATGTTCCAGGGGCAGAAAATAAAACTTTCCATATACAATGCTGATGATATTTTGCAAAACGTAGAATACTTATCATAAAAAGGAAATACTCTTAGTGCAGCAATTAAATCATTCCAGAATCTCAAAATAATGAGCATGTACAATGTTCATGTGCAATAAAATTCTTCATGATCACTTGACCCCTATTTAATGACTTGTAATAGTTCTATTAGCATAGATAAATTCCAATTATGTATATATGTAGTGATGATTTCTCAATTTTATAGATGATTTTATTGAAGCACTTTCTATTGTTATTACTGTCATTCAATCAAGGCATTGTCTTACAAACAATTTTTTAGATAAAAATGGTATGTGAATTCTTGTTTATCTTCTGATCTCTCCTTTTCCTTTTATGAATTAATGGACTATTAGAAACAGATGTTTATAATAAATAATACCCTCCAAGGAGCAGACAAGAATTAAAACAATATAATTGAGCAATATGGTAAAACAGCAGCAAAAGTGGTAGGACATATAATTAAAGGGAAGCTGGGATGGCCGTCACTTATTTTCCATTTCTTTTCATCAAGTCTACCAAGAAATCTATATTAGTAAAGCACTACAAAAGTAAAATTATGCATCAAAATAAATACTTTATATTCTTATGGATGCTTCCCTAGATGTAAACTTCATTTAAATCAATGTGATTTATTTTTGAGTAGGACACACTAGTATGCAGTTTAGTGTAATTTTTAGAGGCTCTTTTTCATCCTAGTTTATTTTATCATCTATATATACTTAAAAACTGCTCAAAAGCAATTCTAAGGAAATTAACTAATAAAAGGAAATTATATGAATGAAAACATAAAATTGCAAAGGACACAACCATGAAAAAGTTCACTCCAAAATATGCCTATCAAGTAAGAAACTTGTCCTAAATGCTTTCTGAAGTTGTAGACCTAAATAAGCAGAACCAGATAGTGTAAATGGACCTTGTATAGAAGAGAATTCACAATCACAGAAATGGATAAATTGTCTCACATAGTTAATGCTACATTTCAGAGGCGCTAATCGGTAACTTAATTAATGCATCATGTTTTTTGAACAAAGAACTACAGAAAAGTTCTCATAGAAGTCTTGATTTTCATATGCCACTATTGCCAAGAGTGGTTAAGGCTGAAAAGCTACTTTTTTTGCTCATGGATTAGTTCACAAATTCAAGGTTTAAGTGAGATCCAGGGATATCCAAGTAATTTGAATTTATTCTTGTTGGAACTGTTCTGAAATTAAACAATCTGAATTAAGAGAAAAAAAATCAGAAAATGACTATTGAGCTTTTAACTCATTTTAAAGAAAAGGATTTAAATACATACCTACTTCAGGTGTTTGCAGATTTAATTTTTAAAAAAATGAACATAGATTTCAATTCTTTAAACCATATTCAAAAATACACTGGGAACAATTATGCAATTTATGACTATTACCAGTAGTTTCCAAAAGATCCACATGAAACAAACAGATTTACCACTGCATTCTCAATTTTAAAATACTTCATTGGGTAAACTACATAAATATTTACTTATTAGTTTACCTATCTTTGATTATTTTCGAATAACCAAATTATGGAGGAGGAAAGCCTCTCTTAATCAGAGCTGTACTTATCTAGTTTTCTGCACTGTAGATTGAACAACATACTGTTCTATAATCTGAAAAACTGTTGAAGGGAGAAGAGGCAGTAATTAGATCCGATTAATTCCATTTTATACATCATTTCATATTCCAAAGTTGGAATTGGCCACTGCTCAGTCAGTAGACTTACATGGCTTTATTTGACCTTTTCTCTTACATTTTATCAGCCTAGCAAACTCAGTCCTTATATCCTTGTGGTACAGTGAATACACAAATGGGTTTATCAGTGAATTGGTTTCTCCTAGAAGGAATAAAAAATCCCTCAACAGTGGGCTCAAATTGCAGGATTTACAGGTCGCTTTCACAATAGCAGTCCCATAAGGGCCCCAAAATACAATGAAGCAAACAATCAAAAAAGGATAGTCCTTAGAGCTTTGAAGTAACAGACATGAGCAGAGGGGATATCTGCATGCAAGCAAGAGCGCTGGATCTGCTTATGCTGTAGATAGGCAATGTAGGGATGAAAATGCCAAAACAGATTATGTGGAGGTAATCACTTTTGGCAGCAGACAGGAGCCCACAGTTACCTTTCAATTTGTTCTGCCGCAATCCAGAAGAAATAAGTGGCAAGTGTCCTACCAGATAACCCAGAGGACTACAAGAGAAAGGATTATACGTTTCTTGCTCATAAGGGAGGGATAATGAAGCAGCAGTTTCACTGCCAAATACTTGTCCAGAGAAACCAGGAGTAAGGTGAGAATAGAGCCTATACAAGGAGTAACACCCATGCAGATCCTTATAAGACAAAAAACCAAATTTGTATCAAACAGTGCATCTGTTGCATCATCCAAGGCGTCCCCAATGCACATCACACCCACAAGTAGATCAGCAGCTGCCAAGTTGAGGATGAAGACATAATTTCCGCTTGATCTCTTCTTCAACCGACACGACGATTAGATGATTAGCAGATGGAATAAATATACTTAAGATGACATGTAGCACTGCATAAATAGTTGACATCTTGTTTATTGTAAACTGATAAATATATTAGGCTTAGATACGCATTGCATATGCAATCTGTATCAAGTCTTCAGTAGTAAACATGCTTTCCAATCACCAAACTGTTTAGTCACAGCAAGAAGTGAAGACCTAGTAGCTACAATCCTCTGTGGACAGATGGTTTTCTTCAAACTGATGGTTAGTCTGTCGCAACATCTTTGTGGTCAGTTTGTTTCTCTTGCAAAAATGATACTCTTCCCTTTATAGAGAGGTATCTGAAGATATACGGAGGATCAAAGTTCTGCCAGTTAAAAGCTTCAGACAAAATCAACTAATTGGCTGAAATGGAAGGGACGCAAAAATAATCCGGAAGCAGATTTGTTCAATTTACAAAATTCTCTGGTGCAGAAAGATAAGGAAGAAGTTTTAACAAACAGACACTGCAGTCAGTTACCATTACACATCTAAAGGTGTGTGATTGTTGTCTTCTCCATGCATTAAAATGATCTTATGTGAGGAAGCAACCAATAGATAAAATGTCTCCACGGTGTCCCTAGCCTGTTGGATCATGGGAAAACTTAAGTTATTTCAGAGGTCCAAGAAAAGAAAATTTTTCCAGGTAAGAGGAATGGATATTGGACTTAAAATTGAAAAGTAAATTAAAAAACTATCACTGGAGCACAAGCTTTGTAGCTTGTCTGGGTTCTAGGGTATTGTTAAATGAATGATTGGGAAGATAACATTTTCTAGATTTTCTACATTTACAAGTAGTCCTCAATTGGGATGAAAAATTTATGTTGTGCTTTATTGCATTATAAGTCGAATTAGACCTGTTTGACTGTTTTTATAATGGTTATTAAGCAAATCACCATGGTTGTGAAGCTAATCACATGGTCATTCAACAACCCACATTGTCATTAAGTAAATCCAGCTTCCCAAGTGGATGTTTTTGTTGAAATGGGCAAAAATTTATAAACTGTGATCTCATGACTTCGGGATGCTGTAATCAGTTGTAAACACAAACCAGTTGCCAAGCACCCAAACTGCAATCACATCACCATCGGGATGGTATGCAATGTGATGATCGTAACTGCAAATGTATCCTTTGGCAGGTCCATCTGACACCCCTTATTGCACTTGTTGCCAGTGTGCTTCCATTTTTGATTCAAGTGCTCATTATTATAAATCTCTACCTGACATAAGGCTATTTGAGACTTGTATTCAGCAGCTTGTAAATAAAATATTTTTGAAGTGATAAAGTTAGAGTTAGAAAGTACTTCATGCAATGTGAAAAAATTTAAAATAAAATCTACTATTAGCCTATGTGATTCCAGATTCTAATCATCAGGACAAAAGTTTACAGTTGATCTATTAAATCCAGCCTTTTTTTAATAATGTGGACCTTGAGAATAAGCTAATAGATTGAAGGAACAGTGCAGAGTGGGGTGTATCAGAAGTTAATGTAAAACAGGATCTTTATTATGGAAAGTTACGGAAAGAAATGGCTGAGAAAGGTTTTTTTTTATACATGACAATATGGTGCAGAGAAAAGTGAATTGAGATAAAATTCCCTTGCCTGAAATGTACATATGAGCATTCTTTGGCTAGCAGAGATTATATAGTACAGTATTTCCCTGAAATAAAGAACACTACAAGCAGTCAAATAAAATATAAAAGATGTAGCATGTAAGTTGAAGATGCAACATAAAATATGTGTAAAACATTTTTCTCATGCCCCTCAAATAATAACCTATAAAATGAATCTTAATAACTATAAGCAAAGGGAAATACAATTGGAATTTACAGCACTTTTTAAATATTTTAATAGGATATAATGAGAAAAAACTTCCAAGTTTGAAGCAGAACAGATTTTTTTAGAAAAGACCCTAAATTATGCATTCTAATATGTAGTATAGTGTAGAGTTGTAATTGCAGGTATGTTCCAATCTCGGATGGCAAACCTCAGATAAAGAATGTTTCCAAGCAAATACAACTCAGACAAACAAAGTCACTAATCTATAGATAAGGGAGGATTAGAGAGGGAAGTAAACATAAACATATGTTAGACTTTAACTAGAGATAATTAATTGTATGGATTACTGTGCTGAACAGTAACAAAAGTTAAGCAGTAAGCAAAGTTAACCAATTATGGAGGATAACTAAAAATGTGTATTAATACAAGACTATACTCCAATAAAGATCATCATGATTCAGTTGTTCATGATCAAACAACTCGACTGCTTCATGACAACAAGTGGCGCAAGAACAGGGACCCTCTTATTTCGTCTGGCAAGGATTTGGTGCACCTTCAACCCTTTGTGGTTTCTTCAATCTTTTGGTTTCTGTAAGTATGGGGTCTTCGCTTTCTGAGGAACAAAGGAAGCATGTAGATGAATTAGGCTATTTGTTGAAGAAGAATACTGAGGTACCACAGAGAAATCTCTTAAGGTTGGTCCAAGAGATTGCAGCTCAGTGCCTATGGTACCCAGAAAAGGGGTCTTTAAAATTAACTGATTGGAAACGTATTGGGAAAACTTTGCATACTGAACCTCGAACAAAAATAGAAGTTTTACAGGTGTGGCATTTATGTAGGCATGCAATTGAAAAATTTGGTCACAATGAAGTTTCTCTTTTAACACCTCCACCTTCACGTTATCCTAATGCTGTCATTTGTCCCCCTTCTTCACCTGAATATATGTCTTCAATTCCCTCAGCTCCTGCAGATATAGGGCAAAAGCCTCCTGACTTTATTGTTCAGTCTTCTTTTCAGAAAATGGTAGAGACCTGTAAAAAGGATGCCTCTGTCTCAGGAACAGAGCTTGCAGAATTACTGTTTGTCCAGTACAATATCGTCCTGGTCAGGGGCCACAGCTTGGACTGCAAGTAGCAGAATGGGAGGGTCTGCCTTATCAGAGCTTGAGAGTTAAAAAAGGCAGTTACAAACAATGGGTGTGGCACCCAGCCAGAACCCAAACGTGCCTTTCCCATCACTCTGACTCCTCCAGCAGTCTCTCTCACTCCTTCCAGCCACAGCTGGTAGCGCTGGGATCAATTTAATCACTCAAGAGGAAATTGAGTTTAAATTTCCTATAGAAGCTAAAATAGTTCCACCTCAATTTAAAGGTCCTCTTCCTTCAGGATTAGTTGGCTTAATTTTGCCTCATTCTTCTGTACACAAAAAGGGCTGTTTTGTTGTGCCTGAGGTAATAAATTAAGATTACACTGGTATCCTCATGATTCAAATTTGGGTGAATCTTCCTCAAGTTCTTCCTTGTAATTCTTCTGTTGCTCAATTGCTTCTTCTTCCATATAAAATTCCATCTCCTGGTATAGGTAATTGTGAGGATGCAGGATTTGGATCAACTTCTTTATCTATAGGCTTACTTCATCAGCTGAACTCCTCTCGTCCTTTGTTAATGCTCTTCCTTAATAAGCAATCATTTCAAGGGTTATTGGATACTGAAGCCAATGTTACTGTCATCTCCTTTTTACAGTGGCCAAAAATGACAGTTTCTTCATTGTGGGGAATAGGAGGTTCTACAGCTGCTTGGCAGAGTGTTCAAAAAATTAATGTTACAACATCTGCTGGCAAGTCCTTTTTCCTACAACCATACATTCTAGATATTCATACTAATATTTGGGGCCATGATATCCTTTCTCTTCTTAATGCCCATTTGATTTTTGATGATGGCTCTTCCTCTTAAATGGCTCTGTTCTACGCTGGTTTGGGTGGAACAATGGTCATTATCAAGGGAAAAACTCACTGCTTTACAACAACTAGTTCAACAACAATAGGCTGCTGGTCATATAGAACCTTCTACTAGTCCTTGGAATACTCCTGTTTTTGTTATAAAAAAGAAAAATGGGAAATGGTGTTTCCTTCATGATTTAAATGTATCCAACCCATGGGTCCTTTACAATGTGGCCTACCAAATCCTAACTTAATTCCTAATTTTTATAAATGATTGGTAGTTGATCTTTTTTACCATACTTTTGCAGCCTCAAGACAAAGAAAAATTTACTGTCCTAGTTTTTAATAATAGCATGCCCACAAAACGATATCATTGGCGAGTGTTGCCTCAGGGAATGCTTAATTTCCCTACTTTGTCAATATTTCGTGGATAATGCCCTTCAACCCTTTTGGAATAAATTTCCTTCCTATTTAGTCTATCATTATATGGATGATATATTGATAGCAGCCCCAGATTTTGATAAATCTAAGTTGTTAAAAGAGTGAACAGATATTGTGGCAAAACAGGGATTGTATATAGCCTCAGACAAAATTCAAAAGGTAGAACCTTATACCTACTTAGGACATAGAATGTTGCACAATTCCTCTATTCCAATTCTTCCTGAATTACAAGTACAGAAATCATATACATTAGTACAATGGCAAAAATTACTTGGCATTATTAATTGGGCACGCCCATTTTTCTACATTACAACTGGTGATATGTTGCCCTTATTTCAGTTTTTGAAGGGAGAACAATCACCAGAAGATCTAATTGTATTAACTGATCTTCAAAGAACATGCCTTCAAGAAATATTGAATAAGTTTAAGCATCGATATGTGGACAGGATAACATGCTTAAACAATAGAACTTTGCTTAGCTATTCTTCCCACTATACCCTTACTCACGAGATGTCTTTATTCTGATGCATCTCCGCAAGTGGTCAACATTCATGAATGTTGTCAGCTACTCCGCCTAAAAACATTTATCCTTATCAATCAGCATTAGAGGAATTGATTATTAAAGGTCATAAACGAGCTTTACATCTTACAGGACACGATCTCATTAGCATAGGTTTCACTCGTACAAAAGTTGAACATGAGTATTTGATGATGATTTCAGAATCATATCAGATAGCCTTTTCTCAACATGTGGGAAACTTGTATTCTTTACCCAAGGATCCTAGAATAGTGATTACTACTTTAAATCCGGCCTTTTCTTCCATTTTTCTGCGAAATCCTATTTCTAAAGCTCTTAGTCTTTACTGTAAGAGTAACCTGGGGTCACGGTTACACCGCCATGGAAGATCCTCCTATTCGACAACCAGTGTGGGTTCCAGTGTGCTGTGTTCATCCACATCATGGCATGGCATCAGGGCCTTCACAACCCGATTCCGGATTTCAATTTTCATCTGAACACGGAAGTCCGTCTTCCAAGGTCAACGCGCCCACAACCCATCACTGGGGCCAGGTTAAATCTACTACATATCAAGCTCAACAACAACTGCAGCAGGCCTCATTACCTCAGACTCCTGAAAATCTTGCTGCTGCTGTTTTTGCTATTATTACTGCTAACTCTGTTACCATTTTACTTTGTATTTTCTTGTTTATGGTTAATGGTGTTTCTGCTCAAAATGACACTTCTGTGGTCCGTCTTAACCCTAATTTGTGGGTTCGTCATGCCCAATACATGTTTATGACCCATGGCACAAATATTACTTTATACTATGAACCCCCAATGGCATCTGGTCAAATTTCTTTTACCCCTAACTTGATCATGTCTTCTATATTTATTGTCTCACAACTACAATCTATTTCACACTCCTGGCTATTTTCTACTTAATCGTTTCTTAATTGTTTTCAATCTTCTTCTTAATCGTTTTCAATTGCGATACATTTATAAATCTTTGATTCCTCCATTTAAAATAAAAAACAAGGATATGTAGAGTTGTAATTGCGGGAATGTTCCAATATCGGATGGCAAACCTCAGATAAAGAATGTTTCCAAGCAAATACAACTCAGACAAACAAAGTCACTAATCTATGGATAAAGGAGGATTAGAGAGGGGAAGTAAACATATGTTAGACTTTAACTAGAGATAATTAATTGTATGGATTACTGTGCTGAACAGTAACAAAAGTTAAGCAGTAACCAAAGTTAACCAATGGAGGATAACTAAAAATGTGTATAAATGCAAGACTATATATACTCCAGTAAAGATCATCATGATTCAGTTGTTCATGATCAAACAACTCGACTGCCTCGTCATTATAACAGTATGGCATTTTAATATTACAATCTGAAAGTTAATAAAGCAAAGTTAAACTTAAGGAGATAAGAAATGATAAATTATAATAAAAATCAGCTGAAAAACTGTCTGTATGGAATTCTTAGCTCCCTAAACTCGAAGAATAGGGGAAACAAATACACAAGGATATACATTTGACAAATGGGGATTTTATAGCTGAGAAGCACAGATTTAGTTGACTGCCACTGTATGTCTTTAATTCTAACACTAAAGTATCCTCTATTCAAACAATATATCCATTAAATTCATGATTATTGCAGTTTCAGATTTTATGTCAGCCATTTTGAGATAGATATCACCAATCTTTTCATTAATGGCCACCAAAAGAGATGCAATAATAGCTCTGCAAACACTATTTAAAGGAGTCTGAACTTTTGGATTGTTTCAAAGCAATTAACACAGCTTTGTCAAGTTTTTATAGCTTGAAGCATTTGTTTTTAAAAGTAATCAGACAGCTTTTCACAATCAGTGTCTACTACAGATGCTACATTAGATCTTCACTTCTGGCCAGTAAGCACTAACATTTAGGTGGCAGGAGCAATAGGAGCTATAATGTATATATGGAAACCACTAGGTTGGTCAACTCTGCATCAGCATCTTGCAGAATTAGCAGCAGGTGGTTTTCAGGAATATATTTATGTATTTATTTCCTACTGGCAAAACTGAACAATGTGATGCCTTGCTCTAACATGCCAATCATGTACTTTAGAAATATCCTAACAAAATGTAAATGATATATATACTATTAAAATTCTCATGTTTTATAACTTCAACTGGGCAGAATTATGTATCACAGAGCACTTGTTGAATCATGGGCTCAAGGGGCTAAATTACAAAATGGGTATCAATCTGAAAAGATTTCCACAGGATTGAGATTTGGCAAATTTGTTGCTTCAGTGCTGCTATGCCGCCACCTGGAGGTTTGGTAGACCAGTTGCACCCCAGCCCTCCCGCTGGCTAATTAAGTCAATTCTTCCTTTGGCCACTGGAGATCAAGCAGAACAGTCCTTCCCTAGCCCTCCAGATACCAAGTAGACAAATCCCATTATCAACTGCTGGAGAGCAGTCAGCGCTGTCAAACTGGCAGGAAGTGAAAAGTCGCTCCCACTCCCAGAGTTTTTGACCTTGGTCGTTCTGTTTCTGTTTAGATATGGAAATATCTCTGAAACAATGAACCAACAGATCATGGGTTGTCTAGTATTATTTAAAATTTATAGCAATTTTATGAAAATAAAATTATGGAAACAAATCTTATATTTAGAATGTCAAATTCTTAATACAGTTAACATCGCCTAATTTAACATTTACATTCCAAAGTCACAAACTATAACACTATATCAGTACATGTAAATGTGGAATACTTTCAGAGTTATTTTTCAATGAGATTAAATCTCTCACACACAATAAATGTACATAAAAGTGAATTAAATGGGCCTAAGCCATATTGACTTAGGTTTTATTGAAATACAACAGTTTTGATATATAATAAAATATAAAGCTGATTATATAAAAAAAGCAGAGATTCTATTCTGATTGGCTACAGTGAAGTTAAGCTTTATGTATTTATTTATTTCTTCCCTGAGATGAGATTAAACAATTTGAAACAAGAGAAAAAGATATGTATTCTGAATGAAATAAACTATAGGAGTGGAATATTACACCAACCTAAATACATTACTATATATCCTATGATTAAACTAGCAATTTTCATAGCAATAACAATATATATATGATGCAGAAAATATGTAATTAGCTCAAAAGTTATGGTACACTAATTTTTAAAAATACACCCATTATGTATAAATGTATCACAGAAATATATGTTATATATATGCCAAGCAATACTTAATCCTGATTTTAAAACAAGACAAAAATCCCAAATGTATTTCAACCTAAGTTTTTATCACAGATAAAGAGTTTATAGTAGGCATCACATACACTGAAAAAAAAAAAAAAAACCAATAGGATGACAAAACACAACCATAATGAAATTTTCATCATAACTGACTGAATTAAGTAGATGTTGAAAAAAAACAATATATTATTGGAACTGTCTGATTTTCATAAAATTACTTGGAAGTCTGAAATGAGTTGGATCAATATACCCATCAAAATGTGTTATTATTATTTCTTTGTATATTTTAAAATATTTTTAATTAGTTCTTGTTCCATGCTGGTTGTTTGGATTTTTTTGATTAAGGAAGAATCTCAATCGTACTGCAATTTTACTGTCCCATTCAAAAACCCACTAAAAATACTGCAGACATATGGAAAAATAACTGCAAAAACAGTGAACACGTTTTCATTAATGTGTGATTTACTGCCACTCAATGTGTTTAGGTTTCAGAAATTTATTTTTGAAAACATAATTCTTTACAATCAAGAGTAATATTTGTAGCCCCAGATTGAAAGGAAGGGTCGTTGGGCACTCTGAGTTTGGTTGCTTTCTTGCAGACGTTTCATTACCGAAACTGATAAGATCATTAGTGCTAGCATGATAATGAAATGTCTGCAAGAAAACAACCAAGTTATCTGAGCATCAAGCTCAGAGAGCACCTCATAATGCTTCAACAATTTTGAAAAATTATAAAAAAACAACTTTTTACAAGGAATTAATTTTGTAATAAGATTAGAAACAAGTATCCGTAAAGCTTGTGCAACTATGCAAGAAGTCAGAACTAATAGTTACAATCCTACAGGCAGTCCTCAACTTACAACCATTCATTTAGGGACCATTCAAAGTTACAACACTGACAAAAGCGACTTGCTGCCATTTTTCAACCTATGAATGTTGCAGCATCCATGTGGCCATGTAATTAAAATTCAGATGCTTGGCAAGTGGCATTTATTTATGACAGTTGCAAAGTCTTGGGGTTATGTGATCACCTTTTGCGACCTTGTAAGCAAAGTCAATGAAGAAGCCAAATTTACTTCACAACTGTGGCAAGAAAGGTAATGAGGCACAATTCACTGAACAACTATCTTGCTGAGAAACAGAAATTTGGTGCTCAACTATGGTCATAATTCGAGGACTACCTGTAACTGATGTTTATCAAAGTAGGGCGATTGCAAAATGTCTATTCTATTCTTAAAAATCGGGGGGGGGGGGATCATGTCAATGCTTTTGCTTTGAAGATATCCTTTTGCAAGAAAAGCTTTATTTTCTCCCCCAAACTAATTTTGTCACACACGAGTTCTGAATGTTTCCTAATGTAAATTGATATTTGAGAGAAGGGGGAGTAAAAACCTGTTTTCTTCAGAAAATGTCACTGAACAATGTTAAATAATAAGATCACATTATACTTTGGAATAGGGAGACCAAATGTCAGCGTATAAAAGACAAACTTGAAAAAGTTCAGTGGCAACATACAATCTTAATTGGCAGCTTAAGGTTCCCAGATTTTGAGCTCAGGTGGTTAGATTTCCATGTTAAGTATGTTACATGCTTGTTATTCACCATCTTATTTATTGTTGACTGTGTATTTGTTACTTTGTTTTTAAGTTGTGAGCTGCCCAGAGTCATTTGGAGTTAGGTGGCATATAATGCAAATAACAATAACAATACTGAAATTATTGCATTGCCACAATGGAACTCTTCACCACCAACTTTTAAACTAAAAGTTCCTTTAATTACAATTATAGGTTAACCATAAGAGTAATAATTAACAAGCAAAATAGCAAGTTGTGCTCTCCTGGACTTCCAAATAAGACAATATAATTATAATTAACTTATCTGCCAGAAACAACAAGAGACAAATTTGAAATAGGTATCTAGGTGTTGTTTGCTATCAATAGAATTAGGTTGATCAGATATGGTTAGTACTTGTAGAACCAAATGAAAAGCCAAGAAAGTCACAAACAAGTTCCAAAATATACAATGGCAAACCATTTCAGTATCATCACAGAAAAATTACCATTGATTTATTGAATTAACACAAGGAAGATTTACCTGTGTAGAGGTTACAGTTATAGATGATTATTACTAGGACTTTAAACAGCCTGAAATTTGCATTTATTTATTTATTATCCTGTTTGGCAAAGAATTATAGAAGATCAAAATATCCAAATTTTAGATTGGCCTTAGATACTATCAAAGATTATACTATTTTTTTTCTTTTTGTGCTATTTTAGATGAATCTCAGTATAACAAAACTAATCTTAAAACATCTCCAAACAAGAACTCAAATAAACCTTAATATAAGAAGTTATGCAAATTCACAACTTAGCAAGTGAAATTAATCATGTCTGTATATTATATGCTTTCTGAATTCAAAACTGTTTATACTGAAAACCCAGATTTTGATTTTGGGGGGCAACATGCTGATTCTGTAAATTGCTTAGAGGGCTGTAAAGCACTGTGAAGCAGTATAAAAGTAAGTGCTATTGCTATATACGTGGAGGACATTATAGATGGAAAGTACAATCCTTTTTTCTACATTTTTAACCTTACTTGTTACTGCAAGTTACTCAAAAGGATAACATGGGAACAAATAGAGGCTGCAGCACACTTGAAAAAATTGTGACTGGAGCTAGAGTAGTTTAAAAAAAAAAACTTACTCAATGAAAACTTTTTCTTCAATGAATTAAAATTAAAAATTCACATAGTTCAAAAATATTTTTGTTCCTCAATGTCTGGTCTAAAAATATTATCCTTTAAGAAATTGGGATCACCTTTTGGATTCATATGAGAGTTTTGAGTACTGCCAAAGATTGTATAAGGGAGATTTAGGATATCCATAATGTATATGAAATTGCTTTTGCTTCTTTCTTCAATATATTATTCAGACAAGTTTATAAAGTGATTTAAGCTGATTTACTCACAGTAAATGAAATGTCTTTATTTAAATTAGTTTACTTAGTTCATATTTATGACAGCATAAAGGCCAACTACTTGATCATACAATTTGGGCCAGGAAACAAGACTTCAAATTGTTGAGAGAATCTGAACATCACCTGGTCTTCTGAAGTCATGACATAGAAGGTAGTTACTCTGCATATCATTTGTTTATACAATTTAGTTTTACAATGTACCATTCACTCAGCAATATACTCTGAAAATATACAAAACTTACATAACCAAATCAGTATTGTTCAGCAGCCATCAATTATCCAAACTAGTTTAAAAGACAGCCAGTATTTCTCAAGATTGATTTTAAATTACAAATATTCTATAAAGGCCACATAAAGCAAATCAGACTTTTTTTCAGGAAAATATTAGAATATTAACAAATTTTGCCACCTTAATAGACATGAATACAAAGAGTTAGATCAAGACTCCACTGGTTGCATTTAATCCACACTAAATTTAGTAGGTTTGAAATGCAACTTAGTCTGGATCTAATCAAAAGCAAAAATTTGTAATCAAGTAATACCTGTGTTTTTTTCTAAAACTGAACTGGCTAAATTACTTTAAAAAAACTATACAGTATTATTGCACTCCTTGAATGTGCAGTTCTTGGACACATACCAGCACTGAAAGGGATCTTGCATTAAGATTTTCAGAAGGTACAACATGAAGATAAGTAGATCATCCAGTCTGTACCAACAGCTTTCTGTCTTCAGTACAGACCTTCATTTATTTCATTCATGTTGCCTTTGGAAAGTATCACTTAATGTCTGAAAGCAGAATAAATCAAAACAGAAGTTACAAGATAGCCTCATAAAGTAAACTCAAAGAAAATCTCAACAAAGATATTCAATGATAAAGGATTAAAAATCCCCCCCAAAGTAGGGTTTCTCTGTAAGAAGACTCTACTTCAGTGCCCCCCAACTTTTTGGGCACCAGGGACCAGCTCCAGAGAGGGTGGTTTTTATGCAGACCAGGAGGTGTGGTTTCGTGCATTGCCTAGATCTCACACATGCGTGGATGGGGCTTCACTTGCTTGTGCGAACAAGTTCCTGACAGGCCACTAATCAGTGCCTGCCTGCAACATGGGGGTTAGGGATCTCTACTCTACTTCACTGCTTAAATATCCTAGATAGGTATAGAATATAGTCAGAAAGGAAAGATCTATTTCTAACTGTCAGCAAGTTCCAACTGCTCCTTCTTGATCAGCTAAATGTTTTAATATTAAGTTATTGTATGATACATATATGTATGTGTATATGTATAGACACACAGATATCAAGCAAATAAATCATTTTAAAAACTTACAAGAAGTGTTCAGTACTGATGAATGGGGCTATGATCTATGATGTGGCATTTGCTCCATATGCACATTCAGTTTCATTTCATTATCAAGGATTTGAACAAGCTGCTGCATGGAAGGAAGATGCCCAGACTCCAGCTTAGACCACACTGGGACATCTAAAAAGCATAAGAAAAAAAGGATAAAATATATAAGGTAATGGAACAGCTTTTATAGCTACCTATATTCCAAATACTTATGCAATCTATGGATACAAGCTTTTGGAATAAAAAAGTCAGGATATTCTGATTCCTTCTAAACTAAGCAAGAATTCCACAGTGCTGAAAAATCCACAGAAAATATAAACATTGCAATTCTGCAAACAAAATTTATTATCAGTAAGTGTGGAAGAAATAACACACATGCCATCAGTATTGTTGTTCTAATTACTCTGTAGTTAAGTATATCATTTATGAAGATTTGGGACATCAGTGAATATCTAAAGACTACAAATTCACATAGTTACTTCTGTGTTAATGATTCAAAACATTGAGAATAAAAAAAATAACATGCTTATTAATATGAAGGAAAACCAGTATTTATTCATGCTCTGATTTGATTTCAATTTCTTTCTAAAATCAAACAGTAAGACATAAATTCTCAGCCAACTTTAGCAGGGTCTTAAAAACACACGGCCATTTTTAAAACATTAGTTCAGGACAAAATACATACAAGACAAAAAACCTCCTGTTTCCTTATCTTCCAATCTGTGTCTTATATGGATGCCATTTTAAACTTAATGGAAGACAACAAATTATTGAAAATTTACCATTTAAAGTTATTTCAAATGCACCTGTTGACATACACTGGTTCTCAATCATGTTGCTCAGGAAGAAAACCATCATACAAGCATATACCTAAAAAGAACATTTATCACAGTTATTAAATCACACAATATATTTAAGAGTTATGTAATGAATTTGTGAGTTCCCCCAATTAAATTGATAACATTTTTTTTTAGCGTATGGCACGTTAGCCAGGGATCATCAAGGTGGTTGGCTGCCTTTGTGAAAGGATTTTTTTCAGGCAGTGTTATTTTTACCTGCAGGACACCTGAATGCCGGTAAGCATTTGAGGGAGGCCCCTTTCTTGTCCCGACATAGTTTATTCATTCATGGGAATCGAGCCGGCAACCTCAGTGGTGCACAGGCCCAATGTCTTACCACGTGAGCCACCGCAGCCCGCTATACATACTTCTTTATTATTCTTTAAGAGGTTTTATTGATTTGCTATTTTTATATAAGAAAAATCATTTATATTTAGAAAAAATACTTATGAATAACAATGGCAAAATCAAATTTTAAAAGAAAGATAATCTAAAAAGTGCAATGTATAAATACAGTTTGTGTGTATGTCTGTGTGTGTCTAATAAAAGCTCCATAAAACATTATAGTTTCACAATCTGCTAAATATTCTGCTTCAACCATAATAATACTTAATTAGCATTTGTTTAGTATTAGTCAAGGATGGGATTATATAAATCTTACCAAGATAGGTCTGAAAAAAATTTAGTCAAACATTATAAAAGTTCTTGAAAAATACATTTTCCTCAAAGAAAGTATAAACCCAGGGTCAAGTTATTAAATTTCAACCCATTCTTTATTCAATTACTTATTTTAAAGTGTTTCACAAATTCTAATTCTGAAGACAAATAGAATTTTAAACACTCTTATATCAACTAGATAGTAATGTTGCTTTTATTATTATTAATTTAAATTTATTAGCCTTCAAACTCCAATGGACTCTCCAAACTACTTATATCAATCAAAAGAATGTATTCTTTTTGGCATTTAAAAGGGCCAAATATTATCATGCCCATGTGAGAACCAATTTGCTGTGACAGTTAAAGACACAAGACCAGATGCCATGAGTCTAGTCCTGCTTTAGGCACAAAGCCAGCTGAGTGGCATTGGACTGGTCAGGGCCTCTCTCAGCTCGATGAAGAAAATAATGGCAAACCACTTCCAAAAAATATTGCCAAGAAACAGGGACTTGTCAAGTAGTCCCAAAAGTCAAAGACTAACACGAAGGCATACTGTATGTGTACATACACATACACATATACACACACAAAAATCTTACCTGTAGCAAAAAAAAAATATTTACGAGCCAAGAATTTTTTCATTCCTAAATGAGATGCCTTAGTTCTATTACTATGCTTGTAATGTTTTTAAAGTACATTCTGTTTCAAATCTTATGAGTAAGAGGATACTCAAGTAGTGTGGTTCAATTAAGTAAACAGTATAAAATCTGCTTCTAGCACAATTCAAAAATAAAATGCTATTAAGAAATTGTACCTTATTTTCTTGTCCCCACTGCCAGATACCTGGAGTTTGCATGCCAAATAAAGCAAAAGGATCCTTGCCAACAATAATGAAGCCTATTAGCACTAGTTTGAAGACTGACAAGAAAGATGCTATATGTCTGGTAGGAAAAAAAAAAGTAAGTTAATTACCAAAGTATTGATAGGGTAAAACTAAATTTAACTCATCTAAAGAAACAAAAGTTATGCCATGCCAATGTGAACACTAATGGATTTTGCTTTACAATATATCTGAAAAGTTGCACATAAACGTTGAAGAACAATGGCTGAATATTATTCTTTTAAAAATCTTTTTGATGTTCTTTGAACAGCTGTTTGCTGATATTTCATAACATTACAGAATTACATTTTGTAACATTGCAGAACTAGATATTTCCCATCCATTCAGGTAAGTTATTTAGCATATTTTAACTCAGAACTAACTTACCTATATATAGGTTGGGGAAGGTAGTTTTCTCCTTCAATGCGGATGTCTGGGTACCGCTGGCTAATAACCCGCATGTACTCTTCAAACACCCGCCTGTATCCTCAGGAAACACTGCACAGAAGTATTTTATCACAATTAGTAGTTGTATGATAGAGCATTTTATACATACATATACACACACAGTCCTCCCCTCCATCTCACTCTGATAAATTCAATGGTTTGGAAAAAGCTCTTCCCATAGAACTCTAAGACAAATAATAAGAAATATCGGCAACAGCCAACCTGAGAAAAACAAGAACCAATACCCCCCCCCCAAAAGTGTTTTACTAGTTAGGGTAGTAGTAGTGCTGAAAGTTCTCACCATAATACCAGTGATTTTGTTTAGAAAAATGCTTGAAATACAGATTTATAAAAACATTTCGCATGATTGTATTATGTTGGAAAATGTCTAATACTGGTGTACAATACTGTCTAATGCTGATATTTATGGTTTTATTGTTACATTAGTTTATACTATATTTTTACCATATGGTGTAGATATATACTATATAAAACTATCATTAACTCTAATTCCATCCAGTATGCTTTGACCTTTAAAATGTTAGCAAAAATGAATAGAATAGCAATTCAGCAAAATTATATATATTTTTGCAATACTATTTAGAATATAAAATTATTACTTTGTTGCTTCCACAGTTTCTCATTACAATTTGTTACAAAGCCTTTCCGTAACCGGTTTCTATATTACATTTGAATGTACAACAATCTCTGATACCATGATGAGAAACAATTGGAAAAATCAGAATAACAGCTTTGGTAGTAAACCAGTCTCTTTGATCCAATAATTAGCATAAAACAAAAAATCCATTTGTTATATAGTCTTCTGCTCAAATGCCTCCTTCCAAAAGTCTTCATCATAACTAAGGATATTGTAATCATGCAGTCTAGTTCAATAACTAGATAGATATCATCATTTCAAACAGTGTTCTGGAAGCCACATTTGAGTTCAAGAAGAAATTTTAGTTAATTATTATTAGTACTGCAATGTTGTACTTTTATTTCTTTGTTTCTCATTTGATTCTTGCCAAATACTGTACTTATTTTCATAATGTTAAAAGTCGTTTTCTGCTTTACAGTTGCTCTCATGGAGATTAACTTTTTTCAACAAACATTTTTAATAAAATTAATTTTAACCTATTTTTACATCAACTTATTTAGCGCTGTGAAAACCGAATTTATACCACAGTTCCTGAGCTTAATGTAGGAATTGTATAACATTATATATTTATAAACTTTATTAAATGCTGTTTTAAAAATAAAAACCTCAAAAGACTAACGTGAAATTGTTTTTTAAAATTATCTCCTGTTTTCCCACTTTAATTCCTATGTGTTTTGTTATGCTGATGTAACTCTGATTCATCAGAGACATAACAACGCTTGTTTAAAAATAGTAAAAAATAGTTACAAATATTCTTAATTCTGAAAGTTTCATAGAGGGAAAAAAAATCAAAAGATACTTAGGGCAAAACAAAAACTGAAATATCCTAAAATTTCAAAATCATAATCTTTAATCAAATTTAAGTGGAGATCCAGCATGTTTAGTTACATACTTGTAATTTGTAATGTTGAAATCTCATTTCTAAAAGTATGTACATGCATGATGTTGTAGATGACTTAAAATTTTAAAAGATATATTGTTAGTTCACGTTCACCTTTAACAATGATAAAAATTGTGCTATTTTAGAAATATTTTGCTAAAACTGATTGCTAAAAAATTCTTAGAATAGGGCCAAGGAACATTTCATCCAACAATATCTGGAGGATTATATCTCTAGCAGCCATCACATTTGGCTTTCCTTTCTCAGTTGTCTTCAAAGCTGTAGTTTAGCAAATCTAGGCAGCTTCTAGTATCCAATTCCAGGAAAACACTACACATAAATGAAATGGAATGGAATTAAATGTTTACTGAGAAGAATTCTCAGTCAGCTTTTTAGAATTATTCAATTGCTGTGTCAATTCTATGCATACAAACTCAGGAGTAAGCTCCAAGAGTCTGAATTGCCTACAGGTTTACTTTTACAGTTAGTGCAAAAGTTGTTCCCTTAATGAACAACCAATCTTATAACAAATATGAGGGTAAAAACGGATTTGAATAACCTGTATTTTATTGCTTCACTTCTAATAGACTGTTCCTTTATGTTGATTTAATTACTGAGCAAGGATTAAGATAACTTGCCTTTTATAAATTTACGGAAGGAAGGGTGACAGCTAGAAAAACAGATAAAAAGATGAGCGGAACCATCTACAAATTTTTCTACTATCCCAAGTTAACTGCTTTTTTCACTGTAAAGTCACAACACATACATTACCAGATCAAAGACAACACTGTCCTTTTCTCTACAATTTCTGAATTCCTACATTCCACATCCCCACTCCAATCAAAGAAATTCACAGTATGTTAATCACACTATAGGGCTTTCAATACTGCCAAGTTATATTACAGGTAGTCCTTGACTTATGACCACAACTGAACCCAAAATTTATGTTACTAAATGAGAAATTTGTGAAGTGAATTTTGCCACATTTTAGAATCTTTCTTGCCACATTAAGTGCATATGGCTTTGCTATTGACTTTGCTTGTCAGGTCACAAAAGATGATCACATGACTCCATGACACAACAACCACCACAAACATGAACCGGTTCTCAAACATCCAAATGTAAATCATATGACCATGAGGATGCTGCAATGATCATAAGTGTGAAAAATGGTCATTTTTTTCAGTGCCATTGTAATTTTGCATGGTCACTAAATGAACTGTTGTAAGTCAAAGACTACCTGCACTCATCTACCTTCAAGCTGGATGAAAATTACGCTGGCCTGATTTTGCTGTCCCACTGGCTCTATTGCCAGTGCCCAGAGTCACCTCCAACAAGAGGGTAACAAAATTTAACAATCTGACAGTTTATATACACCTTAGACAGCATCAGAATAAGAGGGAAAATACTATTTTAATATAAAACTGTTGCATGTGCTAAGGAAAAAGGCAAGCAATATGAAACAAAAAAGGTTATGGCATAAAATCCATATTAATGAATACTTTCCAGCATTATATATTACAAGTAATCCTCAATTTACAACTACAACTGAGCCCAAAATTTCTGTTCCTAAGCAAGGCAGGTAAGTAGTTTTTCCCCATTTTATGACCTTTCTTTCCACAGTTAAATGAATCACTGTGGTTATTAAGTTACGAACACGGTTGTTACGCGAATTTGGCTTCCCCATTGACTTTGCTTGTCAGAAAGGTACAAAAGGACATCATATGATTTTGGGACACTGCAACCATTATAAATACCAGTTGTCAACTCTCTGAAGTTTGATCACGTAACCACTGGGACACTGCAATACTTGCAGTGAAAAATCATTGTAAGTCCTTTTTTTCAGTGCTATTGTGACTTCGAATGGACACTAAATGAATAGGCATTCATTTAGTGTCCATTCGAAGTCACAACAGCACTGAAAAAAAGGGACTTACAATGATTTTTCACTGCGACTATTGCAGTGTCCCAGTGGTTACGTGTGGCACTTAGGACAGCAGTCCCAGTGACAAGTTAGGGACTACCTGGACTGCTCCCAACTCTGAAATAGAAAACACCAGCTCATGTTTTGCTGTTAACCACTTAAAGTTACCCCTCTGACTTTCAAGGCCTTCCAATTCTTAAGTAGCTGCCCAGTATTTATCTTATTCCAACATCACTTGGCACATCTCGTTCAGCATAATTTCAAAATAAATAAACCCAGTAATCTACAGAAATGTAAATAAAAGGCTAATGAGATCATTTAAAAACTGGATCTTGCCTGTTTAATATGCCGATTATGGATGTGGCAAGTTGGCCTTAGGTAGGAAGGAGAGTTTGCTTTGCCGACAATTCTTGGGGGGGGGGGGGGGAGGCAAAGATTCTAGTACTTCCTAACTATTACAATCCTGTATTTTTCTAGCCTCACAACTGCCTGCATCTTCACTCTATCCTGCCTACTCAGACTGTCTCCTTGCTGTTATTCTTAATATTAGCTGCAACCCAACACCGAAACGAGCAAGCCCCAGCCGGTTTCCCTCGGAAAGAGCCCAACCTGCAGAGCTGTGCATGCCGGTCATCGCCTCCTCTCAGGCACCGCCATCTCTCCGCCTCCTTTCCCCGCAGCCTCCAGAGCTTCAGGATCGACTCCCATCCTATCTACCCCGATTTCCTCCCCACCCGTCACTTCCACTTGGGTTGGTTCCCGCCGTGACATTTCTTGCCTCTTCCACCCACCAGCCTCGCCCGCGCTTTGCCCCACCATCCTCCGCCGCCTCCTTCACTCCGAGAGGAGGACGGAAATGAGGAAGCGGCGGCGGCGGGCCGGCTTTCGGCACGGGACTTGAACTTGGCTCCGGCTTTCGGTCGGGAAGCCGCGGGCATCCCAATAGGCCTCCGCACTCACCAGATCTGGAACTTGAGCAACGGCCCGGTGGCGTAGGCCATGCGTAGTTTCTTCCCAGGAGGCAGACCGCCTGGCTGAGCCCCAGCGCCGCTCAAGCCCACCGCCACCAGCAACAGCAGCGCCAGGGTCGGCTTCATCTTGCTCCCGCTGCTCTCTGGAGCCGGAACGTGTCCCCCCCACCCCCGCCGCCGCCGCCGCCGCCCCCCTGGGCCCGGGTGTGGAACGCTTCCGCCGCCCACTCCGTCGAAAGCGGTCAGGTCACGCGAGCTGGCGTCGTAATGCGCCTGCGCCGGAATGTACCTATCGCGAGCCCAAAGGGAAAGGCTGCTCCAACCGCCGCCGTCCTCCCCCTCCCCCCACCCCCACTCTTCCTCCTCAGGAAAAGGGAACGAGCGACCGGGCGCTGCTGTCGCTCAGGGAGGGTCGTAGGAGCCTCTCGCCTTCGCCTGAGGGGCGGTCAAAATACGCGGTGCAGGATGACCCTCTGCTGCAATTACAACGGAATTGAAATTGAATGCCACCGCGTCTGCCTCAGATATGGTACCGTGACAGTCGTTGTGTATAAAACTGGAGGTGTAATTCACAGTTGCTTTGCACGCTGGAGATCAACTTTACACGGGGGAGGGCGAGATGGAAGGAAGACCCACCTGCCGTGTTGGGCAGAGATGCTTGAACCATCGAGAGGCGAACTATCAATGGCTTTAGGTGTGTTTGAAATGAGGGGTCATCATGTGGGTGTTCCCATGAAGGGAATTGCTGTGGGAGAATTTGCAGTGGTAAGCATGGATCGTCCCAAAAAACATCTGGGCCGAATATGACCAGCAGGATGTTCTTTACAATCCCAGCTTTTTTAAAAATGTGTGTCATAAAGTGTCCCCCCCCCCCAAAAAAAAATAAAAGCTGGGGGTTTTCTTTTTTTTTAAATATGGAGTGCATAGGCCCATTGGAAATAAACCATACATAGTAAACCTGGAATTTTAGGGTTCATTGTTAGCATTTTAATAAAGGTGATATTAGCATTTTGGCATGACATCCATGCCACCTTTTGAAATACAGGAAACCGTGTTTTCCTTAAAGCCAAAATCATTTCTTTTATGGGCAATAAATAATCCTTTCAGCAGGAAAGGGAGCTTATTCTGGATGTCCTTGAACACACTTGCAAGTTTTAAGAAAGATACAAGCTCAACTGGAAAAAAAAGATTTAATGTAACCCATAAATTCACCACTTTTAGAATCAATGTTTTGCATTGTTCAGTTCTCACATTTAATCAATGTCTGATCAATTGCTTTCTCAGGTATATGTACTGAATGTATCATTTATTTCTGTACCCTATATTTATACCCTATATAAAGATTTGATCTCCCTTAATAAATACTTTTTATTAATTATTTAGTGTTTCATATTTTTGGGTGAGTAAAAAAAATCCCTTTGTAAAGGTAAAAATGTTTTTATCTCCCAAATTCAAGGATCAGGTCTTCAGCTCCATGCCAACTTGGGGTACCTGAATTTCAAAGCAACAAAATAACACTTAAAAAAAAACTGTCAGTTTCCAATTATTATTTTCTTTTATTTAAAATAATATTTGGGGCTGAGAAATTAATAGCTGCCGTATTTTCTCCTTCAACATTTTAGTCACTGAAGTTTTTTGGGAAACAGGCATGGCTGGCATAATACTATTTCTGAAGTTAAGAGAATATTATTCCATTTTCCAAAACTTGAAAATTAAGGCTTGGTGAAATTTGACATTCTTTTGAAGAATTATGCTACCAAAGGATCCCTGATTTGAAAGAATGGTTATTTCTGTTTTTAAACTATTATGAGTAGCAATTTGTGTTTATTTTATTAACACAGTGCTGTATATGTAAAACACTTCAACAGCAATACTAACAATACCTTTAAGGCACCCTAAGAACAACATCCTTTTCTCAACATTTTTTTCTATTTCCACCCCTAAAATGATTCTTCTTCTCTGTCCATCATTGGATGTTGGTGATCATATTGGTAATCTTGTTTTTATCAACGGACGCATGAAAAAATGTAGAGTTTTGCCCAAATCAGTTCCTTAGATTTTGAAGCCATGATGTTCTCCCGCCTGGATCTCATTTGCCTTCAATCTTTCCTTAGAGGAAATGATTGAATTGGAATTATATGGTCATTAATGAAATTGGGACTAAGACTACATTGATTGCTAAAATGCAATTCTAAGGTTATGCTGAATAGTTTTGCTAATTGAAGACTGTTAATTTGTCCATAACGTGTAATAAGAGCCATTGTGGAACAAATTTATATCTAGCAGTGAAGCCTATTGCATGTTTCTGGACTGCCTCCAGATAAAGAAATTGGCTATTTAAAATTTAGTATGATTCAAACATTTTTATCTCAATTTTTACACAACAAAACTCCCAGATCTGTTCTCAAAGATTAAGCCCAGTAATCGTGCTGTCATCCATTTTAATTTGAGACATATAACATAACTTCCACCAAGTTCTTACTAACATTATTTCTAATAGAAAAGAGTAAAACAATTCTCTGAACAAAATATAGACGGAAAAGAATATTTCTTCTGGATAGGAGCAAAGGGATCGTGCAACTTTTTTATTTCCATATGAATGATCTCTTACCAAAAAGTAAGGTTAAAAATGGATTATTGTTAATCTTTGAAGGACATTGTTATTTCAACATGTATATCAGACCAAATAATAGCTAACATTGTAGATTGGACAATGCATCTTGCTTTATTTTAGAAAGGGCAGTTTGTAGGGTTTAGCTGTGTAACTTACTCAAAAATTCAGGTACTGTTCGGATACTTCTGAGCTTAGACATCTGCCTGCCACATGGGGGACTAAAAATATTCTTTTTCAAAATAGAAAGGTAAAGTTTTGATTACTATCACAGGTATATTTTATTTTAGATGAAATTCTCTTACAACTCTAATGCTGCAATCTGCTAGTTATCCTCATCTCTATACCCCAGTAGCTGTGCTACAGTGTACTAGCAAATGTCTTTTTTCCTCAGAAAGATTCTAGATTTTTAAAAGCACATTTCTCTAGACTATCCCAGCTATAAGAAAAAAATATTCTTATTGTGATCTTCTGGATTCATCATAAGTAACACAGTTGCATAATTAGTCTCCAAGGAATCCTGCTTCAAAAATAATGATCCTCCTGAGTGTCACTGCAAGATACCAGTCTGTTATTAAACATAAAAATAAGAGTA
This sequence comes from Laticauda colubrina, assembly GCA_015471245.1. Lineage (NCBI taxonomy): Eukaryota > Metazoa > Chordata > Lepidosauria > Squamata > Elapidae > Laticauda > Laticauda colubrina. Next base: position 29,449,260 of record BLBF01000040.1, read on the forward strand.
ATCAATGAGGATGCCAAACTGTCCACACTGTATTTTTGAATCACAATTTTCCTTACATACCATTTCTTGCTGGAACTAGGAATGTAGTAGAAGCTGCAGCACCCAAAGAAATGGACCTCACATACAGGAGAATTGAGGTGTTATTTAAGTTTATTTGAGCTCTGCAAATGGGGAAAATCAAAATAGAAAAGTTGTGTGGCTATTAAATTTGAATAAATAAATAAAGATGACTGCATTGGCACAATATGGGCTAATCATTTTATAGTGGAGAATATTTACATGGATTATTTTTTTCAGCCCATTTCCTCTCTGTCAAGCTCAAAAGAGCATCAGTGAGAGCTGACGTTTGCAATATTTTTCATCAGAATTAAGAAAAGAACAGTATGGTAAGCCCTTCTAATCATAGAGAGTCCTTGACTTGCAACTGGTCATTTTGCAACCATTAAAAGTTATGATAGACGTCCCCAGAATTATTATCACTCCTTGATGAAGGTTAAGGTGCCTAAGCAGGTGGTGCAATCTTTTCAGTGATGGCTCTCCAGAGCCATTTCCAAGGGTCTGTCCTACAAGATGGAGGACAGACTCATCCTCATAATCGATGTCAGTTTATCAGGAAGAGCAAGGGTCCGCAACCACCGGTCCCCAGACTGGTACCAGTCGGTGGATCATTTTGTACTGGGTCGCAAAGCTTGGGCGCTGCCATCTTGTTTCGACAGCGCTTCCGGGTTTTCAGTTGCTTCCAGGTTTTCGGTTGGAAAGCGGCATTTGGGTGCTGAAGGAATCCTCGCGCCTTAGTTTCATTGAAGAAGGGGGGCGGTTTTGAACGAAGAGCCGTCCCGATGGCGGTGGACTCTCGTGTTACTCAGGTACCGGTCCGTGGAAGAATGAATAATCGTGAAACCGGTCCCTGGTACAAAAAAGGTTGGGGACCGCTGAGGTAGAGGAGCTCATCTGGCTTCTCACATGGCTCAGGGCATATGGTCGACTGAGGAATAAACACACAATATAAATTGGCTGGAACTTAGGGCTGTCCATTTAGCTCTCAGAAAGTTTAGTCAACAGGTCTCTGGCATACATGTCCTTGTCATGACAGACAATGTAGCCACCAAAGCCCATATTAACAGGCAGGGAGGCACCAGGTCCAAATCCCTTATGACAGAAGCTCAGGCTTTGGGTAGATGGGCAGAGCATCACCTCCTAAACATATGGGCTGAGCATATTTCTGGCACAGATAACGTGCAGATTGACTGGCTCAGCAGAGCTACGATTGACCACACGGAATGGAGGCTGCACTCTTCCCTCTTTCCACAGATTACTCAGAGATTCGGACTTCTGCTGGTGGATTTGTTTGCTTTGCCACTCAATGCACGGTTACCAAAATGTTTTAGTAGATTTGTCACCCTGGGGCTGAAGGAACCAACACTCTCCATAGCATGTGGCTACATGCCTTTCCTCCATTGCCTTTGCTGCCGACCATAGTACAGAAAATTTTGGCAGAAACAGTTGAAATTGTTTTAGTCGGCGCCTTTGGTTTGCAGACTTAATGGGTCTCTCAAAAGTGTTCACCACCATAAGAGAGGTATATAGCATTTAAAGTGTAAATATGTCTTATATTTCAGGATTCAGGTAATCTTCAACTTGCAACCACAAATGAGCCAAAATTTCTGTTACTAAGTGAGACAGATGTTAAGCCCATGTCACACTGAACCAACGGATGCAAAGAGGATGTAAAACGGACAAAAAAGCTTGCCATCCGTTGGAAAATGCGATGTACTCACTGCCTCCGTTTTGCTTCCTCTCTATCCGTCCAGCATCCGTTTATGGACGTTTCATCCGCTCCAAATGTTTTGGGCTGCCCAAAACTTTTGTGTGGAAAATGTATCCAGTTCGTCCGTTCTGCATCCGCTACGCATCCGTTACACATCCGTTACGCATCCGCTATATCCGCTAGGCATCTGCTGCGCATCCGCGCAACTCGCATCCGCTCGGACGCAGGGAGGAAGTGGAATGGACGCAGAACGGATGCAGAACGGATGCAGAACGGATGCAGCATGGAAACAAAGCGTTTAAAACGGAAAAAACGTTCGCAGAGGGGACCTATCTCGGATATTAAGGATGTCTGCAGGATGCCTAGAGGATGCCTAGAGGATGCCTAGAGGATGCAAAGGGATACCTATACTGCCTATAAAAAGGGGGAGCAACTCGTCTGCATCGCACTTTCAGACCAGCAGGCCAGCGGTGCAGACCTCTGCAGCCTTCATCTGACTCTTCCTCTTCCACAGCATCCAGTCATGTCCACCGTGGATTGTGCCAAAGTCCTTTCGGCAGCCACCATCCTTCTGCAACAGTGCGAAACCGTCTACAGGCTCTGTGCACTCTACTACGGGAAGAAAAGGAGGCACCCAAAAAAAGTCTGGGTCCAAAGATGGTTCGCCAGAAGAGCAGAGGACGGACTGTACAACAAGCTGATGGTGGAGCTCAGGAGCGAAGACACTCGGGCGTTCCAGAACTTCATGAGGATGCCTCCAGCCATGTTTGACGAACTTGTGCAGCGGCTGACACCCAGGTTGACCAAGACAAACACCAACTTCCGGCCCAGCCTGGAACCTGGGCTCAAGGTGGCACTCACTCTGCGCCACCTGGCCTCAGGGACCACCTACAGGAGCATGCAGTACGGCTGGAGGGTGCCACCAAACACCATCAGCATTGTGGTCAGAGAAGTGGTGCAGGCCATCATCGAAGAATACAAGGAGGAGCTCCTCCAGTACCCCTCCACTGAAGAAGGATGGAAGAAAGTTGCAGAGCAGTGGTATCAGAAGTGGAACTTCCCCCACACCGTTGGAGCCATCGATGGCAAGCACGTGGCCTGCAAAGCTCCAGCCAATTCGGGATCCACTTATCACAACTACAAGGGCTTCTTCAGCATCATCCTCTTCACCATGGTCGATGCAGACTACAAGTTCATGTACATCGATGCTTCAGGCAACGGGTCATCTTCAGATGCCCAGGTATACAACGCCAGTGACCACAAGGAGGGGCTGGAAGGCAACCTCATGGTGGGCTTCACAGATCCAGACCCGCTGCCCAACGACAAGCAAGATGTGCCCTACTTCATCGTGGGGGATGATGCCTTCTCCCTCACAACCTACCTCATGAAGCCCTACACCTCCAAATACCTCACCCATGAAGAGAGGATCTTCAACTACAGGCTGTTCAGGGCAAGGCGGGTGGTGGAGAATGCCTTTGGCATCCTGGCCAACAGGTTCCAGGTACTTCTCACCAACATGCAGCATAGCCCAGAGACCATGAGGAGGATCGTGGAAGCTTGCTGCATCCTGCACAATCTCATGCGCACCCGCTACCCAGTGTTGCAGAACAGGCTCGTGGACCTCCAACAAGGCAATGGGGACATGGAGCCTGGGGAATGGAGGCAAGGGCGAAACCTGATAGACACTGAGGATGTGCAAGGCCGCAACAGAGCCTCACGTGAGGCGAAGAAGCAGCGCAACCTCCTGAAACACTGGTGAAACTCCCCAGCTGGAGCAGCGGAGTGGCAAGACAGGATGGTAGATGCTTAATGGATGCTTCCTTCAGCCTGTCTCATCACACGGATGAGATTGAGCCATGTATGTTTGGTTGGCCTACAAAGAACAGGGCGTTTAATAAAGAGTTGTGTTTATGTTGACATGTGTGGATGATTGATTATATCTTTATTGATAATAAAGGGGCATAGGTGTGGCACCTGGGAGGGTGGACCATACAGTCCCACTATGCTTGCACTGGAGGTTTATCTATCCCACTGCTATCCTAACCCATCCCACAGCTATTACCCATCCCACAGGTATCCTAACCCATCCCAAAGCTATTCTTACCCATTCCACAAGCATGCAAAGGCTTAAACCATTTCTAAAAGTTTCCACCAAGACTTTATTGAAAAAAAGAAATGAAGCAAGTGTGTGAATCATAAATAGACTTTTTTAACAACAAGCTATAAGACAAAAATGAGTCTCTGGCACTCCTCTTGGTCGCTCAGTCTCATGGGTGAAGGGTCCAGGTGCTGTGGAGGTGGCTGGTGCTGGAGTGCTTTTCATCAGCTCCTCCAGAAGCAGAAGCAGCGGAAGCCCCAGCCCCAGAAGAGCGAGCCCGTGCTGCAGAAGCCCCAGCAGAACCAGAGTGAGGGCCAGGGGGCGGGATGGTAGCCCTATCCCTCTTGCCAGGGCTGGCAGCAGATGGCTGAGGCTTGCTGTGCTTCCGCATGGCTGTGGGGTTGCTGGCTGGCAGGAACCAAGGCTGGCACCAAGGCTGGCAGGAAGGCTGGCAGGAAGGCTGGGAGGAAGGCACCAAGGCTGGCAGGCAGGCAGGCACCAAGGCTGACAGGAAGGCTGGCAGGCAGGCAGGCACCAAGGCTGGCAGGCAGACATGAACCAAGGCTGGCAGGAAGGCAGGCAGCAAGGCTGGCAGGCAGACCGGCTGGCAGCAAGGCTTGCAGGCAGGCTGGCACCAAGGCTGGCACCAAGGCTTGCAGGCAGACATTCAGGCAGGGCAGGCAAGGCAGCCAATCCGTCCGGCAGCAGGTCTTTCCTCTGAATGGCGACCTGCTTCCGAGCTGCTTCTGTTATATCCGCGGGGCTGACACAATGCATCCTCCCCGCATGCGCAATTAACGCCAGGCATCCATTAGGCTTCCGCTGTGCATCCACTGTGCATCCACTGTGCATCCGCTTCATCCGTTCCACGTCCGTTCTGCATCCGCTGTATCCGTTCCACGTCTGCTTTGCTGCGGCCCCACAGAAGCCCTGCGGATGCGCCATCCGCTCCCATCTGCTTCCATCCGCTGGGCTTCCGTTCCGCATCCGATTTGCATCCGCCCTGCGTCCTCCCCGCGTCCGTGTTATCCACTCCGGTTATGCAAATTTTTGCCTCTTTTGAGAGCGGATAACAACGGACGGAATATTTTGCTCGTCCGTTGTGTCCTTTTTGCATCCGTTGAGCAGTGTGACATGGACTTTAAGTAATTTTTGGCCCATTTTACAATCTTTCTTGTCAGAGTTATTAAGTGAATCACCACAGTTATTAAATTAGTAATGAAGTTATTAAATGAATCTGACTTCCCCATTGCTTTTTATCAGAAAGTTGGAAAAGGTGATCACATGAGATTGCGGCCATCATAAATGTGTATTTGCAAAGATCTGAATTTTGATCATGTGACCATGGGGATGCTGCAATGGTTGTGTGAAAAATGATCATAAGTCATTATTTTCACTGCCATTGTAACTTTGAACAGTCACTAAATGAATGGTTGTTATTTGAGGACTACCTCTACTTCCTCTTAGATGAGTTTTTCAAGTGGATGTTTATGGTATGATCTGGTAGTTGTATTGTTCCTTTAAAAATAGAATTCCAGCTAGATGAAATGTTCATTTCGTTCCTCTCAGACTATTTAATTGATTTAGGGATTTGCAAAAAAAGGACTACTACAAATTGCTGAAAGCTTTGACTCCAGGATGATATAAATCAAATAATTTATCTGAAAATGAAAAGCTGTTTTTTTAAAAATGATGCATATATTAAATATATTGTGAAATAATAAATGCCATACTGCTATTGGTAACTTTGCAAATTATTACAAATTCCAGCAAATCAAAACATCCCCTTCCCTAATTACCTTCCCATGAACTGAGAAACAATCAACTCTGTCAGTGCAGTCATAAAATGCATAGCAGGTCAAGAAAAATAAAGCTTAAAAGAAGCTCAAGCAGACTTTGGGAAGTAAAAGGAACATAAGATAGACCCATAAAAGTAAGTCTAGAAACTTTGTAGAATACTGCCCTTGTTCTTTCAATAATTACTTCACTGACCTTACTAAACATGTTATGCTATGAACCAATTTAATGTAAATCTATTTTTGTAATTATTTGTATAATCTAATGAGCAAAATTCTATAAGTATATGGGCTTCATCCCTACAAATGCAGATTTGATTATATTGCCTCTGGTATGATGGTACACAGTCAGTGTTGATCTGATCTCTGCTTATAAACAAACTTTAATGGAAAATACCAAGTTGATGTGTTTTGATTTACCTCCTAAAGCAGTGGTCCCCAACCTTTTTTGTACCAGGGACCAGTTTCACGCAGAAACACTTTTTCAAGGACCGGCAAAATCAATTCTTCCCCAATAGTAAAGGGCTTCTTAGCTTCAGCTAATATAAAATATATATTTTAATCACGATTATTCATTCTTTGTGGCCCGGTACAAAATGATCCACGGACTGGTACCGTTCCGGGGCCCAGTCGTTGGGGACGCCTGTCCTAAAGAGTACATCATCCAGCATGATGTCATAATGCTAATGATGATGTGTGGGGTTTTATGTCATTAGAAATGATATCATTACACAAATAATGGACAGAAAAGAAAGTCCAAGGTACTGTGGAACAGTCTGCAATAATCCCAATCTAGTGGAAAAATCTTAACGTTAAAAGAATTGGTTCAAACACTGGCATGTGTATATCGCAAGACATTCATGCCTATTTTCTATGGCACACTTGGTTGCACAAAGACAATGTGTGGGAGAACTCTTGGGACTTTTGCTAGCTGCTTTTCCTGCCATTCAGGTTTAGGAAGTGCTTTCTCCTTGATTTCATTAAAAAAACATTCTTACAGCTGAGTGTTTCATTTCCTGTGCTGACAGGAAACAACTACGCTATACCATTACTGTGATGAATACTGTATAAACAAACAAAATCTGAACTGGACAGGATCAGGTATGTCAGGGATATGAGAATTTACTACAACAAACTATGTTTCAGCAACCTGTGCAGGACATTACAAGGATAATCCTATCCTTTGCAAATGGACCAGTCTCATCCTCCTAGAGACAAAAGGCATGGGGTATTAACAACAATAGCACTTAGACTTATATACCGCTTCAGTGCTTTACAGCCCTCTCTAAGCAGTTGAGAGAGTCAGCATATTGCCCCCAACAATCTGGGTCCTCATTTTACCAACTTTGGAAGGATGGAAGGTTGAGTCAATCTTGAACCACTCAGAATCAAATCCCTGAAATGAGCGGTGAGTTAGCCCTGCACTACTGCCTTCTAACCACTGCACCACAACAGCTCTTAACCCAAAAACATCAATATCAAATGGCAAAATATAATAGCCATATACAAAAGATGGGAGGACCAGAATTCAGAACAGAACAGAATCCAACTGAATTTGTATTTCAGAAAAGGTGAATTAAGCAATTAAGGTGACATGATCTGAATAAAAAACAACAACCAGCAAAAGTGAAGAAAAGTTTAGCTTATAGTAGTGTGAAAGCTAATCTACTAACAGCCCTTTGTCGTGATCTATAACATCGAGTGTAAAATGTGAGGGGAGCTGTTTAAAAGTTATGAGAAAGTCTATCTCATTTGCAAATGATAAAGCAATTGCTCGACTTTTCCACTAGAGGGCATTTAAAGCATTTGTTTCTTTTTCCTGTGTATCTGCCATGTGATCTTATTTTGTAATAACTTAGCAAAATACCAAAATGCAAGGTCGGAAGAGATCTTAGAGATCACCTAGATGACTCCCATCCCGAGTGCTGCTACTACAATTAGTGCCACTGATAGACATCCAGCCTGTTAAATGATTCCAGAGTGTATTACCTCACACAGTAGTCAGTTCTAAGGTGAGCAGCTGTTACTTTGAGGACATTTTTCCCAATGCAAGACCAAAATGAATTTCCTTGCATTTAAACCCCATTATTTCTTTATCAGGCTTTAGGAACAATCTGAATGAAACAAAAGAAAAGTATAAAAAGAAGTTCTAAGACATTACTTGACGGGCTTAAAGATAAAGATTGTTAACCGTAAAAGAAATATAAAGTTGATTTATATGATGGTTAAACTAGATTTATAGTTTAACCATCTTAATAGTCTGTTGCTGACCAAGACTGAATGACAAGACTTTAAGGATATATATATATTTTCTATATTTTTCCAATTTTGGGGGGGAGAAGCAGTGGTGGATAAACATAAGGATATCCATCGGTATACTATTGTTTCTCTCCATTTCTTATTTTTTTATATGTTTCCTACATTGCAAATATATTGAACAAAATTTGCTAAACTAAGAACTTTAACTAAAAAATAGTATTTGGATACAAGCCAAGAGTTACAATCAAACTTGAAAATTAAATGTAACCTAGAAAGTTGCAGTGAAGTAGGGAAGCAAATCAATATATTGCAAACTGGAAGAAGCTGCCACTAGAAGTAAATTAACTCCAGTGCTTATGAATACATTTACATAAGATTGTAGCTGAAGGAAATAATGTTATTCATTACCTATATACTAGTTTGTATAGCTATTGTTTTCTTACTAAAGTTAATAAATTTGTTCTTGTATGCATATAAATAGAGATAAATATTTTTATTAGATTGAGGAAATGTGGAAGTTCACTTTACAGGTCACCTGATGACTGAAGAATTGGCAAAAGGCTGGTTTAAATTGAATTTAATGGAAGCTGAAGAGATCCTGCTGGAAGATCCTCCTTGTGAATCAGCATCTCAACTTAAGACGAGGGAGTGTACTTCTTTAAAACACATAAACACTTATTTCTTCTGGTTTTATAATATCAAGTGATGGTAACCTGTTAATGAAATATTTTGTTCCTGAATGTCCAATCCCTTTTTCTTATTTGTTGTAGGAAAAGGCTCTTACATTATAGGAAACTGATTTCACCAAAAACATATATATACATATATACATAAATACACACACGCGTATATGTATGTATGTCTCTGTGTGTATATATAAAACCTGTTTTTAAGACCTATGATAAGGAAATGATGAAATAGCTATTGCAACATCACAACCAAACCACAGTATGTAAATCACATGGTTTGCTGCTTGAATTGCAAACTTGTACATATATATGTGCCAAATTTTAAGTCTGTTTTAAAAGCAACATACATCAGGGTTATATCTTGAACTTAGCATTTACCGAAAACAGATGTTCCAACATATTTTATTTTGTATTTTAGCAATACTGTTTTGGAATCAAAGCAACTGGTTTACTTCTAAATTATAATTATTTTACATTTTTTCAGATGGTAGGCAGAAAAAAAGTTAATCTATTTGGGAAGTAATAAAAGTAAGCATTTTAATTATTTATTTTCAAATGAATCCATAGAAGAAAATTGTGATTTTAATTTTCTGCAGCTCAAACACCCAGTTCCAAGTCTTCCAATTCTTTTAGAAGGGTAGCCTCTTTCTGAATTTTCTCCATCTACAATATAGACATAAGACAATCTTACTTAGTACACATAATGAAACTTAATATAAAGTATAATCAATAATTTACAAATGTATCAGATTTAAGACTGCCTGTTTTCCAGATTCTTTCTATGTTCTCCCATGTATTCAGATATGATAAATGAAGCCTCTATGCTGCCTGAAATAAAACAATGAAGCTAGTATTTAACTTAACAGATAACAGATAATCAGAGTTGGAAGGGACCTTGTAGGTCATCTAGTACAGCCCCTCACCCAAGCAGAAGACCCTACACCATTTCTGACAAATGGCAGTCCAATCTCTTCTTGAAAGTCTCAAGTGCCATAAAGTGAACTTAATGTATGTGAAATTGGGAAAGGGAAAGGGACTAACAGTTTCTTTGAAATTTATGTGAAACAGATCACATAAATAAAATAAGTCCTTTCTTATCAAATACCCAGTTTCATTTATAATTATCACAAGTCACTAGCACTGGCCTGTTTGCTTTCATGCCAATGACAAGAAACTGCTATCTGCTTAAGAAGCAAAAGAAACTCTTTACAATGAAACTGATTAGAATCTTGTCAAGTTAAGAAGCAAAAGCTGCTAGCTGGCTAATTGTTTACAAAGCAAGGCTTTGTAATAGATTTTCAGAATTCAGGTGATATACAAATTATAAACAACTCTGTTATCTTAAGAATATGATAAGCATACCTGGTTTTTCTCTAGCTGTTTACCTGCAGCAGCTTGATCTTTTAGCTGTTCAATCGCCTTGAGTTTCTGTAATTGAGAAAACATGGTTAAAAGCAGGGCAGGAACAACAAATTTAATTTGTTTTCTGTGTTGCATGCACATATGTGAAGGATCTTATGTATTTTTTACTGAGCTGAAAGAGAATCTTCCAAGTTACCAATGTCTTTATATTCCTTTCCAATATACACTATACTAAAAAAAGATTTCAATTGGTTTAATGTAAAGCAGATTCTTAAGTTCCAAGAAAATAATATCCAAACTTTTTATCTCTCTTCTTTGGTTGCACAGACATGCATAAGACTTACATATAACATAGAACTCTTTAATTTCGGTTTACTCCCATTTTTGTATCTACAGCATCCAAACTAGTCAAAATGCAGAATTTGGCTAGCACATTTTTTGCAGTTTGGGGACAATATGGAATTTTTATTAGGCTTATACCAAGTTTGGCCCTCGGCACTATCTCAATTCAAAATATCCAGGCCTGTCAGTTTAGTCCTACCCAAACCAGTGCCTTTACCACAGCTATACCCTTATGGCTCTGAGAAGGTAAGACAGATAAAAATGATGACAATAATAGCAAAAGTACACTTCCTGTTTCCCACGCCAAAAAAAGGGCTGGATCTCCTAGCTTAGTATGCTTTGTGAATTAAATTGCTGAAGTTTGTAAACCAGTGAATCTACAGGAATGGAGGGAGTTCAAAAAATTCAAGATGGCAATCATAATGACAATTTTGGAGGCCACCTTTTTGATGCTGAATACTTGGAAGTCTTTGGATGCTGTACGCAAATTTTCAGAGGCCACATGTGGTCCTAGGGCCTCATATAATGTACCTTGGACATGTAGCTCCAGCTGTCACAATAGTAAGAAAAAGTAAAACAAAGATAACTAATACTATTGCTCAACAAAAGGAAATGGGGAAAGAATCTATCAATAGCTTTTGTTAGGAAAAACTTCTTACCTTTTTAAGATTTTTAATCTTTTTCTCCAATTCAGGATCTCCTGATATTTCAGAAGATATTGTATTGCTCGATTCATTTTGTACTGGAGGAGATGGAGTGATTTCCTGGTCCCCTTTAGCTCTCGCCTCCTTTAATGAAATGTATCATTAGTTAAGATGACTTTTAAATGAAACCATTCTAGGCAGTAATTTTATTATTAAGATGTTTTGAGTTCTCTGGAATTTTTAAGTTTGGCTTATGTGATAGTGAAAGAGAGGAGACTTCGATCCTAATACAAAATTCTGTGCAGAATCCTACTAAACAATGGTTTACCAAATACTATCAGTTCAAGTGCAATGAATCATGATTAAGAAAAAATAAATAAAAACAGCTATACCTGTTTAGCCACCTTCTTGGCTTCATGCTTCTTTTGATTTTTAAGTGCTGATTTAGATAATGGCTTATCACCACTTTTTGACTGTGTTCTCATGTTCTGGGGTGGCTCATCCTCATGCTGAGGGAGATCAACACAAAAATAATTGATTATAAATAACAGCTATAACTAACTGGTGCAGAGGCATAGAAGATATAGCGGGTATCTTTCTACAATCTTCTATGAATGGTTACTTACCAGTTTAGAACTAGTTACAGGTTTATTTCTGAGAGCTGGAGGTCTATAGGCTGGGGCAGCCTTTGGTTCCTCATTTAACACTTTGCTTGGAACAGCATGGTATGTTATTGGCTTTGCTGTAAATACTCCATCCAAAAAGGGCTGCCAAGTAACTTGCCAAAGTTCTGCATTTGGCTGAACTTTGTATCTGTATAAGACAGAGCCAGTATAATGCCAGATCTTGAATCCATTCCCAACTCGTAGCCTTGGAGAACATGTAGCTGTTACTATATGCTCTCCATCAGGGCACCAGGCAAAATATGTAGAATCAAAGGCTTGTGGTTTGGAAATAAGTTTGTAGTTTTTAATATCCCATACATCGAGTTGTCCACTGAGATTTCCAAATCCAGCTAATACTAAGATATGTCCTTGAGGACTGTAGTAGACAGCATTGTGGGGACCAGTCCCAAAGTCAAACACAGGATCACATTTTAGATTGAAGACAGTAGATTTAGCAGGCATGAAACCATATACAACGCAGAACTCTGTGGCATTGGGATTCCAGGCTGCATCATAAATTGGACCATTTTTTGCTGTACAGAAAAAAAACAGCTGAAATATCTAAGTTGTTGAGAGACAAGTAAAATAAAAAACTTAAACCTAACACAAATTACAGTTTACAATTTTTCAATGAAATTATAAATACTACTAAATTTTGGTAATAAATGTTAGTTAAAAGCCAAATAGGAAGGAAGAATATAGTCTATATTTCCTGTAGGACCAAAGAAGTTAAATATAGCAAGGTCCTAGGGCAAGACAGGCTAGTTTTCTCTTTTAGCAAATTGAAAATGGTTTTCTGACCAACTTGAACTGTTTTAAGAAATGCTAAGCCTCTGATCTGTGACTTTAAATAAACTCAAAATTAAATTATACACAGTTGTGTCTGTAAATTATCGAGAATCTACAGACTACAATATGTTTATTTAAGATTGTTTTTAAAATAGTGCTAGCCTGCATGAGACTATGTTTCTTTGCAACTAAGGTTAGCTAAAGCTCCCGTTTTCTGTTCAGAATGAGTAACTGTGAGCAACCTGGCCAGTGACTGGAAAAATACCTGTCAATTCATCAGCCAAAATATTGCACACATTGTCCCTTGCACACATTATCAGTAATAAAAGATTACTGAACAAGGGTTACTGTAACCATTTTTAATACAATTACATTCATTCTCTACTTTTTTATAGATTGAAAAAACCTCAATAGGTTTAATAATAAGGAAAGTTGCAGAACTCAGATCACCGACAATTTTGCAATTTGTCAGTACTATATGTAATTGGAACCCCTTCCATGGGATTATTTTCTTTTAAATTTGATTATTACATAATCACGATGAACACTACAACTCAAGGTCTAAAATCCAGTTTCATTTAATGTAATCATAAGGAATAAAAGTAATTAAGCAGTTTTTAAAGGGAGTAGTCCTTAAAATTGGTTGGCAGTCCCAGAGCTATCTTTTTTATATAATGGAAACTTTCACTTTAAATCTTATACGCTTCACTCCATTTCAGTCAGTAAGTACTGGTTGGTTATAAGATCTAAATATGGCTCTTGAAAGGGAATCTTCAAATTCTCATGGGATTTTCTTTCCATCATGTGTTTAAATGCTTTAAAACGTAATATAAATACTACTACAGCCACTTACGTAGTTGTACGACAGCTGTTTCTCCATTGGTTGCTACATAATGTAGAGTTTGTTCTCCATAATAAGATGCTCCTGTTTTATCAACTTCTGTACTGGCTATTACTAGCATTGCAGTAGCTATGAAAAAAGAAGATATTTTTAAAAATAAACCACACTGTAAAATATAACAAATAATAAACATAGGTAGATGTACTCTTGCAGTCTGAAGAGCAATATGATTTTAAAAAACTAGCTTCAGATAAAGGAGACCATTTTAATCTTCTTCTAAATCATAATTTGCAGCTGATGCTCTCTGACTGTTGGGCTACAGTTTCCAGATAATGTAATGGCCCGAAATTATGAAAATAGTTATTTAACATAAAGCCAAAGGCTCCAAGTTTAAAAAAGGTGCTTTGGTTTCTCCTCCAAAGTCTGCACAATTAGAACATTCAGAAATATTTCTCAGTGTATTCTGAAGAGTTACTGTATATACTCGCATATAAGCAGACTCTAAAACGCAATTTTTTTTTTCAAATTTGGGGGTTGGCTTATACGCGCATAAATCTGATCTCACACAAACATGACGCCACTTCTCAGATCACGCAATATCATCGATATTACCAGTCATATATACATACAGCACATTTGTTTTACTCTGGGCGCCTCCATTTTGCTTTTTCTACCACCGGATCATAACACGCTATGATTGGTTAGTCATTCACATGACCGCTTTTGTGTTTGCGATCATCACGTGCAACTTTGTGTCCAGTTTTTTTGCATTAGTAATAGTAAAATTCATTAAAATATACCCATGTCTGATGTTAAAAGAAAAAGAATGTCGTATGCTGCTTCTTTTAAACTAAAAGTTGTGAAGGCTGCAGAGGAAACAAGCAACCTTGAAGCAGCAAGGACCTTTGGAATGGATAAGAGCAATATTAGAAGATTATTAGAAGCTTATTAGAATATTAGACACTGTTTAATTTGTGAAAATAAATAAAAGTAAAACACAACAATAATGGCATTTATTTTCATTTATGCTACGATAAGTGCATATATTACCATTATATAACATCAGATTCTTTACATACTGGGTAATTAACTTAATATTGTTTCCTACACAAATGCTTTGATAATGAACCTTTATCAGTGCATGGCATATTAATACTCTTTTGTTATTAGCCCAAACAACAAACCATGGTATTTGGGGGTTGGCTTATATGCGAGTTTTTGCAAAATTCCTCATTTTGGGGCAGTTTTTAAAGGGTTGGCTTTTATGCGAGATCGGCTTATATGCGAGTATATACGCATACAAGGTATCATTGTATGTTAAGAGTTTTACAGAATGGGTTTCACTAGCATAATAGCAAGTATCAATGTCCTTTGAGCATTTTGATTATTCAAGACTATATGCTGACTACTTATAGAAAAAGAAAAGTAGACTCAAATAAAGACAAAGCTATTTCTAAAAAAAATACCTTTACTATTCCACAGCATTTTCACCCTATCAGCTTTAAAGAAGCTTTTGTTTGCCAATGCAGATTGTGAGCCTTCAAAGTTAGGATATTGGTAAAGCCTTACAAAAGATGGGGCTCCTTTGGTTCCAGGAACATAAACAGCAACCTGCATTAACAAGATGTGAAATTTCTGTTAAATAAACATTAAAAGTAGGTATGTTCTAAAATCTGGATGAAATTAAAATTGTGCTAGGAAAATAATTCAAGAAGAAAGCACCTTGGTTGGCTGATCTCCTGGTGACAACACAAAATCACTGATTTTCTGCAGATGAAGCTTATTTGCAATTGTACCTGCAAAGATCACCATCCTTAAGTTAAAGTTGTTCATTACAATTTTTTTTGTGAATTGTTAGGTAGCATTGCCTATGGGTTTCAGCAAGTAATAAGTAAATAAACAATTGTAAAATATATTGTATACATGGCACATTTGCTACTTTAAAAGATTTTACATGAATACAAGTATAAGAAAATAACTGACTATAAATTTTATCTCAAACAGATTGAATTTAATGTAAATCTTGTAATATAAAATATTTTAAAGCTTAAAATGGTTGCATTTCAGGTAAAACACCATCACATACAGGAAAAGGTTTAGAGGTAAATAAAAAGATAGAAGTAAAATTTCATATTACAGATAGCCCTTAACTTACAATAGTTCGTTTTGTGAGTGTTCTAAGTTACAAAAGAACTGAAAAAAGTGATTTATGACCATTTTGCACACTTGTGACTGTTAAAGCATTCCCTGGACACACAATCAAAATTCAGATGCTTGGCAAGTAACCAGTGATATTTATGACAATTGCAGTCATAAGGTCATGTGATCATCATTTGCAAGCAAAGTCAACATGGAAGCCAGTTTCACTTATCAACTACAGAATTCACTTAACAACTATGGCAAAAAAGATAGTAAAATGGGAAAAATTCACTTAACTGTCTCAGGAACAGAGATTTTTGGCTCAATTATGTTCGTAAGTCGAGGACTACCTGCCTATACATAATTGAACTTCAAAACTACATTAAAGACTAAAGGTGGGAACTGCAGTAAAGCAAGCAGCTGAAAACATAAGAAAATCATGAAAAGATTAAACATTGAATGTTTATCTAGAGAACAAGAAAGAACATGCATACCAAAGTCGTTGTTTTCAAAGAAATGTAGTTCATTGTTAACACTCCTGGCACACAGGCTTTCATCATCTGACCAGCAAGGACACCTAATGATTAGAGAGTGTGGTGGAGTAGAATAAATATTAAAACCAACACCTGGTACTTGTGGCCTTCAGAAAAAATATTTTTAACAATATTTTTAAAAATATTTTTTTAAAAAATTAACATTAAATATTATATATTTAAGTTGTAACTGTGAAAGGCAAATTCATAGATTCTAATCATTACTTATTATATTTTCAAATATTCCCATGAATATGTTCTTTCCTGAAACAAGTTACATTTAAAATTAAAAACAAATTCAACACTTATAGAACTCTTTATTTTTTGACCACAGGATCCATCTTTATCTTTTCTGTACAATGAAGTAGTATGCTATGTCATTTCTATGTGTGTTTGCTCAAACACATGCACTTGGAAGCACAGGGCAGGATGCATACATTCTCTTCTGGGTCATGTGACCAGGAAGAATATGTGTTCAGAATGAAGCTGGTAGAAACTTTTGAGTAGCTGCCCATACGCATACCGTGGGACAATATATTTAGAATTTTTGTCTCCCCAACCCACAGACAGTTTTCCAACTCAGTTTTGCTTTTGCTGGCTTCTCTTGCAGACCAAATTTGGTCTTCTTGTGTTCAGTTTTGTAGAGTTACTGTGTTGAGAGCTAGATATAAGCAACTTTGTGCAGTTGAAAAACTTATTAGACAATTAGATATTCTAATGTTTTCAAATACCATATTAAATAATAAAAATCATTGAAATACTACTTACCAGTTCTGTGACTTTTTCTGGATGAATGACTTCAAGCATTTTCCATTTTTCACACTGAAAAGTTGAAGGTTGGGTTCTCCTGCACCATCTTTTGCAGCTACAACATACCAAATGCATACATTATACCAACATCTCCAAAATCATCTCTGTTCCTGTGCAATATACCATTGATCCATTTTGTTGCAAATCTTTTATAGAAAAGGAGCTTTTTTCCCTTTTTGTGAAGTACAAAGTAATATTTGCTGACAGTGATAATTTTCTTCCTCTCAAATCAAAATTAGCTATTCTTGCCACTGTTAAAATGAAATTCACTAAACTACTGGGTAAGACAATCCTCAGTTGTCAATCCTTTTACAGACAGAAAAATACTTATGCATTTGAAGAATACTTATATATTTTTTTTCTGCAATATCATCTTAACTGCCAAAGATAGTGAAGGTAATGGAGAGAATAGGTAGTATTACAAATCACAAAACAATGTCCTTTTCTGTCTTTGCAGTGAAGCCATTTTGTAAAACAGCGCAGCATAAAAAGGTTAATCACATTCTTCCCACCCCACCTTTAGAAAAAGGAAATAATATCACACGTGATTAGGCCCTGGGAGCTGGGTTGTTTGTTAAATATACAAGTATAGAGATACATGGAAATGTGCAGTACACCTTGAAATATTTTTATTAAATTTGTTAAATTTCTATGCTGCCCATCTCCCCAACATGATGACTGTGGGTTGCACAGAAATTTAATACCTGAAGAATATGGCACAGAAGAAAATCAGTATATCTTCTCTACTGTCCCAGTAGATAATATATTTAAGTCAATGAAATAGATGTGGGGCTTGATTAAACATTTGGGGACAATACAATCAGAAGTCAGAAAAAGGAAACATAAACCAAGTCATACACATTTCTTTGCTGCTTTGGAATGAATCCCCTTTTCTTCAGAGGTTCCATATTTTCAATGTTCCAATTCAGAACAAAAAAAATAATTACTTGATCATTATATTATTCAAAATTGGATGGTTGCTGTCATGTTTGCAGTAGCTGGAATACTCACTTGTATAAAGCTGCCATGTCACAAGGACATTGCTCTTTGGAGAGAATTCAAGGCAAACTGCCTTGGGCAGATCAAAAGAATGCAGCAGGTTGTGGTTGGTGACATTTACAATGTTTACTCTGAAAGCAAAAGAGGGCAGCTCAGTCAAACTTGATTATTCTGGTTAATTAATAGCGATTTAGCTATTCCTTCTAAATTAGCTCAGTTCCCAATCACAGAAAACAGATTCATTATTTCAGTTACTATGTTGCTTGATATTTCATCAATACAACAATTCATAAAGCATCAAAACATAATTAGAATAAATTAGAATGTAAATATAAAACTCCAGAGTTTCCAAACTTGTACACACGGATGGGGTTCTTGAGAATCAAGGAAGGTAGACATCATTTCCCCTCTGATACACCATATCTCCCCTTTTTTCCCTTGGTTAAAGAAAGCAAATACAGTATTTGGAACCTTGGATACAATTCTAAAATATCTGTAGCAGCATTTGAAGACCATCAGTCAATTGTAAAAGGCAATTTTACTTGGACAGCTTACATGCTGCTACAATACCTTTAACACCTCAAGCAAAATCTGCCTATCTCAGGTTCTTGAGAAGGGCTCAACATATAAAAATGCCAAATCTAATCTAAAGATCTGGCTGACCAACTATAAATTATGAAATTTAAATGCCACCCAATTCCTAGTGATTCTGGGACTCTGGTGACCTACAATTCTGAGATTCTGGTGACCTACAATTATTAAAAATATTTTTAAAAATACAAAACCTATAAAAAACACCATATGATAACAACCTGGGGGGGGGGGGGGAGGAAGAAAGGGATATCAGTTATCTTTACCAAAGGCCTTGGCAAATAGCCAAAGGCCTCGGCAAAAGCCAGGTCTTTAGGGTTCCTTGAAACACTAGTAGGCTGGGAGCCCTTTGAATTTTGAACTTCATTCCAGAAGATAGGGTGCTGTTGCAGAGAAGGTGTTGGGTTCTGAGAAATGGCATTGTTTAATTGATGAAACCCAGAGTGCACCAACCCTAATTAGAACTAGCCAGGCAACTACTGTGGGAGAAACAGTCCCAAGCATTTAATATGATCAGTGGAAACTACAAAACCCAACTCTTTATACTTATTATATCATTGTGTGATATATTGAAATATAAGAGAAGTTTGCAAAATTTATCTTGGTTAATCTTACCACTGGAATATTTTATGAAAATGTAGTTCTTTATTCATTAGTTTATTCATTTAATTTATATGGTCACCCATCAAATTTATGACTCTGAGCTAATAACGATTAAAAATACCATAAAAATATCAGTATTAATACAAATGTAATTAGAAAACAACATAGCCATTGCACAGATTCTGCCACAAATCTGGATCCCCAAGCTCAGTCATCTTGCAAAAGGCCAACAGAATTGAGGCAATCTAAAATATTTGAGAGGAGAATGTTCCAAAGGGCAGGTGCCACAATAGAAAAGTGTTTCTTGCTGGGCCCTGCCATTCACACTCTCTGATAGAGGGCGCATCCTCTGTTATCAGACCTAATGGGACAGGTAGACATAATTGGGGAGAGAATACTGTACTACCAATATAAAATTCAGCAAAGAGGTACCCTTACCCAAAATATCATAATATAAAAATAATCTGTACTCACATCCCATCAATGCAGAGAGTCCTCAACTCACAACCTGTCACTTAAAATCTGGCACGAGGTTTTATTTGGATGTCCCATAACTAGAAGTGGTTAGTGAATTAAAAGAAGGCTCCATCTTTACCCTATTTTATATTGGTTCCTTCTTTTGCGAATTTTTGTTAATGTTAATATTTGACATATTTATCTTTTCAATATTTCAAATTGTGTTATCTTGTAAGCCACCCAGTCACTTGATAGTGTAAATAAATACTGGTAAATAAATATACCAGTATAACCAAATCCATTATATCTTTTCCCATTCCTTATATATCAATTAATAAATGAAAATATCTGAAGCTTGTCAATTTTTAATAAAATAAAATCTTAAAATTCACATTAAATAGTGAAATAGGTCTATTGCTAGTACAGAATTTAGGAAGTTTGCCAGGTTTTAAAATCAATCTTATATTCACTTCATAAAAGGAAGAGGCAATTGGTTACAAATCTCACAGAAAATGGAACCTTATATGTTTGAAAAAGATTGTCATGATTCTCGTCCAAGGCAAATTCCTTTGAAGCCAAATGAAACAGAATATATTTTACTGATTGCAAAAGTTGTAGTTACCTGCTTTATAATAGTGAAAAATGTGAAATACTTTCCTATGGAGGGTGTATCTGGCTAAAACTAATGAGCTTATTTTAGCAATGTTTTTAATATATGTTATTAGAAATAGAAACACCCCAAACACAGAAAAAGACTAACTTTTCTCCATTCCCCCATGCAAAAAGGGATCCATCTCTGTTGAAAGTAAACACTTTTGCATTTTTCCCAGAATCCCTGAAAGCAAAAACAAAAACAAATTAGAATTTTTATAACTCTTAAAAAGAAAAAAGAATTTAGATGAAATATAAAGTATCAGTTTTTAAAAATGCTTCTAACAATTTTATTATTTTGATATAAAAGAAATAAACTTTATGATCAGACAAACTAAAGCAGAGATGAAATAAGCCAGATGAGATATATCTCCCACCCAAACCAGAACCAAATGCAGATTTAAGTATGCATTCCAGTAACACAATGGTATGTCAATAGTACGCTTATTTCATTTCTGTGCTCAGATATGTGAACAAAGAAAAATGCTAATTATCTACACTTAGATGCCCTTCTTTCAATATATGGAATTGTTTCATTTTCCATTTAATAACCAAAATTGTCCTGCCCTATCCACATTAGCTCCCAAAGTTGTAAATTAATAGTCCAAAACATTCTGATTCTTATAAAAACCTGAGTAATATTTGAAGTAACAACTACCGTAGAAATGTACATTCACATTTACAAAATTTAAGCTCTACAGAACAGTACACATCAGTGCATTCCCAACCTTCACATATGTATCTGATTATCTGTTATTTTTCAGTAATAGACATCCTAAAATGTATACATTTAATAAAGCCAAAAATTAAAATACCTTTGAAATGTTGTATGCTCTGTAAAATGAGGTGACCCATGCAACATATAGAGTCCTTCAGATCCTCGTACTAGCAAAATAATTAAATAATAAATCATGTTTATTTTGCTCCAAATTAATACATTAATCCTTAGTTTCATACAAGAGAAAATGTTAACTTAAATGAACATATTTCAGTTTAATAATAAAATATGAATATATTTTATATATTATATATATATTATATATATTTTGTGCTGTTTAGCTTCCTTCGGGTATTATCCCACGTCATTGTAGTTCTGTTAAAGTTGTAGCAACGTTTCAGCAGAATCTCATCTTCAGCCTGAGGATGGAGCCTGGACCTGTGTTCATTGGACTTGGAGTTTGATTGATTGGTGTTTCTGGTTTCTTCTGTCTGTTTTGTGGCTTTGATTGGCTGGCAACACTCTGTTCCTGTATTGGAGGCTTTCAGTGCAGCTTGGCTTCATGTGAAAGGACAGCTATTATCTATTAGGAAGCTTGGTTTCATCTGGGTGCCTGGTGGGGGTGTGTTTGAGCTGGAGGTATCAGAGGGAGTCTGTTTGTGCCCAGGTGTTTGCCTGGCTTGTGGTGTGGAGATCTTTCTATTTGAGAGTGCAGGCTTCCAAATGATTGACAGTCTGGTGGAATCAATGAAATGAGCAGCAAAATCCACCCTCTACTTTGGGATAAGATAAAACAACTTACAACTTGGAGAGCTGAAACTGAAACCACTCACAAAAATGAAAAAATCTTAAAGAAACTAAAGAAATTAGAACATGATAAGAAAACCCCCAACTCACAACAACACCTGAAACAATTAGTATATAACGTTTCCAACAGAGAACTCAACAAAACAGAAACAGATGTCCTAACCAAAGGATTCAATTATGCCATAGCACCCAAAAAATCCTCACAGAATCCATCATATGTGCAGTAGAATCCAGCCTAACCAAATTAAATACAGATGAAGCTGACAGAATAAGACACCAGGTTACTAACATCTTATGCACAACCAAACCACCAAAAAATAATTTGCAAAAAGATGAATTCAGAGTGCTACAAACCCTGAAAAATGATAACAGCATAATAATACTCCCAGCAGACAAAGGGAATGCCACAGTAGTAATGGATAGAAAAGACTACGAAACAAAATTGGCAGACCTACTCCAAGACCCCACATACAAACCTATAAACACAGACCCAACCACATATCTGGAAAAATTAACCAAGAAGAAAATTATAACCAGCCACATAAGCAAAGAAATCCAACAGACGATCATCCCAAGAGAAAAATCTTCTAGATGCCCCAAATTATACGGCCTCCCAAAAATACACAAAGAAGGCATACCCCTCAGACCCATAGTCAGCTCCATAGGAGCACCATTACAAAACCTAGCTAAATACTTAGCAAAACAACTACAGCCCCATGCTGAAACCGCAGCTTCATATGTACAAAACTCATACCACTTCTTAGAAATGATCAAAGATCTACACGTGGAACAAGAAGATCTGCTTGTAAGTTTTGACGTGGTTTCACTATTCACTCAAGTCCCAATAAAAGAAACTCTTGAAATCATCAAAAATAAATACTAACCAGCTAAACACCTCATGGAACTAACAGAACACTGCCTAACCAACACATATTTCATGTACAAAGGACAAAGATACACGCAAATTGAAGGAGCCCCTATGGGATCACCAATGTCACCCATCATTGCAAACCTGTTCATGGAAGAATTTGAATCCAGAGCCCTGGCAAATGCCACCCACAAACCCAAACTGTGGCTAAGATACATCGATGACACATTTGTGATTTGGCTCCATGTAAAAGAAAACCTAAACAATTTCCTAACACACCTAAACAGCACACACCCCAAAATCAAGTTCACCATGGAAACGGAAATAAACAAACAACTACCATTCCTCGATGTACTAATCTACAAAAGAACAGATGGCACACTGGGACACACCGTATACCAAAAGAAAACATACACCAACCGCTACCTCAACGCCCAATCCAACACCACCCAGCACAGATAAATTCCGTGGCCAAAACACTAATTACCAGAACCAAGCGCCTGGCAGACAAGACACATATAAAGACTGAACTATGCACCCTGACTAAAGTATTGACAGCCAACGGCTTCCACAAAAACAAAATCACTAGCTTGATCCACAAAAACACACCAAGACATAACAGAGACCTAAAAGATCAACAGACCTATGGAACAGCTGTCCTGCCCTACATAAGAGGTACTACAGACAAAATCAGTAAGATACTACACAGGCATCACATCAAGACTGCCTTCAAAACAGACAAAAGAATAGCAGCCATCCTTAAAAAACCCCAAAGACAAAATTGACCTGGAAAACCAAGGCATATACGAAGTTCCCTGTGCATCATGCCCGGCCACATACATTGGACAGACCAATAGAAGAATAAGTACCCGCCTGGATGAACACAAAAATGCAGAAAAAAAGCTGGAACACACCTCCTCACTAGTTCAACACATTAAAACCACAGGTCACAACATCAACTTCAATGGCACTAAAACCCTTGCCACCATAGAAAACCCCAGCCACAGAATCATCAGAGAAGCCATAGAGATTGAAAAAAGACCTGAAAGCATGAATAGAAGAGATGATTCCACCAGACTGTCAATCATTTGGAAACCTGCACTCTCAAATAGAAAGATCTCCACACCACAAGCCAGGCAAACACCTGGGCACAAACAAACTCCCCCTGATACCTCCAGCTCAAACACCCCCCCACCAGGCACCCAGATGAAACCTAGCTTCCTAACAGATAATAGCCGTCTTTTCACACGAAGCCAAGCTGCACTGAAAGCCTCCAATACAGGAACAGAGTGTTGCCAGCCAATCAAAGCCACAAAACAGACAGAAGAAACCAGAAACACCAATCAAACAAATTCCAAGTCCAATAAACACAGACCAAGACTCCCAACCAATCAGGATGTAGAAAAAAACATCCTGCCACAATAATAGGCTATCCTCAAATTTAAAACCAGCGGCTGTGAGACCCTGACCCACATACAAACTCAATACAGAAGCCTGATGATGGCAGATGAGATTCTGCTGAAACGTTGCTACAACTTTAAAAGCACGTGGGATAATACCCGAAGGAAGCTGAACAGCGCGCGCGCGCACACACACACACACACACACAAATATATATTGTATAATAACCATGCCAATCAGTGAACAAGCAAACCTCGTATTTATTTATCAAATATACATTGTGTTCATCTTTCAGTTTGAGGCAATTGTAACTCACTTACAAAGTAATAAAACAAATGGATGTAAAAACAATAAGTACAAAAGCAGATTAAAATTACAAAAAACTATGGGTTCAGAGTAGAAAGTTAACAATGGTTTCTATTACTACACTAGCCACTTCCATCCATCCTCCTTCAGGCCCTCTGCCAACAGGTATATCCAGGTTTTAAAGCATTTCCTGAAGGCCAGAAAGGCCACCTCCTACAGCAATATGTTCCAGAGGATGAAGGCTGTGGCAAAAAAAGGCTCTTCTCTTGGACCTCACTGGCCGCAATTCCTTGATTGATAGTCTGCAATAGGCTCTTTTGCCAGCATGAATGGAACAGGCCAACCCCAATGAGGCAAGGCCAACACCTTGAATTGAATCCAGAACAGATCAGCCACCAGTGCATCTCATGTATCAGTGCATGTAGCACACTAGGCAACATCAAAACTCAACATACTCTGCATACTCTGTAACTGCCTAGAGTTGCACCAAAACAAGATAGTGGCAAATAAATGGAATAAATAAGATAAAATAAAATAATTCTGGACCAATTATAGCTTCTGAATATTCTTCAAGGGTAACCCCTGTAGAATGAGTTGTAAGAATCCAAACAGGAGATAATCAGGGCATGAAGCAGTTTCACAGTACAGAAAATGATTCAATTGGTGCTCTTCTTGCCACGACTGCCATTAGCCCCAAGAGTCAGCATACCTCAAAATACTAGTTATCAGAACAATGGGAAAAGAGTATGTCTCAATTTGCTGCTTATAAGCACCCACAAGCCACCTATCAATCAATCAATCAAATTGTTGTCCCTCTCACAGAATATTCCAAAATAATCCATTGTTTAACATATCACTGTTTCCTTTGTGACAATACATTCAATGCATTTATATCATTCTAGCATGATATAAAATGAAAGAGAAACACATTCACTATTTCCACTTAGCACTTTTATTTTAAGTGCTTTCATACTGACTTAAATCCAGAGAAAACTAGTGACTTGGAACAAAATTACCTTAAGCAAAAATTGCGATCTGTACAAATGCATTAATATTACAAATCTCATGAAGTGGCACTTACTCTCTAATGTCACTTTGTTAGTTATTTCATTTACATATTAATTCCAATAAAATGGAAGGTATGTATTTAAAATTAAATCTAGGAGCATGTCTCTGGCATTAGCTTTGCAGAAATATTTTAAAAGATTACTTAAGATGCTACATAATTGTGATGCAAACTAACATAAAACATCAAAGAACACTTAAAATGAAAAATACAATAAATGTAAAACCAGTTTAGGTTGGATTCAAACACATCTTCACATGAATTTAATACACTGCTTTACTTGAATTCAGAATTACATAATTATACAAATTTCAAGATATAGCTCTGCTTCAGGATTCTAGTCTGAATGATTTATGCCAGAGAAAAGCAAGGTTGCATACATGATGACTCCACTCTCGGATTTTGAGCTCTTAGGACTTTTGTAGTACTAAATGCTTTCACTGACAATCTAGGACATTTTCTAAAGAGTACAGCATGAGCCAAAAAGCAGCCTCAGTCATGGATGAATGAGGGCTCTTTGGTGCACACTGAGCTTGGTTGTTTTCTTGCAGACATTCCATTACCCAAACTAGGTGACATCATCAGACTATTAGTATTGATGATTTTCACAAGTTTGGGTAATGAAATATGTGCAAGAAAACAACCAAGCTCAGTGTGCACCAAAGAGCCCTCATTTCAACCCTGACTACAAATATTCTCCTTTATTGGCATGCATGAATATACCAGATGAAAGGCCCCAGCATAACCCTAAGCAGGACTTCAGTATCACAGCAGACATCAAGCATTTCACCATTAGTTGAGTATGCTGCAAGAGAGTTCAGCAATTATCTGATCATCTGGCACATACTAGTAAATTAGGGCCAGGTAAGAGGCTGGGCAGCTTCTGTAATAAGGAGGAAATCTGCCAAACCAAAAAAGAGCCTTTAGGAATTCATGAGCAAGCAATATCATTCTGGGGAGTTACCACTCAAAAAAAGTGGAGGGAGGAAATTAGGTGGTGATAATAAAAAGAGGAAATTAAGATGGAAAAGATGGGGAAAGTATGAGCATATTCCAAACCTGGCTTCTTTCTAAATCTTGAGCAAGTGAGAAAGACTTTAGATTCCGAATGAGCAGAAATGTGCTGAGTGAGGATAAATGAACATTTTGGGTACATACAATGCATTTAGTAATGTTTGTAGCTTAAAGCTATCATTTTTTCAAAAAGTAACTTTTTTCCCGTTCTGGTTGAACCCAGACTCTTTGACAGAATGACTGATAAGAATGTAAGGAAGTCCGATATTTCAGATACAGCTCCCTCGAGAGATGCTTCTGTCTGCAGGTAAGCCTTTGTATATACAAGCAACCGAATATTCTTCCCCAACAACTTTTTCCCTTTAGAAGCCTACGCTCGCCATGCACGTATTACCTGTGCACAGACACAGATCACTGGAGGCAAAAACCTCCCCCCCCCCCAAAAAAAGCGTAGGTTATATAACATCAGGCAAAAAAATGCCGCCAGTTTGTGATATTCTCGGTCCTCTACCAGACTTCACAACAAGCTTTACAATGAAAACCATCTTGACAGAGAATGAGTCTGGTTGATTTATTCTGAACCCACCTGCCAAGAGCGGCGTGGGAGGCGCCATCTTTATCCGGATGCGGCCCTTGTCCTTCCGGGTGGCGCCCAGCGGGTCACAGCAGAAAACTGTACACGTCTGCTCTGCCCTCCACCGCCAGCTCAATCGCGAAGTTCTTTCCGGGTGACGTGTTGCAAGCTGAAGGGGAGTGCCTTGGATCACCTGGCCACGAGAGAGCTTGGCCACAGGCTCCTCTCGTGAGCTCAGCGCCCATTGGACAAGAACGACAGAGGGCGGGAGCTCCGTCGACTCCGCTTTTCAGACGAAAGCGTGAAGAGCGGAGGCTCCAGGAGAGTCTCGCTTCCGGGGGCGACGGCGCTCCCGCCCGCCCGCTTCTCCGCCGCTGGGCAACGCGCTTCCGGAGGGTGGGCTTAGCGAAAAGGGCAGTTGCTGCTTACGCGGCGCCTTGGCTGGGAAGAGCCCGTGAGGCGAGGCGGACGGTCCTCCCGTGATCCCCGGCGCGGAGCTCCCACAGCCCTAGAGCGTCGTCGTTCGGCGAGTGCCAGACGGAGGCGGCGGGGACGGCAACAGCAGTCAAGATGGTGGCGAAGCAGCGGATCCGGATGGCCAACGAGAAGCACAGCAAAAACATCACGCAGCGCGGCAACGTGGCCAAGACCTCGGTAGGGGCCCCGTCGCAGCCCTGTCGGGCAGCCTGCTCGCTCCCCTTCCCCGCAGCTCTCGGTGGGCCGGTACCGCCGTCCTTTTCTCCGGGAGGGGGCGGGCGGGGGCGGGAGAGAGAGAGAGAGGAGCCGGAGCAGCCGAGTCGTCGCTGCTCAAAGGCCCCCCCCCCTCCCCGGTCTGTCTTAAGGCAGCCCAGCCACCCCGGGAGACTTCCTCCCGTTTGGCTTCCCTTTGCTTCGGCGATTTCCCCACTCCTCCGTCCCCTCTCCGTCTGGGTCATCCCCGGGAGGGCTTGTGGCGGGGCGGGGGCCGCGGGGTTTCGGTCCCTAACCGTCGGTGGCTCTTCCTGCAGAGAAACGCCCCCGAGGAGAAGGCATCGGTGGGTCCGTGGCTGCTGGCGTTGTTTATCTTCGTGGTCTGCGGTTCGGGTAAGTGAAGTGTCGGTGCTTGGCTGGAGCCGGGGGGGGGGGGGGGGGGGGGGAAGGTCAGGTTTTCCCTCAGGAGTTGAAAAAGGGGCCCTTGCAATGGTGCTGGCTCAGCCAGAGGGGCCGAGCATGCGAGTGGATCCCTTTGCAAAGTGTGTTGGGGGTGGGAGGCGAGGCGAGCGTCTTTGGTGATGATCCAGGCTGCTTCAGACCCAGATGCAATGTGTCACATATGCTTCAGACCCAGCTCAGACATGCTTGAAAGACGATTGAAGAGCATTTCTCCGATGAAAGGAAATAGTCACAGGCGGAGAACTTCCCTCTCTGGGAAAGCAGCTGAGGATTGAAACAAGCCTTTCAGGAAACCGTATGTGACACATTGCATCTGACAGGCATTCCAGGTGAAGAAGATGTTTGTGTATTTGGGAGGGTGCAGGGAAGATATTGCTGCCCTAGTTAATGGGGCACAACGATTTGGCAATCGGAATGTGTGATGCAGATGTGCACTTCTCTTATTTGCAAGCTGCTTGGCCTGGGCTACTTTCTGATCAAGCCTTTTTTTTTTTTTTTAGTAAGCTTACACTGATCTTTTTTGAATTCTGTAACATTTGTATGTGAGCAACTCCTGAAAGTTCATTTCACAATTCATTTCTAATCACTTCATTGGAAATAATAGGCTTCCTGTATACCAGATGGCTCTGGACAAAGCTTTGTAAAAAAAAAAAAAAGATGAAAGCTGATGCAAAGTAGCCTTAAGCACTGTTATTAAAGGGGGTGTGTGTCAAGTGACTATTCACCTGTGCCTTTTATCAGCTTTCAACTTTGTTTACCATTACAAATTATGTAAGACCATATGGTTATAATATGGTATATAGACCATATGGTATAAAATACATATTTTAATGTATATAATATTTCATTTTATATTTTTGTGACTGTTTTGTATATTTTTATTGTTGTAGACCTCCCAGAGTCTCTTGTGTGAGGTGACCAACCATATAAATGTGCTAATATATACTTTTCAAATATCTTTTTACAGAAGAAATAACTTGCTGCCTTATACTTGAACTTTAACTGTTAGGGTGATTGGCTCATTCATTAGCAAGATGCTTATAAAAATAGATTACACATGAAGGAAAGTAGTACTGTACTACAAACATCTAAATTTGCAATATTGTAATTTAAACATTCTGTAGTGAAATTTTGTACACTGCAATAACTTGTTTACATGTTATTAATGTGTGAATTGATTTATATCACATTTGAGGGGATTATTTTATTTCTATACTATTGAATAAGTTGATAAGCAAATGATAGAGCATTGAAATAGGGGTCCTTTCAAATAAGGGAGCTAAACTAACTAAAAAGGCATGTGCCATTTAATGAATGCTAATGCACTTTGCTTAGTAATACTTTTTGTTTTTGTTTTATAGCAATCTTCCAGATTATTCAGAGTATCAGGATGGGCATGTAAAAGAGTTGGTCTTTAAACAAGATATTTTCTCCTGTGAACTATGAACTCTCATTCCTAATGTTCAATAACTTGGAATTTAAATTTCCTGTCGTCTTGCTTCTGAAGAACTGTCCATGTTGGCCACATGTCATTCCAGGTTCTCTCACAAATCATTCCAGGTTTTTTAATCCATGCCACAGTGCCTTGAAAAAGCACCACATGTATAAAGCAATAAAGAGTTATTGTTAACTTAAAATGGTGGGCCTACTTATTCTGTGAATCAAATTCATGATTTATGTTGATATTAAAGTATCATAAAGTATATTTTAAAATATAATCAGTGTAGATAGTGATTGCATCATATGTAAACACTGATTTTTGTTAATCTGTATAAATGGAAGTGTTTTATTTAAAAGTGAAACTTATTAAGTGGTAACTGTATAACAAGCTTAAAGCACATTCATGCAATTTAGTTAAAGGATGCCTGCTATAGTTTTTGCTTATCTAAATCCCATCTTGCATATGTGTAGCTTAGCTTTAGTGTAGCATGTGGCAATTTAATTACAAATCTAGTAGAATATATTATCCTTTGCTTCTTTTGGACCTTGTTTTATTAAACAATGTAATGTAAAACCAGTGGCTTCACTGACCCTAATTTACATAAAGGAACAAAGTTTTTCAAGCTTAAACGCACCAGAAGTTTCTCAAAATGCTTAGCTGCTACTGTTAAATTGTATTGAATGTCAGTGTTTCTTATGCCATTATTGCATTGTTGGGGTAAGATAACTGTGGGCACAACTCAGAAGATACATTTCAGATGTAAATACCACCTCTTGATGTGTTCCACATCAACCATATATTGTTAATACAGACAGCACTAACATGCATGTAGGCTGAATAGTACCCCACTTCAGATGTACAAATTAACAGATTAAACATACTGCTGAATCCAATTTTTTTATATTGCTGTGACATGAGCCATTTTCTGTAAATTCTACTGCATGTTAATGTAGAAGTCAATGAAACAATGTAAGGGTCAGTGGGTTGCACTTTCACAGGGTAGTAAACTTCAGAGTGAAATGTTCTTACCACCACTATTAACAGCTCCTTGCAAACTATATAGCAAGGAAAATGCTAAGTTTGGTACTCTATCAGGGAATGCCTTATAGAAGGGTAACTGGACTATTTTTTAAAGGGCTGAGTGGAACTTTAACTAGGAATCTTAATCCTGAAAAATGGGATGATGGGCAGATTACTGGAAGGCTATACTTTGTACTGTTAGCAGTACATTCTGTAAATGGGAAATGCTTGTTTGTAATCTAACAATTTCCAATAAATTACTTTAAAACCTGACATGTGTTAAGTTTTCAAAATCCCTGATTTAATTTGCATGAAGAAAATCCTATACTAGGCAGTGTGTTATTTTTCTGTTCAGTGCCACTTTATGAGCTATGAAGTTCCCAGGCTGGTGATGTACTACCAACTTTGCCAAAGTATTCCCTATATTGATACAAGATTGGTGGTGCAGAACTGAAAATGGGTGCATAGGGAGAAGAGTGGCTTCTACCACAGTCTGACTCTTTAATTCCTTCAGAACCCAGTCTTGGTCTTCACAGTGTTATAAGTTTATAATAAAAGGCTTAAGAAAATACAACAGCTAAAGTCAATCTTCCATCATAATGGAACATAGTATTCAGGCTAACCAATTTTTAATGTTACAATAGATACCTTATGGTCATTTTGAAGTACAACATCTGGAATTACTGATTAGCCTGCCCTGAATTTATTGACTCTGCTCCAAAAATGTGATTCTCTGGTTGCCTATCTCAGGGTAGATAGCATGGACTCTTGTCATGCAAGTTTAAATTATAAAAGTTTTGGTGATCAGAAATGTGAAAAAAAAAATCTAATATTTTGGCCATCCCATTTATGGGAGTGCAAGCTTAACACAACTAAACAAATGTGGGAAGAGAGGCAGATTTAAACTAGATCTTCTTCAAAGCATTTCCATTGTTCAGTTTTTTCAATGGTGTATTAGCTACCCTAACTTAGTTTAACATTTGAATGAGCTCTCCTTCAAGTCTCTTGAGAAGAGGTACACAGCTATCAGTGGCTCCATTGCAATCCTGAGAATTAACAGTTGTAAAAAAGTTTAGAGTGGCAGTTCAGGATATTTCTTATTAGAAGAAGCAGACAGTTGAAATAATTCTTTTAGAGCTGTGAGTGTATTTCTAAAAATTTCTAAAATTTTTAACCTTTTCCCAATTCGCATACAAAAATCTCAAATCACTACTTGTTAATTAATAAAGATTTCAAATATGGCAATGCTATTAATGTATATATGTAATATATTAATATATATGGTGTGCTATGTCACAATTTCCAATTCCAGATTATATTCTTACTGAAATATTTTACGCTAAGCAAAATTTCTGCATCATTTTCAAGAGTAGCATCATATAAAATGCAGTGCAGTAATCTGGATGAACAGTTGCTAGGGCAAGATACCAAATTGCACTGGCCATCCAATTAGGGTTTATCTAAGCTAGTCAAATGCACTTCGTGTTAGTGGGAACGCTTGTAACTAACGACAGAGATGGAACAAGAAGCACGGTACAACTCAATCTTTAAAAATCAGGACAGTCTGCCCGGATCAAATTGGTTCTGGATTGGTAGGCCATTTGTTGACAATATTTGTCCAGCTTGATCTTCAGTTTATCAGCCTTGATTTCGATTGCCTCGCCTGAGTTGAAGAAAGGGATAATAAGAACTGCATAACATGAGTGAAAGGTCTTGGTCATGGTATTATAACTTCTTTGTAAATAACAGAGCAGGAGGTGTGAGGCTTAATGTATATGCGGATCACATCAAACTGGAAAGAGGACCTAGATAAAATCATAGAAGATAAACACAAATACATAGTGACTGACAATGAATTAAAAGCATTTTAGTAGGGACTGTCATATATACAAAGATCAGTTATAACTGTCCTAACTATAGTAATACACAATACATAAAGAAAAATAGCTGTTGTGACTTACAAAGACTAATACAATTTCAGACTTGGAGTTAGGATTTGGGTCAAGGCTACATAAGGATAGTATCCAGTTCATGAAAAGTATACTTTATGGTTTGGTTCTACCTCATTTAGAATATTTCGCCCAATTCTAACACAACACTTTAAAAAACCATGGACAAACTGGAACATGTTTTATCCAGAAGAGTACAGTACAACTAGCAAGAGGCCTGGAAATCAAGAATAATTAAAACAATTGAATATGCACACATAGAACAAACCCTAGCCATATTCAATTATTTGAACAGTTGTTGCATAAACAAAGGCAATTGTGTTTTCGATTATGTGAAGCCAATCCAAACCAACCAATTCATATTACGCTAACATGGGTTTAAATAAACATTAGGAAAAATTTCCTTACAATGCAAGCAGTTCAGTACTGAACCTATTTCTTGAAAGGTAATTGACCCTCATTAGATGTTTAAGCTGGGGGTAGATCTTTCTAGGATGATGTCTAAGTCTGTCTTTATTGGAAATATTTCCTTGACATTTCCAGTAGGAAGCTACAGTATAGTTTAAACTTCTTAGGTACACAGATCTGCTTGCCAAAAGATCATTTGATCTTTTGGAAGGCTTTGAAGACTTGGCTCTTCTCCCTATCCTCTACCCTGCCCGCCCCCCCAGGCCTCATGCCAGAATGTTTCTTAAGCCCATTTCAGGTGCAGTTGTGAGGGAAGTTTGCTATGGGGCCTTCGATGCATTATGGTTAATTTTACTTTCTTTTTGTATGTCTTTTTTTAGGGGGTTTTAAAAAATGTTTATAGATTGTTATTAGCCACCCAAAGTTACATATTTAAGATCAACTGTCACATAAGCCTAAGTAGCAATAGCACTTAGACTTATATACCGCTTCACAGTGCTTTTACAGCCCTCTCTAAGCTATTTACAGGGTCAACATATTGTCCCCAACAATCTGGGTCCTCATTTTACCCACCTCAGAAAGATGGGAGGCTGAGTCAACCTGGAGCCTGGTGGGATTCAATCTGCCAAATTGCAGTAGGAGTTGCTTGCAGTACTTCCCTCTAACCAATGTGCCATCGAGTCTCATAAATAAATAACTGCATAAATAAATGTATAATACTCATGTGTGTACATATATGATCTCATTTTTCTGTTTGCTTTACATTTCACCTTTTCTGGAGTAGGTTGAGGCATGAATATAGTACTACATTCCTCCAGTTCTTCCAATGAAGCAGGTTGAGCTGAACAAACATGACTGCCTTGAAATCAGCAAATGAGCTTTCCTAGTTGAGACACAAACATGGGTCTTCCTAAACCAAGTCAAAAACTGGATTCTGGCTATTTCAACTGATGATTTCTTTGTTTTAGTGAATCACTGATAGATGCTGTCAAAATGTGATAGGGCAGAGGCAATTGGCATATATTGAGCTAATAAATCATATACATATTTCATAGAGAATCCTCAGTAGGAGATACAATAAGTTGGTGTTGCTGCCATGGGTAGTGAGGTGAGGTATGGGCATAGTATGCCAACAGATTTTCGGTAGTTTGAATTGTTTTCCTTTTCTTTGGAAGTTCTTCAGTGTTTTGCTAGCTGACATCATAGAATTTTTACTTAAAGGCTGATTAGATCAAATACTAAATAGATTATGTGAATTTTTGAACCCCTGCTCTTCTCAGAATGAAGTAATATATATACATATTTGTCTATTTGTAGTGAGAAGAGAAATTTAAACTGGATATAAATCCATTTGTCATTAAGTACCAGAAACCTGTGGCTAGGTTCCATGACATAGTTAAATTTGCAGCCCGCAGGCTGGATGTGTCATGCGCTGGCCACCCCCACCCCTGATTTAACGAATGGAAAAAAAGTCACAATATGTCACATAACAATGTGATGCTTCGAGTTTGACATCTCTATGCTGATGATCTAATATAGACAATTTGTCCAGAAAGATTTTCTGACTGGAATTTGTAAATTTTAGAACATTAAAAGATGAGCATATTGCAGGCTGGGTGCAACTACTAGCGCTCTGCATGTTACTTAAGATACTTAAAAAAAAAACCTGAAGTATGAAATTCAACACTGTGGAATCAATTTCATGTTAACCTTAGCAGTATACATTTAGTTGAGATTAGGGCATTTGAAGTGTTTCCTACCACCTTGTGCCTTTATTCTGTTTTCTACATAATAAAAGAGGTTTTTTTTTTCCAATTTCCCATGAACAGGAAGCAGACTGAAGGCTTATGGGGCCACCTTTATGAGCATCGCTTAGATGAGAAATGACCTTTTTAGGAATTTGTGAAAGCTTTGAAGACAATTTAAGTATGTGTAACATTTTCCACATCCAGTGAGTGAACATTTTTATAACCTGTCTGCTTTACCCATTCTTTTTGACAACATATAACAATATCTTGCAGGCTTGTATATCAATCATTCTTCGGCCTAAATTCTTTAGTTCCCTCTAGTGTCCAGTTTTTGAAATCATGAAATTGCTCAAGCATGTAAAAACCAAATCAGAATCTATTTCTCACAAAAAAAAAACTGTTGTACTTTATAATTAATTCAAAAAATCTTTATTTTAAAGTTTCAATATTCCATTTTTATCTGAATATTTAATCCATGTATAGCTTTCTAAAATTAAAAATGTATTGAGCCTTTTGCTGTTTATTTCAGTCTCCATTGCAGAAAGAAACCACCCAGAGCACATGTGAGCAATCTCATGTCCTCTTCTTATCCAAAAAGGTTCCTAGGAACCTGCAGAACCTACTCTCTGGTTCTACAGTCTTTGCCATGGTCATCAGCTCTGCTTTCACAGAATCATCTTCAATGTGCTATACCTTCCCCCAGAGTCCTAAGTACAAAATATTCCTATATTAGGTCAGCCACATACTATAGCCCATCATATAATATGATAGTCCAACAATATATGATATCCAATTGGGTTTTTTTGCCCATTTTATCATACAGACTTTAATGTATTCATTTTCTGTTTCCATTTTCAGTAAACATCTAAATATCTTAGCAATAATATGCTCATCATTTGTACACAATCCAGTCTTATCATTTTTAAAGTCCGGATGACACATTTTAAAAGTTAAATTTCAGTACACATGCACATCCATAGTGAACTCCATTTTCTCATCTTTATAATAGATTATAATAAAATCCTAATTCCCATCTTTATAATAGATTAAGATGCAATAGAAAAAATATCTCTTCTATGTATATTTTGTGATAGACATCACATATATTCCACCCTGAGAGACAAAGAGATTAGATAGGGTTTTCCTACTGATGGGCAACAGAATTTGGGGCAGGAGGAGGTGTCACACCTGACCCCCTCACCCTTTACAAGTGTGAGTTCACCAGTGCCTATACATCATCAATTCTAAGCCTTTTCACTTCAAAGTACTAAATTATGTTGACTAATATAACATGGTTTCTTATCTCTTCTCCTTCTCCTTCTTCTCTATTTCCTAAATGCAGGAAATAGCCCCTGAAATAATCTTTGTTTTAGGTTCGTAGGATGAGTAAATAACCTTACCGTTTGCTTTATTTGTTTTTTACAATCTTGCCATTCTTTTCCACCCACGTTTTCTACCACTTCAAGTTGACTTTCATGTGATAGGCTGACTGACATGAAGATCATTATTGGATGAAGAGAAGCTATAATGAACTTTATTGCTTTTTTGGTTTGAGGCTGGATTCTGCATTTGAATGTATAGATATTACAAATGGTTTAACAGTCTGCAGCAGTGTCTAAAATGAAGCATGTGTCAGGTATTAGCAACAGTGCAATGCCAGCCTCCTGTTTTCAGCATACATAATCACATTGCATGGACACCAAATCACAATGAATTTCTGCAGACACTGCTATTACCTGATAGCTATTTTTGCTCCAGATGATGAAGGAAAGAAAGAAAGAAAGGCATAAGACCAAATATATATCACATGGAGTATGAAGATAAATAAAAGCATATTGGAAGAAAGAAAAAACAATCTTGCACAACAAGCAGTTGCAAAACCCAGAGTACCAGTTGTCTGATAGGTATTTTGGACTTGAAGTACAAAGGTTTTATGCAGTTGTGAGCTCCAGTTTTCTGCAGAAGGACTGAAATCATGGGCACATGTCACTAAGCTCACTCACCCTGTTGAGCTTAGCATCTTATGGGATACCAACAATCATTGTTTGAAAAACAAGACTTTAGTATTTTAAGGTTAAATGGCTATGGAGATTCTCAGTCATTCTAGGTCATGGTTGTCCCAAAGGTGCTTTTTTTTCCTTTATTTTCCCAAGAGGCAACTGGAATTTCTGGTTTTTTCTTTGAAGACGTTTCACTTCTCATTCAATTCTGACTTGGATGATGGGGAATAGAAGGTTTATACTCCTTACAGACAGCTGGTCTATTGCATTGTTTCAGATTTAATTCATGAAAAAAATCCTTCCATTCCTCACCATTCAGTCAGAGCTAAAGGCTAGGTCCCACTGGCTGACAGATGCAAAACGTATGCAAAAAGGACACAGCGGACGAGCAAAATTATGGGGGTGGCTCCATCCATTGTTATCCACTCCAAAAAGTGTCCCAAATTTGCATAAACAGAACAGAAAAGAACAGAAAGGAACGGATGGGGGTAGTATGTAGCGGGGATGTTAAGCGGATGTTCGTAGGAAGCCTAGCAGATGGAAGTGGATGGAAGCAGATGACACATCCGCAGGGGTTCCAGGGGAGAATTACGAAGCGGACGCATAGTGGAAGGAGTGGATGCATAGCGGATGACGTGGATGCATCACGGACGCCTATAGGATGCATAGCGGATGCATAGCGGATGCAAATCGTTCACTGCGCATACAGGGAGGATGAATTGCATCAGCTCCATGGATATAAAAGGATGCAGCTCGCAAGCAGTCAGCATTCAGAGGAAAGACGTGCTGCCACAGACATCTTCGAATAACACCATGGTTCGTCAGTCAGGGAAGAAGAGAAAGCCTATGCCTACTCCTGCCAGCCCTGACAAGAAGGACAGAACCTGCCAGGCGGAGCTCCATTCAAAATCCAGGAAAGAAATACTTAGACTCTTTAATTTAGAGAAAAGATATCTTTTACTGAAAGTGAAGTGGTAGCAACCAAAGAATTCTGAATCTGAGAAATTAGGCGCTCAATTCACATATACAAAGTGATGGAAATGTTCCCACCCACAATAGTTCAGATGAAACTTCCAATTAGAAATTGTGAATATGATCGTGTGGGCATCTTTAGGTGATTATGAGGCCTCTGTCTGTTGACCTTGGCATACTTTGATAATGGGTTGCAGTTGCGCAGAGAAAAGAAAGCTAAGCGAGAAATAGAAACCTAACTCTATTGTATGCTCCCCCCCCCTCATTTACACAACAGAAGAATGTAACACCTTCAGCTCACTTCCCAGACTTATCACTACCTCCCCTTCCCTCTGTTACTTATGGCAGCTGAAAGATGCAAAGTGATAGTAGAAGATCTTGAAGGCTGACAGAACCACCATCCCACCCCCTGGCACTGACTCTGAAACTCCTGGTGCTGCTGGTGCTGCTGCTGGTGCTGGTGCTGGTGCTGCTGGTATTGCTGGTGTTGCTGCTGGTGGTGCTTCTCCTGCTGGTGCTGCTGGTGCTTCTCCTGCTGGTGCTGGTGGTGCTGCTGGTGCTTCTCCTACTGGTGCTGGTGGTGCTGGTGGTGCTTCTCCTGCTGCTGGTGCTGCTGCTGTGGTGGACCATCCCAAGGCCCTCAAAGCCCTGCTGCTCAAACCCCTGAAGGCCCTGCTGCTCAAGCCCCTGCCAGAGGGAGGAAGAGGCAAGGGAAGGAGGAGAGGAAACAGTACACCCTTTCCGAGGAGCATGAGGAAGAGGTGCTGGAATGGCTGAGGGAGAATGAGTACCTGTGGAGAAAGAGCCACAGACTCTATCGCGACACCAAGAGGAAACAGGCAGCTTGGAGAGACAAGGCAGAGAGCCTGGGCTACAGTTCAGACCTACTCCTTGGATGGTGGAAGTACATGCACACCTGGTATGGCAAGCTACACCTGAAGAAATCTGTAAAGGCCGCTGTCAAGCTCACTGACTGGGAGATGTCCATCATGGTCAAGTGCAGCTTCCTGGAGGGTGAGGTCCACCACCGAGGAGCAGCCCCTCTGACAACCCTCTCCCTCAGACAGCCCACAGAGGGCCACTCCTCTTCCAGCCAGGAGACAGCTACACTGTCCAGGCAGGTGTCTTCGGAGGGCCCCATGGCAGAGAACCCCCCCAACAGATGCACTCCCCATGCCAGAGGATGTGGAGGATCCCCTATCACAAATGGAGGAAGAAGCGGCAGCCACCAGATACCAACCTACCCCCACCCCCACCTCCACCTCCACAGAAAGCAGGCAGAGAGGCAGAGGCAGACTGGAGGGCCAGAGCCACACTGTCCTGTTGGAGATCAGGGACACAATCAAAACCAGCAGAGATCTTCTCTCACAGCTGGTCCACAGCGACATACCATCCTTGAACCGGAAGCCCTTCATCACCTACGTGAGCCAGACCCTCACGGACCTGCCTGAGGCCCAGTACCAGGTGATGAAGCAGAAGATCACAGCACTTCTGCACAACCCTCCAGGCCCAGCTGAACCTGCTCCAGGTCTGCTCCTCCACCCCAGGTAATGTCACAGCCCTTCCACGGCTGTTGAAAGCCCCTCACCTACCAAGGCTATGAGTACCAGGACTTCCCACAGCAGAGGCAGCCCTTCCCAGTCCAGGCCCAGGTTCATTGCATGCCACAGATGCCTCACCTCACCCAGCTGCAGACCAGACAGCCCCACTACTCTCCTCCTTCCTCCACCCCACAGCCAAGCCCCTCAACGGACAATCTGTCATCAGTCTTGGACTTAACATCCCAGGTCCTTGATGAAGGGCCTCTCAACCTCACGGGACTGAGTCAGCTCTCTGAGAGCTTCCTGAACACACCATCCCCTGTTGTACTCTCGGGGCCAAGCACCCTAATGGCGCCTCAGACCAGCACTCCAGCCACAGCCACTTCCACAGTCCCTGGCCGCTTGACAGCTGAGACCATGGACATGCCTCAGAGTGACTGAGAATAGTGCCAGAGACTGAGTTGTTACCTGTTCACTTTATCTTTGCTTAAGACACTTTACTTGGTTCATTTTGCTTTTTTAATAAAGTCATACAGTTTACTTAAGACAGTTATTAATAAAGGTTATCTTTGCTTCACACACTTGGTTCATTTTATTTACTTCACGAAGTGTTGGTGAAAACTTTGAAAAAAGGGTTAAGCCTTTGCATGCTTGTGGGATAGGTAAGGATAGCTGTGGGATAGGTAAGGATAGCTATGGGATAGGTAAGGATAGCTGTGGGATAGGTAAGGATAGTTGTGGGATGGGTAAGGATAGTTGTGGGATAGGTAAGGATAGTTGTGGGATAGATAAACCTCCAGTGCAAGCATAGTGGGACTGTGTGGTCCACCCTCCCAGCTGCCACACATATGGCCCTTTTTTATCAATAATAATTTATTCATTGATCAACACATTTCAAAATAAACAAAGCTCTTTATTAATGCCCTATTCATTGTAGGGCCACTCAACATACATGGCACAATCTCATCAGTGTTATGAGACAGGCTCAAGGAAACATCCATTAACCATCTATCATCCTGTCTTGCCACTCCACTACTCCAGCTGGGGAGTTGCACCAGTGTCTCAGTAGGTTGCGCTGCTTCTTCCCTTCACGTGAAGCTCTGTTGGAGCCTTGTACATCCACAGTGTCTATCAGGTTTCGTCGTTGCCTCCATTCACCAGGCTCCATGTCCCCATTCCCTTGTTGATGGTCCACAAGCCTGTTCTGCAACACTGGGTAGCGGGTGCACATGAGATTGTGCAGGATGCAGCAACCTTCCACAATGCTCCTCACAGTCTCTGGGTGATGCTGCATGGTGGTGAGAAGTACCTGGAACCTGTTGGCCAGGATGCCAAAGGTGTTCTCTACCACCCATCTTGCCCTGGACAGCCTGTAGTTGAAGATCCTCTCTTCACGGGTGAGGTATCTTGAAGTGTAGGGCTTCATGAGGTAGGTTCTGAGGGAGAAGGCGTCATCACTAATGATGAAGTAGGGCACATCTTGTGTGTCATTGGGTAGGGGGTCTGGATCTGGGAAACCCATGATGAGGTTGCATTCCAGCCCATCCTTGAGGTCACTGGCGTTGTATACCTGGCTATCTGAAGCTGACCCGTTGCCTGAAGCATCAATGTACATGAACTTGTAGTCAGCATCAACCATGGCAAAGAGGATGATACTGAAGAAGCCCTTGTAGTTGTGATAAGAGGACCCTGAGTTTGCTGGAGCTTTGCAGGCCATGTGCTTCCCATCTATGGCTCCAACGGTGTGGGGAAAATTCCACCTCTGATACCACTGTTCTGCAACTTTCCTCCAGCCTTCTACAGTGGTGGTACACTGGAGGAGCTCCTCCACATATTCTTCGATGATGGCCTGCACCACTTCTCTGACCACTTTGCTGATGCTGTTGTGTGGCACCCTCCAGGCATACTGCATGTTTCTGTATGTGGTTCCAGAGGCCAGGTGGCACAGAGTCAGTACCACCTTCAGTCCAGGGTCCAGGTTGGGACAGAAGTTGGTGCTCGGCTTGGCCAACCTGGGTCTCAGATGCTCTACAATTTCGTCAAACATGGCTGGTGGCATCCTCATGAAGTGCTGGAATGCATGAGGGTCTTCATTCCTCAGCTCCACCATCAGCTTGTCATACAGTCCAAACTCCACTCTTCTCCTGATCCATCATCAGACCCACACAGCTCTTGGACGTCTCCTTCTCCTTGCGTAGAAAAGGTGAAACAGTCTGAACAGGGTTTGGTTCTGGTGTTGAATGATCACAGCTACCATAAGGACTGTGTGATGATCCATGGTGGAGATCAATGGATGATGTGGAAGAGCAAGACCAAGGGTGAAGAGGTCTGTATACCACGGCTGCTGGACTCATGCTGAGATCCAGGTGATTTCTTTCCCCTTTTTATAGGAAATATTGGTTTTCCACTAGGTGTCCTTCCACATACTCTAGGCAGACTCCAGACATCCTAATTATCTGAGATACATCCCATATACAAACGTTTTGTCCATTTTAATGCTTTATTACGAGATGCATCCGCTTACATCCTTTCTATTTCCGTGCTACTAACGCTGTGTGGATGTTCCGTGTTCTTTTCACTTCCTCCCTCTTTCCGCTTTCAGCTGCAGCAGATGTGAGTTGAGGGGATGTCCAGAGGATGCTGAGAGGATACAGCGGACATGTAATGGATGACAACGGACATTGAACGTTTGTTGCCCATATGTGTCGTGGATGTACATCGTACGCGGCAGAAAGTTCATCCGCTCAAAAAGTTTTGTGCAGCTCAAAACTTCTTGCGTGGATGAAATCTCAGTGGACGGATGCTCGACGGATAGAGTGTATGAAACAGGTATGCAGTGAGTCCACAACAGATGCATCACGTTTTCCAACAGATGGCAAGCTTTTTTGTCTGTTTTACATCCTCTTTGCATCCGTTGGTGCAGTGGGACATGGGCTTAAAGAAGCTTCTTGGATGAGAAGCAAAATGTCTTCAAAGAAAAAACATATATTCCAGTTGCCTCTTGAAAAAAAAACAACAACAACTCTGGGACTATTTTCATGTTAGTTACTTTTATGTCTTACTTTCTCACCAAGAGTTCAAGGTGGATTATATGAGGCCTCCATTTTTCTGCCTTGCTGTAACAACAACAAAAAAACATACTTAGATGAAATAGGCTGGAGTAAGAATGACTGCCCCAAAATTACTCTGAGACTTTACATGGCTGAGGCAGTAATATACAGTAATAAATTTCCATATCACATTGGTTCCATATTGTGCGAGCCCAGCCAATGGAGGTAGTTAGTAAGTCATGGAGAATTGTGTTGCAATATGTTATGTGAATTCAGCAAGTTTGAGGTCATTTGCTTATTAGTATTAAATCTCACCACACTTAGTTTATTCTATGGCATAACTAATGGTGAACTTCTTAATAGTGAACCTCTATGGAACAGCTGAACTGTTAGTACTTTCTGTTTTAGTGCACTGGTCAATTGCTGCTTAACCTCAATGATTTACAACTGTAAAACTCTAAAGAAAATACAGTAATGCTTCCCAAGAGCACCATCTCCTGGCAGAAGTACACACAGGCACCCAAACTTACGTTGGCAATAGCCTCATTGACTTAACTACATCTTCATAAAATTGCTGCAAGCTGTCAAAGTTTCTTAAGACAAATCGAATCACATCTGTACTAGATCTCATTTGTGGTGATGGAGAGCCTTGAAATATTACAGCTGGAGCTTTACGGGTATCGTGAGAAGAAGCCCCTCCTTTTAGAAAGAAAACAACTGATACAAACACAAGGTAAACCGCTCCAAACTCAATTGCAGAAAATATGACTTCAGCAACAGAGTGGTCAATGCCAGGAATGACCTACAAGACTCCATTGATGCAGCCTCAAACTCCTACAGCTTCAACCTCAAACTGTGGACTTCATTTCATTCCTAAGAGGTCTTTAAAGAGGGCATGCATGAGCACACCAGCATGCCTACCATCCCTATCTTATTGTCCTCATTTATCTATATTTACTTCCTTGTTCCTATTTATGTTCATATAAGTTCAGATACTTGTTATCTTGTACATGTTTGGCAAACAAATAAATATAAATAAATAAATTTAAAAGAGGGCAATTCCCCTGCAGCTGGGAGATGATTTCCCCTTAGAAAGGGCAATTACTGCTACAAATGTTATCAAATTAAGCAAAGAATAATGGGAATGTGATGAGAACAACAATCCTTTATTTGTATGAACTTCATCCTCTCCTATCAGAAAGCAAAAGTCCTAATTTAGGGACTGCCTCAGTTAGAAGCCTTTCACAGTTATCACAGCAATGAAAAAGTAACTTTACAACCCATCCTTGTATTTATGACCTTCACAGGTTGGAAGAGCAGAGGAAAGCTGAAGCAAGATTGTAAGCTTGGCCACAGTTTTACTTGGCAACCATTTTGCTTAATGGGCAAGTTGTTGGTCCTAAACACAGACTCCCTGTATCAGTGTGTCACCATGAAACTTAAGCCGTGGCCCTTTTTTTACATGCAAGATTTTGATTTCAGGGCTGCAGCTGCCATCTTGGCTCATACTATTCATCTCCTTAAAGTGGCCTTGCTTGAAATACAGTGAAGTGTTGAGTAGCAGTCCAGTTCTGGGATTGTAGAGCAGT
Organism: Laticauda colubrina; assembly: GCA_015471245.1. Taxonomy (NCBI): domain Eukaryota; kingdom Metazoa; phylum Chordata; class Lepidosauria; order Squamata; family Elapidae; genus Laticauda; species Laticauda colubrina. Next base: position 29,492,919 of record BLBF01000040.1, read on the forward strand.
AAAAGTTTATATGAGTTAAAGAATAGTGTTGTTTTTTTCTTAAACTGCAATGCTCCTTGGCTTAACTTTGGAGGGGGAAGCTGGTTGGTCCTAACATTGAAATCTCAGCAAAAAAAGGCACATTATAGGCTGAACAAGATTCAGAATGGGAGAAGTTTTGGATCCAAAGAATCCAGAGAAATTTAGCTCCACTCCACATGCACAAAGCACTTATATATTATCTACGTGCAATTCTCTCCTGCTCTTTGGAAGAACAAGACAAGGACAGAGGAAAGAAGGCAAGGGACAGAAAAACCTATGAATCTATTCTCCATTCTACCCTGCTGATTTGTCAGTAGCAAACTACTGAACTAAGCAAAAAACAGAGTTTAAAATCTAGCCATAGCTTGCAGTTCCGTTTGCATGCATCATGCAAGATTGTCTTCTTCCTCATTGGACTTTGTAAAGGTTAGCAGTTTCTAAGGTATCTCTATATTGGGTTATGTACAAATTTGAATCTCATTCTGAAATTGAACACTTAAGGTTCAATAATTGGAAGTGGAAAAGCTTATGGACACACACACAGACATACACACACATTGAACAGTATTATAGAAACAAACTATATGCTCTTTCTAATGTGGTGTTCTCTTCTAGATCAGTGTTTTTGAAACTCAGTAACTTTAAAATGGGTGAACTCCAACTCCCAAAATTCTTCATCTCTTCCACTCTTGGGAGTTGAAAACCACATATCTTAAAATTACTGAGGTTGAGAAACCTTGTTCTAGATGTATCGGATCTTTGTTCTAATTACCTCCAGGTAGCTTGGCCTTTATAGGCTGGGACTTAATGGAATTGAAATCACACATATCTGGACAGAATCAGACTGAGTAATGTTGCCAGTGTAACCTGGAAGAGGTTATTAACATTTTACATCCAGCATGGATTGCATAGACAAACCAAAAGTGGTGTGGAAGTCATATGTGGGATTAGGAATATGAAAAATAAGGTACAGATTTCCAAATCTGGCACTTTTGAAAGGCACCAAGTTGGAGAAAATACTGTATATTGCCAAAGAAGCAATTTAAGATAAAAGGTATAGAAAATTAAACCTAATTAAAAATTGTCATCTTATGATACACCATTTCACCAGCTAAAAGTTATGGGAACAAGAATTTTTAATAGTATATCATTCTTTTGGACAGCTCCAAGTGCAAAAAAATCCATATTTTTATGTCTTTATGGAATCTAAATCCTGGAAATATAACTAGGAATAACATATGCACCCTCAATGTGCCAAGATCCATCTCCAAGTGATATGATCAAACTTTAAATTTCAGCTTCACTTCTACTAATTGTAGAACAAGCCTAATCCATGTGATTTAATGTTACAGCTCCTAACTTTAAAATTCACCAATAATGTCCACTATACACATGCAATTTTCTGATGAAGTATGTCTAAGGATATAGTGCTGGAATATCATAAAAACTTGGCAGTCAATTGTAGAGTATATACTTATGTTTCTCTCAATCAGTCTCTGGAAATTTCAGTGAAGATCTATTTCCACCAGGAGGGTTGGATTGAGGCTTGATTGCCAAATGGTGAATGTTCAGTGATAAATAATATCTATTCACTGCTTCAGTTTTGCACCTTACATTAAGTGCAGAGAATTAGAGAAGGAAGTATGCAAGCTGTTTCTCAGAAAAGTAGTGCAAGAACATGCATGGTGGAAGTGACAATTCCATGCAAAGTTATGCAACACTAGATACTCTTTCAAATATCAGTTGAGGTGGTGAGCACTATTTCCATACTTTTTCCCTTTTCTTTTTCTTCAAAAGAAAACCAGAGCAACAATTGTTTGACAATATCCCAGCCTTATAAACAATGGCATAGCTCATATATTGTGCTGGCTCATGTTTCAGAGTTAATCAGAGTTTGCTGACTAAGCCACTATCCACTGTCTTCCTTGTAATCCTGGTAGCCATAAACAATGGCTTACTACTGAAATCATAATGTGTTCATGTCTGGGTTCTAAGACTTAACCAATTAAATTCCATTAATAATTAGAGTGATTGGGGAACCTAGACATTTTTAAATGAATATAATAAATATTTATTGTGCATTCCTCCCAGAGAATGAGCTCTCTGTTAAGGATGTATTAGTTCTGGAGACAATATTTTTCCCTGACACATTCACAAAAACAGTTGACAGTCTTGTGAGGTAGACCAGACAGGAAGCATGGCCAGATGAGTTAATTCTTCTTTACGGTAAAATTGCATTAGCAGACTCTTGCAAAACTGAAAGTACATTTTTCTCCACAGTCCCCTCGACAGCCCAAGAAACTAAGCTACTTGCCCTACCCATATTCCTTCTCTGAGCTAAGTAGCCTTTTATCTGATCATATCCTTGGCTGAAATTCTCCCTATCTTCCAAGGTCATTCCCACACACCATTACACCTATAACACTGTAGGAATTTATATTTGCAATTCTCTGTTCAGTCTTTGATAATGATCTGTGAGAATAACCTTAGGCGACAAGGAGATACACAATCTAGACAAATATCCACCATCAAAAATCTACCTTAGCCCATAGTAGAGAAGGGAGGCATGAGAAGTGACTCAGAAGGGGCCCTCCCAAAGCCCTTGAAAATAAAGATAGGGGAGAGTAGAAGTGCTTTCAGACTGGCAAGGTTTTGTTACTATAACCTTACAGCAAAGGTTGTGTTACTACTCATACAATACAAGTTGGGGAGCAGAGATCTCATATGTACTTGAATGAAATCATGAGGTACTCATGATTTCTCATGTTGCTGCATTTTGCACTTTTCATGTTCAGCTCCATGTAAAGCATGGTGTAGTAAACCAAGCAGGAGGTTTATGAATAAGGCCTCCAGGTCTAGGAAGAGGTACAATTGCAAATCAACACAAATCTATGTAAAGGTCCCTCTAGCCACCATTGCTACCAACCCTTCAAGTGAGTTCAGAAGGACCCCCAAATTGCACACAGGATGATCTGCCTGGGATCTATCCTATCCAGAACAAAAGATAGAAAGTCTCCAAAACTACTGGGTCCCAAAAATCCAAAGCCATTTGGTCTCACTAAGGTTGAACTGAAATCTGCTTTTTCCAATCCAAATTCCCACAATCTGTAGATACCATCATGATATTATTTTGCTTGTTGCAGCCTATATGCTTAAAAAAAATTAAGCAGCACCCTGTCCAGCTGCCTAAAGATTATGCAGCCCTATTTTAAACTTTAGAATTACATTGTGACAAATGTAAATGCCATTAATTTCAATAGACCTATTCTATGATTAATCCTGGTTTACATCAAATGAACAAACAAACTTCACAAATCAAATTCCCAAAGACATCAAATACAATTTGGATGAGAATATGTACAGTAGTGGGTTTCAGAAACACGTGTCTGAAAACTTTCCACCTGCAGGTGGAGATAAAGTATAAGATAGAACAATAACTTGGGAATTTCACTGAGCAAGAAGAAAAGAAGGTGTCACCTGGGCATGTTATACGATCATATCTTGGAATATTATCAAATTTTCTTTTCTGTGTTTTTTTTTATTGCAGAAGGAAAGGGGGTGTTCAAAAATACTTGGGTTGTGCCAGCTATCAATGACTTTTGTGGGATTCCAGTTTTAAAGATGCTCAAAGTTCTGCATTAGAAAATTAAGTTGATGTCAAACTTCCAAGGGCACCTAACAGGAACAGAATACAAACAGTGCATGCACTTTTCCAACTGGCACTGCATCAGATACTGTGGGAAGCAGGGCAATGAATAGCTGCTATTTAAGTCTAGTCCCCATTGCTACTTCAGCTATTTTTATTAAATCAAACATGCTTTCATACTTTTAATAAACTCTTTGTGTTTTCTGTTTCATTCTTTGATTTGAAGGACAGGGTGAATTTATAAACATTGGATATGGAACTGAAGATGTTTAAGTCCCAATTCCTCTTTCTCATGAAACTCATGTGTTCACCTGCCCAAACGTACCTGTGCTAAGCTGCATTCATACATCAACTAAGCACCCATCTGGTTTGGGTCTGGCTGAGGCCATTGAGCAAAGCATTCCATTGACGCTTATTCAACAAACTGTAGTTAAAGACATGATGGCTTCATGCCATATTGAAGCCTGGAACAACACTGCTGGGAATTGATTTTAATCTTTTGAGTTCCTTAGCTAGATAGAGAAGATGGTGATAAAAAAAAGAGGTGAAAAAATTAAATTCTAATGATGAAAAATAACAATTTGTTATTTACTTCTCCATCCTTACTCAAAGCTATTCTGTTGCAAATGCTCTTATTTCAAATAACCTTCAGGTTGTATCCTTAAATGGTTCAGTTTGCCCTTCTTTTGCAATGGAGGGTCATTCTTTGCCCAGAGGTGGGATTCAATTTTTTTTAACAACCGTGGGTATGGCTTAGTTGGTGGGCATGGTTTGGTGGTCATGTGACTGAGTAGGCATGGCTTGGTGGTCATGTTATTGGCTGGGCGTGGCCAACTCAATATCACTCACATCGAGGCAGGCATCTCCTCGCCTGGCCTCTCATGACTGTGGGGATGCTGCGACAGTCGTAAGTGTGAAAAATGGTCATAAGTCACTTTTTTCAGTGCCATTGTAACTTTGAATGGTTACTCACACAAGCAAAGTACCAGCAAAGGAAGGGGAAAAAACTCTGGAGAAGTTCCTGAGACAGGAAATCTAGTCCTACCAAGAATGTAATAAGGGTTAACGGAGAGGCAGTTTCTGTAAGCAACACCAGAATGTTTCCTTCCTGCCTTCCTTACAGGATTAGACCAGTAATTTCTTCTAACAACCGGTTCTCCAAACTGCTTAGAATGTTAACAACCGGTTCTAGTGAATAGGTGCGAACTGGTACAATACCACCACTGCCTTTGCCCCACCTCCTTTTCAGAGATTTTCTAGTTAAGAGGAGAAATGAAGCAAAGTAACTCCAACTTTTGTCTTCTTGGCATGTTTCACTTGGGACACTGTGTTTTTACTCAACTCTGTGTGTCCAGTTATTTGAGGTCGCTTTAGCATATTGATTGATTGATTGATTGATTGATTGATTGCATGTGCAGGCACCTATTTCATCCTAAATCATACTTCAAAGAGAACCTGGTGAGCAGACTTAGATGCAAGGACAGCTGGCATGGCTCCTCTGTATGCATTTGGAGTGCTGTAAAACCTCTCACACCCCTCACCCCATGTTCAAAAGGTTTTGTTTTCTTTGTTACCAGCTATCATGTGATGCAAACACTGCCTGCAGCAGTTGATTGACTAAGCTGGTGCTGTCACACCGAAAACAAAGAAGGGGCTTTGCAGTGATAGGGAACTGGCTCATATAGCACAAAAGACTAGCAACGACATATATAAACAAACAAAGGCACCCCCTCCCTCACCCTGCCTCCTTTCATTAATTAGATTCAAGCAGAGAAATATTTTAAAATGTTTCTGGGTTGAGATGGAAATTCTGAGCTAATTTTAATTCTTGAGGTCCTTTATCCTCCGTTCCGTTCCCATGTTTATTGGACCCAGTGCAAGAACTCAGAACTTTCCACTTGGTCTTCAGGAGGGGTTAGAGTGACATTAGATTGGTGCAAAGGAGAAGGTATTTGGGAGAAACTTCGTGTTTAAAAGGGAATCAAAAAAAGCAAAGAAGTCTCAAAAAAGCTCTATGATGCTCTGGGAATTCCTTAGATACTTGGGATTATTCTTTATTTGATTTTTTTAAATATTAATCTTTCGGGGAACACATTGAAGTTTTCAATAATAACAAATCCAACCTTTTAAAAAGGAAATACCATAGCTGGGCTCATCTATTCACATAGGTGAATAAAAATCCACCACACCATCTGTGGTTGCTCAAATTCTTGCTGAAGCTTTCATACTCTTCCATAAAATTCTTGTTGAATTCTTATTTTAATGTGGCTTTATAAATAACCATTAACTATTTAACGATTGAATAAATCTTAATTTTTGTTCCAGTCCTGCAATACAAATTGTACAAAATTATATAACTCTGGTAAGTATATAGCAGGGGTCTCCAATCTTGGCAACTTTATTCACCTAGAGATTAAAATACTGTATATTCCTTAATTTCATTCCTCTACCATGTTGTGAAACAGTGTAGTTTGACTGATAATAAAAGTTTTTCATGACTTTGAATTCATGACTATGAATTTGAAACTGGATGTCTGATTTAATATTCTAATCACTAAATCACATTGGTTCTCAGATTTCTTCTTTTCTGAAGCTCCTTACTTTTATATCAGTATACTTTTAGACACTTTGGAAAAGAGCTGTGAAATATTCAACAGATAGATTTATAGATTTTTTCACATAACAAAATTCAAAGGAATCAAAAAGACCCCATGGGAAAAAAGTACTGTTCCAAAAACTTGATAGACCTGGAGCAAGCAGAAGGAAGTCAAAGCTAGAAATGGCCTGTTTCTTTTTACTATTTGGGTCTCAGATAACCGAGACATTTAAAATAAGACCATTAAGCTGAGATTTACATAAACCATAACTTCATATTCATAACTTCTGGTTTCTATAGAGATAGACATTGCCAGCTGCCTTTGAATTCTGGTTAACGGAAGTACCATTTTCTCTTTGCTGTTGTATGATATGGTAGCAGCTGGCATAAAAACAAATGGGACCCAAGCGTACAACATCTGGAGGGATTAATCTGGCTACCATAAGCAGTTGACTCTGAAATGTGAATATTCCGGAATTTGAACTCAGTTTGAACTCTTGATATATTGAAGCATCTTATTTTGTTGGTTGCTATAAGCAATGCTTTTACAGACTCTGAGGAAATAAAGCAGTGATGTAGTTTAAAAAAAAGGGAAAGGGAAAGGTTTCCACCACCTGAAATGTCCCAGAAATGCCAAGTAAGAAGAAACAATTTAAGCACTTATTCTGAGTCTTTATGAGACATTTGGTATTACATATTCAGTTAGAATTTTATTAAAGTTGCAATGTTTTGTATTTTATTGGGAGTAGATGGGATTCAGAGGTGGGATTCAGCAGGTTCTGACCAAAACTGGTAGTAAAAAAATTTGAATCCCACCACTGGTTTTTTTTTTTGCCAGAAATCTCCTTCTGTTTTGCCTGAAAGGAAAAATTGGAGGTTACTTGTATCATTGCCAAATCTGTGTCAAGAGACTAAATCAAATATAAAAATAAATAATTGGGTATTTTAAATCTTGGTACCTACTGCTTCATGCTGTCATGTTTGTTCATTTCAGCATATATCTTGTCATAAATTTCAACAATGCCCTTGATCTACAGAAGCTTTTCTGTTAAGATTATTTCCTTTCTCAATCTTCTACACAGATAAGGTATCCACAGCAACATAACTAGTGATGAAATTGATGGCATACAATTGGATTAGATAATAAATAGACCAGGGGTGTCAAACTCTATTTCACTGAGGGCTGCATCAGGGTTGAGCTGGGTTAAGTGTGGCATTGGGGGTGTGACCTGCTTGATGTCGGAGGCACCTGTGGCAGTCCGAGTGCTCTGCCAGTGAAAACAGGCTCCCGAGCTCTGTTTTTGCTGGCAGAGGGTTGCAGGAGGCCGTTGCAGCCAGAAACTGAGTTTGGGAGCCTATTTTTGCTGGCAGAGGCACTGAGGGCTGTCCCTCATTGTTTCCAGGGTGGCCCCGCGGGCCAGATCGAAGCACCAGATCCAGCCCACAGGCCTTGAATTTGACTGATATAGATGATTGATGGATAGATAGATAGATGAATGGATAGATGGATGGATAGATAAATAGATGGATAGATTAAGGAAAACCTCCAAAATGTAGTTTTTCCCCCAGTATATGAATGTTATTTACATTGACATCTGCATGTTATAAGAAAGATGGCACTGTTTTAAACTCAAACTATTTAAAAATCATTTTGCAAATTAATTTAAATAAAAGTAATTTGAAAATAACATTCAGTAAGTTAGTGTAAGTAACATCCATGTACTCAGAAATTGTGATCTCTCTAAAGTAAGTAGGTTCCACAGTATGATGCCCTGTGACAAGATTTCTCAGCTAACATAGTGGATCCAAGTTCCATGATGATTTGTGAGGCTGAGGGTTGGAAATGCTTTATGCTTCTTTGAAAAGAAGGTAATTAATTAAGCAGTGATTATCATCCAGCCTTCCATTCTTGGGGAAGCTATTGGAAAAAGCGGTGAGACCTCAGTATCGGAGAGTCCTTGCATTTTCTGATTTTTACAGCTGGATTTCAGGTAAAGTTGAAATAGTATTAATCTCTCTGATGGAGACTAGTTGAAAATGTATACACCCCTGAGCCCTATTTGGATCTACCTTGGTAGATTTTGTTACTAATACCCTTCTGAAGAATTTTGGATTGGAGGAACTGTTTTGTTCTGGTTTTGCTGCTTTTGTAATGGGCAATTTCAGTCACTGCGGTGATGGTAAATGAAGAATGGCTGATGCTCCAGTATAGGATATTGCGGGGTTCAGACTTCATGTTACACAATCGTTTGTAGAACACAGTCAATTATCTATAGGCTGTTAGCAAATAATGCGGTATCATCCCAGGCTGAGCTGCATGGGAATATTTGTGGAAAACTGACTCACTGTCTTGATGATCAAAACACTCAGACTGGATCCTTATAAGACAGCAATTTCATTTACTAGTGACAAATCTGACTCTAGTTTTAGTTAACTCCTCTAAAGATGCAGATCCATAATTTGGAGTGTCATTTTTGCAGTTTCTGTTGGAGAAGCAGGTAGAAAATGTAACCAAGAGGAACATCGCCCAGCAACAGCTGGTTACTATTTGCAGGACTATCTCCATGAGGATAGTCCTGACCACAGTTAATTCATGCCTTGTCACCTTCTCAGTGGAATTATCACAACATGATCTATGTTGGGCTGCCTTTGAAGACAATCAAAGTTTCAACTGGTCCAAAGCACAAAACTCCATCTGCTGGTTTGAAGCAACAAATTTAGCTACTTTTACATCATCAGTATACTGGTGAGTGATTTGTTTCCAGATCCAAGTGTTCCAATGTGCATTTGAGCACTAATAATGCCCAAGCCATTTTGTCAATAGTTAATTCCTTGTTTTTGTTTTCTCATATGTAATTTTATTAAAACTTTTAAGCAAGACAATAAAAGCTAACACAAACTAAAAAAGTAAGCAAAAATTAAAGAAAAAGCAGAAACTGAGAAAAAGGAAAAATTAAGGAAACTAGAAAATAAAGAACAAAGTGTAAGGAAATGGCTTTGATACAGTATTCTTCACAGTAGTAATAAATACAAATATATTTTAATTTCTCTTTCTATAATTACATATTACTCTTATTTCTATAATCTATCCTGTCTAATCACAAAAACCATGTCGAGTTCATATTTTTTCATTTTTATCCAAAAAATGCATAAAAGCTTCTAAGAGCTTCCAGTCAGCAATAAATGCATTTTCTCTATTCAAAATTAATTTATTGTCAGCAAAATCTGTCAATATCACCAGCCATTCCTCCATAATGGGTAGTATTGAATGTTTCCATCTCTGTGCATGCAGTATTTTCACTGATGTGATCATACATTGAAATAATTTTCCATGGCTTTTTTCTAATTGTTTATCCATTAATCCTAAAAGGAAAAGTTCTGGTTTCAATTGAACATTAATCTTTCAGATCATCTGTTTCGAAGTATGTATTTGGATCCATTTTTTTTTTAAAAATGTGCTTGTTGCTTTTATTATGCATGTCCCTATTTTTAAGCTATTTGGGATCCCCTAGAAGGGGCACCAATTCTTGTGTTAAGAGTCACTAGTCTCCCTGCTAAAAAGATGCAAAATCAGAAGCTTTCTGCTGCACAAAAGGAATCTTTTACCTGTACTTCTAGTACTCTTACAGTACAACAAAATCATTTTAGAAAATAAGTGAGTGCAGCTTAATGCTTTATTTGGAGTGTTCACATTATGGACAAAGATAAGAAGGGATAGAACAAAATAGAACTGGAGCGGATGAAAGCAGTAACACATAATTCCTCCAAACTTTCTAAAATATGCCAAGTAGAATCCAGAACTTGCTACAAGGTGACCACAATTGGGTCCTTGATCAGAATTTCTCTTACTAAAGCCCATGTCACACTGCACCAACAGATTCAAAGAGGATGTAAAACGGACAAAAAAGCTTGCCATCCGTTGGAAAATACGATGCATCCGTTGTGTACTCACTGCATACGTTTTTCATACTCTCTATCCGTCCAGCATCCGTCTACTGTGATTTCATCCGCTCAAAAAGTTTTGAGCTGCACAAAACTTTTTGAGCGGATGAAGCATCCAACGCGTCAGTTCTACATCCGCTACGCATACGGGGAACATTCGTTATACATCCGTTGTCATCCATTACACGTCTGCTATATCTGCTAGGTATCTGCTGTGCATCCGCGCAACTCAAATCCGCTCCAGCGGAAAACGGACACAGGGAGGAAGCGAAACGGACCTGGAATGGACACACAGCGTTAGTAGCATGGACGTAGAAAGGATGAAAGCGGATGCAGCTCAGATATAAAGCACTAAAAAGGACAAAACGTTCGTATAGGGGATGTGTCTGGAGGATGCAGAAGTATACCTAGAGGAAAACCGATATTTCCTATAAAAAGGGGGAGGAAATCACCTGGATCTCACTTTCAGTACAGCAGCCCTGGTGTGCAGACCTCTTCAGCCTTGCTTTTGCTCTTCCACAGCATCCATTCTTCTCCACCATGGATCATCGCACGCTCCTTTTGGTAGCCGCCATCATTCAACACCAGAACCAAGCACTCTTCAGGGTCTTTCACCTTTTCTATGGGAAGAAAAGGAGGCAGCCAAGAAGTGTCTGGGTCCGACGATGGATCTGGAGAAGAGCGGAGTTTGGACTCTCTGACAAGCTGATGGTGGAGCTGAGGAACGAAGACACTTGTGCATTCCAGAACTTCATGAGGATGCTGCCAGCCATGTTTGACAAAGTTGTGGAGCGTCTGAGACCAAGGTTGACCAAGGCAAACACCAACTTCCGTCCCAGCCTGGACCCTGGACTGAAGGTGGCACTGACTCTGCGGCACTTGGCCTCTGGAACCACATAGAGAAACATGCAGTACGCCTGGAGGGTGCCACACAACATCATCAGCATTGTGGTCAGAGAAGTGGTGCAGGCCATAATCGAAAAAAACATGAAGGAGCTCCTCCAATGTCTCACCACTGAAGAAGGCTGGAGGAAAGTTGCAGAGCAGTGGTATCAGAGGTGGAACTTCCCCCACACCATTGGAGCCATAGATGGGAAGCACGTGGCCTGCAAAGCTCCAGTCAAGTCAGGGTCCACTTATTTCAACTACAAGGGCTTCTTCAGCATCATCCTCTTTGCCATGGTCGATGCTGACTACAAGCTCATGTACATCGATGCTTCAGGCAATGGGTCAGCTTCAGATGCCCAGGTATACGCCAGTGACCACAAGGAGGGGCTGGAACGCAGCCTCATCATGGACTTCCCAGATCCAGACCCCCTACCGACACACAAGATGTGCCCTACTTCATCGTGGGTGATGATGCCTTCTCCCTCAGAACCTATCTCATGAAGCCCTACAAGTTCCAGATACCTCACCTGTGAAGAGAGGATCTTCAACTACAGGCTGTCCAGGGCAAGACGGGTGGTGGAGAACGCCTTTGGCATCCTGGCCAACAGGTTCCAGGTACTTCTCACCATACTTCACTGTGGGCAGCATCGGCCACAGACCGTGAGAAGGATCATGGAAGCTTGCTGCATCCTGCACAATCTCATGCGCACCCGCTACCCAGTGTTGCAGAACAGGCTTGTGGACTGTCAAAAAGGGAATGGGGACATGGAGGCTGGTGAATGGAGGCAAGGACGAAACCTGATTGACACTGTGGATGTACCAGGCCCCAACAGAGCTTCATGTGAAGGGAAGAAGCAGCGCAACCTCCTGAAACACTGGTGCAACTCCCCAGCTGGAGCAATGGTGTGGCAAGACAGGATGGTAGATGCTTAATGGATGCTTCCTTCAGCCTGTCTCATCACACGGATGAGATTGTGTCATGTATGTTGAGTGGCCTTACAATGAATAGGGCATTAATAGAGTTTTGTTTATGTTGAAATGTGTGCATCAATGATTAAATTGTTATTGATAATAAAGGGCCATATGTGTGGCAGCTGGGAGGGTGGACCATACAGTCCCACTATGCTTGCACTGGAGGTTTATCCCACAACTATCCTTATCCCACAGGTATCCTTACCCATCCCACAGGCATCCCTTCCCATCCCACAGCTATTACCCATCCCACAGCTATTACCCATCCCACAGGTATCCCTGACCATCCCACAAGCATGCAAAGGCTTAACCATTTTCTAAAAGTTTCCACCAACACTTTATTAAGTAAAAGAAATGACCCAAGTGTGTGAAGCAAAGATAACCTTTATTAATAACAGTTAAGTAAAGTGTTGGACTTTATTTAAAAAGCAAAAGGAACCAAGAAAAGTGTCCCAAGCAAAGATAAAGTCAACAGGTAACAACTCAGTCTCTGGCAATGTTCTCAGTCACTCTGAGGCATGTCCATGGTCTCAGGTGTAAAGGGTCCAGGGACTGTGGAGGTGGCAGTGGCTGAAGTGCTGGTCTGAGGCGCCATTGGGGTGCCTGGCCCTGAGAGGACAACAGGAGGTGGTGTGTTCAGAAAGCTCTCAGAAAGCTGGCTCATCCCAGTGAGGTTGAGAGGCCCTTCATCCAGGACCTGGGATGTCAGGCACAGGACCGATGAAAGATGTTCTGAGGCCTGGCTTGGCTGTGGGGTGGAGGAAGGAGTGTAGCTGGGCGAGATGAGGCGTCTGTGGTGTGCGAGGAAACATCTGTGGTGTCGGTGACATCTGTGGCGTCGGTGGCATCGGTGACACCTGTGGCGTGCGAGTAACCTGTGCCTGGACTGGGAAGGGCTGCCTGTGCTGCTGGAACTCCTGGTATCCATAGCCTTGGTAGGTGAGGGGCTGTTGAAAGCCTTGGAAGGGCTGTGTCATCGCCTGGGGTGGAGGAGCAGACCTGGAGTGGGTGGGAGCAGGTTCAGCTGGGCCTGGAGGGTGGTGCAGCAGCGCCATGATCCTCTCCTTCATGACCTGGTACTGGGCCTCGGGCATGTCTATGAGGGTCTGGGTCACGTAGGTGAGGAAGGGCTTGCGGTTTGAGGATGGAATCTCGAAGTGTACCAGCTGAGAGAGGAGATCTGCGTTGTTCTTGATTGTGTCCCTGATCTCCAGCAGGACAGTGTGGCTCTGTCCCTCCGGTCTGCCTGCTTTCTGTGGAGGTGGAGCTGGGGGTGGGTGTGGGTTGGTCCCTGGTGGTTGCTGCTTCTTCTTGCTCCATGTGTGTGAATCCTCCACGTCCTCTGGCATAGTGTGCGCAGCGGTTGGGGAGGTCTCTGTCATGGGGCACTCTGTGGACACCTGCCCGGACACGGTCGCTGTCTCCTGGCCAGAAGAGGACTGGCTGTCTGTGGGCTGCCTGAGAGTGAGGGTAGACAGAGGAGCTGCTCCTCAGTGGCGGACCTCACCCTCCAGGAAGCTGTACTTTGCCATGATGTAGCTCTCCTGGTCGGTGAGCTTGACCGCGGCCTGGCCAGACTTCTTCAGGTGCAGCTTTCTGCACCAGGTGTGCATATGCTTCCACCACCTGAGGAGGACATCAGCAGCCCAACTGGGCTCTGTGCCTTCTGTCTCCAAGCCGCCTGCTTCCGCTTGGTGTCTCAATAGAGCCTGTGGCCCTTCCTCCATATGTACTCGTTCTCCCTCAGCCACTCCAGCACCTCCTCCTCATGCTCCTCTGCGATGGAGTACTGCTTCCTCTCTCCCTTCTCCTTGCCTTGCCTCTTCCTCCCTCTGGCAGGGCCTTCAGCAGCAGGGCCTTCATCATCAGGGCTTTCAGGGCTTTGGGGCTGGTCCACCACAGCAGCAGCAGAAGCAGTAGGAGAAGCAGCACCACCACCACCACCAGCAGGAGCAGCACCACCAGCAGCAGAGTCAGCGCCAGGGGGTTGGATGGTGGGTCTATCCCTCTTGCCAGGGCTGGCAGAAGATGGCACAGGCTTCCTCTTCTTCCCCATGGTCTCTGATGAAGATGTGTCTGGCAGCAGGTCTTTCCTCTGAATGCTGGCCTCGTGCAAGCTGCCTCCTTTTATATCCGTGGGGCTGACACAATGCATCCTTCCCGCATGCGCAGTTAACGCTACGCATCCGCTCTTTCCACTACGTGTCTGCTTTGCTATGCTCCCCCGGAAGCCCTGCGGACGTGCCATTCGCTTCCATATGCTAGGCTTCCGTTGAGCATTCGTTTTCCATCTGCGCTACATCCTCCCCCGTCCGTTCTTTTCCATTCTGTTTATGCAAATTTTTGCCCCCTGTGAGAGCGGATAAGAATGGATGGAGCCACCCCCGGATTTTTGGCCGTCCGCTGTGTCCTTTTACATATGTTTTGCATCCGTCGGGCGATGTGACCTAGCCTTAAGAAAGGCAGTTATTAAGTGACTCCTATGGTTGTTAAGTCACTTCAACTTTTCCCATTTACTTTGCTTACTAGAAGCCAGCTAGGAAGATAGCAAATGGCAATCATGTGACCCTAGGATGCTATAACCATCACAAATACCTGTTGCTTGCCAAGCACCTGAATTTTGATCATCTGACAATGGGGATGCCAATAGTTGGTTGAGGACCAGTTGTAAGTCACGTTTTTTGCTGTTGTAACTTTGAACAATCACTAAATGAATGGTAATAAGCAAGGACTTCCTGTTTTCCTCAGAGCCCAAAAATAAACCAGTGCAATGTTGGTGCTTCACAAGTCTAATGTACGACTAAGTAACAGGTTATATTCTGTTTAGTAATCATAATCATGGCCTACTTATTTAGCTTTTATATACCTAGAGAAATAAGCAGTGTCTCATGGGCTTTGATATGTCACTTAGGTGAGATGGATGGTGTAGAACTTTAATAAATAAAATAAAAAAATGTTAAAACCCTTTCCATTGCAGATTTCTATTAGAATGAAGTTTATTCAAAGTTTAATAATTTGTGTGCAACCTATTCTTTTAAATGTAATATATCTATATACTATAACCAGTGTCAGAGAAGTAGCACGTATCGATAGCAGCTTAAATATTTCTCTAAAACACTAACCTAGGGATCTTCTGAATATATTTACAGCCAGACCTTTCAACAAAACTGCAGTTTAATTTCAGAAAATGTTAAAATATATTGTACATCAACTTCTGACATACTACTACGTTAGTATACACAAATGGTCTCTTGAAACTGTATTTATGAAATGTACATTTTAATTTAAATACTCAGTATACACTGCACTTAATCTGCATGTTGCATTTATTAAATACATTAAAATCTGCAATGTAACAAAATGTTTTCTGCATACGAAATTCAAAACACCATTTTAAATGAACAAAAAGATGGCTCACTTCATTTTTTTAAAACTAGTGCATAACACACCAGCTTAGCTCCACCGCACTAGCTGTTCTTTTTTTTAATTTGACATTGTTCACAGACTATTACATATCACAATAAGAGTGCTGGATAAAACATGAGGTACGAAAGTGGTTCAAAGATTATAGGTCATGCAGATCCATGCTAGACAGCAAAGAAAAATGTGAATGAGAACACTAAATAAAAATACATAAAGAATGTGCATTATAAAATAAAAACTCAATTACACAGCTTTGCTTCTTTGGTTACAAAGTAGGTTGAACAATTTCACAGCTTTTTATTCCCCCCCCACCCACCCCAAAAAATCATACGAAATGTCAAAAAGCAGAGGAATCATGGCAATTTCTCTATTAGAAAGTAGAAACAGAAATGAGCAAAGTTTTCTTCATCAAAATAGCCCATCAATTATTATATCACAATGACTGGCGACTACCTGTACAGATGCACTATGGTCTTCATACTTACACTATACAAAAATTTACATTCAAGCTGGATCTTAACTACTGAAAATAAATACCAAAAGGTAAATTGCCATTAGTGTTAGAAATAGGCCAGGATTCTTTTGTTCAATTATTGCCTAAACATTTTTTTTCTATTAAACTCAATCCTGTCTATCAAGTTTTACTGATACTTACATTTATTTTTTTAAAAAATTAAAAGTTCTGTGACATTGTTCATGTACATTATGAATAGCAGCCCTGTAATAAATAAAACAAATAAATGAAACTAATGTAGGCAAATGTTATTTGTCATTGAAAGAACAGTGGCTCTAAAGATGAGTTGTTACTATTTGAAAATGCAAGGCTCGAAGTAATCCATGAGTAATGGAAACCTTGAAGAGCCTTACTAAAGCTCTTAAAGACCTCCACTCATGTGCATCAAACAAATGCAGATTTTTGCATTGTAATTCCTTCTACATTTTCCCTTGTGCACTGATGGCATAATTGGACACCAACTGTGTTGTATGACATCTCAGTGAGGGAAAGCGCTTGCAGAATGATTGTCTAATACTGAAAAGGCCAAAACACACAACTGAAGCATGGCTACCTGCTTTCATATAAAGTGGAAAGAAGACCAGTGGCACACAAGGACAGATTGCTTTCAGTTCTTAATGAGGCAAGAAAGCTTTATGCTGAGGAGACATTCGGCTGCTGTGGAGGTTGCGTTGGCTGTGGAGGCTGTGCTATCACTGTTTGCTGTTGAGAAGTGCTACTTGGATTGGCCTGTTGGGTTGAAAGTTGTGATAACTGATCGTTGTTTGAAAGAGATTTTAACAGTGCATTTTCCCGTTCAAGTAAAGAGTTTCTTTCAACTAATTCTTTTATTTGTTCCTTCAGTACTTCCACTTCTTCTCTGACTGCATACATCAAATGGCTTTTCACCAGATCCTGTAAAGGCAAATCAAATAATTAGAGAACTCCACATCAAACTGTTATTTAATTCCAAATACATGCATAAAACTCCATTATGAGCTTAAATAAGTAAAATAAAAATATCAAAATATCTTAAACTATACATATACACATATCACTTATCAATAATACTGCTAAATATATAAAGTAAAATATAAAAAATAGTTAAGGAAAAAACAAACTGTAAACTGGTTACAGATTATACTAAATATTTTACTCAAAAGTAATCATAGCTCATGACTGGGATAGAATCCATCGTGAGAAGTTATGATATCTCTGAAAACATAAGCCTATGCATTTTGCTAATAGTTAATGTCTCCATGGATATGAATGGAAACTCTTCATTGAGTCTTGATCTGAATTAAATTCCTCAGGTTTACTTTTGAAGAAATGAAAATAATAAATTAATGTTATACGTAGCATACGTTGCTGGGTTTTTACAGGTGGTCCACAGGTCACTTAGCAACTGTTCAAGGTTACAATATAACTTTTTAAAATTTAGCAATATGCAGATAATTACAATAGGAAGAAGAATAAAATTTAAAGTACAGTGGAAAATCAGGTTCCGATCAACAAATCCACCCAATTTTTGAATCAAGCTATGATTCAAAAATCAGGTGGCGAACAAACCTGGCCACGGCAGATTCCCTTTCCATGCCGATTTCCCCTTCCGCGCATGTGCAGTCCATGAAAATCAGGTTGCGACCATAGTCCTGGAATGGATTATGGTTGCGACCCGAGGTTCCACTGTATATGGATGTCTTTCTAAGAAAATGTGCCATGATTTCAATTAGGCCCTTATTCCATAGGAGCCTATTATTCTTCAGAATGAAAGGTTACTTTGGTTCCTACTACTTTGTAGTGCAAATAGAGAAAAGTATACTATACATCTTTTTATGAATTTATTTTCCGTACAACCTGTCTGTCAAGAGAAATATTTAATTTTTTTGTATTTTATATAAATATCATTACTAAAGAGCTGACTAACAAATGAAAGAATTTAGCCTCTGGAGATTTAGTTGGTGCGGAATGCACCAGCCCAGACAATTAATGGCACTAGTTTTTCAGCACATGTGACACTACTAGTTTCCAGTGTGCTTCCAGGTGCAATTGACTTCCAGATGCAATTCAAGGTGTTGATATTTACCTTTAAGGCCTTATGAAGTGGGACTGAGCTATTTATTGTCTCTTCCCAATTGTTTCTACTTGTCTCACCAAGTCTGGTAGGAGGGAAATGCTCTAGGAGTGTCATCGGCTAATCAGTGAGAGCTGGAATGGCCCAGGAAGAGATCATTTTCTGCTATGGTGAAACTGGAACAACCACTTGAATTAGTTGTGACATTGCTAGCCTTTCATAAAATCTTAAAACCTTGGTTTTGTGCAAGGTCTGGGCCTGGAAGTATGATAGAGCCCGTCTCTTGGCTTTGTGGATGGTTATTTTGTTAAGTTCAGGTGTCATGTGTTTTTATTTTATATTATATATTTTATTTGTTTTTAACCTTTTCACTGTATGCCATGTATGTCACATATATGAAATGGGTAGCTACATAAACAAATAAATGAAGAAACAATATCCATAATAATTTGAACACGAACAAATATAATTTTAAAGTTCACAAACCAAATAGTTAAATGCATTATATTTTCAAAGTAACTATTATATTTAAATACAAATAATATCCTTACTAGTAATATGACTAACAAATTAAGCAATTTTAGACAGAATTTCAATAGTTTTAACACCACAATGTTTTAGATGACTGCAATAACATTAATTCTGTCACAGAATTTCAACTGTATTTGCCCAGTTAAAATATTCAGAATTTGAATATTAATTATACAGCAGCAAGTAAGTATTAGAATGGGCAGTTTTATTGCTAAAAGATCTACAAAAGCTCCAAGTTATTTCAGCATTGGTACTATTTTGCTCATCACAGAATTGCTAAAGAATAAAGTGCAGATAGCCAGAAAACTAGAGCAAATCATAATCTGTGCTATACTATGCTATTATTTTGTGATTATTATTCTTTAACTGTGAAGAATTTAGGACAGATAAAAAATTCTAAAACATATAGCTATAGCTAAAACATATACAGTATATGATCAACATTGTAGGCAAAATAAAATTGACTGGCAGATAAGTTTAATTAATCAATCAATCAATCAATCAATCAATAAATAAGTTCCTTACTTACCATTGCCTGTTCTATTTTGTTATCAATGGCTACAACACTCCCACCAGATGCACTGTTTAAAAGAAAAGTCACATGTGAGCTTTGAGTTCACTGAAATGCTGTTCAGCAAAAGTGATGGAAAAGCAAAGACTTCCATTATAGTTCCACAAGTCAACACTTTTACAGCACTTTGCATTCAATGTTCTTCTATATTTTAGTGATCATTACAAACCTCTAAGATTGGCAAGTATTAATTCCATATGCTTAGGAACGAGGAAGTGTGGTATCTTCAAATGATAGACATTGTATCCCAGAGAAAGTGAGACATATTTAGATCTCATCAAAATCAATGGGAACTGAGAATATTGATGTTTTCAATGGAACTTAGACTAGTTCATGATAGTTTGGGCCCAAGATATTTATGCCAGTTTCTGGCCCTTGTTGAAACTGAGCACAGACTTCCTGAGAGTATAAGAAAAGAAATACTGCCCACATCCTATTGGCTGTTATGAGCTCCCATATTTGAGCACATAAATATGCAACTGAAGTAGTTCATAATCATAACCAAGTCAACCACTGTGTGTTTGAAAGTGACATTTTGATCAGTATAGAAATATTAAAAGTACCTTAGTGGCAAAAAATAAGCCAATTCTTTTACAATAAAATGACATAAAACTGATTGTTGGGAGAGTTCCACTTCATTGTAGAATACCACAAAAGATGGTTGGCTTGATTACCATGGTCCAACACTTTAGCCTTTGGTTCAAGCTGTACTTTTGGAGATACTTCCACACCATCATTTCCCGCAGACATTTTACACTATACAAGAACCCGGTTTCAGTTCTAGCAAGTGCTAATTATGTTTATGTCATCCTGTGCCATGCTGATCAAAATGTCATCTCCACATGGTTTAGATTTTTAGTACATTTAATAAATTTACGATAGAAAAAAACCCACTGTATTTGGTATATTTTTCAGCAAAGTATTCTGCATTCACTACTAGAAAGTTCTATCTATTTTTCATTTTTTAATCTATTATTGACTTGGGAACTTAGTTTACATGCAATTATTCATGTTTTTATAATCCAGCATAAAAATAAGACAAATTCAGTGCTTTCAACTGTATATTAAAAAATCTTACTTCCATACTGATTTTATTTTAATTATAATAAATGACTTTAAATAAACAATATATAGTGCAAAATCTACCAAAATTTTAGGATCTCCATAGTTTATTTTAATAACAAAAATAATCTGCAGTAGCATATAACTTCAAGTATTAATACTTTGTTCTTTTGTATATGTATGTATACTACAATGTTTCCTTCGACAAAGTATTGGCATTATTAAACAAGAACAATAACCACTATAATAATTAAAACACTCCATATATAAATGAAATTATCCTCAAAGGATTTGACTTTTCCTGACTTTCTTCACTGTAATAGTAAAAGCATTGTCAAATTGTGATTGATCAGGTTTCTGGGAGCTGTTGCTGAGTTCTGAGTTGGCACATATGAAAATTAATTCCATTCTCTCCCCCCCCCCCCCCAAAAAAAAAAAAGTTTAAGAAATATTAAAAAAAATATTGGACTGCTAAACAATGTATCTAAAACAGAAATATGCAATTGTGCTTTGTATTTATGCTTGCTGAAAATTTGTGTAATCACTTCCAAATTTCTCAGGTCCACAGCAACATACAGCACATAAAGATAAATGATATAAGACTGATATGATTAAATCATCACTAAGAAGTTTTATCACAGTATATTTAATACTTGAATATTTTTTTTAATCTTTCTCTGAGTCAGTACAGCTGCTCTGGATGAATCTGCACAAATACTAAATATAAATGTTCAACATGAAAAGGTATGTCAATTAACATGCATTCCATACAGACAGGAATATAGCAATTCCAATTTAATTTTCATCACTAGATAGTACATGAAAATAATTACCAACACTTCTTTATTGTAAACTTATTTTCCATTGTTTCTCCCTTTCTATCATATGTAGTATTTAAATTTTATCTATTTATATTGTAATTGGGATCCACCTCAAAATTCCTTGGTGAAACAGAAATGTACTATATATTCATTATTTAACAGCATATATTAAAATGAAATATATCAGCCTTCATTTAAGATTCTTGTTAAAATGTGGACTTTTAGCAAGTTTTTCAAAACAGGCATGAAAGCAAAATGTTCATTTTATTTCTGTTAAAAGCAATCAATAATGAATTGCTTTTAATCAATACAATTGATTGTATTAATCAATACAATTAAGAGGATTTCACTCACTCCTTTAAAAAGGAAATGCTTAATATTTTATGTTGGTAAGTATTTATAAAGCAGTCATCATTCTAACTTTACACTTGTACAACATCCAGAAAAATATCTTTAATTTTGAAGGTTCTTTCATTTTTATTACTAAAAAGCAATAGTTGAGTGCATTTAATCAAGTGCAGATTTTACAATTCTATAATATGTGAAACATATTTGTAAATGCCCTTTTTAGGTTGTTTTTGATGATTGCATTAAAACATTACTTAGGAATATAAGAATATAACTGCATTTACTTATGTTAGGAAACATTTATATGCAATATTTTAAAATGGACCAAGTATAGTCCTATTAAAACTTTTTGGAATCAGGTTGCATTCTGGATCACATGCAAGGGTAGGAGAAAGGGGCATTGTTTTGTGAAGGTTTTACTCTTTATTAAGTATGTGATTGACATCTCTATTTTGGGATGGTACAAAATTCAGTTTTCCCCCTTGCCATTTAACTTCTATATAAAATTAACTAAAATAAACCATGTTTTAGTTTGGGATAAGAGCTGATCAAGCTCTTGACGATGCCTGGTTATACATAAATCAAGCCAGAGATGCAGTTGGGAGGGATCTTTTATCTGATACCTGGGTGTTATGAAGGATTAGATCAGTGGTAGTCAACCTGGTCCTTACCGCCCACTCGTGGGCATTCCAGTTTTCATGGGGGGGCGGTAGGGGTTTTGTCCCCTACTTTATAAATCACCATTACTGTGGAACTGGTGGGCATTTAGAGAAAACTTTACTACTAACAGAGATACAAAAGTGGGCGCTAGGTATAAAAAGGTTGACTACCCCTGGATTAGATGATGAAAAATAATCTGAGATTATGGTTCCTACAAAACCTAGGATAGGATTACGCTCCCTGTGGAAAACTGTTATATGAACCTGCTGGGAGATATTGTGCATCAGTTTGGGGTGAAATATCAATATGCTGATAAATATACATTGACATCCCTTGCTGAGTTAGGTATACCGCAGTAATCCTGACATAGAGCTTGAAGCTAATAATTGAAGATTTGGATATCAAGATCAGAGTAGATTCTTGCAACACTGCACTGCAGCTTGTCACTGCTAGATTTGACTCTACCTCAGCTGGATAGTTCTTGATAAGGTCACACACACTTTAAAGGAGCATGCCTGCAACTGGGGAGGGGATTCAGCTCCTCTGAAACTGCAGGTAAAAGGCATCGCCAAACTATCTTTTGCTCAGTGTTGATTGATATGCCAACTATTGTCCTTTATGGATCAGTTTCCAACAGTGGCTTATAAATTAACCTTTAGGTTTAATCACTGCAAGGTATTATATTGGGGGCTTTCATTGAAGAACACTGGGAAACTAAAATTGGTTTGTAAAGCACCTGCCACCTGTTTTGTGATGCACACTGGTTAACAATAGCATTCAAACTGCTGGGCTCTCAATAACCTTTGGAATCAATATCTTCCTAAGAAAAAAATTTACAGCTAAGGGGGCTGGAGCCAGAAGACCCACTTTTTCTTTCAGCTGTCTCTTAATATCAGATTCATGCTTTCCCTCTTGAATTTCAGAGAGTCATTTAAAGCAATCTTATTCTGTTGGTGTTTAGGAGGCCTGGTCTGGTTTGCAATTTTATACTAGTTTACACATATATTCAAAAATTGGTTGCTTAAAATGATTATTTTTAATTGTACTTTTTGTCTCTTTTTATGTTATTTTTCTTAAAAATTGCATGTGGCCATAAACTGGTATAATAAACAATATAAGGAGATCTATTCTTCAGAGATAGGAGGGAGAGACTGCAGGTAAAATCAATGGTAAATAGTAAAGGTTTAACATGGTAAATTGATGTAAGATATTAACTGATAATAAACTTTCTTTGAAAGAGACATTTTACAATCTTATTTTTAGAATTGTTACTGCCAATAAAACATTTGTATTACTAAGTGAACACATCTGAGACAGAACATGCTGGTGCACACAAATATTCTAGAACATTTGTTAAATACTGCATTCTAATTTGGAGAAGTTCAGAATTTAAAGTGGTTCAGAAAGTACAAATCAGAGCAGTTCATTTCCAAATACAAACCGAATGAACTGCAGAGTCAAACCACTATGTCCACTGTGTCAGATGTACTGAGATTGGAAATGGCCACTGGTTCAGAATTCTAGAGGCAGCA
The DNA here is from genome assembly GCA_015471245.1 of Laticauda colubrina. Classification (NCBI taxonomy): domain Eukaryota; kingdom Metazoa; phylum Chordata; class Lepidosauria; order Squamata; family Elapidae; genus Laticauda; species Laticauda colubrina. Next base: position 29,516,499 of record BLBF01000040.1, read on the forward strand.
TTTTCAGCACACAATATGGGTCATTACAAAGAAGAGAGCTGTAACTAAACAGAATTGTCAATACCAATGGGCAGACTTTACTTCCCATTTTCTTGCATCTATCACAAAGTCAGAATATACTACGCCAAGCAGCAAAAATATACTAGGCCAAGCAGCAGTTTGATTGCTCCCTGGTGTGTCCTTTTTAAAGCTATTCTACAATCTCTTTTTCTGAGTAATTAAAGTAGAGAAAGGCTCCTGAGGTTAATGCACCTAGCAACAAGTGTTCAAGTGGTAAAGAAAACATGGTGTCTTCCCAAAGGAAGCTTTCACCTGACCATGACGTTTAATTTTTAAAACAATAATTTAGAATACTGTAGGTAAGAAAGAGGTTTCTTCTACCCAAGGATCCAGGAATGAATTTTTAGAGATGGCTAAACTCAGGAGCATAGTGATCTGCCAAAATCATATGCAGTTGAGTCACAATGTGATCACAACTGGTTTTGCCAACTAGACATCTCCAATATGGTAGATAACATCATTATTTTCAGATGAGTGCACAAATTCATTTATCATGCTTAGGAATCATGGTGTCATAAATTTGGAGAACCTCTCTACTACAGGACAATATAGCCTAATTTGATCCTATTTAAACTTCCCTCTTGTCCATGAATGCTACTCAACCTCTATATAAGTATTCACTCCTAATTAGAATTTCAAAGGAAAAAAGGCTTTTGTTAGATTAAAAGCAGATTCTGTATTTTTAGGATTGCTTTAATATGAAGCATCTGGATATACTTGTGAATCAATGTTACTTAGATAAAATATTTTGGCACTAAAGTTGTGGTGGGCTCCCACTCTGCTGACCTTCTGGAAGAATGTCAAGGCCTGGCTTTGACAACTGGCATGGGGGTCAAGAGAGAAATGTTGGTAAATTGAAAATACAAAAAAAAAAAAAAAAGTGACATGCATGTGAACACCCCCTCCTCTTTTAAACTTTTTAAACTTGTTTTTACTCCTGTTTTCTAACTTTAATCTTTATCTCTTTTGTATGACTATATGTTTTTATATGTAAACAAACCAAAGTCAGGATCTAATCTGGGTTGGTAACCAGGACCAGAATTTTAGTCTTCTCAGCTTTTTGACTTGTGCTGGAGCCCATTGTCAGGGAACTTCTCTCCCACTAGAATGTTTCCCTTAGATGAAATAGGTGGTGTATAAATTTGATAAATAAAAATATCACATAATTCTCAGTTACAGATATATCCACTACAATACACTGTCAATGTAGTTAGATTCAAAAGTCAATAAATTAGATTCAGAGTTTGCTGCCAGCGTCACTGATTCAGCTGCATTCCCTCAAAAAGTCTTGTTTGGTTGAAACTCTTTTCTTAAAAGCTCCATGTGGTTAGATTCCTAACCCTTCCAAAGTAGAGTTGAAAGGACACAGAGGCCATACCAGTGATGGGAGAGGAAAAGTTGTCCTTTCTCCATTCCACAGGGTGTCTTTATGGATTGAAGGAGCCTATCAACAAAAAATGCAACATTTGCACTCAAGCCATTAATTACAAAATAGCTTGAACAGAAATGTCTGAAAAAAACAATCAGCATTTAATAAGTAGGCTATAGTCTATGATCAATTTCTCCCCTTAACTGTCACGCCCATATTTCTACATTTATCAAATTTCAGATTAAAGGAACCTGATCCATATCTTAGAATATCATATGCACAGCAATAAAAATATCATACACTGTACATAGTAATATATAATGTCCATCTCCCATGTGAAAGAGAAAAAAATTCCCATGAAATTTATTAAAAAGACTGAATCCCTCCATGAAATCTGAGGCTTTCCTGAGTTCTCAAAGGTTAGCCTCTCCAAGAGCTATTTGAGACACTAAAGTTGCTTCAGCTGAGTAAAGCAAGTTCTCCTATGAGCTGTTCAGAGCATCCAGTAGTGGGAGGTGCTTCAGTCTCCACATTCACAGGCTGAGCTTGATTTGGAACGCTCCTCCTCCACGTGACTCTTTCTCAGCGTTCCCCAGTTTTTGCTCAGCTTCGTGCGAGACAGGCAGTGCTTTCGATGCTTCCTTGACCAAAACAGGAATCTTAGTTTGTGAACAGCAGGTTTGATTGTAATTCAATTTTGTCTTTAGCTTTCTTTCCAGTCTTTAATTAGCCTGACAGTTCTATTTAGGGGAAGTGCCGTTTGCACCCCCAAAAAAGGTGGTGGGAGGTTTCTGGTGCTGCTCTGCACCCCTCCCCACAGCCAATTCAGTTACCTCTGCCAGTTTGGTTGCCGGTGTTTCCGTTCCTTTCCTCGCGGCTTGATTTTTCATTTTTTTTAAAAAAAAGTTGTATCGCCTAACCCTAACCCTAACCCTAACCCTAACCCTAACATGAGGTCAAGGAAGCATCGAAAGCACTGCCTGTCTCGCACGAAGCTGAGCAAAAACTGGGGAACGCTGAGAAAGAGTCACGTGGAGGAGGAGCGTTCCAAATCAAGTTCCAAATCCGAACGCCATTCCTTCAGTGGGGAAGTTAATTAGTGTTAATTTCCCCTTTTTTTCTCCACCGTTCCGTTAATCTGAGAGCTCCGGCTTCGTTTGCAAGGCGGGAAGCTGCCCCTGAGAAGCGTGCGAAAAACTTTAACTGCTGGAGGCCATCTTGAGTGCCTTGTCTGCTGTGCGCCTTGTCTGCCTTTCCTGAGCTGTGTGAGGTATTTTTCTGCTCAAAGCAGCAGGATCCCTCCAGGATTCTGAGAGCAATTTTACCCTCGCTTTGGCTACCTGCACTTGAGGATAATTACTTCGCTTTAAAAATCGTTGGCTTAACCCTCACAGCCTCACTCTCAGTGGCACAGCAGCAAGCACCTAGGCCAGTGTCCGCCTATGCATGGAAGCTTCTGAAGGCCCTTACAATCATCAACCCGGGCCTTAGGCATTCGCTATTTGGCTAATTGGATTATACATTAATATTGGTTGTTCTCTTATTAATATTGGAATATATATATATCACTACTCATAGGAGCAATTACAAAGCAATTATAGCAATATAATTATTACAATTATAATAATCACTCATGGTAATAAACTATTTGACAGTATAATATTTTCATTTTGATAAAATATTATTACTGAGATACGATTCATTATATATAGACACCAGTAAAAAATAAAAAAATAAAAATAAAAGGGGGCAATAAGAACTTTATAAGGCAACCATTCTTGACTCAGATCGGACCCTGGGCGCGCCAACCGCCTTGTCCACAATTTATATTCAATTACTGTTATTCTAATTTTAATCAAAATGGCAGATGGTACCACCTCTCAGGCCCCTTGCTTGAAGGCAAAAGCCAAATCAAAACACAGTGGAAATTCTAAAGTCTCAGAAAGGGATGCCTTAAGGAGCCATAAGGCCTTACAAAAGCAAATAGACAGGCATACTCGAGAGGTCCACACTGTTTCACAGGGTGCCTCCTCTTCCAGGCTGTCAGTTTCTTCACACCCTCCGCCTCCCCTAGATCTCTCCGTTTCATCCAGGCGCAGCTTGACTCCACAAGGACAACAGGTCCAAGAGTTTGGAACACCGACCAGATGGGCTCCTGAAGCCACATTCACTCCGATAGCCACTGGTCCTCGCCAGGGTGACAGTTTCATTGAGGAGGTCCCAGAAAGGATGAAAGCCTGGATGGAGCTGGCTATTCGCCAAGGGATGGCAGCGGGACTCCAACACGCTGTAATGTCCAGACCTTACCCTGAGGCTACTGACCGCTGAGGTCACTGACCAGGTTGGAGCAACACCAGACCCAGGTACATTTGCAGGGGGAGACCCCCCCCCTCCAAGGGCTGGAGAAGGAGGAGGAAGTAGATCAAATCATTCAAATGGCCAAGTCTGAATTGGGATCAATGCACGATAGCGAGTCCCTGTCAGAGGCAGACCCCTTAGAAGGGGAAATGTCTGAGGATGAAGGTCTTATTCCTGACCAGCCTGTTTTTACAGGTTTATTCCGGCCACAGCTTTACAAATCTCTCTTGTTTAAGGCAAAGGACATTGCAGGCCTAAACAAGCCAAAACCATCTGACACACCTAACCCTTCAGGGGAGGGACCACAGGACATGATCTTCAGCCAACTGGTAGTTCAAGCAGAGGTAATTCCAGTTCCACCCATATTTTTGGACCTGATGCAGAAGCAGTGGGCTTCTGCAGCGGTATACACCTCCCCAATTGGACATGATAGGAAATATTTCAACTTGGACCCTGATTTTGCAAAGTTACTGAGTACCCCCTAGGTAGACGAGCCCATAGTGGGCTTTAGCATCCCCCTCTATTCCCAGTGAGGCACTGGAGGCCTTAAAGCCGGAGGAAAAAATGGGTTGAGCTAGCTCCACACAGAGCTCATCAATCTGACGCATAGGCTATCAGATCAGCCATGGCCGCCTCCTTCTTCATGCGGTCGTCTCTTAGATGGCTTCGTCTTTTGAAACAACACGTTCCTTCTTCTAATATTAGGGCGTACCAAGATATCACCAAACTTACGGCAGCTGCTGAATTTTCTGCCGATGCTACTTATCACTTATCTTGTTTTCAGCAAGGGCCATTACCTCACATGTCATAGCGCATTGTTTGCAAGGGCAAATAGGACATTGGCAAGCCGACTTCAAACACAAATCCAAGCTGGCCTCATCCCACATTGTGGGAGATAGATTGTTTGGCCCTTCCCTGGATCCGCTACTAAATGAAACACGCAACAAGAAAAAAATTCTCCCTTCCCTTTTTCGGAAATCAGATCCCAGAAGCCCCCAGTCCTTTCGATCTTTCTATCAGGGATCCTTCTCTTCCAGATACCAGAGACCCCCAACAGTTAGACCAGGACAACAACCAGATAGGTCCGACTCAGTGGACAGAAGTAGAAGGGGTGGTCAATCCAAAAGATCCTTTCAGGGAGCAGGGAACAGGCCCTTCCGGCGACCAAGATAACTCCCAGGACTCAATTCCCATTGGCGGATGCCTTAAGTTATTCGCTGACCAATGGGACTCCTCTACCTCTGATACCTGGGTCAGAGATATGGTTAGATTTGGCCTCGCGCTGAAGTTTAGATCCCAGATTCCCCCAGATTCCTTCATGTCATACCCTCCTTCCAGAGACCTGATCAAACGTAATCTCATGGATTCCACTATCCAACATCTGCTGGATATACGAGCCATTCAAACCAGTAGCGACCAATCAACAAGGGCAAGGTTTTTATTCACATATTTTTGTTGTGCCAAAAAATCTGGGGTGGGGTGGGGGTAGAGAGCGATATTAGATTTGAAACGTCTCAACCGTTTCTTAGTATATCGCAAATTTAAAATGTGTACCCTCCAATCAATATTACTGGGCATCAGGAAAGGGGACGTGCTCACGTCCATAGGTTTGACGGAGGCGTACCTCTACATTGTTATTCGGCCTTCCCATTATAAGTTTCTGAGATTCTACTACAATAACTACCTTTTTGAATGTGTGGCCCTTCCATTTGGATGAGCCTCTGTCCCCAGGACCTTCACCAAGGTCCTCGCAGCGCTAGCTGCCCACCTCAGGAACATCCCGGTACGCTTCCAGTGTTATCTTGACGATATTTTGATTTTATCTCCTTTCGCCCATCAGGCAGTCATAAGACACTCAGAAACATTACTATCCCTACAAGAGCATGGCTTCTTAATAAATTGGAAGAAGAGTCAATTAATACCATCGATTCAGATAATCCATTTAGGGGTGGTCATAGATACGGTGGAAGGCAAGGTTTATCTGTCACCAGATAGACTCAATAGCATTCAAAAATTAGTTCAGGAGATCAGGTTGCTTAAGAGGGTGTCCTTAATGGACCTATCAAAATTGTTGGGCAAAATGATCTCATGTATTTCTATTATTCCTTGGGCCCACCTCCACACTAGATCCTTCCAGTGGTTCCTGCTACTGTACCGGCAATCCAGCCAAAGCAACTCCAAACACAAAGTCAGGGTTCCACCCCAGGTTCTCATATCTCTCCTCTGGTGGTCCAAACCGGTTATCAACAGAGACTGTCTCTTCAAGGAGCCACAAAGGCTCACCATCACCACAGATGCCAGTCTGTTCGGATGGGGAGCTCATGTCCAGTTGCTCACAACCCAAGGCTGATGGCCCGACATAGAACAGTAATGCAGCATTAACTGGCTGGAACTTCGTGCAGTACACCTGGCCTTTTGCAACTTCTTCCCCCAGGTATGCAGTCAGCACATACTGATACTGACAGACAATGTAACAGCCAAAGCTCACATAAACAAGCAGGGGGGCACACAATCGAAGCAGCTAATGTGGGAAGTGGAGCACCTGTGCTGCTGGGCAGAGAACAACATACTTTCCATCAAAGCAGAACACATTTCGGGTCTGTCGAATACACAGGCAGACTGGTTAAACAGGGCCACCATAGATCAATTGGAGTGGCGCCTCCACCCATCCCTGTTTCAAGAAGCGGCAGGGACATTCGGTCAGCCGGTGGTGGGGGGCCATAGAAGGAGCGTTCACGTCGCGGCCCGTCAGGTATCTGTTTACCTGCGAATCCTTCTACCACGCTACACCAACAGTGTTCTACAGTGGCTGGGAAAAGTGTAGCGACACGAGAGAAGAAGCCGGTGGTGGACCTATTTGCTTCCCCCTCAACACTCAGCTCCTGAGATTTTTTTCCATGTATCCATCCCAAGGGAAGGAGAATTTCAACTCGCTCCGCTGCTGTTGGCCCCCGGGGCTCCTGTATGCATTCCCTCCACTTCCGCTAGTTCCCAAAGTCATCCAGAAGTTACTAGACGAGAGAGCGGAATTACTTCTAGTTGTGCCTTATTGGCCCAGACGGCCATGGTTCACAGACCTCCGCAGTCTCTCGGTAGCTCCCCCCCGAGAATCCCATCAGACAGAATCTCATTAACTCAGGGGCCCCTTCAACATCCGGACCCTCAATGGTTACAATTGACCATCTGGAGGTTGAGCGGAGTGGTTTGAAGAGCGAAAAGCTCTCCAACAGAGTTATCGACACTATCCTAGCCGCCAGACGCCCCTCAACAATTTGCATTTACAACGCCACATGGTCTATCTTCTGCAAATGGTGTAGTAAGTTTCAAATTGATCCTGCCTCTCCCTCTGTCGCTTAGATTCTAGAGGTTTTACAGGAGGGACTTGATAAGGGGTTGTCACCTAATACGTTAAAAAGGCAGGTGGCGGCCTTGGCATCAATTCTCACTTGCGAGGGCTTCAGTTCTCTTTCACATCATCCACGCATAAGGTCTTTCCTTCGAGGAGCCACCAATTTACGCCCTCCAGCAGCGCACCGTTATCCCACCTGAGACCTTAACAAGATCCTTGTTGCTCTCACTAAGGGTCCTTTTGAACCTTTGAAAACGTCAAGTCTCCAATTTCTCACGTACAAAGTAGTTTTCCTGGTAGCGATCACCTCTGCTCATCGTATCTTGGAAATTGCAGCCTTGTCTGTCAGACAAGATCTCTGCGTTTTTCATGCTGATCAAGTGGTCCTTTGTCCTGATCCCACATTTATGCCCAAGGTCAATTCGGCTTTTCATAGAGCACAAGAGCTTAGTCTTCCAAATTTTTGCCCCAGACCATCGCAGGAGATGGAAAGAAATGGCATAAGCTTGATGTGAGGCATCCTCTGCGAATCTATATCAAGTGTACAGCGGCTTTCAGGAAATCAGAGGCTTTATTTGTGTCCTTTCAGCCCAATACTCAGGATTACAAGGTTTCACCATCTATGATAGGCCATTGGATACGGACTGCAATAGCAAAAACATACCAGACTCAACCTTTGCAGGTGCCTAGGGGCATAACAGCTCATTCAACAAGGAGCGCAGCAACTTCAGCAGCATGGGCCACACAGGCATCAATAACTGAAATCTGTCAGGCCGCGGCTTGGGCTTCCCTATCGCCCTTCATTAGACACTACAAAATTGATCTGTTTGCTTCTGCTGAGGCTTCCTTTGGCAGAAGAGTTCTACAACGGGTCCACAGGGACCAGGAGGAGATTCCAGACCACATGGAGTCCCTCCCGTAGGACAGGCCAAGCTTTGGTATGTCCCACTACTGGATGCTCTGAACAGCTCATAGGAGAAAGGGCATTGGTACTTACCTGACACGCCCGTTCTCTTTGAGCTGTGAAGAGCATCCAACCCCTCCCCTTTTCCTATCTGGTGGGGTCCGGTTTCGGCCAATGAACTTTTTAGAACATGAGGATAAGAGTGCTTATTTCTCTCGTCTTCGCCAAAACTGGGGAACGCTGGGGAGAAGTCACGTGGAGAAGCGTTCCACAAATCAAGCTTAGCCTATGAATGCGGAGACTGAAGCACCTCTCACTACTGGATGCTCTTCACAGCTCAAAGAGAATGGGCATGTCAGGTAAATACCAACGCCCTATCTGAATATAAGGAAATGCTGAAATGAATTCTGCACAAGTTTTGAAAGAACCTGCTACAGAGCATAAGTATCAGGGATGGGATCTGACAGGGTTAACCACCAGTTCAGTCATTTACGAGGTTCAGTGATTTACGATGTGCTTCCCAGCGTGCGCCTGTAAATCATCATCACCATGCTACATTCAGATAAGCAGCCTTTCAAAAAACCCTTTTTTCCTGCTTTTTTAACTGCAGTTGTGCCTTGCACAGCAGCTGAAGTTGAAAAAAAATCAGGAAATAAAAGTCAGGTAAGAGCCCGGGTGGGTGAGTGGGCAAAAACATCAGCAGACATAGAACTAGTTCTATGTCTGCTGCTCTTCAGAGCTACCGGTTCTACAGAGGTGGACAGAACAGGTGGACAGGACACTCCTAATAAATATGAATCAGCCTTCAACCAGTTCCAGTTATTCCAACATTATCACAGAATTGGAAAGGATATCTAGATCAACTACTTCCTCAGTGCAAAATTTGCTAAACAGTGCTCTAACTTTAAGAATTTATTCCATGGTTTGAAAACAGTGTTAATAGTTCCTCTTAGAACTTAAGTTTCCAATTACCTTACCATCTTGGTAGCCCTCCTAGGAACTCAGTTTATTTGTTTCCTTCCAGAGACATTTGCTTTCTTCCAGTGTTCTGAGTTGTTGCTAGATCTTTAGGAGTTCTCAACAATTATTCAAAGTTAATGTGATCACCTCAGTAGTCCAGGATGTAACTCATCTAGTCCTTGATATTTGAGTCCATTCAAAGTGGGTAAATGTTCCTTTACCCTCATCTTGCCTAGCTTATGTTGTAGCTTCCTCCTTGCATTAGTGGCACAATAGCCAAGCAGGGGTTTATTTCCTTTCAAAGAAAAAGCATTGAAAATAATTATGGTGTTGTGTACTCTCATCTATTATTACTCCATTCCTTCTTTCCTACAACAATTCTACATCCTATTTGCTTTTCTTTTTGTTTCTGACATACTCAGGAAGGTTCTTTTTTCACTCTTTGGACATTTGTGACGTTAGCACATCCCAAGCTTTAATCTTTCTGATACTATCTCCACATTTTGGATCTCTTCCTTGTATCCTACTTTGGTTATATGTTCTTCCTCCAATCTCCTATTATATAATTTGGCTTTTTAAAATACACTGACAATGTCTTTTTTCTATTTGTGGTAGAATATCAGAAATTGAATCAAGCTTCTATCAGCCATATCCACTTTGGTTCAAATTTGTAATGAGTGAAACTGATAGGTAGCAATGACATGAGGCAATTTCATTTTGCTTGCAAAACTGAATTAGTAAGATGAATATTACTAGATTCCTCTTTGATCCCTATAGTGCTTATTGTCTTCCTGGAGCTAGTAGATCTGAGACTCAACACACATAACCACAGTATTATCTTTTTTTAAAAAAATCTTATGGCATGTTGAAACCCCCAAATGTGAAAATAAGCTATTAAGAGAACTTGAGGATCTCAATCTCAATACTGAAAATAATGGCTTTATAAGCTCATTTGTATTTGTTTTAAATATGAGTTCAATTATAGTGATTTTAATTACTGTATTTTTAATCTAAAATGTGTTCTTTAAAATGTTTAAATCAGCAAGCATGTGAATTGAGCAAGCTTTAAGAAAAGCCATTCAGTTTTCTTTGCTTCAATACCACAAATGCAAACAATAATGCTTAATGTTCAATTAGCAGTAGAAAATATAAAACAGACAAGAACACCATAAGCCTGAAAAGCCAAGATTCCAAAGTTTTAATACTGGAATCTGCTAATATTGTGAGAAAGCGAATTGCAGCTGTTGAATTAGTAACACAACTTTGACAAGTGATATCCTCAAAGTTGAATTTGTTGCAGTTTCTCGCCAATTGCCTGGCTGTAATTGAATTCTTTTATAATGCTTTAATTTATCCATGACTCAATTTGTAGATACATGTTATAATTGTTATTTTGTCCAATCAATATAGATCCCATATTTACTGTTCTTAACTCTGAAATTTAAAATATTTTGATTTCTTTTCAAAATACTTTAGTCAGGCCATTTTTATTACTGATAGTTTTCAAACATTAAGTCTGAACTGTTGATAGATACAACTAATAGAAGTTCTCATTTTAATATCAATTATCATCTAATTTAACAATACTCTTCTCCCAGAAAAACCTTGTTATATATAAAATGGAGCAAGATTCCACATGGCCCAAAAGATATGTTATATAACTGAGAAATTTTGGGATACTTTAATTCCCCTACGTGGCAAATAAACAAGGAACAGGAAGAAGATACTAAAACGAACATATTATTTGATGACGAGAAACCTGCACAGTGCAAAGCTCTTCATGCATACTTAAGCATGTATGCTTTCCATTCTCAAATATTCATACCTATCCCAGAGGTTCTTTGATTCCTGTAACTTGTTCGAATGAAACACTTGGTAGAAAGTAGTTGAAGGATTCCTATGAGAGCCAGGAAATGAAACAAGATTGAAAATGAACAATCTTTTTGAGTAAAATTATGTGTTCTGGTTTAAACATTTTGATAAGCTCGGTTCAAAGCTTAGCAGAATATGTAATAGATAAAAGAGCAACAAAGCGTGTACAAAATATTCTTCTTGGATATTAAAGAGAATCTTGTTCCTTAACATCATTTTCAAAATATGTCAATCAAATGCATCGAGATGCTTACAAGCAGAATACAATGACAGCTTTTATGATTCACCTAGCCCTGATATTTAAATGGCACTATCTTCTGAATGAAGGGCTGTCTGTTATCACTTTGTGCTGATAATATGGGTTCCAAAGACAGACTTTGCTATAGATATGTGAACAGGGTAATTTCCACAACTTCAAAATAATGAATTTAAAGGCACACAGAGGAATGGGAATCCAAATATAAAACCTGATGCTATTAACCAGTTCATATTTTCCAACAGTTCATATTTGCCAAGCAAGTTATTCATGTGTGATTTACCTGGAAGAAAAACCACCTACACATTTCCCAATAAGTAATTTTCTCAAATTATCAACCTCAGGCTTAAAAAAAGGGAAGTTAAAAAAAAGACATTCTAAACTGTGATTATTGAATCAACTGATGTTCTGTGAGCAAAAATGAGATAGCACAGGAAAAAATTGCATGCTTCTAAATACACAAACTGGATTAGGAATAAATTTCCTTTATCTGTAGATAAAGATGACAGGCAATACATCCTTCACAGAACTTTGATCACAAAAACAGGACATCACTGTATTTGAAAGGCAAGAATATTACTATTTAGGCATGAATTTTTTATGCATTTCAGCTTGCAGAATGATGGGTTTGGCCAAAATCTGAAACAATTTTCAAGTAAACAGCAAAAATGTTTTATCAGTAATTCTTATAATATCTGTACTTAATAGAGCCAGGACAAGGAACTCTTTTCTGAACCATTTACTATCCCATAAGGGAAATCTATTTTTTTCAGCTGCAGTCTTAAAAAGATATCCTAACTTACTTCTGAAAAATCACAGAGAGAAAAGAATTGTTTCTTATAGCCAAATTTTCAATGGGCCAATATATTATTGATTAAAATTATATTACATTGCAAAAAATTGGTTGAGAAGTCTCTATTTTCAATTTCCAAGTCTCTAGAATCATCAAATTGGTGCTACTGATAGCCATGGTTTGTGGTAAACAAAAATTCCTGTCTATAAATTGTGAAGTTAATTTATTTCCGTCATTATTTACAGAGTTCCACAGGGCTTGGTACTCTTTCCACTCCTATTCAACATTTACATGAAACTGCTGGGTGAAATCATCCATCACCATGGACTGAGGTATCACCAATTATGCTGATGATACTCAGTTGTATGTCTCGGCCCGTGGTGAGTTAAGTGTTGCTGTGTCCTCCCTCTCGCAGTGCCTGGAGGCTGTTGGGGCTGGATGGGGAGCAACGGGTTGAAACTAAACCCTTGCAAGACCGAGTGGCTCTGGGTCTGGGGTTCGTTGGTTCAGGAGAATTATCACCTTTAGTCTTGGATGGGGTGGCACTACCCCAAACAGACCCTGTGCGTAATCTAGGGTTTTTCCTGACTCCTGACTCCTCTGTTCGAAGAGATGGCAGTCATGGCCAGGAGGGCCTTTGTGCAACTATGGGTTGTGCACCAGTTATGCCCTTTCCTAGATCAGTGGTCCCTACTCACAGTCACTCACTCCCTAGTCACTTCCCATCTTGATTATTGCAACGCTTTCTACATGGGGCTGCCCTTGAAGAGCATCTGGAAGCTCCAGTTGGTACAAAATGCAGTAACCTGTATGATTTTATGCAGACCCCGGTGTGCACAGGTATCACCTCTCCTGCAGTAGCTGCACTGATTGCCAATTTGCTTCTGGGTGCAATTCAAGGTGCTGGTTGTCATCTTTAAAGCCCCTTCATGGCTTGGGCCTGGGTTATCTGAGGAAACATCTCTTGCCAGTTACATCTACCAGACCCATTAGAGCGAGGAGGCAGGGAATGCTACAGGTCCCACTCCTGAGGGAGATACTCCTGGTGAGACCTAGAAGAAGGGCATTTTCTGTGGTGGCTCTGTCTCTCTGGAATATCATTCCCCCAGAGATTAGAATGGCCCCCTCATTAATATTTTTCCAAAAGGCACTGAAGACCTGGTTTTGCCAGCGGGCCTGGGGAACCCAGAGAGGGATGGAACCCATCAAATGGCTAGTGTGATCCGCTGTTGTCAGGGTGGGGGTGGGTGGAAATTGGCTTTTGTTTTTTTGTCTTGTTTTGTTTTCCTAAATTTTGTTCTATTGTACTTTATACTAATTTATTTGATTCTTTTTGTTAGTTCTTGTTTTTATTTTTATTTGTTTTAAATATGATTTTACATTGTGTAAGCCACTCGAGTCGCCATGGGCGAATAGGCGCCAATATAAATCAAATCAAATAATAAATAAATAAATTATACTTTAGGGTTAGCATGCTAAATGCAATTCATGTAAAACAGAAAGGAAACAGGCACAAGAAACCGAGGGCTTGCTGGGACTTGTTCTTGGAACACAAAATCATAATTTCATTATTATATTTGAATGTTGACATAAAAATTTAATGCCAAGCCATACCTAAGGAATTATTATATTCAAAATTCAAGATAGTTATCATACAAACCAAACACAAAATAGAAACCATTATAAATCTGACAAATGCAATTTATGTCATATAATGCAATGTTACCATTTTTATTAACAAGAACTACATATGAATTTTCTCAGGAAACACTAATTTGCAACAGAATCATTAGCATCTTTCTACAGTTTTCCTAGATAACTGCAGTGGTGATTTAAAAATGGAGAGAATGATGCAGTATCTAGTAACATGTGTGTATTTAATGAATTAATTCAGATTAAAAATGTTTCCTCACTCTCTCATCTACAGTATTATTATTCTACATTATGGGTATCCTTTTAACTTGCCGGAACTGCATTGAGTGAATATATAATTAATGTACTGTATATAAATGTCACTATAATGGTAAAAGTTTACAATCTAGTGGGGCTGCATTATTACCAGTCGCTGTCCAGGACTGCATGCAGTCTGTGAGCTGCAGGCTGGATATGTCTGTTCTACATAATCAATAAATACCCTATTTCTCCAACAATACGGCCTCTCCCAATAGGAAGTCCCAGCATGTTTTATAGGCATGAAATGAAATTAAGCCCCTCCCCCCAAATTAAGGCCTATATTAAAACATGAAAAATGGGGGAAATGGTGGGGGGGGCGGGGGCTTGCCGTTAGGAAGTACTTTTGTTGCACACCCGGATATGGTGCTGCCTGCGTTGACCCCGATACGAAGTGCCCCAACGCCGAGATCAACATCCAAGCCGTTGCCGCCCACCCACCCGAAGATGCAAGGGGGGGGGAAATTAAGTCACCCCCGAAAAGACGGCCTAGCCATTTTTTCAGGGCTCAAAAAAAAAAAAAAAAAAAGAATAAGACCCGGCCTTATTATATGAGAAACACGGTATTATTGGTTTGAGAAGATAAAATTTATAAGTTAACTTTATCAACAGATTCTGATAAAGTCTGGGTTAGGTAATATTAGATAAAGAGAAAACTAACTTTAATTAATAAAAATATTAAAACACAGAAAATAAATTAGGGTTACTTCAAACGAGCATTATAGAATAATTGAGATCTGTAGTACTGTATGCCTTAGTTGGACATTGCTAAAATTAACCAAGACACTAAAGCTTCTTAACAATAAGAAAACTTCACTGTGTAAATATAGTAAAACACTTACAAAACTAAACAATAAACAAAAACTGTATAACATTATGTACATATTTTCATACAGAGACACTGGTTTTTTTAAAAGAAACAAATTGGAAAATTTTGTATTTATGTACTATTCTTACATTATATTTTGTGGGAAAGAGAAGACATTTTAAAGTATAGAATATATCTAATTTTTTAAAATTTCCAAAACAGTTTAATTGGAGTATTCAACTAAGTATTCAACTGAGCAATAAGTTTAGTCCAACACATTAAAATATTTTATTCAGACACACTGCTCAAAAAAATAAAGGGAACACTTAAACAACACAATGTAACTCCAAGTCAATCACTCTTCTGTGAAATCAAACTGTCCACTGAGGTAGCAACACTGATTGACAATCAATTTCACATGCTGTTGTGCAAGTGGAATAGACAACAGGTGGAAAGCATAGGCAGTTAGCAAGACATCCCCAATAAAGAGTGGTTCTGCAGGTGGTGACCACATACCACTTCTCAGTTCCTATGCTTTCTGACTGATGGTTTGGTCACTTTTGAATGCTGGAAGTGCTGTCACTCTAGTGGTAGCATGACATGGAGTCTACAACCCACACAAGCGGCTCAGGTAGTATAGCTCATCCAGGATGGCACATCAATGCGAGCTGTGGCAAGGTTTGCTGTGTCTGTCAGCGTAGTGTCCAGAGCATGGAGGCACTACCAGGAGACAGGCCAGTACATCAGGAGACATGAAGGAGGCCGTAGGAGGGCATCAACCCAGCATCAGGACTGCTATGTCTGCCTTTGTGCAAGGAGGGACAGGAGGAACACTGCCAGAGTCCTGCAAAATGACCTTCAGTGGGCCACAAATGTGCATGTGGCTGCTCAAACGGTCAGAGCAGACTCCATGAGGGTAGTATGAGGGCCCGATGTCCACAGGTGGGGGTTGTACTTACAGCCCAAAACCGTGCAGGACGTTTGGCATTTGTCAGAGAACACCAAGATTGGCAAATTTGCCATTGGCACCCTGTGCTCTTCACAGATTAAAGCAGGTTCACACTGCGCACATGTGACAGACGTGACAGGGTCTGGAGACGCCGTGGAGAACGTTCTGCTGCCTGCAACATCCTCCAGCATGACCGATTTGGCAGTGGGTCAGTAATAGTGTGGGGTAGCATTTCTTTAGGGGGCCGCACAGCCCTCCATATGCTCACCAGAGGTAGCCTGACCGCCATTAGGTACCAAGATGAGGTCCTCTGACCTTTTGTGGGACCATGTGCTGGTGCGGTTCACCCTGGGTTCCTCCTAATGCACGACAATGCTAGACCTCATGTGGCTGGAGTGTGTTAGCAGTTCCTGCAATACGAAGGCATTGATGCTATGGACTGGCCTGCCCGTTCCCCAGACCTGAATCTAATTGAGCACATCTGGGACATCATGTCTCGCTCTACCCACCAACGCCACGCTGCACCACAGACTGTCCAGGAGTTGGGGGATGCTTTAGTCCAGGTGTGGGAGATGCCTCAGGAGACCATTTACCACCTCATCAGGAGCATACTCCATGTGCTTGCCAGAGGTAGCCTGACTGCCATTAACTACCGAGATAAGATCCTCAGACCCCCTGTGAGACCATGTGCTGGTGCGATTGGCCTTGGGTTCCTCCTAATGCAAGACAATGCTAGACCTCATGTGGCTAAACTTTCAGCTAAACTTGTGACCACTGATGTATTAGTATCAATGAAGATTCTGTTTTCCACCAGTCTTTGATTATGAGAGGCACACCACCTACTCTATGCATATTAGGATGATTCCAGCTTTGCTCATACTGGTAGATGGAGAAGAGTATGAAGTGGAGGCTATTTTGGACTCTAACACAAGGACAAACTTTTAAAATATCTGATCCACTGGATCGGCTACCCAAAGTAAGAGAGATTGCAGGAGGGCTGTGATAGATTCAAATGTTCCATAACTGGTATGCCAATTTCATTGCAAATGCCCAGGGAAATGCTGTTCAGATGAATTATCTTCCATTACAAGAATGGGACAAAGTCTCAATTCTTGTAGGGGGCCATAGTACAGATAAATAGGGAAAATACCTTGGTTGTATTTATATTCATGATGTAAGAATGGAAAGGGAAGGAAACAATTACTAGAACAGGAAGATGAAGAACAGGCTTGCAACACGAAGGGGAAGGGATTCACCCCTCAGGGCACAAATGATAACTTAATTTGTTAAGTGATCTGGAGGAACTGCTGGCAGAGAAGGGAACAGGACACCTGCATTTTCTTTCCATGGTCTGATTCTGGAAATTCTGGGAAGAAGACTGAGGCTGAGAAAAGAAGTGATGTAGAAGGCAGAGAGAATGGCCCTGAAGGATAGTGGGAAGATGTGTTACCACGGCAACAATCAAACAAATGCAGCTTCAACTCATTAAAAAAACCTCAAATGTTAAGAAAACATTTCAGATAGGTCCCTCTTTAAATCCCACAAAAAAAAGTGAGGAAGAAAGCACACTGAGATTTGTAAGATTCTGTTACTATAGTTGTTCTAATAGCTATAGCGCTTAGACTTTTATATACCACTTCACAGTGCTTTTCAGCCCTCTCTAAGTGGTTTATAGAGTCAGCATATTGCCCCCAACAATATGGCTCCTCATTTTAGTGACTCGGAAGGATGGAAGGCTGAGTCAACCTTGAGCTGGTCAGAATAGAACTCCTGGAAATGAGCAAAGTTAGCATGTAATACTGCATTCTAACCACGTGCCATCATGGCTCTTAACAGTAGTTTTAAACCTATATGGCATTGGTTTCTTAGCTAGGTCTACCATATACCAGTAGCACTGGCACCTAGTCAAATAATAGGTTTCAATGAATCTGTAACTGAACAGAAACTGGCACAATATACTATACTATGCATTTGCAGTATGAAATATTTGTTCATTGCATTTTGTCTTTAGTTATATATTTTATATCATTTCAAATTCACCTAACATGTACAGTACACCATAACTCAGTATTGTTATATCTACTACTTTTCCTCTAAAATACTTTTTCCAACTTTATCTTATTAGTGGCCTAAGAAATTATCTGAGTTTATCTATTCATTTATTGAGTGTGTAGCATCTACTACAGAGGTCATGCAATCACTGATATACAACATTAATAAAACACATTATACACAGAGACAAATAAAAGCTTAAATAATGCATCAGCAATATATACATATGGACACACACACACAACTTTTACAACCCTGTAATCCCTTAATTCAGGATAGAGTTGGGGGCAATTGGAGGGATTGGAGCATTTAATGGCCAAATGCCCTTCCTGATTCCACGCAGTAGATATTTTCTTTTTGCACCCTGGTATAAAAACATCTGCCACTATCTAGGATTGAACTTTCAACCTTCTGAGTGGGAAGTAAGCATCTTCATTACTAGGCCACCACACCAAGTGTATGTGTGTGTACCTATACTTATATATATACATTATATCTATATTAAAATATTAAATTAAGGTACAACCATAATAAAATTACCATAATGGTATATCACCATAGTCACAGTAAGATAGATGCTACAATTCGATATTTAAGAAAGCAAATCATCTAATTGCTTCTGGTGTGGCTATGATGAGACCATCCAAGGTATCTTGCAATTTCCTGAGAGGATGTTCTCAAACTATATGAATCACCATCTGTTCTGATATGGGAAAGGGGGTTATGAAGTGTACACTACTTCCATGATGGTGTGCCCTAGGCAATTTTCTGTTCTAATGGAGCAGCTGAAAGTCTACACACACAGCAACCACAGTCAAATGGTTGCTTCACAGTCAAAAACTACAGTTGCAACAACTAGATTATATGAGCTAAAATAATGATTGTCCCACAGTATTTTTCCACATTTTTAACTTCCTGCAAATCTGGAATCCGTAATCAAAGAAGCAGATTCTTTACCAAATTATTTATTTCTTTGAAATCGTAATTTAAGACACCAGATATTGTTGCCTGGTTTAATTTTGAAAAGGGATTTCTCCTCTGAATAATCCTATGAAAACATTTTATTGAAAAGAAAGTAACAACAAAAAGTCTTTCAAATTTCAATAAAAAGAAATCTTGCATATATGAAGTAGCTCTAGTAGAACATTATAAATATTTTCCATTCAGAAAACTTGGCCTGCCTATTGTTTCAATATGCCTTCTCTATTTGGATTAAAAATGCTTTTACTTGGGGTTCTGCTGGAACGCATGAGTGGTTTACTTTTCAAATTTGATATTTATCAAATAACATTTAAGCATTTTTCTTTCACCATCTAAAATAGAAAAATATTCAAGAGTTGGTTTTACTGTTCTGAATCAAGCATTTACTTTCTAAATCAATTAAGATGCCATTGGTTTCTTTTCACTTTTCTAAAAATCTACTCAGAAATACTAGCTTATTGTTGTTGCAGCCTTATCGTATCAGTCAAGTTTTAAAAGGATAAAATAGTGTGAAAAGTCTTCAGTATTCTTATGTCTCAAATGTTGGTTAGAACTTTCACGGCAAAAGAATGTCAGGCTATAGTTTTCATATCTGAAGTTCCAGATGACTTTGCAATGAATGTTTCATTTCTCTATTTCTCCAACTGATTGGCAAGTATGAGATTCACACATGGAAGTTTCCTGCGAGATCTGGTAAAGTTGGAATGTAGATCTCCTTTTGTTTTTAGAGGTTAGAGCTAAACCTAATATTTGACCTATTGGATTGTTATCTAACATCAGTTCTATGGATCATTTTAGCTACAAACACTTACAAAACTAATAATTCTTATTCTAAATTATTGTCAATCTGAAGGAAATAATTTTAATGATTTTCTTCTCTAATTACAGTGATCTCTAAATGTTCAAAATAGGGTAGTTAAGTTGGAAAAGTAAAAATGGGATAAACTCTGAATGTCCACTTACATGTTTCTTTCTTATCATTAAAATGTCATATTTAAAACATAGAACCTGTATGCCTGCTAATGTAGGTAGTGAAATACATTTATTCAGCAAACTTGAGACTGGAATTTTTCCTACTACTTTATAGAACATGATAAGAACATTGAGTTCTAGACCTCCCTTAGGCATGGAAATTGAGAGACTTTGGAGTAATCACTCTCCCAGTGCAACCTACCTCACAGGGTTTGTTGTTGTGTGATGAAAATATTAAACAAGTTTGCCATGTTGGCTCTTTCTCTCCCATCCATCCATCCATCAATTTCAGGATAAAATATAATTATGAATTTTGATTTTTTTAAATTAAAAGGTATAGAGGTGAAGAGAGATACAAAAACTGAAGGGCAGGAGTTTATAAAAAGCTTCCCATATCATAAATTAGTGACCTAAGACAGATAGGGTATGATATCCTATTCTCCTGGAACAGATCATGAAAGCTTGTTGTTCTGTTGGAAGATAAAGCATCATCTGGAAAAACTCTCTAACTAAAAAAATGGCTTACCTCCAAATTATCCCGGTCTAGTTATAGAATAAATAAAAGGAGACTTCTTGTGAACTGAATTTGATAAGTGTTTAATTAATCCATATGAACTAACACTGGCTTATTAACCATATTAAATATATTGTTGTATTTCAAAATTACATCCCTTTTCCTAATTTTAAGTGTTAAAAGACCAGTCCTTTTTAACAAGAGGAGAAAATTCAAAGTGGCTAAACCAGGGCTTCAAACTTGCGCCCTGCAGGCCGGATGCATCATGTGCTGGCCACACCCATGCCCGGTTTCGCGAAGGGGAAAAAAGTCACAATATGTCATGTGACATCCCTGGGCTAGTCTGGTTTTTCAAATAAAGACCTTTACAATAATTTTTAAAAGGCAACCTATTCAGATATCTCATCCAGTCATTAGACTCAGCTTTAATAGGGATATTTACTTATTTATATAATTTGTCAAACAAAAAACAAAAACTCAAATAATATAAAAATAAAAAGTCAGGGATGATAGGCACATTAGTCCACTTAAAACTCTATAAAGGATGCCCCCTTTATAGACCTCTTAAATATGAAGTGAGGTTGACAGAAGTCAATTTGTGACTAAAACTGAACATTTGTAACTGAGACAACTGAATCAGGTAGAGCATTCCAGACTTTGACAACTATATTACAAAAATCATATTTCTAATTTATGGCAACATCTAATCAGATTACAAAGATATTTTTGGATGCCACTAAATAGACAGCTTTACTCCATTCAACTAACCTAAACCCTAAAAATTTTATTGGACTTAAGCAAGCTACTTCAGAAATGGAACGATATAAAGATTATACTTTTTCCTTTATTTCATTTGCTGATATTTGACCGACATTCGTCATTGCCTTTTCAATGCCATGTCATTTCTCTGCTCCAATCTCAATATACTCTAAATTTATTTTTCATTTGGGGTGATTCTAATTTAGTCATCACCAACTACAGGCTCAAATAAATGAACATAAAAATAATAGAGAACCCATTTTTCATTAGTCAGTGCAATAAGTCTATTAGGACACTTACAAGCCAATGTGAAGCTCATATTTATTTCATGGAATCCCTTCATGGGTATAAAGAGCAAGATAACTTCTTCTCTGATCAATTATATCAAGTTATTTAGAGATAAATACCAAGCTCAATCTAGCTCTGTAACTCAGTGCCAAAAAATCCACTGTATAATAGAAAAAGGGAAATTTGCTTATCTAATGAAACAGTATTAGGACAAACAACTACTAACATTTTTTAATACTTTATGAAAAATATTAAGTATATATCAATAATCAAAATACTTAATATAACTGTTTAATAGAGAGCAGATATATAATTGTGTCACTGATATTAAAAATTACTATTTTTGCTAAATAAAAGACTTGATGTATATATCTGAACTTCGCAAGATTCTGTTATTCTAATAAATAAGTGGAAGAGTTTTAATAAAATAATTTTAAAATTATTTTTAAAAAGTCTAGAACATGGTTATCCAATCTTTTGACTTGCTGCTTTGGGCTGCATATAAATCAAATATATAATACAGTTAATTTACATAAATAACAAACTTCTTTTATTTGTATTTTTAATTGTCTTGGGTTAGCATTAATAGCTGTCAAGGGCCACGTGGCCTAGACACGCCTATTCTAGAAAGATAATTGTACAAGTTTAATAATATGCCAGGTAACTGCCACTAAAATTTAGGACAATTTAGGACTATTCCTTGCATTCAGTTTCTCCTTTAACTATATCCCAAGAAGTGAGGTTCCAATTCCAGAACATTTAGACCATCCTGTTTAACAATGTAAAATATCAAAAGCTACAGTATGTTCTGTGTATCTTATGAATGTAATAGATTTAGAAAGTATTGGAATGACTTTAACACTCATATATTTTGATGAATGTGTAAGAAAATCTGTTGTTATTCCATGCAGTTAATTATATAGAACTACAGTGAATCTCAAAGGATTCACATAAGCCTTGAACTGGGTTGAGAATGAAAACCTGATGGTTATACCTGTTAGCAAGCTCAAGAAACAACTGGGAAAGGGAAATCAATAATAATAGGATGAGAGTAGAGCCTAGAGCCTACTATTTTCAGTTTGTACCATCTTTTAAAGATGCCAAAGTAGAATAGTGAGCTTATTATATTTCTTAAAAAGTCTGTGGATTTAAAAGAATATAAGGTTAGCAATCTAATATATGCTAATTTATTTAACACTATTTTTATTTGAATGTGATAAAGCATTTACTAATTTAAAAAGTAAAAATGTAGCTTCATATATTTATTAATTTGATAGATCCCATAGAGGATATTTATTAAACCAAAGTAGAAAAATTATGTCAGCTTTGGAGCAAGCAGATCAATTTACTTTTCAACTGTATGTGTTCAGATTTAGAATGTTTGCATACTACCAATTCAAAATCATATACTGTGATAAATTAACTTAATGTTAAGATTCAATTATACTGTCATAATCTGTTGAACAAAGTTTCCTCTGTTCACATGACACTAAGCCAAAACTAAGCAATTATATTACTTAGAATATTTTATGAATCCAATGATTGTGTAATTTTTCTGCTGATGAGTATCAGACCCACTCAAAATTCTGAAGACCATCAATGAGAAAATATATTTCCAATGTAGTTTTAAACAATCGTGATAATAACAGGGTACAAAATCACATAAAACTGTAATAAACTTTACCAAGTAACAAAACAATGTTAGCAAAAGAACATGTGCTTTTAAATCATTCATATTAAACAAGAAATTCCAACCTATCCCAAATCTTTAAAAAAAAACCCACTCCAAATAAACAGTATTCTAATACCTACAAATTGTTTCAGAACTAATTCTGGGCATTGATTTGTCATAGTATTTTACTTTAATAGGATAGATTAAAAACCTGATATTTTTATTACAATGTTGATTTATTTTAAAACTACTTTGCCTCAAAATTTAATTGTAATAGTAGCTAAGAAATATAACATAAGAACACAGAAATAAGTAACTACCTGCTAAAAATAACAAGTTTCTCCTGAGCATCCCAGACTGTCATTTTTGATGCAAACCAATTAACTGGAAGAATCTTAAGTTACAGTAACCATATAAATTTTAAACCAGGCTAATGCTATCTCTTTATTATAAAGTACACTTCTCCCTATTTTTTTACAATTTATTTCTTGCTTTGCCACACAAAAATTATCCTTCTGCTGTTGTGGAAATTCTATCATAGAAAGGAGGGAAGAGAAAGACATTATGTTTGAACATTATGTACCTGAGTATACTATTATTATACTGTCAGTTTTGAGATGAGTACTGTGTAAAACTGCAATATCATTTTCATTTGGTTATACACTTGACTACTGATGATTTGTGACTGAATGAATTATAAGAATAATCAGAAAATGAAATGAAATCAGTTCAAAAATAGGTATTACTTATATATTATTCAAGGATACCGTGAACACAGGACTTTAACAAGCACAATCTAACTGGAAAATCAAGACTGCAAGCTTACAATGGTCTGAAAATTTTAGTGAAACTTGCTTGGAATTATCCTACACATATATTAAAGCATTTTATATTGAGACATAATTAATCCATTAACACTTAAACTTTGTGGGTATTAGTAGCAAAGTTGCTATGAGATTTATCTTTTATTGATTTCAAGTTATGGAAATAAGACCAGAATTTAGAATAAAGATATATAATAATATAAAGATGCATGCCTCTATTATTGGATGGTTTATCTTTAATAAATCACAGCAATCATGAATTATATATGTAATATTCAATTGATAATGATGAACTGTCAATTGCTGTAATGACAAAAGCTTCTTGTTGCATTTAAAAGTGAGATTTGTCGACAATAAGATTTCATACATATTTTAGTTTGTTATTTCTCCAAGTGAATAATTTTTATATCATGCTTTCAACTTAAATGGAACAAAATATCCTGGTATAGATCACAATTCTACATGATTTATTTCTACATAAAATAAATATTTTAGGGGAGGTTATTGTATATTTTTGAAGAAAAACCAACAGAGTAAGCCAATACATATTAACTGAGAAATCTCGGAAAATATTTCCAAGATGAATTTTAGAATTGCAAATTTAGATATAAACTATTTCTTGCTCTACATTTTTAGGTTTCCTTACATTAACTTTTATAAAGCTGTGTCAGAACCAGTCTTAATTAAGAACATTCAGCTTTACAGAAAAGTTCAGCATTTTCTGCATATCTTTAATAAGAACTTTTTATTACTTTACTTTGGTGATTACACATTTTACATATTCATACACATATGTCTTACTGAATTGTATTTCCTTAAAGCATTTTGATACTTCAACAAATGAGGGAGCTCTACATTTCCATATTTGGTACTTTGTTCAAAGAAACCATTAAGAAATATTTTATCTATGGAACTCCAAAACCTAGGAAAGGTCTGGTTCAATTTATTTCAAATAAGAACATAGTTATTGGGTTTTTTTAAAAAAAAAATTGCAATCCTAAGCAATTTCTTTTCAGGAAGCCAATCCCATTCAACTTAAGTGTAGCATGCATTTCAGCAAACATCCTTCAAGAAAGAACAGTGTGTTAAGATTTTATGTTCCTTATGAAATACACATATACCTGTAACAATAATAAAGGTTCCATTAAAAAAGCAAGTCAGTGTGGACCCTTCTTTACCTCTATGATCTCTTTTTTCCTGAGTAGTACCTTTTGTTTAATATCTGCAGATTTAGAATAGAACTCCTGGAAGGTATATATTCCAGACTATATTTATTTCCTCATATGTTTTCTTTCACTTAAGAACTACTTTTTATGAAATGTGTAAATATATAATTAGTTATTTGGTAGAATAAGTCGACAGTCCAGTTAATAAGGCTAAATTTAATTATTTCTAGTTCATGCTACAGAAAAATGAAATAAAGTATTTCTTTTCAAGTTACCAAATGTACTTGATAGATTCAAGAGTTACTGTAACTCTTTTCAGCAGAATAGAAGTTTATCTTTTTTATTTAATGTCTATGATCTCATTTCCTTAAGATCTTCCTTATGAAGTTTTCCACATAGTTTTGCAACATAGCTTAGTAATGAACCAGAGAGGTTAAAATTTATCCTATTTGCCTATCTTATCAGCAAGTACCTTGAAAGAGATTTAACACATATTTAAACTCAATAAACATTCCAGTAAAATGTGTTTTCAACAATACATTCCATTTAGAAAATATAAAAAATAAATACCTGTCTTCATCACCGTCAACAGGAATAGATATGCCAAAGACAGTGCTGGCAAGACTGTTCATAGGAGTAGTTGCAGGTAAATTAAGAGGGTTTGTTAAACTGTCCGGAATAGGTGGCTTCACATGAAGTTTGTTTTCAGCAACAAGAGAAAGTGGTGGTTGAGGTAGGGGTTCAGATTTTCTTCTAGTATCATCAATCTGGCCTAAAGGCTGTGTCTGAAATTGTCCAATGTTAGATTGTGGTATATTTGTAGGTACACTGCTTGTGCCTTGCATTAATGGAAGGCCAATATGTTGCTGGACAACACTGGAACTTCTACTGACAGTTGTATGGCTGGTCAGCTGAGATTGGACTAAAGTAACAGAGGCATTTGGCATAGTAACAGAAGTTGTAGACACATTAGGCACAGTAGTACCAGGCACAACTACAGGCACACTCTGAACTCCGGAGACTATACTGTGTGGAGTACCAGCCACTTGACTGCTTCCACCCATTTGCTGCTGAGTCATGGATTTCTGTTGAACAGCCGCTGCATGTCCAATGCCTTGCTGTACCACACCTCCTGGTTGAGAAATTACAGTCTGAAGTGGAGTTGTCAGGCCACCCTGCATTAGCCCAGATCCCTGTCCTATTGTTTCGCCTGCTGGTGAAGCAACTCCCATCACTGGTGCCAGAGGTGGAGGATTCTGACCAACTACCTGTGCTGCTGGAAGACTGGAAGCTCCAGTACCTGTGACGGAGCCAGAAGCAGTCTGTTGTGTAGTTCCTTGAGACTGCATTACTGTCATATGCTGAATGTATTCCGGCTGACCAGGAGTCTGGGCTGACACCATGTGTACTGGTGTCATCTGTGACTGAGAGTAAGCAAACTGCTGAGTCTGTGCCACTGGTACATTTGCTTGCTGTTGTGGCATAGGCAAACCTGGCTGAGCTATTGCTACATTTGTAGATGGTAAGCCTTTCCCATTAGACCCAGCTGGCCCCATGCTCTGTGCATTTACCTGTGTCTGCAACAGAGACCCTATCACCTGCTGGCCTGCTACTGTGGCTCCTGAATAGATTGGCTGAGCATTACTGTGAGGCTGCTGGCCAATAACAAAATTAGGCTGCTGTGGAGAGGGCTGGTTTATTTTCTCTGGCTGGAGTAGCTGTGAAACAGCAGTAACAGAACTGTCAGCTAAGGAATCAGGGCCATGCACAGAAGTTGCCACACCTGAGACAATCAATGAACTACCTGTAGCACCTAAGCCACTGTCCCTATCTTGAACAACTTGTTCGAAAGTACTGTTGTGTCTAATGCAATCACCAGTCCTGGCTAACACAGTCCCACCATCTGAGTCCCGATCATAGTATTCCATACACGTCCATCGTCCCCGTCTAAACGGCTCTCCAGTACCATGGTCTAGCTTGATCACTCTGAAGCGAGAACTGCATGCGGCAGCAGCCGTTAGAGGCATGGCTGGCGGACCAGCAGCTGGTTGCACACTGCTGCCTCCTGTCGCTACTGAGCAGGCTTGGCTGGCAGTCGCTGAAGGCATCACAGTGCTCCTGGGAACCGCTCCTCCATTGGCAACAGGCACAGCAGGAGAAGGCGACGGCTGTATCCCTCCAGAAGCTGCAGCAACAGCAGCAGCAGCAACTTGGCCATCCAGAAGCAAATTGGGAGAGACTGTCCCCGGAGTCTCAGCATCACCCACATTGTTGAGAGTTTCCTCAGAGGAGCTGCGCTCACACACATCTTCAGGTCCATAGTCGGTAGCACGGGACACATCGAAAATCTCCGATGAAACATCCTCGGTGCGGGATTCATCCGGGTCGTCCAGACTCTCGGTGTCCTCCGTGATGCTGCTGGCCACCTGGGCCGTCGTCACACTTGTGATCTGGAAACAGCTTTTTTTCTTGGCCGGCATCTTGGACATGGTTCCTTCGCGAGAGAAGTCAGGGGGTTCCGCCCACCTGCCCTCGCCGGAGTCGACGAAAACTAGGTGAGGACCTTGAAAGGGGTCCGAGCTGGCCACCACACCAGCCTGGCCGGGCGTAGCGAGGAGGAGGAGGAGGAGGAGGAGATCACGTTCTCTCTACGGCGCAGTCGCTGGCCGTCTCGCACATTCCTCCGGCCTCCCGACTCAGTCCGGGCTCAGCAGGCGGTCACCAGGCCTGGGGTTGGAGACGAGGCAAAAAGGGAAGGGGGGCGGTGGCCGAGCTCCTCCTCTTCCTCCCCTTGATTAAAGCGGCGGGCCCTTTGGCGGGCAGGCGGCGGCGGTGCCGCCACCTCCTCCTCCTCTTCTCGCCTCTCCGCGAGTTCCGCTGTCCCCTTTCGCAGCTGAGGTTCCTTTCACAGCCGTTCTCGGGTTGCGCGGCCGGGGTGGCGCGATCACTCAAGCCGCTCCGTTGCCGGGTTTCCGGCCAGACCCGGGATTCCCAAGGCGGGCCAACGCCACTGATCCGTCCGCAAGCTTTCGGAGAGGGGCGGCGGCGGCGGCGGCAGCCGGCGAGGCGTCCCTGAGGCGCAGGCCGCCCTGCCTCCCCGCTCTACCTGGAGATCAGCACCAGACGCATCATCTTCTGGGGAAGGAGAGAAAAGAGGGGACGAGACCGAGTCCGGTCACAGCGGCCCCCTCAGGCGGGCGGGCCTCCTAGACGCGGCGGGGTCGCTCGCTCCGTGCCGCCAAAGCAATCTCCCCGACTGCAGAGCCAGGTGGCAGCGAGGCGGAGCGGCCGGGCTCCTTTCCCCCTTTTCTGAAAAGCGCCGCGCACGCTCCGCTCCTCTGCGCCGCCGAAGGAGCTGAATTTCAAACTGCTCACTCCCCTCGCTCAAGATGGGGCTCAAATGGAGCCGCGGGGCAGGCTGGGACCTGGAGCAGGGCTGCTCCTGCAGCAGCCTCGCTTGTCTCCGCCCCCCACGCAGGGGCGCGCGCTGACATCAGCGCCAGAGGACGCGCCCCCTCTCCAACTCGAGCGGGTGAGAAATTTCATCCGGCCGAGAAAGGGGCGGGCGAGCGGGAGGGAGGGGAGAGTGACTCCGCTGAGGCAAAACCCCTCCCCTTCGCGATCGTCATGTTAACCGTTTGGAATATTCCACTGGCTCCGCCTCGCCTTCTCTTTCTGTCAGCAGGCTTCGTATCTTCCCGGGGTGGGGGTGTTTGGTGGTAAAGCGAGGGTAGGAACCATGTGGTGCCTTTATTTAAGGTCCCGGCTTGTACTTCACGTAGAAGTTTTATCTGCCCCGCTTGTGGCACTTTTATCTTTTAGGATGTGACACACCCGACTAAGTTATACGATAACTTTTATAGCCTGCCTCGAGGGTTTTCTAATGTGGAAAGTGCTTCCCTTGCTGCCAGGACTACATTTATGAGTCTGTTGGGTTTTTAACTGGTTTGAATCCCCATTAAAGTTAAATGTTTACCCTCTTCCACAACGGATTTCACTTCTAATCTTTGCTTTATTTCCCACACTATGTCACCCAGCTTTGGTGGCCCAGTATGGGGGAAACGGCCAGAAAACTAGTGGGCAAGAAGACATTTCCATCTTTAGGAAATTTTGGTTTTTTTTCTGCCACGTGGTGATTTCCAGGATTTAGCAGCCTTAAGTAAGACCTGCCTTATCAAACGGCACTAACCTTATTATATATTGATGTATGCTTTTGACTAAAGATCCTCCAGGCGACAGATTCTGGGCTGCCAAAATCCAGGCAACCGCTAGATGGTGACATAGAGCTGTCTGCATTTTGGCTGTTCAGACAATCCTGGACAAGAAACTCTAGAGTTTGCTCTCCCATTGAATAGATGTTTGCGACATGTTTTTTAAAAAGATTTTGAGAGCCAAATTAACAGTTCAGAATACTTGCCTATGCAATTGTAACCTAAGGGATCAAGTGCAATTTGTTTCCGTGAAACAAATGAAAGTGTTTAGGACAGAGCCTTGTAGTAAATTTCAATGCACAGTCACCTGGGACCCAGCAATCAATGGTAAAGTATATTGGAAGAGGTGTTTTAGGATCTGAAAGGGCACATACTACCTTTTGATTTATTAGATGAGTTTGTTTGGTTTATTATTTTTTTTAAGACCAAGCTGCTATCTCAATGTGCAAATTACCAGTGATTTTAAAGGAATTAAAGTTGATGGGAACCACCAGATGACCACAATTTGATTCACTTCCCAAATGTTCAAATTTAAGATTATCACCCTCTTCTTAGTACTAGCGTTATCTGTTGTAAGATACACACTTTTTAACTGCTTGTCTCTCAGAAAAGGGCTTTGGGGTGTTTGTACAATTTAATCTGCAGCAATGTTATATGCAGAGAGATGGAAAAATTCAGCATTATCCACGATGGAAGAATGGTTGGTGAAATTGACATCTTGCTGAGATGGATAAACTTTGATTACAGAAAAGATGCTATCTACATTTATTCCTCTTGAAACCTCTTATAGGTTTTTTCCATCAAAATGAATTGTGATTTATGACTTTGATAATAAAGCAGGATTTTTTCTTTCCTTATACATTTTGCTTTCTCTTTGCTTTCTTGCTTTTTTCTTTTTTCTCCTTACTTTATGGTATTAGTTTAAATCCATTTAATGACAATTTTTATCTTCTGTTTAAAAAGTTTTAATGAATATATATATATTCATATTCATATGAATAATACACATATGAATATGTATATGAATAAATGTGTGTGTATGTGTGTGTGTGTGTGTGTATGTATGTATGTATGTATGTATGTATGTATGTATATATATATATATATATATATATATATATATATATATATATATATATATATATGCTGTTCAGCTTCCTTCGGGTATTATCCCACGTCATTGTAGTTCTGTTAAAGTTGTAGCAACGTTTCAGCAGAATCTCATCTGCCATCATCAGGCTTCTGTATGGATGTGGGTCTTACAGCTCCTGGTTTTTAAATTTGAGGCTGGTTCATTCTTCTCTGATGATTCTGTGGTTGGGGTTTTCTATAGTGGCCAGGGTTTTAGTGCCATTGAAGTTGATGTTGTGACCTGTGGTTTTCATGTGTTTCAATGGCACTAAAACCCTGGCCACTATAGAAAACCCCAACCACAGAATCATCAGAGAAGCCATAGAGATTGAAAAAAGACCTGACAGCATGAATAGAAGAGATGATTCCACCAGACTGTCAATCATTTGGAAACCTGCACTCTCAAATAGAAAGATCTCCATGCCACAAGCCAGGCAAACACCTGGGCACAAACAGACTCCCTCTGATAGCTCCAACCTCACCCCCCC
>BLBF01000040.1:29552612-29579438 GCA_015471245.1 Laticauda colubrina
TGTGTGTGTGTGTGTGTGTGTGTGTGTGTGTATGTTTTCTGAGGTTTTCTCGGGTATTTGTATGTGGATCTTTGGTTATTCGGGTTTTCTCCCACATAAAATTGGAAGTATCTAGGTGACGTTTCAATGAAGTCTCATCATCTTCAGGCTTTGTGCTTCTCAGAGTAATGATATGATACTGCATTTACACAGAAGAAAACCCGAATAACCAAAGATCCACATACAAATACCCGAGAAAACCTCAGAAAACATACACACACACACACACACACACACACACACACACATACACACACATATATATATATATATGTTTTCTTAGGCTTTCGCGGGTACTTACATGTGTGCTGTTTAGCTTCCTTCGGGTATTATCCCACGTCACTGTAGTTCTGTTAAAGTTCTAGCAACGTTTCAGCAGAATCTCATCTGCCATCATCAGGCTTCTGTATATATATATATACAGAATATATATATATATATATATATTCTGAAGTTTTTGCGGGTACTTACATGTATGGTATTCAGCTTTCTTCGGGTATTTTCCCACATCATTGTAGTTGTGCTTTTAAAGTTGTAGCAATGTTTCAGCAGAATCTCATCTGCCATCATCAGGCTTATGTATTGTGTTCATCTGTGGATACAGAACACAATACAGATGAACATAATAGAGAAGGCTGATGATGGCAGATGAGATCTGCTGAAACATTGCTACAACTTTAAAAGCACAACTACAGTGACGTGGGATAATACCCGAATGAAGCTGAACAGCATATATATGTACATATACATAAACATATACATATACATATACATATACATATACATATATATATATATACATACATACACATATATATATGATGTGGGATAATACCCGAAGGAAGCTGAACTGCATTCATGAAAGTACCCACGAAAACTTAAAAAAACAAATATATATATGTATATATTTTAAGTTTTCGCGGGTACTTACATGAATGCAGTTCAACTTCCTTCGGGTATTATCCCACGTCATTGTAGTGCTTTTAAAGTTGTAGCAACTTTATATACAGGCTTCTGTATGGAGTTTGTATGGGTCAGGCTATCACAGGTGTTGGTTTTAAATTTGAGGCTAGCCTACTGCTGTGCCAGGTTGTTTTTTTCTACATCCTGATTGGTTGGGAGTCTTGGTCTGTGTTTATTGGACTTGGAGTTTGTTTGATTGGTGTTTCTGGTTTCTTCTGTCTGTTTTGTGGCTTTGATTGGCTGGCAACACTCTGTTCCTGTATTGGAGGCTTTCAGTACAGGACGGCTATTATCTATTAGGAAGCTAGGTTTCATCTGGGTGCCTGGTTGGGGTGTGTTTGAGCTGGAGGTTTCAGATGGAGTCTGTTTGTGCCCAGGTGTTTGTCTTGCTTTTGGTGTGAAAATATTTCTATTTGAGAGTGCAGGCTTCCATGATCATTTGGAAGCTTGCACTCTCAAACTTTAACCTTAGACTGTCTACTATTGACCTCTCCCCTTTCCTAAGAGGTCTGTAGGGGGCATGCATAAGCGCACCAACGTGCCGACTGTCCCTGTCCTATTGTTTCTTTAATTTTTTTTGTTTTATTTTTCTTATATGTATCCATTTCATGTATTCATAATTATGTTTATACTTATTCCTGTTATTTTATAATCGCTTGACAAAATAAATAAATAAATAAACTACAAAGCCATATTATGACCTAGCACCTTATGTACTTTTAAAAAACATTCTTCAACCTGATCTGCCCATGTTAACTGAATTTGCATCAAAAAACGGATTAGGATTTTTTTGAGTTTGAAAGACAAGCTTAAGCCCCTGTCACACAGCACCAACGGATGGAAAGAGGATGTAAAATGGAGAGAAACACTTGCCATCCGTTGGTTAACGTGATGCTTCCGTTCTGTACTCACTGTGTCCGTTTTTCATCCTCTCTATCCATCCAGCATCCATCTATGACATTTCATCCACTCAAAAAGTTTTGAGCTGCGCAAAATTTTGAGCGGAAAATGTATCCAACGCGTCCGTTCTACATCTGCAACACATACGGGTAACATCCGTTCTACATCCATCATCATCCGTTACGCGTCCGCTATATCCGCTAGGCATCCGCTGCGCATCCGCACAACTCGCATCCGCTGCAGCGGAACACAGACACAGGGAGGAAGCAAAACGGACGCGGAACGGACACGCAGCGTTAGTAGCACGGACGTAGAAAGGATGAAAGCGGATGCAGCTCGCATACAAAGCATTAAAGCAGAAAAAATGTTCGTATAGGGGACGTATCTTGGATATTTAGGATGTCTGGAGGATGTCTAGAGGATGCAAAAGGACACTGAGTGGAAAACCTATATTTCCTATAAAAAGGGGGAGCAACTCACCTGGATTTCACTTTCAGTCCAGCAGCCCTGCGGTGCAGACCTCTTCAGCCTTGCTCTTGCTCTTCCACAGCATCCAGTCATCTCCACCATGGATCGTCACACACTCCTTTTGGTAGCCAGCATTGCTCTACAACAGTGCGAAGCCATCTACAGGCTCTTTCACCTGTTCTACGCGAAGAAAAGGAGGCAGCCAAGAAGTGTCTGGGTCCGAAGATGGATCGCCAGAAGAGCAGAGTATGGACTGTATAACAAGCTGATGGTGGAGCTGAGGAATGAAGACCCTCGTGCATTCCAGAACTTCATGAGGATGCCACCAGCCATGTTTAACGAAGTTGTGGAGCGGCTGAGACCCAGATTGACCAAGCAGAGCACCAACTTCCGTCCCAGCCTGGACCCTGGGCTCAAGGTGGCACTGACTCTGCACCACCTGGCCTCCGGAACCACGTACAGGAGCATGCAGTACAGCTGCAGGGTGCCACACAACACCATCAGCATTGTGGTCAGAGAAGTGGTACAGGCCATCATCGAAGAATACCTGGAGGAGCTCCTCCAGTGCCCCTCCACTGTGGAAGGTTGGAAGAAAGTTGCAGAGCAGTGGTATCAGAAGTGGAATTTCCCCCATATCATTGGAGCCAAAGATGGCAAGCACGTGGCCTGCAAAGCTCCAGCCAAGTCAGGCAGGGTCCAGTTATTTCAACTACAAGGGCTTCTTCAGCATCATTCTCTTCGCCATGGTTGATGCTGACTACAAATTCATGTACATCGATGCTTCAGACAACGGGTCAGCTTCAGATGCCCAGGTATACAACGCCAGTCACCTCAAGGGGGGGCTGGAACGCAACCTCATCAAGGGCTTCCCAAATCCAGACCCCCTGCCCAATGACACACAAGATGTGTCCTACTTCATCATGGGGGATGACGCCTTCTCCCTCAGAACCTACCTCATGAAGCCCTACACCTCAGATGCCTCACCCGTGAAGAGAGGATCTTCAACTACAGGCTGTCCAGGGCAAGGCGGGTGGTGGAGAACGCCTTTGGCATCCTGGACAACAGGTTCCAGGTACTTCTCATCACCATGCAGCATCGCCCACAGACTGTGAGAAGGATCGTGGAAGCTTGCTGCATCCTGCACAATCTCATGCGCACCCGCTACCCAGTCTTGCAGAACAGGCTTGTGGACCTCCAACAAGGCAATGGGGACATGGAGCCTGGTGAATGGAGGCAAGGGCAAAACCTGATAGATACTGTGGATGTGCAAGGCCCCAACAGAGCTTCACATGAAGGGAAGAAGCAGCGCAACCTCCTGAAACACTGGTGCAACTCCCCAGCTGTTGCAGTGGAGTGGCAAGACAGGATGGTAGATGCTTAATGGATGCTTCCTTCAGCCTGTCTCATCACACGGATGAGATTGGGCCATGTATGTTGAGTGGCCCTACAATGAACAGGGCATTTAATAAAGAGTTGTGTTTATGTTGAAATGTGTGGATCAATGATTAAATTGTTATTGATAATAAAGGGCCAAAGGTGTGGCAGCTGGGAGGGTGGACCAGAGAGTCCCACTATGCTTGCACTGGAGGTTTATCGATCCCACAGCTATTACCCATTCCACAGGTATCCTAACCCATCCTACAGGTATCCCTGCCCATCCCACAGGTATCCCTGCCCATCCCACAGCTATTACCCATCCCACTGCTATCCTAACCCATCCCACAGCTATTACCCATCCCACAGGTATCCCTGCCTATCCCACAGCTATTACCCATCCCTCAGGTATCCCTGCCCATCCCTCTGCTATCCTTACCCATCCCACAAGCATGCAAAGGGTTAAACCATTTCTAAAAGTTTCCACCAAGACTTCATTTAATAAAATAAATGAAGCAAGTGTGTGAAGCAAAGATAATCTTTATTAATAAAAAGCTGTAAAAGAAAAATGACCCAAGTGTCCCAAGCAAAGATAAAGTCAACAGGTAGCCACCCAGTCTCTGGCACTCTTATCAGTCACTCTGAGGCGTGCCCATAGTCTCAGGGGTGAAGGGTCCATGTGCTGTGGAGATGGCTGCTGCTGGAGTGCTGGTCTGAGGTGCCATTGGGGTGCCTGGCCCCGAGAGGACAAGAGGGGACGGTGTGTGGAGGAAGCTCTCAGAGAGCTGGCTCAGTCCTGTGATGTTAAGAGCTGGCATCGTGGCTGGCATCGGTGGCGTGGCTGGCAATCTGTGGCGTTGGTGGCATCAGTGGCATCGGTGGCACCGGTGGCGTTCGATGTACCTGTTCCTGGACTGGGAAGGTCTGCCTGTGCTGCGGGAGCTCCTGGTAGCCGTAGCCTTGGTAGGTGAGGGCCTGTGGAAAGCCTTGGAAGGGCAATGACATCACCTGGGGTGGAGGAGCAGACCTGGAGTGGGTGGGAGCAGGTTCAGCTGGGTCTGGAGGGTTGTGAAGAAGACCGGTGATCCTGTCCTTGATCCCCTGGTACTGTGATTTGGATATGTTCATGAGGGTCTGGTTGACATAGATGAGGAAGGGCTTGCGGTTGGAGGATGGGACGTCGGTGTGTACCAGCTGAGAGAGGAGATGTACGCTGCTTTTGATTGTGTCCCTGATCTCCAGCAGGACAGTGTGGCTCTGCCCCTCCGGTCTGGCTCTCTGCCTGCTTTCTGTGGAGGTGGAGCTGGGGGTGGATGTGGGTTGGTCTCCCACTGCATCAGGGGGTCCTCCACACGCTCCACCATGGGGAGTGCAGCTGTCGGGGGGGTCTCCATCGTGGCACACTTCACAGATACCTACCTGGACACAGGAGCTGACTCTTGGCCAGAAGAGGACTGGCTCCCTGTGGGCTGCCTGAGAGAGAGGGTTGTCAAAGGGGCTGCGCCTCAGTGGCGATATCACCCTCCAAGAAGCTGCAGGTCTCTCTGTCCATCAGCTTGACCGTGGCCTGCCAGATTTCTTGAGGTGCAGCTTCCCGTACCAGGTGTGCATGTGCTTCTTCCAGCCGAGGAGCACCTCTGAAGTGTAGCCCAGGCTCTCCATCTTCTCTCTCCAAGCAGCCTGCTTCCTTTTGGTGTCTTGATAGAGCCTGTGTCCCTTCCACCAAAGATACTCGTTCTCCCACAGCCATTCCAGCATCTCATCCTCATGTTCCTCTTCAATGGAGTATTGCCTCCTCTCCCGTTCATGCGTATGCCTCTTCCTCCCTCTGGCAGGGCCATCTGGGCCCTCATCAGAGGGGCTTCGAGGTTGTAGGGGCTGCTCCACCACACCACCAGCAGCAGCAGCAGCAACAACAACAACAGTAGCAGCAAAAGCAGCACCAGCAGCACTAGCAGCACCAGCAGGACCAGGATCAGGAGCAGCAGAGTAAGCACCAGCAGCACCAGCAGGACCAGCAGGACCAGGATCAGCAGCAGCAGAGTAAGCACCAGCAGCACCAGCAGCACCAGCAGGACCAGGATCAGCAGCAGCAGAGTAAGCACCAGCAGGACCAGCAGGACCAGGAGCAGCACCAGCAGAGTAAGCACCAGCAGAAGCACCAGCACCAGCAGAGTAAGCACCAGAAGAAGCACCAGCACCAGCAGAGTCAGCCCCAGCAGCAGAAGTCCCAGCAGAAGCAGAGTCAGTTCTCGGGGGTGGGATGGTGGCCCTGTCCCTCTTGCCAGGGCTGGCAGCAGATGCCACAGGCTTTCTCTTCTTCCCCATGGTTGTTGGCTGGCTGGCTGGCTGGAGCTGTGTCTGGCAGCAGGTCTTTCCTCTGAATGGTGACCTGCTTGCGAGCTGCTTCCCTTTATATCTGTGGGGCTGACGCAATGCATCCTCCCCGCATGCACAGTGAATGCTCTGCATCCTCTAGGCATCTGCTAGGCATCCACTAGGCTTCCGCTCTGCCTCCGCTTCATCCGCTCGGCATCCACTCTGCATCCGCTCCTTCCGCTGCACATCCACTTCGCTATGCTCCCACGGAAGCCGTGCGGATGTGCCATCCGCTTCCATCTGCTTCCATCCTCTAGGCTTCCATGGAGCATCCGCTTTCCATCCTGGCTACGTCCTCCCCCCGTCCGTTCCTTTCCGTTGTTGTCCACTCTGCTTATGCAAATTCGGGGCACTTTTGAGAGTGGATAACAATGGATGGAACATTTGCTTGTCTGCTGTGTCCTTTTTACATATGTTTTGCATCCGTCGGCCAATGTGACAGGCCCTTTATATATGCCATTTGTTAAAAAGCCTTAGTTTGATCCTTGTCTTCATTTTAACTTTCACTCATTGGTTCCCCTTCCCTTTTTTAATATAATGTTCTTGAAATAATAGTTCTCAGTTCTTGCTTCACCTTTATAACAGTATCTCTAGGACACACTCCAATTATATTTTCATGCAGGAAACTCTATGGCAGGGGTGTCAAACTCATGGCCCGTGGGCCAGATGCGTCATGTGCTGTATCCATACCTGCCCAGTTTGGCAAAGGAGAAAAAAGTCCCGATATGTCACGTGACGCCACCGTGATGATGTGAGTTTGGCACCCCTGCTCTATGGAGTCCACATTGGCTCATATTAACCTGACAGAGGCTGAGGTAAATCAATACTACTACTATTGAAGGTATTTATTGTTTTTTACACCTTGGACCACCAAATATTTAACTGTAATAATGGAGTTCCCTTGACAAGTATGACATTTCAATAATTGCAATCTTATCTTTCTCAAAAGATAAATTCTTAGTCCTTCCTACTGTCAGTGAGAGTTTCTCAGGGCTCAGCATTGGATTTCTTATACATTCTATATATTCTCTGATTTCATTTCAAAGTTAAAAATATAATATATATGGTGACTTTTAGATCTATTTTCTGTGTTTACTCAGGATGATATTGTATGTCTTTTCATCTGCCTAGGCAGGATTTCAGATTGGATGTGTTCCCCGTCTTAAACCAAAGATGAATAAACAAAGATTACTGTGTTCTACATTAATCTTCTTATCCCTTCCTATTTTCATTGGAGTTTCAAGTTGCTTGTCTTGCCAATTGTTAGGCACCAAATTGTATACACTAGTGATAGATTGTCCTGAAAATCTTTGTATTAAAAATGTGAAAACCTACTATTTCCTTTTAATGACCATTTGTAGAATCCACCAGTGTCTCACTACTGAGACAGCCAAAATTTTGGTTCATGCCCTGGTTGTGTCCTGCTTGGATTATTGTAGCATCCTGTTGGCTGGGTTCATAAGACATCTTTTTACAATTTCATTTCTGTTCAGAATACTGAACTATTCTGAAGTATACTGTTCATACTATTCTGGATCTTTCTTATTTTGTCCCTACATGTTTTTATAGTCAATTGTTATAATGATTGAGAATTCGACAAAGATACTGGGACAAATTTATGCTGCTGACACTGATGCTCTGCTTATGGGCACACCCATTAGCGAATGATTCATGAACACATGCTCTTGGCTCAATTATTGGGCCATGGTTATTTGGTTCTATCAAGTACTAATTAGCCATGTTGTGTCTAACGGTTTTTCTTGTATAGAAGAGACCCATGCCAGGATTACATTTGGAACTATAAAATAATAATTAAAAAACACAGCTGCTTTTTTATGGATCCCTATGAGGTTGCTTTAAATAAATAAAGTTTTACCTGATACTTTAAATGTTTAAAGCTTAAACTATAATTAATCTTCTCATTTAAAGCTCTCTTATGTTAAGATGTTATAACTGATTGAAATAGATTATCATTTCCATTGTTTAATTCTAGGTCTATATTGCATTTAGCACATAATCAATAAAATTATAATTAATCCAAATCAGTGGGTTCAAATATCAAGAAAAAATATTTTGACCAGTATCTCACAACATTTTCTACCATGAAGATTGCTACATTGTTACCAAAGCTTTTAAAAGACCATCATAAAGTACACTAGTCAGTAAAGCCCATGTCACACTGCCCAACAGATGCAAAAAGGACACAGCGGACGAGCAAAATGTTCCATCCGTTGTTATCCGCTCTCAAAAGGAGCAAAATTTGCATAACCGGAGCGGATAACACGGACGCATGGAGGACGCAGGGCGGATGCAAAGCGGATGTGGAACGGAAGCCTAGCGGATGGAAGCGGATGAGAGCGGATGCCACATCCGCAGGGCTTCCGGGGGGTCTCAGCAAAGTGGACGCGGAATGGAAAGAGCGGATGCAGGGCGGAAGCCTAGCGGGTGAAGCGGATGCACAGCGGATGCACAGTGGATGTACAGCGGAAGCCTAATGGATGCCTGGCGTTAATTGCGCATGCGGGGAGGATGCATTGCTCCAGCCCCACGGATATAATGGAAGCAGCTCAGAAGCAGGTCGCCATTCAGAAGAAAGACGGATTGGCTGCCTTGCCTTCCCTGCCTGCATGTCTGCCTGCAAGCCTTGCTGCCAGCCTTGCTGCCACCCTCCCTGCCAGCCTTGGTTCCTGCCAGCCTCCCTGCCAACCAACAACCCCACAACCATGCGGAAGCACAGCAAGCCTCAGCCATCTGCTGCCAGTCCTGGCAAGAGAGACAGGGCTACCATCCCGCCCCCTGGCCCTCACTCTTGTTCTCCTGGGGCTTCTGCAGCACGGGCTCGCTCTTCTGGGGCTGGTGCTTCTGCTGCTTCTGCTTCTGGAGGAGCTGATGACAAGCACTCCAGCACCAGCCACCTCCACAGCACCTGCACCCTTCACCCCTGAGACTGAGCGACCAAGAGGAGTGCCAGAGACTTATTTTTGTCTTATAGCTTGTTGTTAATAAAGTCTATTTATGATTCACACACTTGTTTCATTTCTTTTTTTTAATAAAGTCTTGGTGGAAACTTTTAGAAATGGTTTAAACCTTTGCTTGCTTGTGGGATGGGTAAGGATAGCTTTGGGATGGGTTAGGATACCTGTGGGATGGGTAATAGCTGTGGGATGGGATAGGATAGCAGTGGGATAGATAAACCTCCAGTGCAAGCATAGTGGGACTGTATGGTCCACCCTCCCAGGTGCCACACCTATGGCCCTTTATTATCAATAGCGATATAATCAACATAAACACAACTCTTTATTAAACGCCCTGTTCATTGTAGGCCAACCAGACATACATGGCCCAATCTCATCCGTGTGATGAGACAGGCTGAAGGAAGCATCCATGAAGCATTTACCATACTGTCTTGCCACTCCACTGCTCCAGCTGGGGAGTTGCACCAGTGTTTCAGGAGGTTACGCTGCTTCTTCGCCTCATGTGAGGTTCTGTTGGGGCCTTGCACATCCTCAGTGTTGATCAGGTTTCACCCTTGCCTCCATTCCCCAGGCTCCATGTCCCCATTGCCTTGTTGACGGTCCACAAGCCTGTTCTGCAAGACTGGGTAGCGGGTGCGCATGAGATTGTGCAGGATGCAGCAAGCTTCCACGATCCTCCTCATGGTCTCTGGGTTATGCTGCATGTTGGTGAGAAGTACCTGGAACCTGTTGGCCAGGATGCCAAAGGTGTTCTCCGCCACCTGCCTTGCCCTGAACAGCCTGTAGTTGAAGATCCTCTCTTTCCGGGTGAGGTATTTGGAGGTGTAGGGCTCCATGAGGTAGGTTGTGAGGGAGAAGGTGTTATCCCCCACAATGAAGTAGGGCACATCTTGCGTATCGTTGGGCAGCGGGTCTGGATCTGGGAAGCCCTTGATGAGGTTGTGTTCCAGCCCCTCCTTGAGGTGACTAGCGTTGTATACCTGGGCATCTGAAGATGAGCCGTTGCCTGAAGCATCGATGTACATGAACTTGTAATCAGCATCGACCATGGCGAAGAGGATGATGCTGAAGAAGCCGTTGTAGTTGTGATAAGTGGACCCCGACTTGGCTGGAGCTTTGCAGGCCACGTGCTTGCCATCTATGGCTCCAACAGTGTGGGGGAAGTTCCACTTCTGATACCACTGCTCTGCAACTTTCCTCTATCCTTCTTCAGTGGAGGGGTATTGGAGGAGCTCCTCCTTGTATTCTTCGATGATGGCCTGCACCACTTCTCTGACCACAATGCTGATGGTGTTGGATGGCACCCTGCAGCTGTACTGCATGCTCCTGTAGGAGGTCCCTGAGGCCAGGTGGTGCAGAGTGAGTGCCACCTTGAGCCCAGGTTCCAGGCTGGGCGGGAAGTTGGTGTTTGTCTTTGTCAACCTGGGTGTCAGCCGCTGCACATGTTCGTCAAACATGGCTGGAGGCATCCTCATTAAGTTCTGGAATGGCCGAGTGTCTTCGCTCCTGAGCTCCACCATCAGCTTGTTGTACAGTCCATCCTCTGCTCTTCTGGTGAACCATCTTTGGACCCAGACTTTTTTTGGGTGCCTCCTTTTCTTCCCATAGTAGAGTTCACAGAGCCTGTAGATGGTTTCGCACTGTTGCAGAAGGATGGTGGCTGCCGAAAGGACTTTGTCACAATCCACGGTGGACATGACTGGATGCTGTGGAAGAGGAAGAGTCAGATGAAGGCTGCAGAGGTCTGAACAGCTTGGCTGCTGTTCTGAAAGTGAGATGCAGGCGAGTTGCTCCCCCTTTTTATAGGCAGTATAGGTGTCCATTTGCATCCTCTAGGCATCCTCTAGGCATCCTCTAGACATCCTTAATATCCGAGATAGGTCCCCTCTGCGGACGTTTTTTCCATTTTAAACGCTTTGTTTCCACTTGGCATCCATTCTGCATCCGTTCCGCATCCGTTCCGCTTCCTCCCTGCGTCCGAGCAGATGCGAGTTGTGCGGATGCAGAACAGATGCCTAGCGGATATAGTGGATGCGTAACGGATGCGTAGCGGATGCCGAACGGACGAACTGGATACATTTTCTGAGCAAAAGTTTTGGGCAGCCCAAAACCTTTGGAGCGGATGAAACGTCCATAAACGGATGCTGGACAGATAGAGAGGAAGCCAAACGGAGGCAGTGAGTACATCGTGTTTTCCAACAGATGGCAAGCTTTTTTGTCCGTTTTACATCCTCTTTGCATCCGTTGGTTCGGTGTGACATGGGCTTAACATGGCAACAGCAGACACCATGGCACATATGACTTATAGATGTCATCCACAGGAATCCAAATTTAATTTTAAATATACATAATGTTTAAATATACATAATGAACAAATTTAAGAGTACTAAAATGTCATAAGATATTGAGAAAATCATTCAAATTTTGAAAGGTTTCATGATCTCATGAGAGGAATTCATTTTCATTCATTCAGCGCTGTCTGAAATATATTCAAGGACAAGACCACATTCTTCTGCGATGTCTGTTCTATTAATTATTCTGTTTTTTTTGTTCTATTCTTGTTCTGCTACTCAAAATGTTGATCTTCAGTCAAGTAGGCCAACTCTAAACTGAACCCTACATTTCTTTTTTTAATATGTATAATTGGCTTTTAGAGATTCTACTATTAATCAGCTTCTTAAGTTGGTCTTAATGGATACATATCTGGCCCCAAGGCTGGAGATGTGCAGATGGTTGTACTGTTGTTTACCAGCAGGCTGATCTATAAAAATAATAAAGACTGAATTTGTTTTCCCAGAGTCTTGACAGACCTGTCATACTACAATCCCATTATTAGAGATACACTGAATTTAAAATATTGGGGAAATGTCCAAAATAAATCAGTTCCAAATGAACCATGATTCACCTTAAAGATTTACAAGTAATTTGGCATACATGGTAACACAGACATACAGAGTGCAGAGAGCAGGAAATTAAATGACTTACCCATCTTATCCTAAAATATGGCAAGCTACACCTGTTTGTCCTTTTACATAGTTATTAAAAGCAAATGAACTTTATTCTCATTTGGCATCTAGCTACCCTAAAGCCCATGTCACACTGCACCAACGGATGCAAAGAGGATGTAAAACGGACAAAAGAGCTTGCCATCCGTTGGTTAACGCGATGTACTCACTGCCTCCGTTTTGCTTCCTCTCTATCCGTCCAGCATCCGTTTATTGACGTTTCATCTGCTCAGAAAGTTTTGAGCTGCCCAAAACTTTTGAGCAGAAAATGTATCCAATGCATCCGTTCTGAATCCTCTAGGCATACAGGGGACATCCGTTCTGCATCCATTACGCATCTGCTATATCTGCTAGGCATCCGCTGTGCATCCGCACAACTCAAATCCGTTCCAGCGGTAAACGGATGCAGGGAGGAAGCAGAACGGATGCGCAGTGTTAGTAGCACGGATGGAGAAAGGATGAAAGCGGATGCAGCTCATGCGCTCTGCATCCGCTCTACATCCTCTACGCATCCGCTCTGCATCCTCTACACATCCTCTACGCATCTGCTCTGCATCCACTCTGCATCCTCTACGCATCCTCTACACATTCTCTACGCATCCTCTACGCATCCTCTACGCATCCTCTATACATCTGCTCTGCATCTTCTATACATCCGCTCTGCGTCCTCCCCACGTCCGTTCCTTTCCGTGTTATCCGCTCTGCTTATGAAAATTTTTGCCCCTTTTGAGAGCG
Source organism: Laticauda colubrina (assembly GCA_015471245.1). Lineage (NCBI taxonomy): Eukaryota > Metazoa > Chordata > Lepidosauria > Squamata > Elapidae > Laticauda > Laticauda colubrina. The sequence continues at coordinate 29,565,451 of BLBF01000040.1, forward strand.
GATAACAACGGATGGAACATTTTGCTCGTCTGTTGTGTCCCTTTTGCATCCGTTGGGCAGTGTGACATGGCCTTAAACACATATATATATCCTGCACTCACAAACAAAAAAATCTCCACACTACAAGCCAGGCAAACACCTGGGCACAAACAGATCCCCCTTGATACCTCCAGCTCAAACACACCCCAACCAGGCACCCAGGTGAAAGCTAGCTTCCTAACCAAATGATAGACGTCCATTTACTCGGAACCAAGCTGCACTAAAGCCTCCAATACAGGAACACAATGTGGCCAACCAATCAAGACAAAAAAAGCCACAAAACAGACAGAAGATATAAGAAACACCAATCAAGCAGAACACAACAAACTCCAAGACCAATAAACATAGACCAAGACTTCCAACCAATCAGGATGAAGGAAAAACCATTCTGGCACAGCGTAGACTAGCCCCAAATTTAAAACCGAATCAACTGAAAAAGTCTGACTCACAGACAAACACAATACAGAAGCCTGATGATGGCAGATGAGATTCTGCCGAAACGTTGCTTCAACTTTAAAAGCACAACTATGATGACATGGGAAAATACCCGAACAAAGCTGAATACCACATATATATAATCATTGCCTTTATTATACTTTGCTTTTTGTGCACTATGCATGATATGACAGAGATACTGCAACTGAACCTGTTCCTGTGTACTTCAGGGGAAATACATTTCTTCCTGTCTAGGAACTGTCAAAAGCATAATAGCTCTGCCAGAAAATGGAAATACTTCTGCATATACCAGTCAACTTGGGCCAGGCCATGCTAGTGGGATGGCTTACCTGTTCACAAGATGGCTATTATTTTAAAGAGACGACTTTAGTAATGCATAGACCGTTCTATATAGAGAATTCTATTAGCATAACATTATATTTTCCTGTGTAACAAGACAAGAGTAAGCCTTTTATTACCCTCCCCTTATTATTGTATAAGTAGCCCAAGTTGGTGAATATATATGGTACTTCTTCCTCTTATTTTCCCCAGAACCTCTTCTGTGAGGTGGGTTGGACTGAGAAAGAGTGACTGGCGCAAAGTTATCCAGCCAGCTTTCATGCCAAGGTGGGACAGTCTTCTGGTACTCATGCTCCTCGTGTTTTTGTCAACACTTTATCAAATTGCTGTTAAAGACATAACTAAAAGGCCCTGTTCAAATGTTGGCCAGAGCATCTTATTTAAAAAAAAACAATAATCACAGATATGCATTGTTTATTAGAAATATACACAGTATCATAATAGTTATGAGTAGTTAAAATGAATTCAGCTTTGTGATAGTGTTTGTATATTTTTATACACTAGGAATAAGGATATTTTAAAATAATGTATGAAAAACATAAACCAAACAAAATAGTTTTGTGTTTAGAGAGGGGAAATGTGCATGTATATGATTGAAATGTCCTGGCAGTGCTTTATTAGTTCTGCTTTGTTAGGGCCCATAAATGGGAAGGTTAGCCAAGACAGATTAGCATCGTGTTCTGCATTTCACACAGAGCATTGCTTTTCAGTCTGAACATTAAACACAAAAATAATGGATTTGTTAGGATGTGGAACAGTCCTTAAGTTAAATAAGTGTCTTAAAAAAAATTAAGAAAGTTGTCTTATAGTAATATGTTAGGCCCAGGAACTTGAAGGATAATGTGTATGCGTTTTTTAAAAATTGAATCAAATACATGTTCTGTTATTTTCAATTTTCAACAAACAACTTCAGTTAATATTTTTAGAAAAGGCCTATATATTTTTCACTGAGCATTTAAATTATTTGTTTTTGTCCAATCATGTTACTTCAGTGAGCTTATTAGGCACTAAGATTAGTGTCACAGTACTGCCCCTGACCACAAGGTTGTTTTTTTTTTAGCATTTGTCCCACATAGTTGGAGGGTCAGCTTGTTTAACAGAGCACTCACCTAACTCGTAAGCAAAGCTATCAATTTATGATGTAACAGGATTGTCACAGAGGCTGACACTAATTTGGGCTGAGAGGGTGTAACTGAACAAAGGTCACCCAGTTGGCTTCCACAACTAAGGGAAGACTAGAATCTGAATTTAATTATTACACTACACTGGTTCTCTGTTCCCTACCTTTTGGTGTTTCCTAATAACTTACAGTCGGCCTTCTTAGATGTATTATTTAATACAACACTGAAAACCTGTTTACTTCAAATGCCTTTTCATTGATGTCCCTTATTTTGACATCTTGTTTTTATTCATGTTCCATGACTCTGGAATTTTTGAAAACAATATTAATTCTGTAATATTTTCATACAACATCATTGCTTTTAGATTTTTAAGCATTAAAATTTTCTGTTTGCTAAGATGGGTGGACTTGAGAAAAGAAAATATAAATATTTAAATTCAACCAAATGCTTTTCTGTTTCCTTCACCCATCTACCCATTAACTCATTTTAGTATGTTTTCACTTTAAAAAAAAAAAAAACTTACTTGGCAAATCCAGCCTTTTAAATTATATAACATATAACCAATGATTTAGGCGATTATCAGCTTAAGAAGAGAAAGTTGGTAAGGAAGACTCTTTGACTAGGTCTGGCCAAACTTCATTATTTTACATTTGTATATTTCTGTCACTGAGACCACCTCAGAGTGTTTCCAGAGATTGGCCCATTAAATCATTACTGTAAAGGAAAAATGCCATCTAAGGAAATGCAGGGACAGGGAGAAAGTTTTATAAGGCAGCCAAGATATTATATATGAACAATTATTTCTAAAGAAATATTAGAAAATTGTACAGATATGATTTATCCTGTCCAAATTGCTCCGTGCTCAAATATTGCCTAACCATGCTAAGGATTGAGAGCAACTAAGAAGCATGTCACAATTTAAGGAGGGGAGAAGGTCAGCCTCGTGCAGATGAACAGAAAGCATTGTCAGAGTCATTCTGGACTCTGTTCCTTATTTTGCTTGTGCAAGACCACAGTGGTCAATTGCAAGTCCAATATGAATATATTAAATTTAATTATTAGAAGTAAATGACATGTTTATTTCTTGCCCAACATAAACACTAGTAAAATCATCAGTTTTGTTCATGGTAACCCCCCTCAATTAAGGCATTATTTTAGGGTGTTGAAGAGCCACATAGATGGAAAGATCCAGCGTAATGTTATCAGTCAAAATCAAAATTCATCATGAATAAGAAATGTTCCGTCCAGAAATAAGTTGCGCGAGACCGGGTTCCAACAACAACTCTTTTATTTAACTCAGTAAAGCAATGGTAACGGAACAAGAGCCCAAGCCGCGGCAGCCCTTTTTATAGCGGCTTGCTTGCGGCTTGTGGCCAATGACACCACTTTAAACGTTCCCACCATCAGGCGGGCCAATCGGATTGGTTCTCTAATGGCCAATCCGAGAACGGCCTTTTCGGCCAATCAGAATAGGGAATTTGGAGCCTACCAAGTTCCATACATAACACCCCTCCCCCCTTCGTTCAGTCCAACGTGAGTCACATAGACACGCAGATTGGTGGGGCTTTTTCGAGTCCTGGTTGACCTGCGCAGCTCAGTCTCGGCATGGTCTTCAAGCGGTTCAGACGGGATTGCAGTTTCTCTGTGTTTCTCCTTGGAACCTCCTGGAAGGATGAGTAGCCTTGCTGCTCCCACCTGAATCTCTCGGGCCGGTAGAGATGGCTCCGCCGCTCCCTCCTGGTTTGTCTGGGTTGGTCGAGCTGGCCTGGCTGTCTCCTTCCAGGAAGGCCTCGCTTCGTTCTCCTGCTCCCGGACTTCTCTTTTGGGGTCCCTCTAACTGTGAGTGCTCTTTTTGATTTATTTGAGAGTCTTTGTGCAGTGTCTGTTGCCTTGTTATGGGAGGTTTGTCTCTCCCTTTTTTATTATTTTGTATTTCCCCCCCCTCCTCAGTTGTTTTTTGGTCGATATTTATTTTTGGTGCTGGTGTGTTATTGTGTTCGAGGGTGCGAGAACGAAGCTGGTTGATGTGCTGCTTCCATTCTCTTCCATCATCTGGGAGTAGTTGGTAAGACCAGGAGCCTGTGATCTGGGTGATTGTGGCTGGAAGCCATAACGGGTCCCCGGCAAGGTTTTTGGCATAGACCAGGTCGCCTATTTCAAATGCGCAGTATTTGCTGGAGGAGTCAGGGGGTTTATCCCAGGTATAAATGGGGTGCAGTCTGTCGAGGTAGGAACACAATTTCCTACCCATTAGGAGTTCTGCTGGGCTTTTGTTGGTTGTGCTGCTAGGGGTAATATGCTGTAGGGTTAATAATTGGTTTAGCTTTTCTTGCACGTCCCCCTTGTCCATTCTATCCAGGCCCTCCTTTGTGTACTGAACCATGCATTCAGCCCTGCCGTTTGCAGCCAGATGGGCCGGCGCGGTTAAAGCATGTTGGATGCCCTGGGCAGCTAAGTATTGCTCGAATGCCAACGCGGTAAACTGGGGCCCATTGTCTGACACCAATACATCAGGCAGTCCATGCGTGGTGAAAAGTTTGTCTAATTGTTTCATCACTGCCTCAGTGGTTGTAGAAGCCATGAGTATTACTTCTAACCAGTTCGAGTAGGTATCCACAACTATTAAAAAGGTGTTGCCTTTCATAGGCCCAGTAAAGTCAATATGTAGTCTAGACCATGGGCCCTGGGGAGTTTCCCATTCCCTAACTGGTGCCTGTGGGGGGGTTGGCCTCAATTTTTGACAGTTGTGGCATGTTGCCACCCAACGTTCAATGTCCTTGTCCAGCCCTGGCCACCAGACATAACTCCTGGCCAGGACTTTCATCTTAACTATGCCCGGGTGCCCCTCGTGCAACATGCACAAAATATCTTCCTGGATTCTGTGTGGTATCACCACCCTGTTATCCCACAAAATGCAACCCTTCTCGATCAACAGTTCAGTCTGTCAGGTGCAAAATGGTTTAAAAGTCACAGTTTTGTGCTCTTCCAGCCAGCCTTACCTACCCAATGCAGGATGCGAGCTGTCAAAGGGTCTTTCGCAGTGGTTCTCGCGACATCCGCTGCACATAGCGGTAGGTTCAGCCAGGCCTCGAGTTGGAGTGTGGAGATGGTGGGAGCTGGGTCCTCTTCTGTGATGGGCAGCGGAGAACGGCTCAGGGCATCAGCATGGGTGATGGTCTTTCCTAGGCGGTGGATCAGCGTGTAGTTGTAGGCGGCGAGGAATTCAGACCACCTCGTCATTCTCGATGACAGAATGTTCGGGGTTGGCTTGTTTCCTGCTAGGATCCCTAGCAGGGGTTTGTGATCAGTGATGATCTAAAAAGTTCTGCCGTAAAGGTACTCCAGCGATGATTGTGAGGGCTTCTCAGTTGAGTTGGCTGTAATTTCGTTCTGATTTGGAAAGCATTTTTGAATAGAAAGCGACCGGTGCCTCTCTGCCATCTGGTAGCTTGTGGCTCAGGATGGCACCGATTCCAAAAGGCAATGCATCACAGGTGATCATCAAAGGCAGGGTGTTGCTATACTGGATTAAAACGGTGTTAGATGTTAATAGGTCTTTGATACCTTGAAATTCTGCTTGTTTCCGGTGGCCCAATTTCCAGATAGTTTTTTTGTCTAACAACTGATGTAAGGGTTCTGCTATGGTTGCCTTAAGGGCAGGAACACATTATAAAAATTGATGAGACCTAGGAATGCTTGAAGGTCAGTTTTGTTCCTAGGTCTAGGTGCATCTTTGATTGCCTTTATCTTTTTTTTGGTGGGGTGTATTCCTTGTTCATCTATTAGGTAGCCCAGAAACTCAACTTGGTTGGTGGCTAAATTACATTTCTCTCACTTTACCTGAAGGCTTGCATCTCTAAATCTTCTTAAGACTTCTCTTAATCTGCTCTCTAGTTGGTTTGCATTTTTTGCTGACACCAGAATGTCATCAAAATAAGGAACAACTCCCTTGATTCCGTTTAACAGGCGCTCCATGACTGGAACACGCCTGGGGCAATGCTAACGCCGAACTGGAGACAGTTACACTTGAATGCCCCTCTATATGTCACAATAGTCTGTGCCTCTGCAGTAGTGGAGTCAACGGGTAGCTGTTGGTACGTTTGTGCGAGATCAAGCTTCACAAAATTTTTTCCTCCCCCTAGGGAGTGCAATAAGTGTTGCACTACCGGTACTGGGTATACGCTTTGTTGGAGCGCATGGTTTAAGGTTGCTTTATCTCCGCAGATGCGCACTGACCCATCTGGTTTTACAGGAGTCACGATGGGTGTTTCCCATCTGGCATGGTCGATTGGCTCTAACACCCCTTGTGCTATTAATTTGTTTAATTGTTCGTCAATTTTTGGTTTTAAGGCAAAAGGGATGTGTCTGGCTTTTAACCAGATGGGGGCTATTTTTGGATCTAGGCTAAATGAAATTGGGCTCTCCTTGTACATGCCTAGGGTCCCGTTGAAAACATCTTGGAATTCTTGTAACAGGCTCTCTTCCCAGTTTGCTGCAGCAATGCGGTGTATCCCGGTCATCCCGATTCCCAGGGGCGCGAACCATTCGATTTCTAGCAGGCTAGGGCAATCGCAGTCAACGATGGTCAGAGGCAAGATTTTGGCATGATTTTTAAATTCGACAAGGAAATGTCCAAGGCCCAACACCGGAATTTAATTTCCTTGGTAGTCCTTTGAAATTAGTCTTTGTTTTTGTAGTTCTTTTTGTTTGATGTCTGGTATCAGGCGCCGGATGGAATTCCAGGATACCATAGATAAAAAGGACCCGGAGTCAACTTCCATCTCACAGGGCTTCCCCTCGATGTTCACCTCTATCCAGACCTTTTTTCCATTTGCTGCCCTGGCATTTCCAATGGTTACCATCTGGTGCGTTTCCTCTCGTTCGCTGGTTCTTTTGCTTCGGTTCCATCTGCTTCCGGCTTGTCTTTCTTCATGTCTGGTGGGGGTGCTGCCACGTCTTTTAGGACTATAGCTCTTTTTGTTTCGGCAGACCCTTTCGATGTGACCCCGTTTGTTACAAGCCCTACAGATTGCGTCTAGGAACCTGCATTCAGATTGCGGGTGGTTGCCTCCACATCCAGCACACTGAAACTCCCGCCTGTTTCTTCTCTTTTCCCGCCATTTCTTGTCTGATTGGAGTCTATGGACATCTTCATTTTCGTCCTCAGTGTCACTCTGGGATTCGAGATCTTCATAGTGGGTGGTCGCTGTGGGCTGTTTCTTGCTTCCCTCTGCCTTCTTCTCTTTGGTTTGGCGGGTCTGGATTCGAATTCATCTGGCGCATGGTGGCTGCGGATTTCTCTGCTGCTTCAGCAGCGGTGGCTTCTGCAATAGCCTCAGCTACGGTTATGTTTGATCTATTCAGCAGCTTACTCTGAAGTGTAGCGTCCTTTAACCTGAGGACCACGCGGTCCCTCATGGCCTCGTCCATGTTCTGGAACTCGCAGGCTCCTCCGATGTGTCTCAGGGCGGCTACAAAATCTCCAACGGTTTCATCTTCTTTTTGGTCTCTCTTGTAGAACTCATGTCTTTTTATCAAGTTGGAGACCACAGGTGCGTAATGTGCTCTGAGCATTCTGTTCAGCTCGGGCCAAGTCATCTGTTTGATGTCTCTTGGTTTGGCTAGTGCCTTTGCCATTTTAAAGACGGCTGGACCGCAGTGTGTAAGGAAGACAGTCCTCTTAAGAAACCATGGCTTAACACAATATTCTAAATGAATAAGGATAACATCTTTCAAACTAAGCAGGAGAAAAAGAAAAATCTAATCACTGATGCAGCAACAGAAATTTCTGTTTTTCATAAAGATTCATACTTAGTCCTCAGCGTTCCAGTTTCCGGATCAAATAGAATTCCTGGTGATGTCCAGTTTAGTCCAACTTAAAGAATAGTAGAAACATTTCTGGATAACTTATACATAAATGTGTATCATGCATTGTTATTAAATATTGGCAGGAGATGAGAAATTACATTTTTTTTCGAGAAGACTTTATAGATCCTGTAGTAGGATAAAAATATGGCTTTTAATGATTCACTAAAGGATTTTTCAAATCCATCATACTTAGTATAAGAAACAATGTTGTTTTCACAGATTAATTTGATAGTATGCCTTATTTGCTCGCCATATAGACAAATAAATTAAAAAGTCTAAGTAACCTAGATAAAATAATATAATGAGCACTGTGTCTTATGGAACCTGTTTTTCAACTCCTTATTTTGATAATTAAAATGATGAGAATAAATATGCATAATTATAAGGTAGTTGCATGTCTCTTACTTTATGGAATGAAAGACTAGATGGCCTATATGTTACCAAGCTAAAAGCAACTGGGGCACACTGGAATTGATTGGACAGATTCAATGAGTGACCAGAGATCTTGAGCCAACAAGATTTCTGTCAACCATCCTCTCCTGCCTAAAAAGGAAGTGGCAACTCACGGTATATAAAAGAATGGTTAGGGAACATCCAGTTTTCCTGAATGAATAACTCCTCAGCCCCAAAATAATTCCATCTGAAAACATGGAAAGTCCAAGCTCTTTTTTCCCTTTAAGAAATTATGGAGGGTGGCTGTAGTGCTAGAGATTGGAAAAGAATAAAAGTGCTGTCAACAAAAAGGTTGGAAAAAGGACTTTTAGGGAAGAAATGGTGAACCGAAGATGGTTCTGTTAAAAGTGGAGTTGATGAATGAAGACATAGCAAGTATACTGGTTCTACATGTCATCTTTTCTCCTTATCCCCTCTGAATAGGGAGAAAACATGAGATTTCTCACAAGTGTTCCAGACAGTTTTTCTTTGTGAGGAGACCAAAGACAGCAGTCTCTGGCAAGTCTTGAGCTATAGTCCATACTTCTTCAAGTGAGGAAGGTTGAGAAATACTGGTCCACAGAATAGTTTTGGATCAGCTCTTCTCAGCCTGGCTCTTTGTTTTGGAACTACATAACTCAAAACCCCAGGTTGAACAAAGTTTTCAAAGCACTTAAGTATCAAGTGTAATTCAAATGTCAAACAATTTTTTTAGTTAGATCAACTATTTATTATTAAGTTTAGTTTACTTAAGTCTCAAGTCTAATTCAAATGCCAAACAATTTTTTAGTTAGATCAACTATTAATTATTAAGTTGTCTAAATCCATATTATAGGTTATTTTCTTATTAGAAATAAACTCCAGTATCTACTTCTGGTTCTGTCATGAGGTACATTGGACTTCCTTTTTTATGTAATTCAGCTTCAGGATGGAACATTTTTCAAGAATGCCAGTCAAACTATTGAAAGAGGGGACTCTAACCTTATCTAGCCATCCTATAATTCAAGTCAGTGATCTGATTAATGAGAGCTTCGCTGATGTTTTCTTCTTTGAAAATATATTTTTTTAAATCCATTTTTTCTCAATGGAAATGCTTTAAAAAAAATACTTTTAAAATGTTTTGCATAGCATTAGTTATTCTTTCAGCTTCAAACACAGACTACCACTAAATCTCACCTAACAAACAATGCTTCTTTCCTGATTTTCTCCTGACGTTTAAGATCAAAGAATGATGTCTATATAATTAAAGGTGTGTGAGACCAGTTGTATATTAAATTTAGTATGGATGAAAGAATTACTGGGATTTCCGGTGGTGCCTCCCTTGCTGATGGACTGGAGACAGCAATCATGCATGGCTTTGATCCGTGCTATCTCATCAGAGGGCCCTGAGCATCTGCTTTTGGTTCCAGAACCACCCTGTAGGGGTGGTGAAGAAGGGAGAGACCACCAGCTGAGTCAAGGGGAGCTGCATCTCCCCTCCCTGGCTAGGCATACTCCCCTCCGAAGACGGGCTGTAGTGGTGGTCAAATATGGCCACCCTGAAAAGGAAGAGCTAACCGGGTCTAAGATTTTGCTGGAGTGGTGAAGAAGAGGGTAGTGTGAAAACTGGGCTAACCAAGCACAATATCTGGACATAAAGGTACCACAGAATTAAGATTCAAAGAAATTTTAAGGAAGATAGTAACAGCGGAGACCAGAGAAAGTGTGTGTGTATGGGGGGGAGGGAAATTGACAGCTGAAAGTGGCTTTGAACTTTAAAAGCAGGAAGCCAGAAGAAAATAACTGTTCAAATTGGATAAATATATGGTTTTGGCACTAAATGGGCATAATTAAAGCTGAATTTGAACATGTCAAAAAAAAACCCCAGTAACTGATATTTGGACTTACTGGAAATTTGATATTTAAAAGCCCTAAATAGAGAAGAGAAAATGGAGGGGGGGGGGGGCAGAATTTGGATATAACCGAGAGTGCCACCTAGTGGTAAAGGAAAATTTGTGTGACTCTTTAAAAAAAATGCCTGGCTCTTTTAAAAGTGGAATTTGATTCAAAATAAGAGAAACTTTGTTACAATAAAATAGAAACCTTGGAAAGTAGAAAGTATAAATACAGAACATCAAAATAAAAGAAAGATGAGTGTTTGGTGATCTTGGCATAAACTTAAATTTATGGATTTTGGACTATTTAATGTAATAGTACTGCCCTAAAAAGCAAGAAAATATTGGAATAAAATAACGAAATGGTTGCTAGAAATTACCAGTCTCCAAACAGAATAAGCCTGAAATGTTTCTTTTAGGGATAATTAAAGGAGTGTTTAAGAAAGAAATTAAATATATCATAATATATGTATACTAACAGCAGCAACAATTACATAACCACAGAGTAGGAAACTAGATAGCAGCTTAATAAAAATTATTATATAAAAAAACAATAGCAGACTTTCATCGTAATTTCTTGGTTCCTCCAACTCCACAGAAAGTAAAATTCTTCCAGACATTCTTTACCAAGAAAGAAGATAAAATAAGATTACAGAAATCTCAGACTTGCTTTCCTTCTTTCGAATCTCTTAAAACAGAAACTTTCCTTGTCTTTACTCAGGGCTCCTGTATGAACAGGTGATGTGGCTGTTCTCTTATCTGATGCTGGAGGAATATCCACCTGGTTAGAATATAAATATCTCTCAAGTTCTAAATATACACCTTAGCAAGTTGAATGGAATCACATTGCCACAAAGTGAGAAAATAGGAAAATACTTTTAGTTCCACTCTCAGCTGTAGTTTCATAGATAGATTTTCTAAAGCTAAGGGAAAAACCCTTTTTTTCTGTTAAATCCACCTTAGTAATTGTGGAAGTCTTAAGTATTAGAATGAATACTGCAATAATGTACTATATATTTGTTGAGCTGAATAATTAATCTGGGAAAGTTCTGAATCAATGCAAAGTACTGTCCAAAATATGCATATATCTTAAATTTTCAGCACAAGTGGGAGGACAATGTTGAAGAAATGAATGTTAAATTTCTCTTTCCATATTTGACCTCTGCTGCTCTCTTAACAGTGTTTACAAGTAATTTCTTAGGCAATGCTATTTTGGGTTTTGTTTCTAAACTAAAATTGGGGGTTTTAGCTAATCCTTTAATATGGCTTATTTAGAGACCTCTGGGATGCCAGGAAAAGTAGAGAAGCAAAGACCTTTAGTAGGATATCAGGATATAACTGTCAGATGCTGACTAAATCATATTCTATAGCAGTAGTCGCCAACCAGTGAAACCCACTGGTGGTCTGCGAGAAAATTTTGGTGGTCCACCGAGAAATGTCACCCTCAGAGTACCCCCAAAGTAATTAATCCAGGCTGCGCAGGAACACAAGGCTGCAACATCCACATGGCCCTTCCTCCCCACCCACTCACTCCTTACCTGGCAAACTTGCCTGATATGTTGCTATTTTTCCTTTTTCCAACCATCAGCTGTTCTGCTGTGCCAGGAGATGAGATTAGCTAGAAAGCAGGAAATCATTGAATTTCTTGCTTTCTGGCTAATCTTTAGATATTTGGCTCTGCTTTTCCTTAGGACTGAAGCAATGCAGACTCAGCTTGCCAATGGCAGGAACACAGATCTCTAAATGAATCTGTGATTCTGTGAGCAACTCAATTTGCCTGCCTGCTTTGCCTCATTTTGGGTAAACGTTGCTCAATTTTTATAAAAAATTCAATATTTATATAAATATTTATAATATTTACATACAAGCCATGCCCAGCCAGCCACATGACCACCAAGCCATACCCACAAATTAGGCCACGCCCATAGAACTGGTTGTTAACACTGTAATCCCATGCCAGTTGGATGTAAACATATGCAGACTGAACTACACAGTAAATTAAATTCCACTGAAGTTTATAATTTATTATTATGCTTAAGTGAGATTCCAGTGGTTTGTAGATTAAGATGACAAACAACAATTGGCCTAAGCCATTCAGTAAATTTCAAAACAGTCAATAAACTATTTACTTATCTATCCATGGTGAAGCTGTGTGAAGATTATATGAAACAATATCTTGATTTAAATTCAGTGCAGGAGAAGCCAGCAGCATTAGTCTGAAATGGCTAAAGGAAAAATTATAATGTGGATAGTAAAAAAAGCAATTCAGGACTGTAAACTTAAAAGACTACCATGAATAGTTTAGTAGTTCAAGATAGATAACATTTGTGTCCTTCATCTATTCAGATGGCATCTCAGCTGGCATTCTGCTGATGTTGTGTGAATCTTCCATTTAAGCTATATTTTTTCACTTTACTAGGGTTTAAATTTGGAAAGTGAGATTTGTTTTCTTTAAAAATAGTTTACAAAATCATCTGTTAAACAAATATAAAAGAAGTTACTCCCTTTTGTCGGTTCATCCAAACAAACCATAATGCAAACTTCATAAAGTATATGAACATTTCCAAAATAGTCTAATGATATTAGGTTAATTGTGTACTGAAACATCTAAGAGGTATCTGGTCAAGATTAACACTATCTGAACTAAAGTGTAATATAGTGAAGAATGTCATGCTTATAAGAACGCAGAGTTAAGCAGAGGAAAGTCTGGATGTCTGGAACTGTTTCAGTTGAATTCTGGATGAAATGGAAAACATCATCATTGAAAAAAGTGTGATAGGAATACATATTTAAAAGCCATGAGTTATCATATGGATTTAATTTACAAACAAACTGACAATTCATTTCATCTTGTGCCCTAAAATATAATCTTCCACAAAAATCCTCTGCCAGATTTGTTCATTATTTTTTCCACATTTTTTCTTTCCATTTATATGTAATTCCCTAACCCTCCTTATTAAAGAGAAAAATTAACTACACAATATGTTTTAATTGGTAGTGCTGAGTCATACATTTTAAAAAACCTTTTTTTCTCACACAGGAAAGTTTGTATCTCTTTAAAGTTGAAATGCTTTGGACATTTACTTAAATCTGTGGCAGAGTGATTGCTCCCTGGTATATATGCTTTGCATGCAAGTGGCCTCAAGTTCTACCCTACTGTTTTCAGAAACAGGATGAACAAAGATACTGCTTATTGATCACTGCTGCTTTTTGCAGGGATTTTCTCCTTATCTGAGAAAAGTTCTGGAAAACAGCAGAACTTGAAAATTTGCAACCTTGTTTGTTATCATTTGTGAGATACATTTTGCACTGTGAAAAGTAGGTTAATAGCAAAACAATCAGCTAATAAAGATTGCCTACTTTCACAAAAGAAACACATTTCTTCTCCTTTATGTAAAAAAGCATGAGCAATGGACAAGAATGTCACCTTCTTAAACTACACTTATCTAAGTTTCTTATTTGAGTGTTGAGTATCAGCTAGAAATCTTGTGTGACAAGCTTCACCTTTCTTCTAATAAATATTATTAACCAGAACTCTGAGAGACTCTGAACTCTTTCTGGTCCAGACAAGGAGGAAAGAAGTCTGGCATGAGTTTTGTTTACTTTATTATATATAATATGGAATTTGGATTGTATCCTCCTCTCTCCTAATGTTCTAGCACAGCAATTATTATTTTTCATTTGCACTATAGTAAATAATGTTCTATTTGGAATTCAGTAGCTTTTTACCATCCTAATTGGGATTTATAGTAAAATATACTGGATACAACCTGATACCATTTTTTTAGGTAGCTTGGCACAAAATCAATAAATAGAATAGAATAGAATAGAATAGAATAGAATAGAATAGAATAGAATA
>BLBF01000040.1:29589334-29624975 GCA_015471245.1 Laticauda colubrina
TCTCTCTCTCTCTCTCTCTCTCTCTCTCTCTCTCTCTCTCTGTGTGTGTGTCCCTCTCTTTCAGCCTGAAGATTCCAGCTCCTACATGTGTAGCTCAAATACAGTTTTTGTATAGCAGTTGTCAAGCTACTAATAGCTGAAGGTAAATGAAATATTCCTGACAGATGTCCATGTCATTCTTTTTCCTGGTGAAACTGAGAATATAAAAATATTGGACAAGTGTGCTCATGATTCTCCTGCAGTCCTCGTATTTGATAAATAGTTCCTTAAGTACATATTTTATTTGGAAAAGCATCTAAATATGTAGTCTGCCTATTAAAACTACAAGTTTGGATAATCTGTATTGACTTCCATCAATATTGCCCTCGGACCATCATGCACTCACAGCTTTCTCTCACTCACTCACTTACTCTCACTTTCTATTTCTGAAGTCTCAAATTAGATTGCTTAAGAAAACAATTCCCTGTCTTTCAAGTTTGTTGAAACTTGCTGAGGACACAGTGTACAATTTGACCTAGTCAATCTTTGCTTGGGTATACATCTGACCAATTTTGTTCAAAAGGAGAATTTGAATTGTTCTTACAGGAGCAATAAAGGCACAGTTCATTAACTGGCTTTAAAATGCAACACATGCTTAACTTAAATAGTGGAAGTGAGACATTTGGTTTATTTGGTTTTTCAATTGCTTACAAGATAATAGGTATAAGTAAAAACATAGTTATGAATACATGGATACATATAAGAAAAATAAAAGAAAGAAAAGGACAGGGACAGTGGGCACATTGGTGCACTTATGCATGCCCCTTACAGACCTCTTAGGAAAGGGGTGAAGTCTAAGGTTAAAGTTTTTTGGGTTTGGGGAAGAAACCACAGAGTCAGCTACAGTATTCCAGACATTGATCATTCTGTTGCTAAAGTCGTATTTCCTGCAATCAAATTTGGTGTGATTAACCTTGAGTTTGTATCTATTGTTTGCTCTTGTGTTGTTATGGTTGAAGCTGAAGTATTCATTGACAGTTAGGACATTGCAATGTTTGATTTTATATACTGTACTATACTATATTTTATGTACTATAGTATATACTATACTATACTTTTACTATATATACTATAAGTAGTATATAGTATATAGTAGTATACTTATACTATAAGTAGTATATAGCAGTAAAAAAGCTGGAACACACCTCCTCACTAGTCCAACACATGAAAACCACAGGTCACAACATCAACTTCAATGGCACTAAAACCCTAGCCACTATAGAAAACCCCAGCCACAGAATCATCAGAGAAGCCATAGAGATTGAAAAAAGACCTGAAAGCATGAATAGAAGAGATGATTCCAGCAGACTGTCAATCATTTGGAAGTCTGCACTCTCAAATAGAAAGATCTCCACACCACAAACCAGGCAAACACCTGAGCACAAACAGACTCCCTCTGATGCCTCCAACTCGAACACCCCCCCACCAGGCACCCAGGTGAAACCTGGCTTCCTAATGGATAGCAGCCGTCCTTTCACACAAAGCCAAGCTGCACTGAAAGCCTCCAACACAGGAACAGAGTGTTGCCAGCCAATCAAAGCCACAGAACAGACAGAAGAAACCAGAAACACCAATCAATCAAACTCCAAGTCCAATGAACACAGACCAAAACTCCCAGCCAATCAGAATAGGCCAGCCTCGAATTTGAAACCAAAAGCTGTGAGACCCACATCCATACAGAAGCCTGATGATGGCAGATGAGATTCTGCTGAAACGTTGCTACAACTTTGAAAGCACTACAATGACGTGGGATAATACCCAAAGGAAGCTGAACAGCACACTATAAGTATACTATATATACTTATGTACTATACTGATCAGACTGAAGGCAGTGTAGTTCTAGGTTTTCTTGGTCTAGAATTTCGAGTCTGGTGGCATAAGGTATTCTGCAACATGTAGAGGAGTGGAGAACTTTTCTTTTTAAATATTTCTGGACTTTCTCAACTGTGTTAATATCAGATAAGTAATGTGGGTTCCAGACTGATGAGCTGTATTCGAGTATTGGTCGAGCAAATGTTTTGTATGCTCCAGTTAGTAGTGTAATATTACCAGAGAAAAAGCTACATAAGATTAGGTTAACAGCTCTTAATGCCTTTTTGGCTATGTAGTTACAGTGGGCTCTAGCACTTAGATCATTAGAGATGAGTACTTCAAGGTCCTTGACAGAGTTTGGATCCTCAACAAAGTCTTGACTATTCAGCCTGTATTTTATTTTCTGATTTTTTTTTTGCCAATATGTAAGACAGAACAATATGTTTGTTGAGATTTGAAGTTGCCATTTGTCTGACCATTCTGATACATACACAAGGTCTTTTTGAAGGATAGCAGTGTTGTCTGTGGTGTTGAATAGCTTTACATCGTCAGCGAAGAGAATGCAGTTGCTCTTGATATGATCACAGAGGTCATTTATATAGATTTTAGTTTTAGTTTATGTAGATTTTAGTTGTCATGTACCACTGAATCAAAGGATTTACAGAAGTCTATGTAGATTTCATCTGTTGCTTTGTCCTTATCGAGTTGTGTACTCCATATGTTTTTGCAGTGTAAAAGTTGCAGATTGCAGGATAGTTTTTTTCTGAAACCAATTGTTTATTAGAGAGTAGGTTGTTTGTCTCTAAGTGAAGCATAATGGATTGGTTAATAATTGATTCCATGGCTTTACAGGTGATGCAGCATAAAGAGATTGGTCTGTAATTTTCAACTAGGCTGGGATCTCCCTTTTTGAAGATGGGGATGACTGTGGCTTGTGACAAGTTTTGGCAAGGAGCTGGTCCTGAAAGATTTTTCAAAGATTATACTTAGAGGTTTGGCTATGGCAGTGGATAGCTTTTTTAAGAAGTAGGCAAATATTCTGCCTGGTCCAACAGATGGAGATGGTTTTAGATTGAGTAGTGCTTTTTCAACATTGTCTTCTGTAAAATTAATATGTATTAGATCATTGTAGTTGTCTGTGGTTCAACTAGGAAATACTGGGCATGATCCATTGATGTTTACAAATACTGAGCCAAAGAATGTGTTAAAGAGGTTGGCTTTAATGGTGTCATCATTGCAGTCTTTACCATTAGGTCCTTTCAGGGGTAGGCTGGACCTTGAGTCTTTCAGTTTGTTGTTTAAAAAATTGTAGAAAGCATGGGTGGAATTGCTGAGTAGAAGGTTTTCTTCTTGTTTAATGTGATAATTGGTGCATTCAGTTTTTATCTGGTGGCATAAATTTTTGTATTCGCTTTTGAAGTTGGCAACATGACCAGATTTGTTTTTTCGCCAAAGTGATTTCTTTTTGGATTGAAGCTTCCTTATTGTTTTGGGTAATTTGTTTTTTTTCTGGTTTTGGGAGTTGTTATTGATACATATAGTTTGATGACTCTTTTGACTTCAAGTAAAAATATGTTTTAATGGTCTTCAACAGTATTACATCCAGTGAATAGAAATTGCCAATCAAGGGATGAGAGATCGTTGTCTATAAGATCCTAGTTGCCTTTTTTGAAGTTATAATTGGGGATCACATCGTTGTGTTGATTTTTATGTGGACATATGTTGAGACAAAAGTCAATCATGTTGTGGTCACTGTTGGAAAAGGGTTCTTTAGTTTGTATTCTGTAAATTAAATTAAAACTATTGCAGAAGATGAGATCGAGGCAGTTGTTAAGTCTAGTATTGTTGGTTACTAGTTGTTCCAGTCCCAGGTTTGTTACAGCATTGTAGAAGGTTGTATGTGTGGATTCAGTTGTACATTCATTTCGGGTCCAATTAATGTGAGGTAGATTGAAGTCACCAAGAAAGATAAAAGTGACTTCCGGTTTGCAAGGCTTTGGCGGCGGCAGGAATCCGCGATCGTGCATGGTTCCTGCTGCGCTCACCACTGAAGTGCCCCCGATCCAGCTGGATTTGGGGGCTATAGTTACCCTGTAGAGGTAACTGAAGGTAGGGGAGACTCAGCAGGAGTCCAGGGGAATCGCAACCCCCTCCTCCTCAGCTGGCTTAACTCCCTTTTCCAAACGTGGTAGAGCGGTGGTCAGTAATGGCCACCACAAAGAAGCTTTCATCTGGATAAGAATATGCAGGAGGAAGCTGAGAAAGTGAAAGTTTTTGGCTAACGGGGATGACAAGTAATATTTAAATACCCTAGAATTTAAGTTTTATTAAAATACATCGTTCCCTATGAAGACGGAAGAAGCGGCGAATGAAAGTAAAAAAGGAAAGTTTGTTTTTTCTCACTCTCCTTCCTTATGGTGATAGCAAATGAATGGAGAAATCAGAAAAAACCATTTTGGCATCAGCAGGTAATTAAATTGAAAATTGAAGCTAAGGGGACAATAAAGATTTCTGAGCATTGAAAAAAAAACCTTTTTTTGCTATAAGTGGGAAGGGAGAGGAAAAGAACAAACATTAAGATTTTCTTGGAAGAGGCTGCTTGGAATTTATAAGATTAGAGCGAAATTGTAACAAAACTTCTAAAAGATATATTTCAACTGGAGCTTTATGACTGAAGTATAACCCCAGGAAGAGAAAATATAAAAAGAAAAAAGTGCTAAATGAAACAGACTGTGTGTATTTGGATTGTTTGGTGACTTCGGGACTTTTGGAAATTATTATTTGAAAGACTAAAAATATATGGGTTGTTTAAAAAAACTTTTTACAATGGCACTACTTGTTGATGAACTGAAAATTGAATTTAAAAGAAGAGGATCAAGAAGGGAAGAGCTCTTCTGGATCTGTTTTCCATTTTTTAGAAATGGCGATTTATACCTACCAGAAACTACAAGAACAAGAAGATTGGGATGAAGAAGAAGCCATCTTTAATGAACAAACAATTTTCGTCGGGGAAGAAAAGGGAAAGGGGGGAAAGAGAATGGAGAATTTAAGACTTAAAAAAACAACCAAAAAAAGGAAAAATAAGATGAAAAATCGATATAATGTTAGAAAGCAGCAGAAAAGAGAAATACAGAAGAAGGTGGAAATCAAGCAGGTGGAGATTAGGAGACAAGGGGGTAAAAAGACAGGAGAAAAAAGGAAGGGGAAAAGGGAAGAGAAGTTACAAAGGTTTAAAACAAGATGTAAAGAAACAAGGTCTATTCAGAGATAGTGGGTAAAAATATGATTAAAAAAGAGATTCTGCAAAGTACATAAGATTGTATTGTTGTATTTATATTTGAAATAATGTTAGAAAATTGGATTTAATAATAGAGCTTAATTTGCTTTGGATTATTGATTTAATTATATTGTAAACTTATTATTCTTTTTTATTTTAAGTAGTTTCAGAATGTACTAAGCAGAACCAGAATGAAAAGTATATATAATTTTAAGTGTTAAATTTAGGGGAAAGATTTAAAGGTGTTATACTTTAATCTGTGATTACAGGAGAATTTTTGTGTTAATGAGAAAAGATAAATAGAAAATTGAAATAGAACAGACAAAAGATATACTAGGAGACAATGGGGTAAAGGCAGGATTGGAGAGGAAAAGAAGGGACAAAGGGAAGAGAAGTTACAAAGGTTTAAAACAAGGTATAATATAGTAAGCAACTTCAGAATGCACTAAGTAGAATCAGAATGAAAAGTATATATTATTCTAAGTGTTAAATATAGGGGAAAGATTTAAAGACATTATATTTCAATCTGTGATTACAGGAGAAACTTTGTGTTATTGAGAAAAGATAAATAGAAAACTGAAATAGAACAGATAAAAGTTATATAAGAGAGAAGGGGATAAAGGTAGGATTAGAGAAGAAAGGAAGGGAAAAAGGGAGGAGAAGTTACAAAGGTTGAAAATAAGATGAAAAGAAACAAGATTTATTCAGAAATAGTGGGTAAAAATATGATTTAAAAAAGAGACCCTGAAAAAGTACATAAGATTATATTGTTGTATTTATACCTGAAATAATGTTAGAAAACTGGATTTAATAATAGAGTTTAATTTGCTATGGATTATTGTTTTAATTGTATTATAAACTTATTATTCTTTTCGATTCTATAATATAGTTAAGTAGCTTAAGAATGTACTAAGCAGAATCAGACTGAAAAGTATATATTATTTTAAGCCCATGTCATACTGCCCAACGGATGCAAAAAGGACACAGCGGACGAGCAAAATGTTCCATCCGTTGTTATCCGCTCTCAAAAGGGGCAAAAATTTGCATAACCGGAGCAGATAACACTGACGCGGGGAGGACGCAGGGTGGATGCAAAGCGGATGCGGAACGGAAGCCCAGCGGGTGGAAGCGGATGAGAGCAGATGGCGCATCTGCTAGGCTTCCGGGGGACCTCAGCAAAGCAGACACGGAACGGATACAGCGGATGCACAGTGGACGCCGAACAGATGAAGTGGATGCACAGCGGATGCACAGCAGAAGCCTAATGGATGTCTGGCATTAATTGCGCGTGTGGGGAGGATGTATGGCGTCAGCCCCGTGGATATAAGGGAGGCAGCTCGGAAGCAGGTTGCCATTCAGAGGAAAGACCTGTTGCCGGATGGATTGGCTGCCTTGCCTGCCCTGCCTGCATGTCTGCTGCCAGCCTTGCCACCAGCCTTGCTACCAGCCTTGCCACCAGCCTTGCTACCAGCCTTGCTGCCAGCCTTGCTGCCAGACTCCCTGCCAGCCTTACTGCAAGACTCCCTGCCAGCCTTGCTGCCAGCCTACCTGCAAGCCTTGCTGCCAGCCAGTCTGCCTGCCAGCCTTGCTGCCTGCCTTCCTGCCAGCCTTGGTTCATGTCTGCCTGCCAGCCTTGGTGCCTGCCTGCCAGCCTTCCTGCCAGCCTTGGTGCCTGCCTCCCTGCCAGCCTTCCTGGCAGCCTTGGTGCCTGCCTGCCTGCCAGCCTTCCTGCCAGCCTTGGTTCCTGCCAGCCTCCCTGCCAGCCAGCAACCCCACAACCATGCGGAAGCACAGCAAGCCTCAGCCATCTGCTGCCAGCCCTGGCAAGAGGGACAGGGCTACCATCCTGCCCCCTGGCCCTCACTCTGGTTCTGCTGGGGCTTCTGCCACACGGGCTCGCTCTTCTGGGGCTGGTGCTTCTGCTGCTTCTGCTTCTGGAGGAGCTGATGACAAGCACTCCAGCACCAGCCACCTCCACAGCACCTGCACCCTTCACCCCTGGGACTGAGCGACCAAGAGGAGTACCAGAGACTCATTTTTGTCTTATAGCTTGTTGTTAATAAAGTCTATTTATGATTCACACACTTGCTTCATTTCTTTTTTTCAATAAAGTCTTGGTGGAAACTTTTAGAAATGGTTTAAGCCTTTGCATGCTTGTGGAATGGGTAAGAATAGCTTTGGGATGGGTTAGGATACCTGTGGGATGGGTAATAGCTGTGGGATGGGTTAGGATAGCAGTGGGATAGATAAACCTCCAGTGCAAGCATAGTGGGACTGTATGGTCCACCCTCCCAGGTGCCACACCTACGGCCCTTTATTATCAATAATAATGTAATAATTATCCACACATGTCAACATAAACACAACTCTTTATTAAACGCCCTGTTCATTGTAGGCCAACCAAACATACATGGCCCAATCTCATCTGTGTGATGAGACAGGTTGAAGGAAGCATCCATTAAGCATCTACCATCCTGTCTTGCCACTCCACTGCTCCAGCTGGGGAGTTGCACCAGTGTCTCAGGAGGTTGCGCTGCTTCTTCGCTTCATGTGAGGCTCTGTTGGGGCCTTGCACATCCTCAGTGTTGATCAGGTTTCGCCCTTGCCTCCATTCCCCAGGCTCCATGTCCCAATTGCCTTGCTGGAGGTCCATGAGCCTGTTATGCAAGACTGGGTAGCAGGTGCGCATGAGATTGTGCAGGATGCAGCAAGCTTCCATGATCCTCCTCACAGTCTCTGGGCAATGCTGCATGGTGGTGAGAAGTACCTGGAACCTGTTGGCCAGGATGCCAAAGGCGTTCTCCACCACTCACCATGCCCTGGACACCCTGTAGTTGAAGATGCTCTCTTCACGGGTGAGGAGTCTGGAAGTGTAGGGCTTCGTGATGTAGGTTGTGAGAGAGAAGGCGTCATCCCCCACAATGAAGTAGGGCACATCTTGTGTGTCGTTGGGCAGGGGTTCTGGATCTGGGAAGCCCACGATGAGCTTGCCTTCCAGCTCCTCCTTGAGGTGACTGGCGTTGTATACCTGGGCATCTGAAGATGAGCCATTGCCTGAAGCATCGATGTACATGAACTTGTAGTCAGCATCGACCATGGCGAAGAGGATGATGCTGAAGAAGCCCTTGGAGTTGAAATAAGTGGACCCCGAGTTGGCTGGAGATTTGCAGGCCACGTGCTTGCCATCTATGGCTCCAACGGTGTGTGGTAAGTTCCACTTCTGATACCACTGCTCTGCAACTTTCTTCCATCCTTCTTCAGTGGAGGGGTACTTGAGGAGCTCCTCCTTGTATTCTTTGATGATGGCCTGCACCAATTCTCTGACCACAATGCTGATGGTGTTGGATGGCACCCTCCAGCCGTACTGCATGCTCCTGTAGGAGGTCCCTGAGGCCAGGTGGCACAGAGTGAGTGCCACCTTGAGCCCAGGTTCCAGGCTGGGCCGGAAGCTGGTGTTTGCCTTGGTCAACCTGGGTGTCAGCCGCTGCACAACTTCGTCAAACATGGCTGGAGGCACCCTCATGAAGTTCTGGAATGCCTGAGTGTCTTCGCTTCTGAGCTCCATCATCAGCTTGTTGTACTGTCCGTCCTCTGCTCTTCTGGCGAACCATCTTCAGATCCAGACTCTTTTTGGGTGGCTCCTTTTCTTCTCGCAGTATAGTTCACAGAGCCTGTAGATGGCTTCGCACTGTTGCAGAATGATGGTGGCTGCCGAAAGGACTTTGTTACAATCCACGGTGGACATGACTGGATGCTGTGGAAGAGGAAGAGTCAGATGAAGGCTGCAGAGGTCTGCACCACTGGGCTGCTGTTCTGAAAGTGAGATGCAGGCGAGTTGCTCCCCCTTTTTATAGGCAGTATAGGTTTTCTTCTAGGCATCCTCTAGGCATCCTCTAGGCATCCTCTAGACATCCTTAATATCTGAGATAGGTCCCCTCTGCGAACGTTTTTTCCGCTTTAAACGCTTTGTTTCCGTTCTGCATCCGCTAGGCATCCGTTCTGCATCCGTTCTGCGTCCGTTCCGCTTCCTCCCTGCGTCCGGGCAGATGCGAGTTACGCGGATGCGTAGCGGATGCCTAGCGGATATAGCAGATGAATACTGGATGCGTAACGGATGCGTAGCGGATGCGTAGCGGATGCAGAATGGACAAACTGGATACATTTTCCGCGCAAAAGTTTTAGGCAGCCCAAAACTTTTGGAGCGGATGAAACGTCCATAAACGGATGCTGGACAGATAGAGAAGAAGCCAAACGGAGGCAGTGAGTATATCGCATTTTCGAACGATGGCAAGCTTTTTTGTCCGTTTTATATCCTCTTTGCATCCGTTGGTTCAGTGTGACATGGGCTTAAAGTGTTAAATCTAGGGGAAAGATTTAAAGGCGTCATACTTCAGTCAGTGATTACAAGAGAAATGTTGTGTTAATGAGAAAAGTTAATAGAAAATTGAAATAGAACAGACAAAAGAAATATGCATAATGATTTAAATTGAGATGAAATAAATAAAATAGAATTAAGTGAGTGAAAAGAGGGGAGAAGCTATATAGAAAATGTAGAATGGTAAATGAGATATGAAATCGGATAAAAAGTGAGCATGAATTTTGAATTTATGTCTGTATAAAAAGATGTAACCCGGGACTAAGCTGCTTTCCAAAAAGAAGTTTTATGTTTTGATGTTTTGTGTTTTGTTTGTTTATTTATTAAAAATAAATAATTAAATTATTTTTTGTTTATTAATTAACAATTAAAATTAATTAAAATTATTATTTGTTTATTAAAAACTAATAAAAATTTTAAAAAAAGAAAGATAAAAGTGTGTGGGCAGGATGTTGCCCATGTTAGTTGTGAATTTATCTTGTTTATATGTTCGATGTCATAATCAGGTGCTCTGTAATATAGTAAGAATCAAAATGTGATATTTAAGGACAGTTCACAGACAATGGTCTCAGGAAGAGCAAGCTCTTGGGTAACTTGGATGTTTTTTAGATGTAAGGACTTTTTATAGAAGATAGTAACATCACCTCCTCTACGGATTTCATGATCTGATCGGTAAACATGATAGTCTCTTACTGTGGTAATGGAGTCAGGGAGAGATGCATTGAGCCATGTTTCATAGACAAATATGATGTCGAATTTAGCCATATTTAGTAAATGGAGAAATTCAGGTATTTTATTCACAAGGCTTCTTGCATTGAGTAGCTTGCATTTAAGACCAGCTGTAGTTGGAATAGAGCTAATTAGGGGCATGAGTGCCTAGTTTTGTGTGATGGTGGGTTGGATGAGGTAGGGTTGGACTTGTAGTTGTGGGTTGTGTGACTTACTTTTGATATAATCTGCACAGTAGTCAATGTAGAGATCCTTCTCTCCATTGTCAAGATGTCTTTTGAGTTCATTGTGGAGTTCACGGGAGCAGATTCTTTGCAGTATGAATAAGTTTGTTCTTGAGCTAAGTTTTCTGTGGTTGGGATTGGTTTTTGCAATGGTGTTTATTGTATGAATGAATATGAGTTTGCTGGACTCATTTTTGCAAACAACTCTACAAAATTTTGGGACCACAGAGCCGTCATTGTATTTGTACCCAGGGCCATCTCTGGTTATATCAATGATATCTTCAGGAGAGATGTTTGTTGTATTTGAGTTGCTTATGATATCACAAACTTTGGTGATGTAATCTGATTTGTTGGTGTCTTCAAGACCAAGTAAGATGGCATTTGGACGTTTCTGATCAGGTTCTGTGGTATCTCTGGTGAATAAGGAGATATCATTTGTGGAATTATTTGATGGGATAGTAATTATTTGTGGTTGTGGTTTAGTGGTTATTTTTGGTTGTAGTTGTGGTTGTAGTTGAGGTAGCAGTTGTGGTAGTGGTTGTTGAGTTGGGTTCCAGAACTTTACCATAAATTCAGGTCATAGTTTCCCAGCCATACAGCTTAATCTGTTTTGCACTACTTTGTGGATAATAGAATTAGTAAAGGCTACACATCAAGTAGTATCCATTACTGACAATTGTCATGTAAGAGGAATTCTCAAAAGAGAATCTCATTTAAGTTTTCTGAAAGCAACTGATAATTGTCAGTATGTAATGTATTGATCCTTTTGATACATACTGAACATTGCCTCCTGCTAAGATGGCAATGTCTCCCATACTACAAAAAACAAGATTCTATTTGAAAGTAATTCAAGTAATTCTCAGTGGTTTCTTTGCCTAACTGCAAAGAAAGGATGGAGAGCAAGAGCCCTGAAATAGCCTATTACTAGTAAAGGCCCTGTCCCACTGCACTTACGGATGCAAAGAGGATGTAAAACGTTCAAAAAAGCTTGCCATCCATTGGAAAATGCTATGCATCTGTTGTGTACTAATTTCATATGTGTTTCATACGCTCTATCCGTCGAGCATCCATCCACTGCGATTTCATCCGTGCAAGAAGTTTTGAGCTGCACAAAACTTTGTGAACGAATGAACTTTCCACCATGTACGATGTAAATCCGTGACATACGAGCAAGAAACATTCTATGTCCGTTTATCATCCGTTAAACATCCGCTGTATCCTCTCTGCATCCTCTGGGCATCCTTGCAACTCACATCCACTGAAAACGGAAAGAGGGAGGAAACAAAAGGTACATGGAACGTTTACACAGCGTAAGTAGCACAGAAACAAAAAGGATGCGCAGTGAACGGTTTGCATCCGATATACATCCATGTGGCATCCCCTTTCTTTCCTTTAGGTGTACGTGATGCATTCACTTCATCCGCTATCTGTCCACTTCGCAATTATCCCCCGGAACCCCTTCAGAGGTGTCATCCGCTAGGCTTCCTATGAACATCCCTTTAACATCCCCGCTACATACTACCCATGTCCGTTCTTTTCCATTCTGTTTATGCAAATTTTCACCACTTTTTGGAGTGGATGACAACGGATGGAGCCACCCCTGAAATTTTGCTCGTCGTTGTGTCCTTTATGCATACGTTTTGCGTCCGTCAGCCAATGGAACCGGGCCTTAAGTATAAATAAGGAAACCAAACAAGCAGGCAGACTACCATCTCCATTCATAATGTGAATTATATTAAAATTTGTACTAAACTATAGTGATTGATTAGAACAGGTGTGTCAAACTCGCATCATCACAGCAGTGTTATGTGACATATCAGGACTTTTTTCCCCTTTGCTAAACTGGGCATGGGCATGGCCAGCATATGACATATCCTGCCCATGGGCCATGAGTTTGACAGCCCTCGATTAGAAGTTGCATTCTTACTGTAAGTGTACACAGGCTTGATACAAAGTGATGTACAGTATCTTCTTTGAAGACAAGGCATTTGTTGTGGCAATGGGTAAATTACCCTTCAATATCATGCTTTATATAAAATGCACTTGGACTAAATGATATAAAATAACAGTGTTTCATTCCCTTCCTTTTTTTCCTTTTCCTGACCAGAAGGAACTGCATTCAATGTTTCATCATAGTCAGCCAAGATTCTTGTGAAACATGCATGTTGGAAAAACAGTGATTTCATATTTACTGTGTTACTCGACTCAGGAATGTAGCCCATGCTTGTTGCACAGCTGTTTATATGACTGAGGCAATTACATATACCAACTTTGCAGTTTCTCTTGGCTGTCAGTTCTGTTTAGAGACAAATTAAAGAAGACGACTGTGTAACTGAAGAGAAAAAAGTTATAGGCAGAGCAATGCTAAGTGTTTTCACTGATGGAGTTCTTTGGCCCTTATACTGTTACAAATGCATAGAAGCCAATTGTAGGTGGTCTCCAGTTGTCTTTACTTCCACAGTCTTGAAGTGCTGAACAAAGGAGCCCAGATCATCATATAAGTTGCTGCAGCAAGATGGTTCTTCTCACCCTCACCAGAAAAAAAGAGAGAAAAGAAAACCCCAAACCCCCAAAACCCAGCAGGGCAAATGCTAGCAAACAAAGCTCCCTTGTAGAGAATTCCACTTGTTTTCCATTGTTTTCAACATTCAAAATATTGTTTTCTATTTCTTTCTTGGGTGGTTTCTTTATATATAATGGAGCTATGCACTCCTCCATCTGATGATGCTCTTGTGCATTGCATAATTTGCACACAATGGACCTAAAACTTGGCAATTTGCATGTTGACTCTTCAGGCAGGTGGGAAAAAAAGTAATGAAACAGTTATTTTTTTCTTCTTTTTCTGGCTCATTTTATCTGGGCTACTCAAAATAAGTTGTAAAATTGTGAAATTAATGTTCCTCTCACAGAACATGAAGTTTTGGAGTCAAAAGGAAGAATGAAACAGTAGTTTCCACCAGTAGAATTACTTTTCATTTTCATTTCAAATTTATTTTATTCGCATTTTGAGGTGACTCTGAGCAGCTACTTTGAAATGCTTCCAAACTCATTCAGTATCCTCCTGTGGAAACACCCTGATTTATCTGAAAGTCCACCCATACTACAGGTGAAAGTGGATAGATATTTGGAGATCTCTGCCACTTCTCGTTTCCTTCCTTCCATTGGAAGCAAGAGAGAAATTCTTTAACTGTGATCTAATTTCTTTCTCAGGTGAAAGAGAATTCTCAGTCCTGTGGATATGGAATCCCACCTCCAGCAAATCTCCATTCAGGACTTCCTGAGATTAGAAGCTCCTCAAAGAGCTAAATGGAAAATGATATTCCTCCCTCTGTGTAGGATGGCAATAATGATAAAAATGGTTTTGAAGAAATCCTTCGTGGATAAAAATCTTACCATGGAAAGCAGATTCTATTTCAGATTCCCTCTCCTACCATCCCACCATTTTCGTTTTACTTCTGCACAGCAGGGATTTCATCATGGTGGAGGACGTGATCACTACACTGTTATAATCTACAGTCTCTTCCTTCATTAATTAGTGTCACTGGAAAGGAATGGTCTGGCAACACCAATTTAATCAGGTGCACTGCAAATGCTACCCTTGTTCTCATTAGTCATAATTTACTCAGCCTCTTCCTGCTATTTTATATTGCTATGTTCTATTTCTATGTTAGGCAATCCATAGCATCATTGGCAATCCATAGCATCATCCATAGCACCAGGTCTTTCTGTGACCAGAGCAAAGGCTGCATTTCTCTATGGTTTTGTTAAGATTCTTTCACCTATATCCCTTTACTTTAAAACCATATGGTCATCAATCTTAGTTTGTCTCACAGTTCTACTGTATCTTTGTTTTATTTTTATAACAAGTAGTATGGTTTCTGTACCATTCATGTAGGAATCACACTTTAAAGCAGTTCCAGATTAACAGGATTAGCCAGTGGCATCACTGTTGCCCGGGGGATGCTTGTGGGGGTTCCTTTCATGTCCCCATCAAGGTTACATGGTTAGGATGCTGAGTTGGAGGATAGCAAGCCCATGTTCGAGACATGAGTCCTGCTGTGTGGTAGGTGAACTTCTGTCATTCGCTGAAGGTAATTCAGTAGAACTCACTTCTACAAATTTTAAAAAATGTAAAAGTGTGGATAAAAATGTAGATTTTTAAAATAATTTCTTTCAAAAAAAAAAACATTGCAGAGGCCAATGGAGAGGGTCACTATACTAATTTTAACAAATTGCTCAGACAGTTCAAGAAGATTAGACACTTTGCCAATGTTTGTATATCTGAACATCCTTACCTGTTCAAATTCTGGAACTAGTACTGTGTTTTAAAAAGTTTTATTTAATATTATTTTAAATTTTCTTATGTAGTAGAGATAACAGTATCTATTATTGTGATATTGAAAAAGTGCATCTCAAAACATTCTGTGGTTCTTTCCATGTTTTCTACACATAGTTGTTTATCTTCCATCTGTGGCAGGAAGTCTGAACTGATCACCTGAAAAACTACTATTCATGGATGCCTTCATTTTTCCCCCTTTCCTAACATTTTCTGGCAAGTGCAGGATCCACATTTTTTTTTTTTAAATCAACCAAGTGATCCATTGATTGTAACAGAAAGTTGCCTACTATCTTGTTGCCCAAGCCTGACATCATGGATTGAAGAGAATGTCTGGCCCAAAGTCACCCAGTCAGCTTTCATGCCCAAGGCAGGACTCGAACTTACAGACTTCTGGCTGTCTTTCATAGCTACCTTCATTATTGGTCATTTAAGGAAATTACACTGCTATGGATCTTTTTTCTTGTTGAGTCAATTTGCAGCATAAGCTTGTAGAGTATCATTCTTTATAGTTTTCCCATTTCCTGCTAGCCATTATAATTTACCACGGTCACCTAGACATCATACTTATGCTGCCATAAATAGATGAGGTAAAGCCATCAGTACGCTTAGATCAACATAAACAGTCTATTTTGCAGTAGTTTTCAGAGCTAGTCAACAAGTTATATTTTATTTAAACATCATTAGATTACAATAATAAAACTGTGATTTTTAAAGACTACATAATCTTTTAATAGAAAATATTCCACCATTATTTAATAATTTACAATCACTTGTAAATTATAATTTACAATCACTTGGAATAAACAGAATACCAAAAGCAACTTTGGAACAAGTCTTGAAACTTACATATGGCCTTTATGGTTATATTCAAAATAGGATTAAAATAGACACTTCCAGCTGAAATCACCAGGTATAAATTCAATTTTTTTTGTTTTGAGACTTGAACCTGAACAACATATTACTTTAATGAGTACACCAAGAATGAGTGCAGACTTCAATGTGGAATTAAATAGTTCCCCACAATTCTGGCATCTAACTCCAACATTAATACTATGGTTTTATGGATAAAAGAATGATGTATTATATTGTGGAGTCCTTGATGCTCCCATGGCTTGGTTGTTTGCTTGCAGATATTTCATTACCCAACTAGGTAACATCATCAGTATTCATGAGTATGGAGTTTGCTCCCTCTTTATGCACAGTAGCTTGTTAGTGGGGGTGTAGTTTTCTCCTTGATAATATCTTGTTTGCTTCCTGTTTTATTGTTTGTCTGCTGTTAATCCCTATTTATCTAGGTGTTGGCTACTGAAGAAGATTGGTCAGCTCTTTTTGCTTCTTTCTTAACTTATTCATTCTCTCTTTTGAATGGTATGTAAAAGTGGTTTATTTCTGTGTGTTTACTGATGGTTTGTCTAATTACTAAGCTTCCAGAAGCTTCCTAACATTTTGGGATTTAGCTTGGCCTTCTGTTTTTTTTCTTCTTGGACCACTAGGTCTTTTAGTTCTCTTAAGATATTATGGAGGACTTTGGTTGGTTTGTAAGCTATGGTGATGTTTGTGGTTTTAATGTTGTGTAGTCAGTTGAATTGTTTCTGATGTATGGCACTTTTGCATAGTTTATGCTGATTGGTTATAGTGACATCAGGGACTTTTTGGTTGCATGTCTATTTGTTGCATGGCAATCCATTTTGTTGGAAGATGAGGTATAGGTAGTCTGTTTCCCTTTTTCTGTGTGTGGGTTATTGCAGTGCATTTGTGTTCATCTCAATAATGTTCTTGCATATCTCCTCTTGTGAAAGATTGAATACTCTTGTGGGAGGTTGGATATATTTTCTTCTATTGGAATATATTTTACCTCTGTTGAGGGAAAGGGCATAAATAGGCCAAACATCTCTGTTCTTCAACAAAAGAGAATTATGGAGGTTTTCAGAAGAAACTGCTAGGAGAGCTGAGACTTCAAGACTTATTTACTGGTTTATTTATTTACTGAGACTTATTTACTGCTTCATCCAGAAGACTGTCCTGACTTGAAATATTTCCTTTCCTCTTACCCCCAATTCCCATTCCAAAGTTAAATGTAAAAAAAGGCTATGGCAACTTATGAAGAGGAAGATGGGAAAGGAAAAGGAGTTTGGGTTCTCCAACTTATTGAAACTAAAACACACATTTGGAACATTGAGGCAAATGTTAGAGGGGTTCTAACAAATTTATGCTTTGCCCATTCCCAAAAATCTCAGCAATGCTGGGGCTAATATTTGTTAACACCATAAAATAAAAGCTTCACTTATTTAATTCCAACTAGTGAGATTATTCCCACTATAATTTCTAATACTTGAAGATATTTCTTATGACCATGGGCATGTGTTAGTCTATTTTTCTAAATAGCATTAGACAGTTCTATGTAAAATTATAGCTACCCCTCATTTATATTTTTAGTAATTCTTTTGAGGTCCATGTATGTTCTAATAGCTTTCTTTGAAATGAAGTTGCTTCTGCAGCTGCCATCTTGCTTTATATTTTAACAGATTCTTATTTGGTTGAAAACAATGCATAACATTAAAATAATGTACAGCGTATAATGTAATTGGGGCCTGGTAGTCAAACATAAATTGTCGGTACATGGGGCCCTAACTAAGTTTCCTTTAAAATCACACTCTCAAACTGCTGTAAAAATGAGAGAGTTATTGTAAAGATTGGCCTTGGGAGTTGGGAGACTATGAGAGAACATGCAAGAACTCTTTAGCTACTGACTTGCTCCGCTGATTCTGTCACCCGAATGCCACAATGCCAGCAGGAAATCTACAAGTTTTGTACTTGACAGTTTTACTACTAGCATCATTTAAAGAGGATATCTTAGCTGACAAGGCAACAAAACAGTACAATTAGTCAGTTTCAAACGAATTGAAACCTAGGGCAGGAAATACATTCGGTCTTGATGCTTTCTGTAAGGAACTTGCAGCTATATTAGAAGCAGTGTGTGTCAGAAAAAAAATCAAAATGTGTTTTCAGATCTGTGAAAAATGAATAAATCACATGAGATATAAACTACAGCTATTTGCTGCAAAAGTAGATAGCAGCTCAAAATTGTTAGTTCCAAATTCAACCAGATGATGTAATTAAACTGTTGTAGATGCTAGAGCAAAAGTGTCTTTATGATACTGGACATTAATATAATTGAATGTGTCCAGAAGTATTTCAGAAGAAGAACACTCCTCTGTTCGCAACAAAATACCCTATACCACCAGGCTTGTGATTTTGAATTTGGACAACCTAGAACTATGCTGCCTACGGTTTGACTTAAGCATAGTTTATAAAATAATCTGCTTTAATGTACTACTTATCAATGACTTTTTCCACCTTTAAGTGCAACAATACAAGAACACACAACAGATATAAACTTAATATACACCACTCCAAACTTGATTGCAGAAAGTACGACTTCAGCAACAGAGTGGTCAGTGCCTGAAACACACTTCCTGACTTCGTTGTCACATCCCCAAACCGACACTCCTTTTCCCTCAAACTAACCGCTATTGACCTCACCCTCTTCCTAAGAGGTATGTAAAGGGCATGTATAAGCACACAATCATGCCTACTGTCCCTATCCTATTGTCCCCAATTATTTGTACACATTTCCTGTACTTATACTTATGTTTATTATCTTGTAAATTAACGGCAAATAAATAAATAAAAATGATTGGAAATAAATTGGACAACTTCCAGCCTGATGCACCCTCAGTGGATTTAAAGCAGTGGTACCTGGCTTCAACTCCCAGGGCTACCAGCATCCCCCAAAGCCTTAAGTATAATCCTCCAGGCACCTAGCAAAGTTTTTAGCCAAGCTGTGTTTTTCAATGTGTTGAAAGACAAAAATTATTACATGCATGAAACCAATCAGATTGATTATATTTAATCTTAACTAAGGTCCAGTCACAATTACGGGTAGAGGCAGGAGATAAAAAAGTATCCAAATACTAGTTGCAACCACACAATTGTAACCCAATCCCTAGCTATTCCACTTTGAATATCTTTTGGTTTAAAAGGAAAGGTAGTCAGGTTTTTTTCGTGATTCCATTTTTAAAAGGAGATCACTTATTGATCTGTCATTCAAAGGTCAGGTATGGTACAGAACAGAACAACATAATTGGAAAGAATCTTGAAGGTCTTTTAGTCCATCTTCCTGATCAGACAGGAAACCCTGTACCATTTCAGACAAATGTTTGTCCAATCTCTTTTTGAAGCCTTCAGTGTTCAAAGCTGAAGAACAGAGCACGCTGCTTTAGGACATAGTTCTGTGTGGCTTCAATCCTCCATGTGTTTCTAATAGTTGTCTAGTAGTTGTCCATAGCTTTTTAGGACATGATTGGGCAGCTTTCCAATGGCAGTTGGGAGGGTGAGTATTTTTGGCCCCAAAAACAAAGTGAGTAGGTCTAGTTGTCCAATCTCCTCTCTCACACACTTTTATAGTTCTAAGTGGCATCTCTCTATTTTTTCTGCTTTACAAATATTATCTAGTTCCATTGGAGTTCTGTTTCCCACTTTGGCTACAGAAGGATGCAATAAGACCACTCTCAGTTTTGTCACTATAACATTCTGAAAAACTATCTTATTTGAGATTTAAATGTGTTATATCAGCCATTATGTTGGCTGATGGGTTTTGATGAAAAAAGCTGTGCAAAGTCTTCAAATGGAATCTTTAGCTATGTGCAACACTACATTTGAACTGATATTTTTGAGTTGCTAAAGTAGCCTCCAGAGCAACTTGAAAATCTCCAAAGCAAGTTTTTCTCCCTTTTGTTTGCTTAAGTGAACTCATAATGCACATTTTAAAAAATGTGGATTTTGTGTTATGATGGTGTGACATATCTGTCATCACTTTGCTGCACACATACAACCTCACATGAAAACACCTTCATAAGCTATACTACTTGCAAGCTGCTCCAAGGTGTTTGCAAATTGCAAAGGCATGTGCATTAACAGCCATTATGCTTCAAAAACAGAAATTTCACATGTGCTTCCATGTGTTGGGAAAATACTCTTTCAGCCATATTAAATAGAAGGCTGTTTTATTCAAGTTGGTTTACATTCATTACCCATGTTAATCATTTTTCTATTAGTTTAATTTTATTCTTTCTATACAAATGCCTTTTGAGCAAAACTAATGGATTTAGAAGATTAAAATATTTGAATGTATTCTTAGGAGAGAAAGGAGCTCGTTTTGCAGAATTCCTGCATACAGCAACTGTCTTCCTTACCAGGTCAAATATCTTTTCTTACCGCTGCTTCCTCAGTAGTGTGTTCTGTGTATTTTATCTTGCTTTTGCTCAATATTTGGTAAGTCCTTCCATAGGACTTTTTTTAATGATTCAGTCACAAGAAATTCCACTTGTTTTCCATTGTGCACAATAACAAAGGATATATAAAGGAAATAACCCCTCCTCTAGTATAGATCTTAAGTTAGGAAAATCAAATACGAATTTGAACATACGTTGCAAGAATCAGATAAGAGTGTGTTATTTTCTTAATGATTCACCTAGTCACTGAATGAGAAGGGTGCCATGCAGTTTCTTTTGGGAATAACTAAACACAGAGAAGATTTAAAATGATCTATGTAGACATTGATATTTGTGGGGTTGTGTTAGAAGTAAAAATTGTCAGAGAACTTCTGCTGTGTCCAAGTCTTTGGGAGTTAAGGCAAAGCAAGTTCTGAAATCAAACAAAACTGTCCAATAGATAGTATGGAAAACTGGTTTGTATGGAGACACAATAAAGGTTTTGCTTAATTAAGCCAAGGAACCATCTAATTTTGCATCTTATTTCATGAAGTAGACAAACAGGTGCTTCCGGGAAGCTCAAAACAAGCTTGCTTAATAATTTTGCAAATAGATTCACCAAAACTGAATGAGTTAAGCAATACAACCAACACAGTATATTGTAAAATCTTATTGCTACAGATTAGTGTTTTTCAAAATTGGCAATTTTAAGATGTGTGGTCTTCAGTTTCCCAGTGTGCTGCCTGGGGAATTCTGGGAATTAAAATTGCCAAGGTTGGACACCCTTGATCTTGGCTGTCTTCTGCATGGCCTTCAGAGGTTTATCCATTTGTCCTTGATCCACTTCTGATCATCAATGAGCTAATGGAGAGGTAATTCATTCACTACTATTAACCTTCTCCCCTATAACACCTGAAGTCAAAATCATTTCATTTCATGAAAACAGCCATCTTAATCAGGATCATTAAGAATTTAGTCTCTAATTACTTAGTAACTTAGATTAAGTCTTTAGCTACCGATATTTTTAAAAATATTAAGGCAACACACACTTTTTGTTTTTAATTAATCTATTTTGTTTTTAATTTTTATTACTAGATTTACTAGATAAAAAGATAATTTCTTCCATTCCTGTGCCAACAATTATCCATGAATATGTTAATAATAAAATGCTGCTGAAAACAAAACAAAAGAATTGCAAAACGGCTGCAGACCTTCTGGTTGCAAAGAATGAATGCCTTGGAAAATTAGTTACCACTTCAAAAGGCCTGTTGCTGAGTGAATTTAACCCTTTTTGTAACATTTAAACCAGGCTTCTTTTTCTTTTTAATTTCTCTGCTCAGTTACCACTTCCTGTGACTTCATCTCTAGCCAATTTTAAATATCACACATTTTTCCTTCCCTTTCCTTCCTTTTCTCGTGAACTTGCCTATTCTTCTTATCCCATCTTCATTCTATTTATTTCCTTCATTTCTCTGTTTGAAGTTTTTCAAGGGAATGTAGGTTTATACCCACATCTTTTTGTGTCTGAGGACATGTCTGCGGAGAAAGAATGATTGAAATATATAGATGGTATATTTTTAAATAGGGTACCTTATGTTGTAAACAATTAATTTTAAGTAATGATTCAATTATTTGATTCAATTATTATTATTTAGTTGACCCTGCCAGTGGTGGGATTTAAATTTTTTAACTACCGATTCTGTGGGCGTGGCTTGGTGGGTATGGCAGGGGAGGGATACTCTAACATCTCCAGTCAGAGGTGGGATTTGCCGATTCTCCGAACTATTCAAAATTTCCGCTACCGATTCTGCAGAACTGCTCAGAACCTGCTGAATGTCACCTCTGGACCCTGCCCTGTTTTGGAATGCTGTTTCTAGAAAGTATGTATGCATGGATACAAATATGTGTATATAAGTGGGTCAAATAAAACTTGAATTGGTTAATGTCAACCATAGGTTGACAAAGTGGAAGTTGGGCATAGCCCAGGGTGCTTTTCTGTGTTTTTTTTTTCTAATTTTCTTTCTTTCTTATTCTTGCTCTTAAGGAATGGGTGGTCTAAAATTAAGAAAATGGTACAAGCAGAAACTGTTAATTTGATTAGCTGTATGAATTAGCGTGTTTAATGAATTAAATAAAAACTGGTAGACATTTAAGAGTTTTATAATCTTTTTGCTATAATAAATAAGTTATTAGTGATTTAGATAAATTGATAGATATTTAGGAATTTTGCAATTTGTATTTATATAAAAAACAGTATTACTATATATCAGTAAAGTAAGAACAAGAACTAAAAACTAAAAATATTAAGATAAGATATTAATTTTTCTTTATATGTTTTTCTTTCTCTCTTCTTTTCCTTTATTCTTGATTTAATAGCTTTTTTGCTTGCTTCTCCTTGTTGTAATCTTTGTATTAGTAGGTTAATTCTTTCTCTCTCATTATAAAATATAATAATTATTAACAACCCCAGATAAAGATTAGAAAAGAAATGGGCTCTCTATAGTAGTAAAATATGTTTTGGTATGTTTAGGGTTTTTTTGCATGGAAAATGGTACAAGCAGATGTCTCAAAAAGAGAAAGTGATTTCAGTCTCTCTGGATTTCTGAGGAAGCCTGAATTAACTTAAATCAGATCTACTCATTTGTTTTTGGAGGCCAATGGACACTTTTGACATTTTGCTAATATGTCATAGAAATTCAAAGAAAGAGGCTGATCCAGGAGTGATCACAGAGGTTGAATAGACAAAGAATGGAGCCAGTTATAAGACAACAATTTGCCTCATGGCAAAATCATGAGGTGGCTCGCTGGTGCCCTCATGAGCGTCTAAGATGCTCACTATCAATAGCTAGTTTATGTTTCTTTTTTGGGAGGGTGGGAGAGGAGGCAGGCCCGATTTCAAATAAATCTGTTCCCACTCATTCTTTTTGTATTCAAAGAAAGTCTATGGAGCCTATGTGAAGTCTAAGAGCATTCTTGGATATGGAAATATTCCAGGGACAAGTGTTTTGCTTTAAAACATGCCAACTTTCTTTTAGGTGCTTAAAATTGAAATAATACATTTTTAAAAGTAGAAGAGAGCTTGGAGAATGCCAATAGAACTATTTCTAGGCACATTAATACCAGTATCAATCATTGTCTGTAAGGCAGATAAAAAGAAGTCAAGATGGTGAAGCTTCAGCTGCAGTCTTCATTGCTATCCTGACTTTTGTTTACTGCCACCCCAAGGTCATCCCTGGTATTAAAAGTGTCATATTGTGGACTTGAAAAGAAGGCACAGGATTGGCTTGTATAATTCTGACTTTTGCCTAATTTGTAAAGCAGATCATGTGGGATAATGTCATTTGTTTGGATCCAGGTCCAAGGCATATTATACTAGAAGATGAAAAGAGAGCTGTTTGTACTACAGTTCTTATTGTCCACCAGCACAGGGACAGTCTGGTGTAATTTACATCATCGTGACTGTAAAGCAGCCAGAATCACTTTTATCAGCTCTACAGTTTTCAAACTATTTTGGGTCTAATCTTTAGAATTCTGAAATTTGTAATCCTAGCTCAGACAAATAAGGATTGTCTGAGCTAGGAATAAATAAAAATACAAATATCTGCTTATCAATAGATGCACACTAAGGGGAAGCTAACAAAAAGCAACCATGCTCCCATTTTTGTAATCTGGCTTGATGAACATCTTGTATACCTTTTGGTAGCATTTAGGTTGGTTCTAATAAAAGTGTAACTCAGCAATGGACTAAGAAGAAAGATATGCATATCAGACAATAGCCTATGTTTGAACTGGCAGTTACTCACACACACGCAGCTTTGCAATGTTATCTGTAAAGTACATTATGACTAATTTATCTTATAAGCAGTTTCATCATGACCTCTGCAGTACAGGAATGTTTGGCTTGCCTTCAGCTTCAAATCATACTGCATAATTTATAGATTACATAATCACACCAGAGAAGATTGGATGAAAAAGAAACACACACTTCCTCTGTTGGTAACTCTTAGTACTGGAAATTGCCACTTAAACTCCAGAGCAGTGTATCTGAATCTATTTGAAGTGGACAAAAAGGAATTCTGACTTATTTTAAAGTAGGAGGAAATACAACCTCCCCAGGCAATAAGATAATGTTTATCAAGAGGTCACCGAGCACATGTGAGCACCAAAATTCTTAAGTCAGTCAGAAGTAATGGCCTGCCAACACAATTTTACATAGACACAACCACATCCTGTTAGGAATCTATGATAGCAGGAGAGAGGTAAAACTAGCTGCTTTCAAATATTCAGTTAACATATGCAATGCGATCTCTTCCAGGGTGTATTCACACTTGAATATTTGACAGACTCTCATGTTTTCAGCAGTTCACAGGATGCTGTATGTCATCAGCTTAACAAATGGCTGTATGCACATTGTGGTTAGTTACCAGGTAATGAACAAACGTCAGTGCCAACTCAACATATCTTGCAGTCTTAGATAAATTAAGAACTTTGTCTTTCTCCACCCTTTCTGCTTTATTTAAAGCACAGATAGTAACAATAACATAACATAGTTGCAAACAAAACATTACATTCTAATTATCAGTTTCATATTTCAGTGTTACACAAATATGAACAAACCATATGATGGAATTAAAAACTAAATATGAAAGGAAAGGTGGGAAATGTGAGCCATAGGCAAACAAAAATTAAAAAAACCCTATGCTGCTTGCAAAAGTACTTCCTTGCCTTTCTGTTTTAATCTAATGTTTTTTTTTTCAACTGAGAAATAAAGGAGAGGGTTGTCAAATAACAAGAAAACACTTTCTGAAATTAATTTTTTTCTTTTATGTCATTTTTATTATCAGAAAGTTATTACTGCCATGTTGCTAATAATGGCTGAGCAACACATGCTCTGTCTATCATGCTTGCCATTTTGTTGGTGTTAATATCAGCAAAGAAACAGTGACCTGAAACAGGACTGTGAGTGCAAATAAAGGAAATGAAATTCTGTCTTCCTAAGTCTGGTTACCCTTTCTCCATGGCTAAAACACAGAATTGTAGAAAAGGAAAAAGAGAAATTTATCCTTCCTCAATAATCCATCTGAAAATGATGTATGAAGTGCACAAAAGTTGCAGAGTATGCATTTTGTAGTTACTGAGTTTTGTGTATAGCTTACAAAAGATTCTGCAGTTGATGAGTCCCTTAATTAAAATATATGCTCATCCATATGAAGTTCAAAACAAATAATTCTATATGCTGCATTTTTCTTTCTTCTGTTATGATCAACCAATTTAACTTTTTAAAACTTCTTTTAAACTATATAACTCTATGGTTTGATCACTTAACCTCTAAGTGGCAGCAAGGAGTTAAGCCCATGTCACACTGGCCAACGGATGCAAAAAGGACACAGCGGACGAGCAAAATGTTCCATCCGTTGTTATCTGCTCTCAAAAGGGGCGAAAATTTGCATAACCAGAGCGGATAACACGGACGCGGGGAGGACGCAGGACGGATGCAAAGCGGATGCGGAACGGAAGCCCAGCAGATGGAAGCGGATGAGAGTGGATGGCGCAACCACAGGGCTTTCGGGGGGCCTCAGCAAAGCGGACGCGGAGCGGACGCCGAACGGATGAAGCGGATGCACAGAGGAAGCCTAGTGGATGCACAGCGGAAGCGGAACGGATGCCGACCGTTAATTGCGCATGCGGGGGGGAAGTATTACGTAAGCCCCCCGGATATAAAGGGAAGCAGCTCGCACGTGGCCAGCATTCTGAGGAAAGACCTGCTGCTGGACACTTCGAGTTCCTTGCCTGCCCTGCCAGCCTGCCTTCCAGCCAGCCTTGGTGCCTGCCTGCCTGCCTGCCTTCCTGCCAGGCTTTCTGCCAGCCTTCCTGCCAGCCTTCCTGCCAGCCTTCCTGCCAGCCTTCCTGCCAGCCTTGCTGCCAGCCTTGCTGCCAGGCTTTCTGCCAGCCTTCCTGCCAGGCTTCCTGCCAGCCTTGGTGCCTGCATGCCAGCCTTCATGCCTGGCTTCCTGCCAGCCTTCCTGCCAGCCTACCTGCCAGCCTTGGTGCCTGCGTGCCAGCCTTCATGCCTGGCTTCCTGCCAGCCTTCCTGCCAGCCAGCAACCCCACAACCATGGGGAGGAAGCGAAAGCCTCAGCAACCTGCTGCCATCCCTGGCAAGAGGGACAGGGCCAACCTCCCGCCCCCTGCCCCTGACTCTGCTTCTGCTGGGGCTTCTGCTGAAGCTGCTCCTGGCAGTGGTGCTTCTGCTGGTGCTGGGGCTTCTGCTGGTGCTTACTCTGTTGAAGCTGCTCCTGGTCTTGCTCGTCCTGCTCGTGCTCCTGGTCCTGCTCGTGCTCCTGGACTTGCTGGCCCTGCTGGTACTTACTCTACTGCTGCTGATCCTGGTCCTGCTGTTCCTGCTGCTGCTGCTGCTGCTGCTGCTGATTATGATCCTGCTGGTGAGGATGATGATGATGATGATGATTCTGCTGGTGCTGCTGCTGCTGCTGGTAGTGTGGAGGAGCAGCCCCTACTACCTGGGAGCCCCTCTGATGAGGGCCCATCTGGTCCAGTCAAAGGGAGGAAGAGGCGTATGTGACAACAGGAGAGGAGGCAATACTCCATTGAGGAGGCGCACGAGGATGAGGTGCTGGAGTGGCTGAGAGAGAACGACTATCTGTGGCGGAAGGGACACCGGCTGTACAGGGACACCAAGCGGAAGCAGGCTGCTTGGAGAGAGAGGGCGGAGAGTATGGGTTACACTTCGGAGGTGCTCCTCGGCTGGTGGAAGCACATGCACACCTGGGACGGGAAGCTGCACCTCAAGAAATCTGGCCAGGCCGCTGTGAAGCTGACAGACAGAGAGACCTACGTCATGGCCAGGTGCAGCTTCCTGGAGGGTGAGGTATGCCACCGAGGAGCACCAGCAGCCCCTCTCACAACCCTCTCTCTCCAGCAGCCTGCTGCCACCCAGTCCTCTTCCGGCCGAGAGTCAGTCCCTGTCTCCAGGCAGGTTTCTGTGGAGCGTGCCACGGCGGAGAACCCGCGGACAGGTGTGGTAAGCATGGTGGAGTGCATAGAGGACTCCCTGGTGTGGTGGGAGAAAGGAGACATCGAGTCCACCACACTCCTAGCCGCATCCACCCCCCCAGCTCCGCCTCCGCAGAAAGGCAGAGAGCCGGACAGCTGGAGGGGCAGAGCCACAATGTCCTGCTGGAGATCAGGGACACCATCCGCACCAGCATAGATCTCCTCTCTCAGCTGGTCCACACCGACTCCTCATCCTCCAACCGCAAGCCCTTCCTCACCCATGTCAACCAGACCCTCAAGGAAATGGTGGATCCACAGTACCAGCAGGTGAAGGACCGGATCACCAAGCTGCTTCACAACCCTCCAGACCCAGAGGAACCTGCTCCCACCCAGTCCAGGCCTGCTCCTCCACCCCAGGTGATGTCCCTCCCATTCCAAGGCTTCCCACAGCCCATCACCTACCAGGGCTACGGCTACCAGGAGGTTCAGCAGCACAGGCAGCAGCCCTTCCCAGTCAAGGCACAGAGTCATCGTGCGACACCGTTACCACCTGTTTCACTGATGCCACTGATGCCACCCATGCCAATGATGCCACTGACAACAGCGATGCCACCCACGCCAATGATGCCACCGACGACAGCGATGCCACCCACGCCAGTCCTCACCCAGCTGCAGACCAGACAGCCCCACTACACTACTCCTTCCTCCACCCCACAGCCAAGTCCGACCTCAGTACATCTGTCATCAGTACTGGGGCTGACACCCCATGGCATGGAGGAAGGACCTCTCAGCATCATGGGGCTGAGCCAGCTGTCTGAGAGCTTTCTCAACACACCGTCCCCTGTTGTCCTCTCGAGGCCAGGCACTCCAGCACCACCCACCACAGCACCTGGACCCTTCACCCCTGAGACTGGGCACACCTCCGAGTGACCAAGAAGAGTGCCAGAGACCGGGTAGCTGGCTACCTGTGGACTTTATTTGGACACTTGACTTGGGTAATTTTTTTTTTTTCAGCTTGTTGTTCAATAAAGTTTATCTTTGATTCACACACTTGCTTCATTTGTTTTTTTAAAAAAAGTCTTGGTGGAAACTTTTAGAATTGGCTTAAGCCTTTGCATGCTTGTGGGATGGGTTAAGATAGCAGTGGGGTGGGCAGGGATACCTGTGGAATGAGCAGGGATACCTTTGGGATGGCTAATAGCTGTGGGATAGATAAACCTCCAGTGCAAGCATAGTGGGACTGTATGGTCCACCCTCCCAGGTGCCACACCTATGGCCCTTTATTATCAATAATAATGTAATCAAACATCCACACATGTCAACATAAACACAACTCTTTATTAAATGCCCTGTTTATTGTAGGCCCACCCAACATACATGGCCCAATCTCATCAGTGTGATGAGACAGGCTGAAGGAAGCATCCATTAAGCATCTACCATCCTGTCTTGCCACTCCACCGCTCCAGCTGGGGAGTTGCACCAGTGTTTCAGGAGGTTGCGCTGCTTCTTCCCTTCCCGTGAGGCTCTGTTGTGGCCTTGCACATCCTGAGT
The DNA here is from genome assembly GCA_015471245.1 of Laticauda colubrina. Classification (NCBI taxonomy): domain Eukaryota; kingdom Metazoa; phylum Chordata; class Lepidosauria; order Squamata; family Elapidae; genus Laticauda; species Laticauda colubrina. Next base: position 29,617,968 of record BLBF01000040.1, read on the forward strand.
GTCGATCAGGTTTCGCCCTTGCCTCCATTCCCCAGGCTCCATGTCCCCATTCCCTTGTTGACGGTCCACGAGCCTGTTCTGCAAGACTGGGTAGCGGGTGCACATGAGATTGTGCAGGATGCAGCAAGCTTCCACAATCCTCCTCACGGTCTCTGGGCGATGCTGCATGGTGGTGAGAAGTACCTGGAACCTGTTGGCCAGGATGCCAAAGGCGTTCTCCACCACCCGCCTTGCCCTGGAGAGCCTGTAGTTGAAGATCCTCTCTTCATGGGTGAGGAGTCTGGAGGTATAGGGCTTCATGAGGTAGGTTCTGAGGGAGAAGGCGTCATCCCCCACGATGAAGTAGGGCACATCTTGTGTGTCGTTGGGCAGGGGTTCTGGATCTGGGAAGCCCACGATGAGGTTGCCTTCCAGCCCCTCCTTGAGGTGACTGGCGTTGTATACCTGGGCATCTGAAGATGAGCCGTAGCCTGAAGCATCGATGTACATGAACTTGTAGTCAGCATCGACCATGGCGAAGAGGACGATGCTGAAGAAGCCCTTGTAGTTGAAATAAGTGGACCCCGAGTTGGCTGGAGATTTGCAGGCCACGTGCTTGCCATCTATGGCTCCAACGGTGTGTGGTAAGTTCCACTTCTGATACCACTGCTCTGCAACTTTCTTCCATCCTTCTTCAGTGGAAGGGCACTGTCGGAGCTCCTCCTTGTATTCTTCGATGATGGCCTGCACCACTTCTCTGACCACAATGCTGATGGTGTTGGGTGGCACCCTCCAGCCGTACTGCATGCTTTTGTAGGTGGTCCCTGAGGCCAGGTGGTGCAGAGTAAGTGCCACCTTGAGCCCAGGTTCCAGGCTGGGCCGGAAGTTGGTGTTTGCCTTGGTCAACCTGGGTGTCAGGCACTGCACAACTTCATCAAACATGGCTGGAGGCATCCTCATGAAGTTCTGGAACACCCGAGTGTCTTCGTTCCTGAGCTCCACCATCAGCTTGTTGTCCAGTCTGTACTCTGCTCTTCTCCCGATCCATTTTCGGACCTAGACACTTCTTGGCCGTCTCTTTTTCTTCCCATAGTAGAGTTCACAGAGCCTGTAGATGGCTTCGTACTGTTGCAGAGGGATGGTGGCTGCCAAAAGGACTGTGGTACAATCTACGGTGGACATGACTGGATGCTGTGGAAGAGGAAGAGTCAGATGAAGGCTGCAGAGGTCTGCACAGGTGGGCTGCTGGTCTGAAAGTGAGATGCAGATGAGTTGCTCCCCCTTTTTATAGGCAGTATAGGTGTCCCTTTGCATCCTCTAGGCATCCTCTAGGCATCCTCTAGACATCCTTAATATCCGAGATAGATCCCCTCTGTGAACATTTTTTCCGCTTTAAATGCTTTGTTTCCGTGCTGCATCCGTTCTGCATCTGTTCTGCATCCGTTCCATGTCCGTTCTGCTTCCTCCCTGCGTCCGGGCAGATGCGAGTTCCGCGGATGTGTAGCGGATGCCTAGCGGATATAGCGGATGCGTAGCGGATGCGTAGTGGATGCAGAACGGACGAACTGGATACATTTTCTGCACAAATGTTTTAGGCAGCCCAAAACTTTCGGAGCAGATGAAACATCCATAAACGGATGCTGGACGGATAGAGAGGAAGCCAAACGGAGGCAGTGAGTACATCACGTTTTTGAACGGATGGCAAGGTTTTTTGTCCGTTTTACATCCTCTTTGCATCCGTTGGTTCAGTGTGACATGGGCTTTAGGTAGGTTTGGTAGCCATCTGGTGGCTTTCTGTATTTGTGCAATGAAGATCAGTCACTAAACAAATGCTGCTGAAGAACTGGAGTTTGAGAACCGGGTTTAGTTGTGAGGATCAGTGTCAGAGTTGAAAAATAATGTGAGGAAAGGAAGTGAGAAGGCTAATGCTTCACTGAAAAGCTGGTGGCCACTTGGAAGGGAATTCCTTACCAAGGAATAGATTACTGAAATAGAAAGCCTCAGTCCTTTCTGTTCTGTCCGGAAAGAAGCACAAGAGACCGGGTTCCAAACAACGATTCTTTATTTCAAATCACTAGGTAAAGAAACGGAATATGGCCCAAGCCGCGGCAGCCCTTTATATAGTGGCTAGCCTGACGGCTTGTGGCCAATGACAGTTATTTAACTCTTCCCGCTGTTTGGCGGCTTCCCGGATTGGTTCCTAGCGAACCAATCCATAAGTAGCCTTTTCAGCCAATCAGAATGAAGTACTTGGAACCTACCAAGTTCCATACAGAACACTTTCAATTACATTTTCAATTGCATGGCCTGGTCAGCTTCAAGGCTTCACACTCAGTCAACTCATTAAAAAAAAGTCAAATAGGAGTGGCTACAGAAGTCGGATTTCCAGTTTGCCTGGCAGCTAAAACAGGACTGAAAAATAGGCAGAGACCAGGTGAAATAGGATATCTCCACAGGAAACCAGCAGAATCAGTTGGAACCCAAAAATTGGTGGCATGAAGTTCATAATTTCATATATACATCAAGGAACTTTATATTGCCATCATTTAGCAGTTTCAGGCTGAATGTTAGAGAAAAATTGATGTCAGATTATTGCTCTGGAGAAAGTTGTCTTCAGGCTGTCTCATCTACAAGAAGACATGAAATAGGTAGAATGGCTAGTGGATTGTCCTTACTTCAGCACAAGGAAATTCTAGTCTATTTCCATGCCATGTGGGTTAGTTGTCCAAAATGTGCAACATTATAGTCTTGTTAAAATCATTATTAGGTAATTATCACTACTGGTACTTCCTGCATCTCACTTCTGGCTACTACATATGGGCTACAAAAATATGAATGAAAACTGTAAAAATATTGTATGAATAAAACTGATCACCAAGACTGTTTCAGATTAGATCTAGTACTGCTCCCTCCTCCCCACACAAACACACATGAACAAAAATATTATGACCCTACATTTATGACATCGTTATAAACCTGATTATGATAGAAAAAAATCATATATCAGAAGCACCGGATTGTATTTTGCAAAATCTTCTGCACTAAGAAACAAATTCAGTGTTCATTTATTGCAAAATTCTTCACTGTTTTTGATGTATTTCACCTACAAGTTTATCCCCCTGAAAGCCCATAAATTTCTGTCTGGGAATAGGTATAATTACAATCTTTCAGTTGAAAATATTTATGAAGCACTAAATAACTTTTTCTGAGTAGGTATTTATTGCATGTAACAGGAAACATCTCATCGCTTCTAGTCTAAACCTTTCCTTCTTCAGATTACTCAGTATGAAATGAAATCAAAGCCATAAAGAAAGCATCATTTTAGAAAATGAGCAGTCAGTAAGAAAGTTATGCATTCACAATTATATGTCCTTATTGAACTCTTCATGGTTCCCAATTATCGAAAGAAAACGTGACTTTTTTGGACAGCAACACCAGAAAGTCCAAAATTTAGAAAGTATATCTGTCAGTCTTTCAAGGTAAACCGGATTAGGAAACTATAGCAGTAGTAATGAATATTAATACTACTTTTATAATATGGTTATCATTCCGGTAGCAGAATCTTGCAAGTCTGTATATGCTCCACCCTCCCCTTCCTTTATGAGATGTAGGGGGGGGTCTTGTCTGAGACGCTTGCTTGGATTACAGTTTTGCTCAGATTCAGATTTATTTTAACTGACTATTGTCTTGCAGTTCTTCTTCCTGTTCCTCAGGATTATTCTTCCTCCCCATTCCAATATTTTAGAATATGAATACCATGTTGGCACAACTAGAGAAAAGACATTCTATTACCAGAAGCAAAAACAGAGGAGATTTTTACAACTCCTGGAAGTATGTCCTTTATAATTTCAGTTTGCCTTTGATTCCCTCTCCTAAACAAATGTATACAGAAGCTTTAGAATAAAGCTTCCCAATATTTCTGCTTTCTCTGAATGCCTTTTGAGCCTCAAGGGCCCAGAGGCATTCTTGCTTTGATTGATACTTTTACTACAGTCTTACACCAGCATAATTCTTGCTTTGCTTTCCATTTAATTTTTAAAATAAAATATTCTTTTAAAGTACGTTATTGCTCCTGGTCTAAGGGATTAGAGGATAAGAAGGTTAGATATGGAGGTATTGCAAAATGTAGAAGATGAGATGGAGGAGATATGAGGGAGGAGATAATTTTTAAAGGGAATTTTATATGGAAGAAATAATGAAGAAATAAAAAAGCATTAAAGCTGTTCATGTTATTTATATTATCAGACATGAGAACAAATTCTGTGAGAAGTAAAGCTTCAAAAATGTCTTGGATGAGAGAAAACATTAATTACACAGATAGAGACACCCTAAAAACAGGTAACAAGAAAATAATGTAAAATTATTTCACTGAATGTTAAATGTCTGAGAGATCCTATCGAAAGAAAAATAATTGTTAATTATGATAAATCAATTAAGCCATATGTGTTTATGTTACAAGAAATATATACAATAAATATAGCAGGGAAACCTGACCATGTAATATTAATTTTAATATTAAGTTATCTATATATGCTCCTAATTAAGTAATCAGTTTGGTTACTCATAAAATATTATGAACAGTAAAAACAAACACATACATTTTATAAGAGGAGGAACATTAATATCGACTCATTAAAACCTTCAGCTAGAATGTTTAAGAAATTTCAAATTTTAATGCATAATTGTAGATTTGTAGATACACAGGCAATTAGAAATCCTGCAAAAAATCCTCCCATTTTAAAATATATTAAGCAGAATAAAATTAATTAATATTCAGTCTACCACATCTAGGGTACAAAAATCCGGACAGCAAAGATTTTCTTACTAACTGATATCTGTAAGACATCACATTTTAATATGGCTATATCTCATCACATGTTATTCAACTACAATTCCAGTCATCTTTTGTTATTGACCATGTGTACTATAGCTGATAGAAGATGTTGTCTAACAATATTATTTATTTAATTATTGTTTGTTAGTTTAATATGTCACCTGACTCTCAACAACTCTGAATGGTTTACAAATTGTTAAAAATATTAATAACAAAATTACCCTAAAACACAAAACTGAAAAATAAAGATGACCAGGATAATGACAAACCTGGATAGGGAAAAAAAGAACCACCAAAGTGTAAATGGCGCTTCAGTCATGCCTGGCAAAGGCCTGAGAGAAGAGTCATGTCTTCAGGAAACTTTAAAACACCAACAAGATAAGATCATTTCAATTTTGGGGGAAATGTCATTCTAGAGGGCAGGCACTACCAGAGAGAATATGTGCTTTTGAGATTCTGATAGATGACAATTTTAATTGCACGAACCCAGAGTGCTTTATAGGCTTTGACCAGAAGGTTGAATTGCACTGGAAGTCAAATGGCAACCAGTGCAGTTCATGAAACAGTTGTTATTTGTTATACTGAACCATGCCAATCATTGCCAGTGCCACTGGATTCTGAAGTTGAAGAATTTCAACAGTTGAAGCTTCAAGGGCATATCCATGCGGAGTACATTGCTTTGGATTGGAGATGAGGGTTTTTTTTTTAAACTACACAATCAGTGTTCGCTCAGGGAGTAGGGCAATGATTTGTTGGCATTGATTCTTCTTATTCAGCTGAAGAAAAACAGGAATATTATTAACTGGCTCATGGTGTTGTATGTTTCAGTAAAAAGATATTGCAGATCAATTCTAAACTGCTTTAGAAGGACTGGAGATGTAGAAATACCTGTATCTGCCCTGAATTTGTTTATGAGCCCTGGCAGTGATTCAGTGACTGAGACTTTAAGCCATGAATATTCTTGTTGGCTTATCTAAACAAAGATCTGCTGTGTCACATGCTAAGCCTCTTAGTCAGCAGAAGATAATGAAGCTATCTTTTTCAGAATGTGAGAATGTGTAGTGAGATCATGTCATACTTGTGATATTATCTCAGTGTATGGTGGATATCTGTATTTGGTCTATTCAAAAGGCTCACAGGTGCAAAACATTTTAGCATCAACATCATTTTAGCAATTTAGCTTCAGACAGAAAGACTGAAGCTGTTAAAAAGAAAAACAAAACAAAAATAAGACAGAATTGTCCCAATCTCAAAAGGTTCAAATATTCAAATATTGTAAGGTGAAATCAAAGATGCTATCAGATATTTTACTTTTATTTTATTTATTTATTAAATTTATTTGCTGTCCATCTCCCAGAAGGCAACTCTGGGCAGCTTGGAATTTAGAATTTTGATTTGTTCATTGGAACAGCTTTCATTTCATTAAATAAATTTTTTTTTTATTTATATCTCATCTTTATTACTTTTACAAATACCTCAAGGTTGTGAACATAGTTACTATTCCTTCCTTCTATTTTCTCCACATCAACAACCCTGTGAGGTGAGTTGGGCTGGGAATGTAACTGGCCCAAGGCCACTCAACATTTAAAGGAGAAAAATCATGCCAAATAGTCTTTAATAGCTAATCCAATCCATCACTCTTACTTGTTTCCAACAAAGGGGAAATATACACAAAGAAATTTACACAGCTGGTAGAGATGCTTTACTGCAACCTCAGACAATTTAACTTTGAGTAATCTTGAAAGGAGATGACTTCACATCCAGATCCATTTATTCTGGAAGGAAGTAGGGCCTAGAATTTAAAGATGTGTAAGATTGTTTAAAGATTCAAGGCTACAATTCTGTGCCTGCTTATTTATATATAAAACTAATGGGAAATGATGGAATTTATTTAAATGAAGAACAGTACTATATTTTTTTCTTGTTAGTATGAAAGGCTCGGTCCCACTGGCCAACGGAAGCAAAACGTATGCATAAAGGACACAGCGGACGAGCAAAATTTCAGGGATGGCTCCATCCGTTGTCATCCACTCCAAAAAGTGCCGAAAATTTGCATAAACAGAATGGAAAAGAACGGAAAAGAACGGACATGGGTAGTATGTAGCGGGGATGTTAAATGGATGTTCATTGGAAGCCTAGCAGATGAAAGCGGATGGAAGCGGATGGAAGCGGATGGAAGCGGATGGAAGCGGATG
>BLBF01000040.1:29624985-29666814 GCA_015471245.1 Laticauda colubrina
GCGGATGGAAGCGGATGGAAGCGGATGGAAGCGGATGGAAGCGGATGACACTTCCAAAGGGGTTATGGGGGATAATTGTGAAGCGGACGCATAGCGGATGAAGCGGATGCATCATGTACGCCTAAAGGAAAGAAAGGGGATGCCGCGCGGATGTATACTGGATGCAAACCGTTCACTGCGTATCCTTTCTATTTCCATGCTACTAACGATGTATAGATGTTCCATGTACCTTTTCTTTCCTCCATCTTTCCATTTTCAGCTGCAGCGGATGTGAGTTGCGAGGATGCCCAGAGGATGCAGAGAGGATACAGCGGACGTTTAACGGATGATAACAGACATAAAACGTTTGTTGCTCGTATGTTGCGGATTTACATCGTACACGGCAGAAAGTTCATCCGCTCACAAAGTTTTGTGCAGCTCAAAACTTCTTGTGTGGATGAAATCGCAGTGGATGGATGCTCGATGGATAGAGCGTATGAAACACCTATGCAATGAGTACACAACGGATGCATAGCGTTTTCCAACGGATGGCAAGCTTTTTTTAACATTTTACATCCTCTTTGCATCCGTAAGTGCAGTGGGACCAGGCCTCTAATAGCAAGCAGTGGGTGGAACAAGCTGAGAGTGGATAGACATGCTCTTTCTCTTTATGACAAGTTTTTTTTTCCCCTGGTAGTCTCTTTTCTCAAAAAGCAAGCTATAAAAAATAGAGATGGAGTGAGGTCAGCCTGTCTTTCTTCAGAGATCTGAAATTAGCCTTGAGCCTCTGGAAAGCTGGCTACTTACTTCTGGCTTAGTTTGTTGCATAAAAAATCATAGTCATTGGGATTGACATTTGTCCAATTGGTAGACAATTCTGAATTTAAGAAGGCACTCCAGGAAGATTAAGCAGAAAAAAATAATCTGACACCATTTCTATATTTGAAATGAACTTAAGGCTGCATTCTAATTTTACAGTTAGATTACCTGGGGAAAATAATTTTCCTTTCAGGTATACATAATAATTGGGCAAGTCAGCAAAAATCCAAATCTGTCATTAGAGTTGTATAAGCAATGCACCTAAGAAGCATAAAATAATAAAATGTATAAATACATTAAAATGTTCTAATTCTGGTCTCAAGAAAGTTTTATAGTGCCCCTATAAAATAAGAAGTTTGCCCCTATAAAATAAGAAGTTAATGGAAACAAATGAATGAGTTTTACATCTGTGTAACAGCTTATTCCACCAAGAATGTCTTATTCTTCTTTTCATATTAAAATCTTCTTGGAATCAAGCTTGATCCTTACCGGACACATCCATGTGGTTTTCTTGGCAGTAACACTAATAATGCATTCATTTGCCACTATCTCTTCTGAGATTTTGTTTTCCAATTCCCCAATCTTGCCTATAGCTAAATACTCTTCAAACTAAACACAAACTCAGTCAAGATGATCCAGATGCTGTTATTTTCTGAATACATTCCATATAAAATGGACTATAGACAGTAAAAGAATGCCATCTATTGACTTCAACCAGTTTTTATCAATCTTGTATCTTCCAGGTGTGGAAGTGTACATATTCCATACTCCTTACCTAACATGAGATTGATGGGAGATGTAGATCAAAGCTTCTAGAACTCTTCAGGTTTGGAGTTATGAAGAAATTGTACAGTTTTTGTATCTGACAAGAAAAACCTTAGGGTTCTCTATTTCAATGCTTCATTGCACATTGTCCTTGTCAGGGTCTTTCTCCATGACCAAGCATGGTTAGCTGTGCTTCAAATTCAAAGCCAAAAAGGATTTTGAAACAAACAAAGGCATACACCCTGCACCTGTCAGCAACTTTAAGAAGCTGTATCTTTGACTGTGTTCATCCAGTTGCCATGCAATCCCAGGAAAACACATATTTAGATTAAGGAGGTGCTGACGGAATGACCACACCTGCTCCAAAGCAGCTTGTCACATGTTATTGCACCTCTTTAATTCAAATGTAAATCTCTTCCTGGGACTGTGCAGCTACCACGTGAGCCCAGAACCCCAACATGGGAGTTGATGAGCAGGCAGAGAACCCACACTTCACAATTTGACCCCTGTAGGATACCATGAGTCAGAGTCATGGGAAAGCTGACTTCAGCAAGGTACTCCTCCCAATGCTGTCATCCCAAAACCGCTCATACCTACTTCATGGCATGGAATTAGATAGGTGGATGTGTGTCCAGTAGCATTCTTTTGTGCTCACAAAGCAACGTGAAGAAGTCAGCCTACAGGCAGTTCAACTGTTCAGACTTGCAGAGCCATCCATTCATTGCCTACTCCTCCCTGGACCCCACACAAGCCAATGGTTTATGGAAGAGAAGGGAAGGTTGCTGATGGCATCAGCCTTACTAGACACCAGGACCAGTCACAGAAAGACTTCAATTTTCTTGGAGTGCCAATAGGAGGCCATGGCTGGCAGAGATGAGGGACCCTGGAAAACAGAAGCAACCTATTGACCAGAAGAAATAGATGCAGCAGCAGTAGCAGTGAACAGGCATTCAGAGTACCCAGCTTTGGTGGGAGTGTTATAACTGAGGACACAGATACAGCAACATTCTGTAGAATGTCTAGTATTCTTCTTTGATGTTTAGCTGTTTGCAATTTTGCAGCAGTATTATTCTAGAACTGTCTTTTTCCAGTTCTGGATTAGGGCAGGAAGCACATTGGTACATGCATGATTCTGGCACGCACTGCATTTTTTTAAATCAATAATGTCCTGGCATAATTTGTAGTAGAAACAACTTTAACAAGGATTGGACAAACTGCTAAAGGAGGTGAAATGGAAACTCAGTCTTGAGAAAGTGAAAAGCATGGTCAAATTGAAAAGTTCCAATTCAAGAAATTCACCTCTAAGACAAAACTTCCATACCATAAAGTTTTGGTTGGCTGATTCTGTCTTCAAGCAATAATTCTAACTGGTCCTATCTAACCATTTTACTATGTTTGCACACACGCACACAATCATGGAGAAGCTGCAGATCATTTTGCTAGGCTTCAGGCAGTATAGTCAAAATTATATTTATCAACGCTACTTTTTGAAATAAGATTTTAGTATGATCTGATTGTTTGATAAAATATATGGAAAACTGATGAAATTATCAGATTGCTTTGGAGTCAGGAAAAGATAATAAGCAGATTAAATAAATGGACAGAAATGTGATATTACATGTTGATGATCACTCATTCTTTTCATTTTTTAAAATTAATATAGCATTTCCTTTGTGACAAACAATTCACAGTGGAATTAATTACAAAAATTTAAATTTATATACACTCAAACAAAAATTCAGAGTCCAGAGACAAACTCTTGTAAGCAGTAACTTCCAAGGTATAGCAGCTGAGGAGATGTCAAACAAGGGTATAAATAAACTTTTCCCATTTTCAGTCTTTGGCTTGTGGTTTCAAATTCTGCTTCTGATGTGTCACCTATTCCATGTGACAGGAAATATGACTAAAAAAATTTGGCAGACTTTTTTTCTGTGAAACTCAAAGTGTTTGTAAGGAATCTGCTTGCTGGCATGTGTCTTCAGGAACAGTCATAGCTGGATTGAAAAAACATTCCTTCATTTCCTTTTTCTGTAAGATTAGAAGTTGAAACAGCTCAAATACTACCAGCCATGGCTTTATTGTCAGGACTTCAAATATTCTTCTCAACAATTATGATACACAATGAGCCAAAGAAGGCTTGTTTTTTGATTCCCAAAAGGGCAGGACTATTTACTGGAAAGGAAATTCTGGCAGGGCATTGAGAGGTTAATGTGAAAAAAAGAACAATGTGAATACAGCACAATGAACCAGAACAAAGGTAAGAATTTAGATTTCTCCAGGTGTTTTAGACTTCATCTGCCACAATTCCTTGCTCCTGGGGCTGACAGAAGTTGAAATCCAAGCTGTCTGGAAGGAATTAGACATCTTATAGTCAAACACAGAAGACTAATGGGCTATGGTTTCCCAAAGTTTTCCAAGCAGGAAGTTGACAGATTCTCTTCTTCTCTTCAGATTCTATTGAAGATGCTGGTATAATTCTATTCTCTTCATTGATCAAGCATGGGACTAAGAAGCTTGTAAATTCTGTGGTAAAATGTTCTATAAATTAATTTAATGAATGGGCTCAATTAAATATCTACTGATTCATATTGAAAGAAAAGAGTTTCTAATGAATTAGTTTTATGTCTAAGGGCAATCCATCTCACCAAAATGCACTCACTTCTCAAAATTGTCTTCCCTCAGAAACTTTGGCACAGAGAAGCCAAAGTCAGTCTTTTTTGCTCCTCTGTACATTGAAAATGTGGACTCCCTTTGTTCCTGCTTTCCAAACACAGAGCAATGATTGATGGGTGGGGTTGGGGGAGGAGTTTGAGGAATGCATGCCGGCCACTTACACAATCCTACTTTAGTACAAGTCCCAGGAGTTCAGTTCTTAAACCAGAAAATTTTCAAACATTGATTTAAAAGATGTGTTTGCTTTGCAGTTCAGCTGAAAAAAGCCCCCTAGACAGTTTGCAAAGGTTATTCATGGCACAGTGCTTGTCTTCAGAATTATAGGTTTATAAAAGATAAAGCACAAAAGTAAACAATTGGAGAGTGAAAAGAAACAACAAGTTAAGCACTAATTCTTAATCCTAAATTTCTTGCTGGTATTCTTTTTCGCAGGAAGGACAAAACTTTTTCAGTTTCTAATAGATGGGCCTACTGCGTTATATTTCCTGCTTTGTGGATCTATCCCAGAGGTGGTTTTCATGAGGTTGTGACCAGTTCTGGAGAACTGGTAGCAGAACTTTTGAGTAGTTTGGAGAACTGGCAAATACCATCTCTGACTGGAGTTTTTACAGTATCCTTCCCCCTGCCATGCCCACCAAGCCACACCCACAGAAGCGGTAGTAAAAAAAACTTGAACACCACCACTGATCTATCCCCCTTGTTGAAGGTGTTGCAGAATCTGGCAAGAAAATTTTTCTGTAACAATTATCCCCTGGGTCATATGTCTAATACCAAATGAATAGCATTGTATCAAATATAATATAATGTATTGGCAATAGCACTTGCACTTATATACTGTTTCATGGTGCCTTAGAGCCCTTTCTAAGTGGTTTACAGAGTCAGCATATTGCCTCCAACAATCTAGTCCTCATTTTACCCACCTCAGAAGGATGGAAGGCGGAGTCAACCTTGAGCCTGATGAAAACTGCTGGCTGTTGGCAGAATTAGCCTACAATACTGCATTCTAAACACTGCACCACCATGGCTCTTGGTGGTTTATATAATAATATTAAACTTTAAAAAAAATCTGTGTAATATCCTTTTATTCATTAGTCATAAATTCTAAGAAAAAAGTGTCAACCATAGATCAATAACATTAACTCTAATACATTTGCCAGTGTGGGGCATGGATGGGACAGCCAAAAGAAACAGTCATAATTGACTGGAGGGCAAATTGATTGGAGGGCAAAAAATTCTTGGTGGTAAAAAGGGATCAATAACATTGCACTATTTCTAAGTCTTCTCTTGCGGGGGTATAATTTGAAAATGTGTGTGTGTGTATGTGTGTGTGTGTGTTCCTTCTAATGCCAAGATGAAAGTGAGGTGGATGAACTCATAAGACAAGGTGGACAGCTTTTCTTATTTTGCAATTACTCAGGAGTATTTTGGTCTGGAGGCCACAGGTCAACAAGGGAGGTTGAAATAACCTTGTCAGCAATACCAAACATGAATGAGTCTACTTGTTCTCTGTTTGAAATGGTTCTTGTCTCTTTTCACATAAATCAACAGGGAAAAGATAGCTAACTTTCAGTGAAGTCCCGGTTGATCACTGTGTCCTTGCAAAAATCATACAGGTGCCATGTGAAATTAGATCTTAGCGTGTGTTTATTGTTATAGTACTCACTCTCACTGTAAATTTCTTTACTTTGTGTCCCATTCCTGACATGCATGGAAGCTAAAAGAAGAAAAAGAAATTTCACTGAAGTTAGTGGGATTCTTTATTCTGATAGTTTTCTGTGCGAAGAGAGTGAATTAATGATGAAATAGCCAAGGTTAACCTCCGTTTTTCCTTTGTAAAATGGACATGGCCACAATGATTTAGAGTGCAAGAGACAAAATATCTTGACTAAAATTGGGGAGGAATTGTTTGGGGGGGGGGGTTTATGATTTTTCATATGATCTATCATCATTCCCCTTGCCCAATAATTTGGCATTCAAATCATTCTGACTTTCCAATATGGATAAGAATGAATTAAACAAGGAAATATTTTATTTCCTGGTATGAGAAGCATCTAAATAAAAACGGTATGAGAAGCATCTAAATAAATACAGGACGTTTTGAGCTTAGAAATATTATTTTAATTGTTTGTAATTGCATAAGTTATTTAGGAACAGTAGATTTAAAAAAAAGCTGATCAGAGAGATACATTTTAAAAAAAGAAAATTGCAAACATTTTGGAATCCAGTTTGAATTGATATTTCTGCCTAGGTTCAGTCTAGTTTTGGAACAACTTTCCAATATCATGCTCTCTAGAAGGGTTTGGAATTTGAGAAATCTTATCAAAGGGTGATGGAAGAGCTCCTAGTAGTTACTGTTTATCATACTGCAGCTAGCTCCTCCACTGAAGTAAATGGGAAACACTGTGGAACACTAATTGAAGGGGATGTATATGTCCTTAGGGAATCACAGCATTATGCTGATGAGGAGCCTGTGGATTTTAATTGAACAGTATCTGTACCATTCAATAAGCATACTTTAAACCCATCAAAATCAGTGGGATTAAGTAAAATAAATTACTTTAGTACTGGTATGTCAATCTTCAAAATTCCAATATATTACAGTCTTTGACCAGCCTTTTTAATAAAAGAGTACAGTAAACAAGAAATGGTTTGCTACAATAATTAGTTAAGGGAGGGAGAAATCTAACAGGTCAACAAAAAAACTAATTCAAATTTTTTTCACAGTTGTGTAACTTAATAAAAACATTTGGTCACCTTATATGTATAAGATTAACATCCCTTAAAAATAATAAACATAGAATTTATCTGCACGGCCCTTGTATTTGGAAAGGTATAGCAGTATTGAAGATAAATGTTCTCTGGAGTCGAAGTCAGCTCCTTGAAATTTCATACAGTATGTTACATATTAACATACTTGTAATACCCTAACCTGATTGGCTGAAATGAACTGCACTGTGATTGGCTGAGACGCAAGACGGTGATTGGTTAGTAAGGAATCTCCCGTGGTTGGACGAACCGATCGCGGGAGATTCAGAAAGCTGTCATTGGGTGAGAGCCACTGGCTAGCTCTATAAGAAGAGCTGCCGCGGCTCGCTAAAGACACACAGATCTAAACCTTGAATAAAGAGCTGAAGTTAAACTGGTCTCCTGTCTCCTGATTTCCCGTGCTTCAACACAGTATATATGCCAAATACAGTATATCAAAGTGGTTTGGAAGGTGATTCCAACTTCTCTATCTACACTGCAATTCTGGGATTTCCTGATAGTCTCCCATTTATATACTAACCAGTTTTGTTTAGGTGGGTTTCTTTTTTTAGTTCACTTACGGTCAATGGAGTGCTACTTCAAACACAATCTAAACACAAACCCTACCTTGCTGGAAAGAATTAGCATGGGACAAAGTTGCTTTTCTGCTCAACCTCTGAAGAGGAAAAGGAGCTTGGCTTCTGATGGGGAAAAGGCCTCTATGGAAACTTTAGAGACACTGTAGCTGCATAGTGGCTGTGGAATTTTCTAAGTTAAAATCCACATTCCTTAAAAATTGAGAAACACTGCCTGGTGGGATAGCCTGCAATATGTTATTTCAAAAGAAAAATCTGGGCAATTTTGGATCTGGTTAGACCCAAAGTCCTATGAACTCCCTGAAAAGCCTGACTCTTGAATCTCAACTACATCAATTTAGAGTTGGCCCAAGAAAAAAAAATATCTTCCTATATTCTTCCTCAGCCAAAGGATGTGGTTTCAAAATGTTGAATGTGGTAGTGGATCCTTGCTCCACTTCTTTCCAGCTTAACTTTGGATGAATCTGCCCATGCAAAAAGGGGAATATTTTATTTGTTAAATTGATCTCCTGTCTTTACTTTAACAAGGACAAATTCAAGCTTTTAATTTTAGCCCACAGAAACACGGATTCTTTATTCAGATAAATCAGATCATTAGGCTCACTGGCAAGCATACATAACATGAGGCTCTGTGCCAGTCTTTCCCAGCCTTTCTCTGTCTACATATTGGATTTGCAACTCCTAGAATTCCTAGCCAACAGGTCATGCAGAAAATTGAGGAAGTGTAGATTCATGAAAGGAGAAGACTACAAGCCAGAGCAGTCTGTTCAATGCTGTCTATTGTCTGAAGTAGTCAGATATTTGTCTATTGATGGGTCAAGCTCAAGGGAATGTAGTCAGAACACATTTTCAGCTATTTAATACAATTTTCACTAGTAGAGAGGCAGCTCATGCATTTCTTGTGTTCCAGTTCATCTTGTAAAGTGACCAAACTGGCATTTGTAGCTGAAAGCAAAGAAGTGAAATCAAACATAATTTTTCAAAAGTAATTACATCACTCATTTGATATGTCTGTTTACCTTAAGTGGGATTAAGGTACTTTTTCTGTTAATTACAAAAATATGTACATGATTTGTATAAATTATTTGCTTTAAGTGACTATTTTTCTTTTCTGTTCCACTTTTTTTAAAAAAAACTGCTTAATGTTATTTACAGCAATTTTATTTGTTTTTAACATTTTTGAACATTAATAGTGTTTTTATCATTAAAATGTTAGAATATTATTGGCCAGACTCACCATCTTGACTCTTTTTAAAAATAATTTTGTTATACTTTGTACCTTGTTTGTCTGGATGTCTCACAGTAAAAGCAGAGTCAGTTTAGAATTAGGCAATGCCTAAGTTGAACAAATCAAATTAAATTAAAGGAGGGAACTCTGACTTTCTATTTTTCTCTCATTTTTTTGAAATTTCAGTCACAAAATTTAATAATTAGCCACTCTTCTATAAATGCAGACCCTGGGAATTCAAATCAAACATACAAATGATAAATAGATGTGGAATTATTGCAGCACATATTTTTTTTTCTATATCAATACAGTTGAAGTGTTTTGAAAAATTCCTCTTTATTTAATATGGGTGATTTTATTTTGATCAACCAGCAGGTATTATTCCCCCTACCCAAGGCTTCCTGGGAACTTGGCATGACACCCATGGCTTCTTCCTCTCATTTTACGTAAACTTTGCTTAATTTCATTTGAGAGGCAAGAAAAAAAGATAGGACTGAATAGTAATGGGCAGAAAGGAAGAGAGGTTTTTGTCTCTTGTTCCATTCAGCTACTGGCATGCAGCCACTGAAAGATTATGCCCAAGAGACCAACTCCCTTGAGAGAAAATCATACTTAATCTCTCACCAATTGCTTAAACAGCAACCAGAACACAATGTTGTGCATATTTATTTACTGAAAATATGTGCATATAATTTCCTAATAAAATTATCTTAAAATAGTTTACAATAAAACTCACAACACTAAGTTAAAACAATTGAAAAAAACAAACATTATCTAAGACATGCTAAGTAAAATGAAAAACAAATAACACTGAGCACAAAAGCAACAGTCAAAAGTTTAAATATTCTACGGCATTATCCCATAACAGTATTAAGTGTCCTGGAAAGAAAGAAACATTCTGGTGTGCAAAGATAATAAAGAGGATTCCAAAATGTCTAGAAAGCTTTTTCTGAGTAGGCACTGATCGGATCTCACAAGAGCAAGAATAGACCCTATAAAGATGAACATAGACTAGGGGTAGGAGTACAGGAGAAGCAGAAGGAAAATAAGTTCCCCATCCAGGAAGGGCCTTTAAAATGAATATCTTCCCCTTGCCATGACACAAGAAACTGAACTAGGAGCCAATGAAGACCATAAAGAATTGGCATGATGTAGCTTTTATCACCCATTCCAGTAATCACTTTCACTGCAGTATTTTGTACTTATTGTAAAGATGTGAACAGAATTTCTCATCAATTTATATTGTGCTACAGTAAATAGTATTAATGGAATTAATAGATGATAGTCACATCCTATTTCAATTTTTGAATCCACATAAATGCATTTAATATTATCGGTAAGTGCTGGGTTATTCCTAAGGCTTAGATAGCTAGTACCAACAACTGGTACTGGCTTGATTTATCCTATGCTTCTCCTTGAGCATTTTACTACTACTTCCTTCACATGCATACCAATGATTGGTTCACCTGAATCCCTTAAGAATTGCTGGCATTGTTTCTTTGCTGACTTATCTGCTTCTGTTCAGAAACAATCTCCATGGTGGCATAAAATAAAATAATAAACAGAGTTACGCTATAAATTACCAAATGTCACACTGAACCAACGGATGCAAAGAGGATGTAAAATGGACAAAAAACCTTGCCATGCGTTCGAAAACGCGATGTACTCACTGCCTCCGTTTTGCTTCCTCTCTATCCGTCCAGCATCCGGTTATTGACGTTTCATCCGCTCCGAAAGTTTTGGGCTGCCCAAAACTTTTGCATGGAAAATGTATCCAGTTTGTCCGTTCTGCATCTGCTACGCATCCGCTACGCATCCGCTATGCATCCGTTATGCAACCGTTACGCATCTGCTATATCCGCTAGGCATCCGCTGCACATCCGCGCAACTCGCATCCGCCCGGACGCAGGGAGGAAGCAGAATGGATGCAGAACGGATGCAGAACGGATGCAGCACGGAAACAAAGTGTTTAAAGTGGAAAAAACGTTCGCAGAGGGGACCTATCTCGGATATTAAGGATGTCTAGAGGATGCCTAGAGGATGCCTAGAGGATGCAAAGGGACACCTATACTGCCTATAAAAAGGGGGAGCAACTCACCTGCATCTCACTTTCAGACCAGCAGCCCACCTGTGCAGACCTCTGCAGCCTTCATCTGACTCTACCTCTTCCACAGCATCCAATCATGTCCACCGTGGATTGTGACAAAGTCCTTTCGGCAGCCACCATCCTTCTGCAACAGTGCGAAACCATCTACAGGCTCTGTGAACTCTACTACGGGAAGAAAAGGAGGCACCCAAAAAAAGTCTGGGTCCAACCATCCAAAGATAGTTCACCAGAAGAGCAGAGGACTTTACAACAAGCTGATGGTGGAGCTGAGGAGCGAAGACACTCGGGCGTTCCAGAACTTCATGAGGATGCCTCCAGTCATGTTTGATGAACTTGTGCAGCGCCTGACACCCAGGTTGACAAAGACAAACACCAACTTCCCGCCCAGCCTGGAACCTGAGCTCAAGGTGGCACTCACTCTGCACCACCTGGCCTCAGGGACCACCTACAGGAGCATGCAGTACGGCTGGAGGGTGCCATCCAACACCATCAGCATTGTGGTCAGAGAAGTGGTGAAGGCCATCATTGAAGAATACCTGGAGGAGCTCCTCCAGTACCCCTCCACTGAAGAAGGATGGAAGAAAGTTGCAGAGCAGTGGTATCAGAAGTGGAACTTCCCCCACACCGTTGGACCATAGATGGCAAGCACGTGTCCTGCAAAGCTCCAGCCAAGTCGGGGTCCACTTATCACAACTACAAGGGCTTCTTCAGCATCATCCTCTTTGCCATGGTCGATGCTGACTACAAGTTCATGTACATCGATGCTTCAGGCAACGGCTCATCTTCAGATGCCCAGGTATACAATGCCAGTCACCTCAAGGAGGGGCTGGAAGGCAACCTCATCGTGGGCTTCCTAGATCCAGACCCCCTGCCCAATGACAAGCAAGATGTGCCCTACTTCATCGTGGGGGATGACGCCTTCTCCCTCACAACCTACCTCATGAAGCCCTACACCTCCAAATACCTCACCTGTGAAGAGAGGATCTTCAACTACAGGCTGTTTAGGGCAAGGCGGGTGGTGGAGAACACCTTTGGCATCCTGGCCAACAGGTTCCAGGTACTTCTCACCAACATGCAGCATAGCCCAGAGACCATGAGGAGGGTCGTGGAAGCTTGCTGCATCCTGCACAATCTCATGCTCACCCGCTACCCAGTCTTGCAGAACAGGCTTGTGGACCATCAACAAGGCAATGGAGACATGGATCCTGGGGAATGGAGGCAAGGGCGAAACCTGATCGACACTGAGGATGTGCAAGGCCCCAACAGAGTCTCACGTGAGGCGAAGAAGCAGCGCAACCTCCTGAGACACTGGTGCAACTCCCCAGCTGGAGCAGTGGAGTGGCAAGACAGGATGGTAGATGCTTAATGGATGCTTCCTTCAGCCTGTCTCGTCACACGGATGAGATTGGGCTATGTATGTTTGGTTGGCCTACAAAGAACAGGGTGTTTAATAAAGAGTTGTGTTTATGTTGACATGTGTGGATGATTGATTATATCGTTATTGATAATAAAGGGCCATAGGTGTGGCACCTGGGAGGGTGGACCATACAGTCCCACTATGCTTGCACTGGGGGTTTATCTATCCCACTGCTATCCTAACCCATCCCACAGCTATTACCCATCCCACAGGTATCCTAACCCATCCCAAAGCCCTCCTTACCCATCCCACAAGCAAGCAAAGGCTTAAACCATTTCTAAATTTTCCAGCAAGACTTTATTAAAAAAAAAGAAATAAAACAAGTGTGTGAATCATAAATAGACTTTATTAACAACAAGCTATAAGACAAAAATTAGTCTCTGGCACTCCTCTTGGTCGCTCAGTCTCAGGGGTGAAGGGTGCAGGTGCTGTGGAGGTGGCTGGTGCTGGAGTGCTTGTCATCAGCTCCTCCAGAAGCAGAGGCAGCAGAAGCGCCAGCCCCAGAAGAGCGAGCCCGTGCTGCAGAAGCCCCACGAGAACCAGAGTGAGGGCCAGGGGGCGGGATGGAAGCCCTGTCCCTCTTGCAAGGGCTGCCAGCAAATGGCTGAGTCTTGCTGTGCTTCCGCATAGTTGTGGGGTTGCTGGCTGGCAGGGAGGCTGGCAGGAACCCAGGCTGGCAGGAAGGCTGGCAGGGAGGCAGGAACCAAGGCTGGCAGCAAGGCTGGCACCAAGGCTGGCAGCAAGGCTGGCACCAAGGCTGGCAGCAAGGCTTGCAGGCAGACATGCAGGCAGGGCAGGCAAGGCAGCCAATCCGTATGGCAGCAGGTCTTTCCTCTGAATGGCGACCTGCTTCCGAGCTACTTCCATTATATCCACGGGGCTAACGTAATGCATCCTCCCCGCATGTGCAATTAACGCCAGGCATCCATTACGCTTCCGCTGTGCATCCGCTGTGCATCCGCTGTGCATCCGCTTCATCCGCTAGGCTTCCGCTCTGCATCCGCTCCTTCTGTTCCGCATCCGCTTTGCTGAGATCCCCCGGAAGCCCTGCGGATGTGCCATCCGCTCTCATCCGCTTTCATCTGCTAGGCTTCCGTTCCGCATCCGCTTTTCATCCGCCCTGCGTCCTCCATGCGTCCATGTTATCCGCTCCGGTTATGCAAATTTTGCCCCTTTTGAAAGAGGATAACAATGGATGGAACATTTTGCTCATCCGCTGTGTCCTTTTTGCATCCATTGGGCAGTGTGACATGGGCTTAAAGCCCATGTCACACTGCACCAATGGATGGAAAGAGGATGTAAAACGGAGAGAAACACTTGCCATCCGTTGGTTAACGCGATTCATCCGTTCTGTACTCACTCCCTCCGTTTTTCATCCTCCCTATCCGTCCAGCATCCGTCGACTGAGGTTCCATCCGCTCAAAAAGTTTTGAGCTGCTCAAAACTTTTTGAGCAGAAAATGTATCCAACGCGTCCGTTCTGCATCCGCAACGCATACGGGGAACATCCGTTCTACATCTGTCCTCATCCATTACGCGTCAGCTATATCCGCTAGGCATCCGCTGCGCATCCGCGCAACTCAAATTCGCTCCAGCGGAAAACGGACACAGGGAGGAAGTGAAACGGACGCGCAGCCTTAGCACGGACGGAGAAAGGATGAAAGCGGATGCAGCTCGCAAAGAAAGCATTTAAAATGGAAAAAACATTCGCAGAGGGGACCTATCTCGGATATTAAGGATGTCTAGAGGATGCCTAGAGGATGGAAAAGGACACCTTGTGGAAAACCTATATTGCCTATAAAAAGGGGGAGGAACTCACCTGGATTTCACTTTCAGTCCAACAGACCTGCTGTGCAGACCTCTGCAGCCTTCATCTGGCTCTTCCTCTTCCACAGCATCCATTGATGTCCACCATGGATCATAACACAGTCCTTTTGGTAGCCACCATCATTCTGCAACAGTGCAAAGCCATCTACAAGCTCTTTCAACTGTTCTGCTGGAAGAAAAGGAGGCGGCCAAGAAGTGTCTGGGTCTGAAGATGGATCGGGAGAAGAGCAGAGTACGGACTATACAACAAGCTGATGGTGGAGGTGAGGAACGAAGACCCTCGTGCATTCCAGAACTTCATGAGGATGCCGCCAGCCATGTTTGATGAAGTTGTGGAGCGGCTGAGACCCAGGTTGACCAAGGCAAACACCAACTTCCAGCCCAGCCTGGACCCTGGGCTCAAGGTGGCACTGACTCTGCGCCACTTGGCCTCAGGGACCACCTACAGGAGCATGCAGTATGGCTGGAGGGTGCCACACAACACCATCAGCATTGTGGTCAGAGAAGTGGTACAGGCCATCATCGAAGAATACCTGGAGGAGCTCCTCCAGTGCCCCTCCACTGAAGAAGGATGGAAGAAAGTTGCAGAGCAGTGGTATCAGAAGTGGAACTTCCCCCACACCATTGGAGTCATAGATGGGAAACACGTGGCCTGCAAAGCTCCAGCCAAGTCGGGGTCCACTTATTTCAACTACAAGGGCTTCCTCAGCATCATCCTCTTTGCCATGGTTGATGCTGACTACAAGTTCATGTACATCGATGCTTCAGGCAACGGCTCATCTTCAGATGCCCAGGTATACAGCACTAGTCACCATAAGGAGGGGCTGGAACGCAACCTCATCATGGGCTTCCCAGATCCAGACCCCCTGCCCACAGACACACAAGATGTGCCCTACTTCATTGTGGGGGATGACGCCTTCTCCCTCAGAACCTACCTCATGAAGCCCTACACTGACAGATGCCTCACCCTTGAAGAGAGGATCTTCAACTACAGGCTGTCCAGGGCAAGGCGATTGGTGGAGAACGCCTTTGGCATCCTGCCAACAGGTCCCAGGTACTTCTCACCACCATGCAGCATCTCCCAGAGACTGTGAGGAGGATCGTGGAAGCTTGCTGCATCCTGCACAATCTCATGCGCACCCGCCACCCAGTCTTGCAGAACAGGCTCGTGGACCTCCAACAAGGCAATGGGGACATGGATCCTGGGGAATGGAGGCAAGGGCGAAACCTGATAGACATTAAGGATGTGCAAGACCCCAACAGAGCTTCACGTGAAGGGAAGAAGCAGCGCAACCTCCTGAGACACTGGTGCAACTCCCCAGCTGGAGCAGTGGAGTGGCAAGACAGGATGATAGATGATTAATGGATGCTTCCTTCAGCCTGTCTCATCACATGGACGAGATTGGACCATGTATGTTGGGTGGGCCTACAATGAACAGGGCATTTAATAAAGAGTTGTGTTTATGTTGACATGTGTGGATGAATGATTACATTATTACTGATAAAAAAGGGCCATAGGTGTGGCACCTGGGAGGGTGGACCATCCAGTCCCACTATGCTTGCACTGGAGGTTTATCTATCCCACAGCTATTACCCATCCCAAAGGTATCCCTGCCCATCCCACAGGTATCCCTGCCCATCCCTCAGCTATTACCCATCCCACAGGTATCCCTGCCCATCCAACTGCTATCTTTACCCATCCCACAAGCATGCAAAGGCTTAAACCATTTCTAAAGGTTTCCACCAAGACTTTATTTAAAAAATAAATGAAGCAAGTGTGTGAAACAAAGATAATCTTTATAAATAACAAGCTGTAAAAGAAAAATGACCCAAGTCAAGTGTCCAAAGCAAAAATAAAGTCAACAGGTAGCCAACCAGTCTCTGGCACTCTTCTCAGTCAGTCTGAGGCATTCCCATTGTCTCAGGGGTGAAGGGTCCAGGTGCTGTGGAGGTGGCTGCTGCTGGAGTGCTGGTCTGAGGCGCCACTGTGGTGCCTGGCCCCGAGAGGACAACAAGGGATAGTGTGTGGAGGAAGCTCTCAGAGAGCTGTCTCAGTCCTGTGATGTTGAGACATGGAGTGTCAGCCCCAATGACATGGAGTGTCATCCTCCATGACATGGAGTGTCAGCCCCAATACCGATGACAGATGTTCTGAGGCCGGGCTTGGTTGTGCGGTGGAGGAAGGAGCAGTGTATTGGGGCTGTCTGGTCTGCACCTGGGTGAGGACTGGTGTCGGTGGCATCTGTGGCGTGGCTGGCATCGGTGGCGTGGGTGGCATCAGTGGCACCGGTGGTGTCCGATGTACCTGTGCCTGGACTGGGAAGGGCTGCCTGTGCTGCTGGACCTCCTGGTAGCCATAGCCTTGGTAGGGGAGGGCCTGTGGAAAGCCTTGGAAGGGCAGTGATATCACCTGGGATGGAGGAGCAGGCCTGGACTGGGTGGGAGCAGGTTCATCTTGGTCTGGAGGGTTGTGAAGAAGATCGGTGATCCTGTCCTTCACCACCTGGTACTGGGGTTCCAACATGTTCATGAGGGTCTGGTTGACGTAGGTGAGGAAGGGCTTGCGGTTTGAGGATGGGGCGTCGGTGTGTACCAGCTGAGAGAGGAGATCTACGCTGCTTCTGATGTTGTCCCTGATCTCCAGCAGGACAGTGTGGCTCTGGCCCTCCGGTCTGCCTCCTGCCTTTCTGTGGAGGTGGAGCTGGGGGTGGATGCGGGTTGGGCTGTGGTGGAAGTGCCCTCTCCTTGCTTCCATTGCGTCAGGGGGTCCTCCACGTGCTTCGCCATGGGTAGTACAGCTGTCGGGGGGGTCTCCATTGTGGCACGCTCCGCAAATACCTGTCTGGACACAGGAGCTGACTCTTGGCCAGAAGAGGACTGGCTCTCAGCAGGCTGCCTGAGAGAGAGGGTTGTGAGAGGGGCTGTTCCTCGGTGGCGGATCTCACCCTCCAAGAAGCTGCACTTGGCCATCACGTAGGTCTCTCTGTCCGTCAGCTTGACCGCGGCCTGGCCAGATTTCTTGAGGTGCAGCTTCCCGTACCAGGTGTGCATGTGCTTCCACCCACCGAGGAGCACCTCCGAAGTTTTGCCCAGGCTCTCCACCTTCTCTCTCCAAGCAGCCTGCTTCCTCTTGGTGTCTCGATAGAGCCTGTGTCCCTTCCGCCAAAGATATTCATTCTCCCTCAGCCACTCCAGCACCTCTTCCTCATGTTCCTCTTCGATTGTATATTGCCTCCTCTCCCGTTCACGCGTCTGCCTCTTCCTCCCTTTGGCAGGGCCATATGGGCCCTCATCAGAAGGGCTTCGAGGTTGTAGGGGCTGCTCCTCCACACCACCAGCAGCAGCAGCAGCAGCAACAACAGTAGCAGCAAAAGCAGGACCAGCAGGACCAGCAGGACCAGCAGCACTACCACCAGCAGCACTACCACCAGCAGCAGGACCAGCAGCACCAGCAGCACCAGCAGCACCAGCAGCACCAGCAGCACCAGCAGCACCAGCAGCACCAGCAGCACCAGCAGCACCAGCAGCACCAGGAGCAGGACCAGGAGCACAAGCAGGACCAGCAGGACCAGGAGCACAAGCAGGACCAGGAGCACAAGCAGGACCAGGAGCAACAGCAGAACCAGCAGGACCAGGAACAGCGCCAGCAGAGTAAGCACCAGCAGAAGCACCAGTACCAGGAGCAGTACCAGCAGAGTAAGCACCAGCAGAAGCACCAGCACCAGCAGAGTCAGGGCCAGGGGGTGGGAGGGTGGCCCTGTCCCTCTTGCCAGGGCTGGCAGCAGATGGCAGAGGCTTCCTTTTCTTCCCCATGGTTGTTGGGTTGCTGGCTGGCTGGCTGGCTGGCTCGCTGGCTAGCTGGCAAGCTGTGTCTGGCAGCAGGTCTTTCCTCTGAATGGTGACCTGCTTGCGAGCTGCTTCCCTTTATATTCGCGGGGCTGACGCAATGCATCCTCCCCACATGCGCAGTGAACGCTAGGCATCCTCTAGGCATCCGCTAGGCTTCCCCTAGGCTTCCACTAGGCTTCCACTAGGCTTCCGCTCTGCATCCGCTTCATCCGCTCTGCATCCACTCTGCATCCGCTCTTTCTGTTCCGCGTCCACTTTGCTGTGCTTCCCCAGAAGCCTTGCGGATGTGCCATCCGCTCCCATCCACTTCCATCCGCTAGGCTTCTGTGGAGCATCCACTTTCCATCCGCCCTACGTCCTACCCCCATCCGTTCCTTTCCGTGTTGTCTGCTCTGCTTATGCAAATTCGGGGCACTTTTGAGAGCGGATAACAACGGATGGAACATTTTGCTTGTCCACTGTGTCCTTTTTACAAATGTTTTGCATCCGTCGGCCAGTGTGACAGGGCCTTAAAAGAAGAAGCAAACCAGCCTTGAAACAACACATGCCATCCAGAAGAAGTAATCAAGAAGCTGTCATATCTTGGTCACATTGACTCTTCTTTGGATGGTTTGGCAATATGAGGAAAGGATGCATCTTATTGGAGTAAAGACGGAATTGCTCTGGGTAGATCTTTAAAAACATTCAGGAAAGAAAATTAAGAAGTCTTATTAAGAATAAAGGACCAAGAAAAAATAGATTTGAGCATTATAAGAACCACTTGTTTTATTTATTTTTCTTTATTTTATTTGTCAATTGCTTACAAGATAATAGGTATAAGCAAAAACATAGTTATCAACACATGGATACATATAAAAAAAAAAAAAGAAACAATAGGACAGGGACAGTAGGCACGTTGGTGCGCTTATGCACACCCCCTATAGACCTCTTAGGAAAGGGGTGAGGTCACTAGTAGACAGTCTAAGGTTAAAGTTTTTGTGGTTTGGGGAAGAAACCACAGAGTCAGGAAGAGTATTCCAGACATTGACCGCTCTGTTGCTGAAGTCGTATTTCCTGCAATCAAGTTTGGTGAGATTAACCTTGAGTTTGTATCTATTGTTTGCTCTTGTGCTGTTATGGTTGAAGCTGAAGTATTCATTGACAGGTAGGACATTGCAATGTATGATTTTATATACTATACTTAGATCAGACCGAAGGAAGTGTAGTTCTAGGTTTTCTAGGTCTAGAATTTCGAGTCTGGTAGCATAAGGTATTTTGCAATGAGTAGAGGAGTGGAGAACTCTTCTTGTGAAATATTTCTGGATTTTCTCAACTGTGTTAATATCAGGTATGTAATGTGGGTTCCAGACTGATGAGCTGTATTTGAATATTGGTCTAGCAAATATTTTTTATGCTCTAGTTATTAGTGCAATATTACCAAAGAAAAAGCTACGTAAGATTAGGTTAACAACTCTTAATGCCTTTTTGGCTATGTAGTCACAGTGGGTTCTAGTACTGAGGTCATTTGAAATGAGTACTCCGAGATCCTTGATAGAGTTTGGATCCTCAACAAGATCTTGACTATTCAGCCTGTGTTTTATTTTCTGATTTTTTTTTGGCCAATATGTAGGAGGGAGCATTTATTTGTTGAGATTTGAAGTTGCCATTTGTTTGACCATTCTGATGCATAGTCAAGATCTTTTTAAAGGGTAGCAGTATTGTTTGTAGTGTTGAGTAGATTTACATCATCAGTGAAGAGAATGTAGTCACTCTTGTTATGATCACAGAGGTCATTTATGTAGAGTATGAAAAGAGTTGGTCCTAGAACACTGCCTTGGGGGACACCACTGTTGACAGGTACATAATTTAATAGGACGCTCCCAATTTTGACCATCTGTTGTCTGTTTGATAGGAATGCTTCTATCCAGTTATGCAGATATCCAGAGATACTGTAAGATTTTAGTTTTAGGAGTAGCTTGTCATGTACCACTGAATCAAAGGATTTACAGAAGTCTATGTAGATTGCATCTATTGCTTTGCCCTGGTTGGGTTGTGTCATCCATATGTTTTTGCAGTGTAAGAGTTGCAGATTACATGATAGTTTTTTTCCTAAAACGAAATTATCAGAAAGTAGGTTGTTTGTTTTCAAGTGAAGGATTATGGATTGGTTAATAATTGATTCCATGACTTTACAGGTGACGCAGCATAAAGAGATTGGTCTGTAATTTTCAACTAGGCTGGGGTCTCCCTTTTTGAAGATGGGGATGACTGCGGCTTGTGACCATAGTTTTGGAAGGAGCTGGTCCTGAAAGATTTTTCAAAGATTATGCTTAGAGGTTTGGCTATAGCAGTGGATAGCTTTTTTAAGAAGTAAACACATATTCCATCCAGTCCAATAGATAGAGATGGTTTTAGATTGAGTAGTGCTTTTTCAACATTGTCTTCTGTAAAATCAGTATGTATTAGATCATTGGAGTTGTCTGTGGTTTGACTAGGAAATACTGGGCATGATTCATTGATCCGGCAGCTGCTGAAGCGACCAGGAGAGTGCAAGTTTGCAGGAGGTGAATTGCAATGCCTTTGTGCCTACACAAATGTCTCTGAGCCTGTGCAAAGTGTGCATTTGCCAGATGCACACATGTAAAGTGTGTGCATGCATGCCAAGCGCGCCCACTAAGCCACAACCACCAAACCAGTGGTAAAACATTTTTAATCCCACCACTGATAAGAATAGTTTGTAATTTCTCTGAGATTACAGAAGAATGACAGAGTTCATTAAGATAAAATTCCATATTTTATCTGTGTGAAGAACTGAAATAAGCAATCTGATATCCTCAAGGTACAGTATTTTGAATTTCCATAAAGTCCAGCAGTGCAGTCAGAAACAGGCGTCAATCCACTGCTCCTGGTGTAGAATCCTCTGTTTTGAAAACAGAGAAATAAAATGTGCCAAGCCTATACGCTTGGTTTTTTTTTTAAAGTATACTGTGATTAAAAAGGCCCTTTTCCTTGTTCAAACTCCAGGAGATAGAATTAAACCTATTGATGAATTAAAGTTCACCTGTTTTGTGATGAAATCTGACTCAGATTTCTTTTATTCATTTAAGATTAGTAACAATACTCTACTCACCTGTTCTTTGTTTTAATTCTTTTCTTGGAATGCAGTTTTATAAGTGGCAAGAATTTCCAGAGATGTCATGCTTAGAGATTTCTGTTTAGCTAGAAGATAGTTACTAGAAGCTTATGTCATTTTGTAACAAATGAATTTTTACAAATATAAAGTTAAGCAGAAAGTGCATCTTAATTTTTAAACAAGATCCGGTATCCCATCATATCCCCAAAGTTAGCATTACTGAATTATCTTTTTGCCCTTTCCCCAAATTCATTCTGTATTATTTTGTTTTATTTAATAGACATCCAGTTATACTTTTAGTTGGTGAAGAATTGTCCCCATTTGCTCCATTGAGAAAATTAGAAAGGTTCTGTTCCATATTAACATACTCCTAATAGACTATTCCTATTGGACAAGAATGCCCGATGCTGATTGGCTACTTTACTCGACGCTGATTGGCCAATAATAGCAAGTCTATGATTGGCCAATTCAACTGGCGGGAAAAACAAGTAGCCGTCATTGGACACTAGCCACGAGCAGCTTCTCTATATAAAGAGCTGCTGCGGATCCTGGTTAACACGGACTTTCTGCACTAAATAAAAGAGCTGAAGTTATGCTGGTCTCCTTCATCGCGAATACAACAGGTTCCTTTTTCTGAAGGAACTGCTCTAATTGCTATCAGCTTTTCAAACAACTGGAATCATTCTGGTCAAATAACCCTCCCAATCTCAATCCTAAACTCAGGGTTCTTTATTAATCACAGTATTACTATATCACAATATAGTAATTTTCTGCAAGAGAAAAGAAGCTTAAAAACATCCCTCTAAATGGCTATATTTTAATTTAATCCTTAGAACAATCATTGTAATGACATTTGCATTGGCCAAATGGACTCTTCTGTGAAGCTAGAGATGAGAAAGACAACAAGTTAATTTTTGTTTTAAAATCAGACTATCCCTTATTCTTGCAAGGTGTGTAATGTGATTGAGAAATATGTCTTATTTACCACATCACATGCTGGATATATTGCACATTTCTTCAGTCCAGAAAGAACTAGTATATTTTTGGTAAAAAAAAATAATTTGAAAATTACTTCATAAGGGCTGTAATTCCCCAAAGTAATTAAACTTCACTTCTAAATGGGAATCATATTGATAGTTTGTTCAAGCCTGGAAGAAGGCAGAATCATTTCATAAAACATGCAGGATACAGCTGCCTTGTATGGAAAGGAGGAGCTTTTTATTTCTGTTGTAGTAACAAAACAACATGTCTTCCAGCCCCCAGGCAGGTTTGAGGGTGGGAAACTGTCTGAGTTCCACTTCTACATATTCTAATGGTGAACAAATCAAGATTTTGGAAAGACAAGGAGGGGGAGAAAGCAAGAGTGAGCAAGAGAGAGATTAATAATAAAAATGCTTCAAGGAAGCAGCATTTTTTTTAAGAAAGAAAAGGTCTCCATGATAAACTATTGTTCTTTTGGGGATATTAGCTCATTCAAAGCTGAAGCCATTGTGTTCCAGGTGTTTTTATATTTGCTTCAAAACATACTGAGACACTTACAATAAAACATTATTAGAGTTGAATTGTTGCACAGCATGCAGGCATTAAATATGCTTTTGTGTGCATTGTTCAATATACATAATGTGAGGTGGGAGCAGATAAAAAAACCACCAAAAGATTCGTTGATCCAAGGAAAACAAGGTTTTATTCACGTGTCTGCAGAGACGGGTCCCCTCAGGCATTGAAGGAACACAGAGCAAAATTCAGGAAGCATTTTTATCCCCTCTTACGAGGCCTTGGCTCACATTCTTTCTGTTTTCAAATTGATACATGTATTTCGAAGGTTCATAATAGCTCCTTATCTAGCAAAAGTAGTTATACGGTTTCTAACATCGCAGCACTTTATTACAGTTCCCCATTGTTCTAGCCTTATCTTGTTTTTTTTCTCTTGTGCACAAACTGGAACACTTTCTTATTTAGCAGAACTACTGAGTTTTGAGACACACTTCCTTATTCAATTCAATGGGCCATCCAACATGCCTTCGGTTCTGCTCACAAATCCCCCCTTTTTTTCTTTTTCCACTCTTTTCTCAAACTCAAACAGCAGATCCTCTGCTTCTTTCAGAGTGATTTCTCTCTGATACATCATTAGAGGTTCTGCTTCCTGCTTCTTCTCAAATCTTGAACCCAAGGATTTCCCTATCTTCCCACACGTTGTTATTGCACCAGGGAGACACTGAACACAACAACACAACAATACACAGCATATAATAATCAATATAATTCCCATTATGGTAGATCTAAACCAAGTGGAACTGGGAAGCCAAGACCATAGTGCTCCCCACAGGTCTGGCAATGAGGAGTCACCTCTTTGTGATAATGGATTAGAGCGAATACGTTCTTCCATTACTTTTACTGTCTTTGTAATATTGGGTTGGAAATCATGGATGTATACACAGCAATGTGAATGAATCAGAGCACACACACACCCTTTTGTAGCTAATACAATGTCTAAAGCATACCTATTTTGTAGAGCAACCTGTCTTACTTCAGAAAGCTCAGTGTTAATCATTTTAATATTCTTTATTGTATCATTGAACATTGTTACTGTGAAGTTATTTAGAATATGTATATCTCGGTAGTTCATGGCTACTCCCAATGGTGTTATTATACCACGGGAGATTTGGGTCCAGAGTCTCCGGGTAAGGCCAGATTCTGGGTCTCTTTTATTATGTATCCAGCCTTGGGGAAGGCCATCAAGTTTATATATCACCGGTATCACATACCCGAGTGTACATGTGCCACTCCAGTAAGGTGGCATCTCCCTGTATGCATATTTCCCACACAATACCCACCTAAAGTTTTCCATAGCATAAGTCTGTTGTGATGTTCGGGTCCAATTGATCCGAAATGCATACACATCTGATACTGATCTTGATTAAAATAATCTAATTTATGATAACTCTTGGTATAGCTATGGTTACTACAGGATGATGGCATATCAAAAGTCTTATTACATTTTTCCCAGTCTCCTAAATGGAGCCCTCTAGTTTCATTTCTCCTAAAACACACATACGCCGTTTCCCTTAAATGAACAAAAATCCTTCCTGTTATATTTCGTTCTACACCATATTTTTCTGTCCCGTGCCCCTGTGGTCTTCGTCTGTTCTGATCAAGTGGAATTGCGTGTAGGATTAATCCTTCACTTGTTCTTCCTGGCAGGTGCATGCATAACCAGCACTTGGTAATGTTCAAGGAATATGAGAACTTCTTGAGATCCTTTATGAACACATTGTCATCCCACAAGTCCGTTCCCAAGTCACCTACCTGCAGGTCCAACATATTGTGATCTTCTTTGATGTATTAGTGTAAATATAGTTGCAACAAATAGTCCTTTCCAGAGTTCAGCCGACATCTCCATGGTGGTTTCTGCTGGCTATTTCTTCAAGGTTACCTTTAACGGCTGACCATCCACTGGGATTGCCTTCCAAGGTTTTTCTAGTTCCGGTGCTTTCTTGACTCTGCTGTAATGCATCCAGCCTCCTTCCCGAGTACGGACTGCAGATTCAGTCGTCAGTAGCACCTGGTACAGACCTTCCCAACTAGGTTGCAGTTTTTCACTCCTCCAAGTCTTTATCACGACCCAATCTCCAGACTCGTGTGGGTGTTGGCTACCAGCCAAAGGTGGTCGTTGCACCAACAGTCCCTGTTTGTGAAGAGAAAGCAAAGACCGAGACAGTGCCAGCAAATATTTCCAAAGGAACAAGTCCCTGAACTCTGGTATGGGATTGCCTAGTTTGGCCAAATAGGGTCTCCCCATCAGCATTTCAAAAGGAGAAACCCCTGTGTCTTTCCTTGGACAAGTTCTGATCCTGAGCAGAGCTAAGGGAAGATTCTTTGTCCATGGCAAGCCATTTTCAAGTTGTAGTTTGGTCAAGTGTTTCTTCAGTTCCGCGTTTGCTTTTTCAATTTTTCCACTGGATTCAGGATGCCATGGCGTGTGTAATTCCCATTTCACCCCCACCACCTCCATTACTCTTTGCAGAACCTTTTGGGTGAAATGAGTTCCTCTGTCTGAATCTATTGCTTCCATCATTCCATATCGTGGGATCATCTGTTCTAGTAAGATCTTGGTTACTGTGGGAGCTGTGGCTCTTCTAGTGGGATAAGCCTCTACCCACCCCGTTCATTGATCTTTGATCACAAGCAGGTATTTCCAACCCCCCTTTTCTGGCAACTCAGTGAAATCAATTTGTGCTCTCTGAAAAGGCCAACCCACTAAGGGTCGCCCTCCCATCTCTTTCTTGCGTGCCGCTTTCTTATTTACTTTCAAACAAATCAAACATTTCCAGCAGATGCTCTGAGCTACTGTCCACATCCTCAGACTCCAATAGTGAGGTTTAATGGACATGACCAAGGCCTCCGTTCCCCAATGTCCTCCTTCATGAACTTTCTCCAATATTCCCCTCATAACAATGGATGACACCACCTTGACTCCCTCCGACGTCTTCCATCCCTCTGGGGTTTTGACACATCCCTCTTTCTCCAACTCCAACTTTTCCTTTTTCTCTGGCTCCCATTCCTCCCTCTCGTCCTCCTTTTCCAGTATTGGTATAGATACCATTACCAACTCTATCTCCCCTGCAGCTTCCTTCGCCCATTTGTCCGCCCATCGGTTTCCCACAACCTCCGGTGTGTTTCCCTTCTGATGTGCGCTCACATGGACAATTGATACTTGGCTGGGGAGTTGCAATGCCTCTAAGGTTTGCTCTACCAACTGCACTTGCTCTATTTGCTTCCCATCCACCTTGATATACCCTCTTTCTTTCCCAAACGTGTGCACCACCCCCCATGCATACTTGGAATCAGTCCAAATTGTTACTTCCATCCCCTCAGCCAATTCCAAGGCTCTGGTCAGGGCAAACAATTCACATTTCTGAGCTGACCAAGCAGCTGGGAGTGACCCTTTCTCTATTACCTCACCTTCCCCGGTTACTATTGCAAACCCAGATTTTCGCTTTCCATTTTCTACCCTGCTAGATCCATCTATAAACCACCTCTCTCCCTTCTCCAAAGGAGTCTCTTCCAAATCCTCTCTAACCTTTATCATGAGATCCACTTGCAATAGACAATCGTGGTCTTCCGGTTCCCATGCCTGCCTTCTCCCCTCCAAGAATTCTGCTGGATTTAGATTCTTGTCTGTTCCTATCACCACATCAGGACTGGTTCTCAAAATGGTTTCATACTTCAATATCCTCCCTTCAGACATCCAAGTGGTAGCCAGAGTTGACCTGATGAGGCGAATGCACCACCAAAGCTCCCCCAAAGGTTAACTTTTTGCTTTCCACCACCAACATCGCTGTTGCTGCCACAGCCTGAACACAAACTGGCCATACTTTCACAACCGGCTCCAAACCCTTGCTTAGGAAGGCTACCGGCTGGTACTGCCCCCCCCTCTTTTGGGCAAGGACTCCAACTGCTGTTCCCTGAGCCACTGCCGCATACAAATGAAACGGTAATTTCAGGTTTGGCAAGGCTAAAACCGGAGCGGTTGACAAAGCCTTCTTCAGCTCTTCCCACCTTTCACTATCTCCCTCCTCCCATTCTATGTGCTCTCCCTTTCCAGGCAGCTTTCTATGCAAAAATTGTGCCAACACTGTGAATTGGTCTACCCAGATTCTACAATACCCCAATAATCCCAACACTTTCCGCACCTCTGTCTTGTTCCTGGGAGGAGCCAAGCTCATGATCCCCTTCACCCTTTCAGGGTCCAAGGACCTCACCCCCTGCTGAATGTAATGTCCCAAATATTTCACCTTTTTTTCAACAAACTGAAGCTTCTCTTTTGAGACTTTCAGCCCCTGCTCCTTCAGCCAATTCAACAGACTCACAGAAGCCGCTCTCACTTCCTTCTCTTTCTCCCCAGTTAATAACAAGTCATCCACGTACTGAATTAGGGTGATTCCTTTCTCTCTCTCAAACGACACCAATTTTTCTTCCAACGCCTCTCCAAACAACAAAGGGCTCTCGGTATATCCCTGAGGAAGTACTGTCCACCTCAACTGCTGTTTCCTTCCACTCTCAGGATCATTCCATTCAAAGGCAAACAAGTCTCTCCTCCTCTCCTCCAAAGGACACGCCCAAAAGGCATCCTTCAGATCTATCACAGTAAACCATTTGTCTTTGGGGGGGATCCGCCCCAAGATGGTATAGGGATCAGGAACCACTGGGAATCTAGGAACCACTATCTCATTGATCCTCCTCAAATCATTAACTAATCTATACTTCCCATCCTTTTTTAGTACTGCTAAAACCGGTGAATTGAACAGTGACATAGTAGGTTCCAACAGTCCCTGTTTCAATAATCTGTCAATCACTGGTTTCAACCCTTCCCTACCTCTCTTGCTCAGAGAATATTGTGGAGTCCACAGTTTAGTTATCCTTGGTTGTAACTTGATCTGAATGGGCTGTATTGCCATCCTACTAACCCCTTCACCTCCTGCCCACACATCTGATGATATCTTCTCCTCATCTTCTGTTGTTAGCATACACATGCAAACTTCCTTCCTTCTATCCCACAATTCTATCCCAAAAACATCCAACAAGTCTCTTCCTAGCAAGTTCACCCCTGAATCCGGAATATATAATATTTCGGTTTTAGTAACCACATCATTCAATTCCAATCTCACCTCTTCCAAAATCTTGACCTCTTGGGATTTCCCACTCACCCCAACCACCTTTAAAGTCTGCTTTGACCTGCATGTTCCCTCTACCGGATCGCATACAGATGTCCGGCTTGCGCCGGTGTCGATCAGGAACAGCTGTTCCTGATGGTCAGGACCCACCAACACATTTTCCCAATGGCTCCCCGCGGGTCCCTCTTGGGGAGCCGGAACCTCTATAATCATATAGGGCATGGCTTTGTTCCTCTGGGGTTTTGGGACATTCGCCCACAAAATGTCCCTCTTTCCCGCATCTGAAGCAAGTTCTACTCTGGGACGGCCATTGGAATCAACCGCCTTGATTGCCCCCTGGACCTCCTTGCCTAACCGGGGGTCTCTACTCCCTGCTGGGAGATCTTTCATCTCTCCACCTTGGCCTCGGATCTGACATCTGGGTCTCCCTGTTTTTCCTAACTTCATTCTTGGCTGCCATTTGCACGGCAGCTACCATCATCTGAGACTTCTGTTTGGTTTTAACTGAGTCTCGGTTCACAAAAACTTGTTGGGCTGATCTCATCAAATCTGTCATGTCCAAATCAGTCCATCCCTCTGTCTTCTGGATCTTTTCCTGGATATCTGGCCATGCTTTGGTGACGAATTGCATCTTCAGGAGAGTTTTGAAGGCAGGGGTTTCTGGCTCCACTTCGGAGTACTTGGTTAACCCTTCATGGACCCGAGCACAGAAATCCCCTGAGGACTCATCCTTTCCTTGTGTTATTTCAAATGCTTTGGTCAAGTTTTTCCCTTGAGGGATGGCCAATTTAATTCCTTCAATGATCATGTGTTTCATATCTCTCATGTGCTCCCTATGAGCATCATCATTGATGTTCCAATTTGGATCGGCTATGGGGAACTTTGTGTCTGCAGCCACTGCTCCCTGTTGCCCTGCATGTCTCCTATCCCAGGCAGCCATTGCTGCCCTCCTAATGAGGTTCCTCTCTTCGGGGGTGAAAAGGTGTCCAAGAATATACATCAGTTCTTGGTATGTGTATTCATTGGGCCCCAGAAACAATTCCAACTGTTCCGCCACTTCATGAGCATTCTCATGGAGTTTCGGAAGGGTCTTTTTCAGATCCCGTAACTGAGCAGATTTTATGGGGACAGCCACGAAAATGGTGACTGGATTCCCCTGCGCATTCATGCCATTTGGGACTTCTCTGACTGGGAAAGCTGACATGGGATTGGCCGACCTTCCTCCTAGAGGCAAATTCTCTAGGTCCTTGTTTAACTGAGCCAGTTCCCTTCTGAACCCTGGATATGCAAGTGGAGGTGGAGCCTGGGCAACTGGAGCCGGCAGGGGCGGTGGTGCCGGGACTGCCGGAGCCGATGCCAGTGGACTCCCCATCCAGTCCTCAGTTTCGCTTTTCTCCACCTTGCTGACAAAGTGTCCTACTTCTGTTTCTGGTGGAACTGGACCTTCAAAGTGAGCATGATGCCATACCTCCACATAGGGTATTTGCTCCTTCATCCGATGTTTCACTATATACTCTTTCAACTGAGTTATCCAGTACGTGCTGGTATTCCCTTCGAGATCCCAGTGGTAAGGAAACTCAGGGTCTACTAGGGGATACTTTGGCCATCTATTTTGGCATAGATAGATCTTTTTTTTTTCTCTAGACTCCGAGTGTAAGTCCTCAGATGGGGCAACAACCATTGTTGTAGTAGTTGACCCAATGGGGAGTCAGTCGGAATCAGCCTTCTCGGGGTCTTTACTATCTCAATACCCGTTCCCTCTTGGAACATCTCACACTTGCTTTGTCCCTTTCCCATTCTCCACGCTGCCCGCCAACAATCTCCCAGAGATTCCCAACTCAGGGATTTACACTGTCCTCCAGCAGTCGCTGGATTCCCAGAGTTTAAGGACAGTATATCCCTTCTTCTATCCCAAAAGGCAACAAACTCACCTGATACACCCCTGGTCTCCTGGAGACGAAAGGAGTGTGGGCGTCCCCACTTCAGGTGATCAACGATACTCCCAGAGCATCAGGCCAGCTTCTCTCTCTCTTGTTTCCAAGGATCGTGTTCTGAGTGCAGTTACCCCGGGATCCAACTGAGACAAGGGAGGAGCCCCTCTACAATGGGAGCCGGTGGCGCCACACTTACCCAGTCCCTTTTCTCCAGTCAAAATTCCGTTGGGCCCCACGTTGGGCACCAAATTGTGAGGTGGGAGCAGATAAAAAAACCACCAAAAGATTCGTTGATCCAAGGAAAACAAGGTTTTATTCACGTGTCTGCAGAGACGGGTCCCCTCAGGCATTGAAGGAACACAGAGCAAAATTCAGGCAGCGTTTTTATCCCCTCTTACGAGGCCTTGGCTCACATTCTTTCTGTTTTCAAATTGATACATGTATTTCGAAGGTTCATAATAGCTCCTTATCTAGCAAAAGTAGTTATACGGTTTCTGACATCGCAGCACTTTATTACAGTTCCCCATTGTTCTAGTCTTATCTTGTTTTTTTTCTCTTGTGCACAAACTGGAACACTTTCTTATTTAGCAGAACTACTGAGTTTTGAGACACACTTCCTTATTCAA
The DNA here is from genome assembly GCA_015471245.1 of Laticauda colubrina. Classification (NCBI taxonomy): domain Eukaryota; kingdom Metazoa; phylum Chordata; class Lepidosauria; order Squamata; family Elapidae; genus Laticauda; species Laticauda colubrina. Next base: position 29,655,336 of record BLBF01000040.1, read on the forward strand.
TTCAATGGGCCATCCAACATGGCTTCGGTTCTGCTCACAATAACATTTTTAATTTTTAGCTACTAAATGAATTTTATTTTTTCCCAGAAAATGTCACAACTGCAATGTGTGAAAATGTTTGAGAACACCTAGTAGGCTCCCAACTCTGAGCAGATTTAAATGTATCTCCCTAACTTCAGATAGAGAATGGCAACTAACTGTGCTTTGTGTCAACGACAGAAAAAATCTAGTAAAGTTGCTTGCATGCTACCCTGGCACAGTGATAAAGATAATGTGAATGGACAGAAAATGCTAAATATCTGAAATAAATACAAGCTTTGCATTTTTTCCCTAAAGAGGCCTGAAAGTTTATTGCTAGCAATAGGCATTTTGGAATCGACTGAAGGAAAATATCATTGTTGTATGCAGTCAAAAAATCACAGCTGGATATGAAGAGTCAATTGCTTTTTCAGCAGAAATTCAACATCCCTATAAGGTTACCAGTAACACTCATTATATAGAATGAGATTCATAACAAGTATTAACAATGCATTAAACTACATACCTGCTGGAACTTACCTCTTTCTTTTTTTTTTTACAAAAGTGAGCATAAAAACTCTTTTCCGCCTTTTTAAGTATAGGATTTATTTTTTCATAATTGTTACAGTAATATCAACATGATTTATTTTAGTATCAAGAATAACAGCAACCCTGCATCTTACGATATATCTAATACCCTTTACAAGAATAGACAGAGATGAAGCTTGAATATTTTACTTTGGAGTGCACTGAATCTTTGAGATCTATCAATTAAAGGCTGCCAGAAAAATGCATCGTTAGAATGACACTTCAACAATTCAACAACAGTATTTTGTTATTAAGGCCATTCAACTGAGAGTTCCTGCCAATTCATTTTAAGTCAGACTGAGATATACATATAGATTCAGATATATCTTCTTTCACCTCTGTACTTTCTTAACTTGTTAGAGCCAATCAGTTGTATCAAGCTGCACTCTTCTTCACTCATGGGAAGCAGCCTGTTGCTTGTGGGTTCCAAAACACTCCTTTGGTTGTGCCAGGCTCCTTGTCAATCTTTTTTTTAAAGGGGAAAATAAAATGTTTTAGCCTGTAGGGTCATTTTTGTTTACAAGAATGTTCTACAAAACAATAAAATATGCTACTTATAAGGAATAAAAAGCTGAAAATTATTGGTTTTTTTAAAGCTATACTAACATATAAAGGTAGGCCACAAGGTAACTAGGGTATAATGAGAGGAACCAGAGGTGGAATTCAGCAGGTTCTGATCAGTCCTGGAGAACCGGTAGCAGAAATTTTAAGTTGTTTGGAGAATTGGCAAATACCACCTCTGACTGGCCCTGACCTCATCTATTCTCTGCCTTCTGAGTCCCAGCTGATCGGCTGGGTCTTCATTGGTTGCCCTGCACAGGAGAACAGAGCTGGAAAGCAGGCTAGTGATGTGGGGAGGGAATAGAGATTTTGCAGTATCCTTCCCCTGCCATGTCCATCAAGCCATGCCCTCCAAGACATGCCCACAGAGCCAGTAATAATATATTTTGAATCCAACGACTGAGAAGACGCTCATCTGGCAAATAGCTTGAAACTGGAACTTGTGTGCTGCTTTTCATTTAAAAAGGCTTGATATAATTACAATAAAATTCAAACTATTCAAACAATGTTAAAACAATGGAAGTGTATTAAATTAGAATAAATGAAACAATAAAACAGGAAATGTTCCATCCGGAAAAACGCGAGGTAGACTGGGTTCCAACAAACAAAGTCTTTATTCATGTAAGCAACAATAACGGAACAGTTCGGCTGAAGCTGCGGCAGCCTTTTTATACAGGCTTGGCTGCCGGCTTGTAGCCAATGGCAGCTATTTAACTTTGCCGCCTTTCAGCGGCTCTTTTGCATTGGTTCCTAATGAACCAATCCAATGCTTAGTCTTTTAGTCAATCAGATTGCATAGTTTGGAGTATACCATTTTATACAGAACACCCCTCCCCCCTTAGTTTAGTCCTACGTGGGTGATGTAGTCGCACAGGTAGGTGGGGCTTATTCTGACTCTACTTGACTTGCGCGGTTCATTCTTGCTGGAGACTTCGAGCGGTTCGGACGGGATCGCTTTCTCTCCGGCTCTTCTGGAAGGGTGAGTCAGCAAGGTTGCTACCGCTTGAGTTGCTCAGGCTGGTGGTTTTGCCACTCCCTCCTAGTTTTCCCAGGCAGGTCGAGCTGGCTGTGCTGGCCCCTTCCAGGACGGGTTCCTCTACCTGTGGATTATTTCTGCCAGTTTCATCTAACCGTAAGTGTTCTTTTTGCTCTTTTTGATTGGTTAGATGTTCTGGGTTTAATTTTAACAGTTCGTTTTTTCCTTCAGTATTATTTTCTTGTATTCTCCCCCCCCCTTTGGTTTTGTTTTTGTCAATTTTTATTGTTGGAGGTTGCACGGTCGTATTTCACTCGATATTTCGGGAACGAAGCTGGTCTATGTGCCGCTTCCATTCCCTGCCATCGTCTATGGTCAGACGGTAGGACCGGGGGCCTGTTATTTATGTGATTGTGGCTGGAAGCCATAGAGGGTCCCCAGTTCTTTGCGTAGACTAGGTCACCGATTTCAAACATGCGGAAATGGCTGGAGGAGTTGAGGGGTTTCTCAAAAGTGTAATTTGGATGTAACTGATCCAAATGTGATCTAAGTTTCCTCTCCATTAACAATTCTGTGGGGCTTTTGTTAGTTACAGTGCTGGGGGTGATATGTTGGAGAGTGAGTAAATGGTCCACTTTGTCCTGGACATCCCCTGGGTCCATTTTCTCTAAACCCTCCTTGGTAAACCTGACCATTCTCTCAGCCCTACCATTTGCCGCCGGGTGGGCTGGCGCGGTGAGTGCATGGCATACGCCTAAGGAGGCTAGATATTGTTCAAATTGTATAGCGGTCAGTTGTGGCCCATTGTCAGACACCAGGACGTCCAGCAACCCATTAGTTGCAAATAGCTTGTTTAGCTTTTTTATAACGGCGTCGGTTGTTGTAGATGACATTACTGCGACTTCTAACCAATTTGAGTATGCATCTACAACAATCAAGAACGTATGCCCCCTGGTCAGACCCACAAAGTCAATATGGATCCGAGACCAGGGGCCTCGTGGGGTCTCCCAGTCCCTTATAGGATCTTGTGGTGGTGATGGCCTGGTTTTCTGGCATTTATTGCATGTAGCAACCCAGTACTCAATATCTCTGTCTAAACCAGGCCACCATACATAACTCCTAGCCAGGCTTTTCATTTTCACGATGCCTGGGTGGCCTTCATGAAGCATACCTAACACTTTAGTTTGCAATTTGGAAGGAATTACCACCCGATCACCCCACAATAAACACAATTTTTGTATTGACAGTTCAGTCTGTCTGGTCCGGAAAGGTTTAAAGTTTTCAGTTTTTTGGTTTTCCGGCCAACCTTTACCTACCCAATTTAAAATGTGGGCAGTCACTGGGTCTTTAGCGGTTGCTCTGGCGACATCATGTGCAGATATTGGGAGCTTGGGGCAGGTTTCTATCTGCAGGGTGGTAATTGTTGGCACCAGGTCTTCCTCCGTCATTGGCAGCGGTATTCGACTTAATACGTCTGCATGGGAGATCTGTTTCCCAGGTCGATGTATCAAAGTGTAGGAGTTACGCTGCTAGGAATTCTGACCATCTAGTCATTTGAGGAGATAAAATGTTTGGTGTGGGTTTGTTTCCCACCAAAATTCCTAGCAGTGGTTTATGGTCAGTTACGATTGAAAAAGTTCTCCCATAGAGGTACTCGTGAAAACGTTTAACTCCGCCGACAATTGCCAGGGCTTCTCTGTCTAATTGACTATAGTTATGTTCTGCTTTAGAAAGTGTTTTTGAGTAAAAGGCGATGGGTGCCTCTCTCCCATCAGGCAATTGGTGGCTCAGGATGGCACCGACTCCAAACAGTGAGGCGTCACAGGTGACCATCAATGGACGTGTGTTACTAAACTGAATAAGAACAGTGTCTGAGGTTAACAGATTTTTTTATGCCTTGGAATGCTTTTTGTTCTCTATGCCCCCAAGTCCAACTAGTTTTCTTATCCAATAAACGATGTAACGGTTCAGCTATCGTTGCCTTGTGAGGGAGGAATACGTTATAGAAGTTTATTAGACCCAAAAACGCTTGTAATTCTGTTTTGTTTTTTGGCTGTGGTGCGTCTCTAATAGCCTTGACTTTTTTTTCTGTAGGGTGTATACCCTCACCGTCAATTAAATACCCCAAAAATTCGATGCGATCAATCATTAAACAGCATTTTTCTTTTTTGACTTTCAGGCCGGATTCTCTAAATTTTGTTAGCACTTCTTTCAGTCTTTTCTCTAATTGGGTCGTGTTTTTAGCTGAAATTAGGACGTCGTCAAAATATGGCATGACTCCTTTAATTCCATTTAGTAGACGTTCCATAAGGCTTTGGAAAATGCCTGGGGCAACACTCACTCCAAATTGAAGTCTGTTACATTTGAATGCCCTTCTGTGAGTTACTATTGTCTGTGCCTCAGCCGTTATTGGGTCTACTGGAAGCTGTTGATATGCCTGGGTCAAATCAAGCTTGGCAAACAATTTTCCTACCCCTAGCGAGTGCAGTAAATGTTGCACGATTGGTACAGGGTATGCGCTTTGCTGCAACACATGGTTCAGGGTAGCCTTGTAGTCTCCGCAGATGCGTACCGACCCATCAGGTTTAACAGGTGTTACTATTTGTGTCTCCCATCTAGCATGGTCAATCGGTTCTATGACCCCTTGCTCAATTAATTTATTTAACTGTTCATCAATTTTGGCCTTTAAAGCAAAGAGGACTCGTCTGGCTTTTAATCTTCTAGGTGCTACCTGAGGGTCTAAACTAAAGGAAATTGGGGTCCCCCGGTACCTGCCTAAGGTGCCGTCGAAGACGTCCTGGAACTCTTGTATTAGGCTCTCTTCCCAGTTGGTTGCGGCTACTCGGCTCACCCCGGTCATTCCGATGCCCAATGGTGCGAACCATTCGATGCCCAGGAGGCTGGTGCGGTCCTGGTCGACTATGGTTAGAGGCAGGACTTCAGTGTGCTGTTTGTATGTGACTCGGAAATGTCCTAGACCTACCACAGGGATTGGATTTCCTTGGTAGTCTTTTAGAGTTAATTTTTGTTTCTGGAGTTCTTTTAATTTGATGTTTGGAACTAGCCGTCTGATTGTGTTCCAAGACACCATTGACAGGAAGGATCCTGAGTTGACTTCCATCTCGCAGGGGCTTCCTTCAATTTTTACAACAATCTTGACTTTTCTCCCGCTTTCCATCTGGGCGCTTCCAGTAGTGACAGTTTGATGGGTCTTTTCTCAGTTGCTGGTTCATTTGTTGCGCTCCCATTTCTTTTCGGCTTGCTTTGCTTCAGCTGGTAGTGGGGAGTTACTGCGTCTGTTTGGGCTGTTGTTTTTTCAATTCCTGCAGACCTTTTCGATGTGTCCCCTCTTCTTGCAAGCTTGGCAGATAGCATCAAGGAATCTGCAATCGGCTTGAGGGTGGTTTCCCCCCCAGCCAGCGCATTCCCGCCCATTTCTTCTTTCACGCCTTTTTTTGTTAGCGTACAGGTGATGGACCTCATCATCCTCATCTTCCGTTTCTGATGGACTGTTGAATTCTTTGTGATGAGTTGTGGTGGGAGCTTGCTTTTTTCCTCTGGGTAGGGTCATCGCGTCGTTATTGGAGTTCATTAGTTTCATAGTGGCCGCTGACTTTTTCGCGGCTTCTGCTGCTGTGGCTTCTGCGATCACTTCAGCCACTGTGATATTGGGTTTATTTAATAGTTTACTTTGTAAGTTAGAGTCTCCCAGACCTAGAACAACTCGATCTCGCATGGCTTCATCTAAGTTCAGGAATTCACAAGCTTCCCCCAGTTGTCGGAGAGCCGCCACGAAGTCAGCGATGGTTTCGCCTTCCTTCTGATCCCTTTTGTAGAATTCGTGCCGCTTGATGAGATTTGACACTATTGGTGCGTAGTGGGCCTTTAACATTCGGTGAAGTTCAGACCAGGTCATTTGTTTCACGTCTCTGGGCTTTGCCATTGCTTTGGCCATTTTAAAAACGGTTGGTCCACAATGTGTTAGGAATACAGCCCTCTTTCACTGGTCTGAGATCTCTTCCATCTCATTGCTCTCTAAGAACATCAGGAAATGGTCTACGTATGATTCCCAATCCTCTTCGTTGGGATTGAAGGGTGCGGGTGGTGCGCTTTTCCCAGCCATTTCTTTAGTCTGGAATTCTCTCTGCCGTGTGCTCAGTCTCGTGTTTAGGACAATCCCATCCTTGTCACCAATGTTCCATCTGGAAAAACATGAAGTAGACCGGGTTCCAACAAACAAAGTCTTTATTCAAGTAAGCAACAGTAACGGAACGGTTTGGCTGAAGTCGCGGCAGCCTTTTTACACAGGCTTGCCTGCCGGCTTGTAGCCAATGGCAGCTATTTAACTTTGCCGCCTTTCAGCGGCTCTCCAATGCTTCGTCTTTTAGCCAATCAGATTGCATAGTTTTGAGTATACCATTTTATACAGAACAATAAGCACCACTAAAATTATTATTGCCTACTTGAACAATAATAACAGAGTATTCAAAAGCCTGGGAAATAAAAATGTCTTTGTCTGGTAGAAGAAAATCAATGAATGAAGCACCAGTGATGAGGAGTTTCCCAAGTCAAGAGGTAACCCTAACCCTCATCCTAAAACTCTAACCCAGACCATGAAATCAACTCCACAGGAAGAGTAAGATTACTTTTATTGAGAGTCGCTGTAATAACAGAGTCTTGCAAGTCTGATTATGTTGCATTTCTTCTCCTGCTTGTTTGAGATTATAGATATAACTTTTTTCCTTCAGTTTGGTAACTTATTTTCCTTCAGACAGTAGGCACATTGGTGCGCTTATGCACGTCCCCTACAGACCCCTTAGGAAAGGGGTGAAGTCAATAGTAGACAGTCCAAGGTTAAAGTTCAAGTTTTTGGTGTCACTTTTTATCAGAACTGCCTCCTTACACCTGCTATTCGGCACCAGTCTGAACCCCGGGGAGGGGAGATTGCTGGGGAAAGGGAAGGGAAAGTTACAAAAGTGAAGGTGGCTCTCCAAGACAGTGTTCCAAGGTCACTTTATGATGACAAGAATGCAGCTGTGAGCCATACTACAATCAGAGTGGCCATTTCAAAAACATCTTCTTGGAGATTGATTGAATGATTGGGGGGAGGGCAACAATGTTAATATTACACTACTAACTAGAGCATACAAAACATTTGCTAGACCAATACTCGAATACAGCTCATTAGTCTGGAACCCACATTATGTATCTGATATTAACACAGTTGAGAAAGTCCAGAAATATTTCACAAGAAGAGTTCTCAACTCCTCTACTCATTGCAAAATACCTTATGCCACCAGACTCGAAATTCTAGACCTAGAAAACCTAGAACTACGCCTCCTTCAGTCTGATCTAAGTATAGTGTATAAAATCATACATTGCAATGTCCTACCTGTCAATGAATACTTCAGCTTCAACCATAACAGCACAAGAGCAAAGAATAGATACAAACTCAAGGTTAATCTCATCAAACTTGATTGCAGGAAATACGACTTCAGCAACAGAGCGGTCAATGTCTGGAATATTCTCCCTGACTCTGTGGTTTCTTCCCCAAACCACAAAAACTTTAACCTTAGACTGTCTACTAGTGACCTCACCCCTTTCCTAAGAGGTCTATAGGGGGCGTGCATAAGCGCACCAACGTGCCTACTGTCCCTGTCCTATTGGTTCTTTTTTTTTCTTCCATGTATTCATGTGTTGATAACTATGTTTTTACTTATACCTATTATCTTGTAAGCAATTGACAAACCAAATAAATAAATGGGAAGTGCCTAATGGGGAAAGGTTTTCACTCAGGGAATTGGCACACAAATGTCAGTTCTGACTTTGCTTTGCTGCATTTCACTTGACTTCCAATAAAACTGTTCCTTTTGCAACAAATGGAGCCAAGGATCATTTTTACTTAGAAGTGCAAGCTGAAGCAGGGCTGACAGCTTTGCTGGTTCTTTGTTGTTGTTGGAGTTTGTCAGGTTTACCATCTTGGTCCTTTTTCTTTTCCTTCAATTGCCTCTGGTTTTTATCAATCGTTTTTATTATACTCTATGTTTTTTTTCTCCAATTGATCAGCTGGATTATTTTTGGATGTAGGTTTAATAGGCATTTAATAAAAGTTCCCAGTCATGTTCAGAATAACTGAATAGAAAAATCAAATCCACCAGCAGTATCTGAGAAGGAAGGCAATGATAGAAGTAGCACCATACTGGTAGGATGCAATCTCCTCTCTTTTTGTACATACTTTGTGACATTATACACATATATAAAAGGGGTGAAGAAAGCAATGGATTCTTCACCTGGACAACTAGAAAGGTGATTAAAATCTTTATCCCAGAGAACTAGGTTCACTTATCCAATGACCAGGACAGTGAAAGGTGTCAGGAATGAAAATAAAACCAGGGGAGTCAATCAACCACTTTCTTTAAAGTGACAACAATGACAATATCTCCTGGACAGGTTTTTGATCTCAACATAATTTTATGCTTATTCAACAATTAGAGCAATGGTGTCAGACTCGATTTCATTGAGGACTGCATCAGGGTTATTTTTGACCTCAAGTGGGTCTTGGCCATGGGGGCATGGCCAGCATGGCATCACTTGTATTGGGGAGTTCCTATGGTGGCCCGAATGCTCTGCCAGCAAAAACGAGCTCCCAAGCTCCATTTTTGGCTGTTTTGGTCTCCTGCAACCCTCTGCCAGTGAAAACGGAACTTGGGGGACCATACACAGGTCCTTGCAAACTCCGTTTTTGCCTGGGATGGCCTCCTGAAACCCTTTCCAAGAGAAAATGGAGCTTGGGAGGCACCCCAGGCTAGTACTTCACTGTTTCCAGGACAGCCCTGCAGGCGAGATCTAAGTACCCCATGGGCCAGATCTGGCTCCCAGGCCTTGAGTTTGACACCCCTGGATTAAAGGATCACTTATTAATAAGACCATCTGCTTGTACCCAAGGAACCCTTAAACTGTGTATATCCTATGCTTCTTTTATCCCCATTGCCCTTGCCTATTGCACACTGCAGGTGTTCTTACCCTGCTATTATCTATATACCTGTAAGTCTGCCAAATTAGCCAATAGCTGAGAGTGAAATATGTCTGCCAAATTTACTTGATAAGCTAATCAGCATTCATTCGCCCTTCCTTAGGCATGACAGTTGCTTATTTTAATCTTTCCCTTGGCTCCCTTCTGTCTGTGATTTCATAAACAGCAAAAGGATAAACAACAGTTTAAACAGAAATTTTCAAAAGTTTTGAGGGCCCCATTCTACTGATCTTTGGATTTTTCCTTGTCACTTTGTGTGTATGTTTCACCGGCAAGCTCATTGAATAAACTCTATGTGGAATTATAACTTCCTTGCCTCCTAGTGGTGTATTATTGCCACAAGTGACATGTCTCCCACCATTGCATTGTTTGGTATATATCTTTTGTTTGGAAATGTTGTATGCTGACTGACTTAGCATTACATTATTCATTATCTCTGGACTTGGTTGAAGAAAACATGAGCTATAAGCAAGGGCATGGCAGGAGTCAATCCTGTTGTAAAACCAAAGCCCAAAGATACCAGAAAAAAAATGCACATTTCTAGCAGCCAGAGTATTTGAAAATTGACAGTTCCTATGGTGGCCCGAGTGCTCTGCCAGCAAAAACGGGCTCCCAAGCTCCATTTTTGGCTGTGTTGGTCTCCTGAAACCCTCTGCCTGTGAAAACAAAGCTTGGGGGACCATACACAGGGCTCTTTGGCAACCAGAGATGTGCAACAAAAGGGAAGTATCAGCTTGCAAAAGTAGACTATTTCCCAGAATTCTTTAAGGAAAAAATTGCTGGGGAGCAAATGGGAAAATTAAAAATTAAAATGATTGTTCATATTATTCATAAAGTTACATATAAGTTTTTACCTATCGGTTTGGAGGAAAATCATCCCAGGAAGCAAAGGGTCAATAGGTCATCAGGAGATCACACAGCTTTCCTGATATTTGCAGCCTTCTATTTCCAGCACTTTCAGTCACCATAACTAATGGCAAGGAATGCTGAGGGAATAGGGTGATGGGGGAGGGGTTAAGGGTCTTTGGAAGATTGGATTTAACCTGATCATTGTGGATAGTCCTCCAATATTCCACCTCTCTGTTCATTGCAATTTCCACATAAAACTGGTCCTTGTAATAATTGTACCATGCATTGTCTTCATTCTCTGGTTGTATACGGCCCCACCCCTCTCAACGTTCCAATCATCTTCTTGCATTCCAGTTCAACCACCCTCACAGAAAGCAAGCCCATCGTCTTTTTGATCCATGGTTAAGAATTTTTTCATACATTCAACAAGGCCCTTGAACTTGGTAATTACAGGAATGGGCTTGACCGAATTGTTTGTGGTCCACAAACACCCCCCTTTGCTTCAGGCCCAGAGACTTCCGAACAAGTTCAATTATTTAGTCATTTAATTAATTAATTAAAGCAGCACATGAAGATAATCCAACCTCTGAGGTCTCTCATACCATATGGTCTCTAACAAAGGAAAACAGAATGCAAATCTATCCAGCCCTCATGAGGGAAAAACCCAAAATCTCAAGAAAGAAAAAGAAAACCAAATTTGTAGACACACACACACACACAAACACACACACACACACACACACACACACACACATTATATGTGATATGTCACATATTATAAGATATGCACTAAATTAAAGTCTTATCATTTAATAATATCTTGTTTATAGTTTTCTATATGTGTGTATGTCATACATCATAAGATATACAGTGCTATACTAAATTAAAGTCTTATCATTCAATGACATTCTAAACTAAATGAGCCAATAGGCTTTTACAACTAGACCTGAAAATGTATTAAAAATATACAGGAAGCAACCTATGCAACATTACAAATATGCATAGATTACCACAGTGTACATGAATGTCATAGGTGTTCAAAACAAACATATATATTACAAAAGACACACATATATATATAAAATGAAAAAAATATATGATTTCAAAATACATATTGCAAAAAATAAACAAGAGTACTAGGAAAAATTACTAATCTATATATAGAACTATATTGTCAATTTTTGTGGAAGGTTAGTACAAAATTATAGTAAATTTAATATTTGTAATCCTTAACCTGGTACTGGTTCATCTCAATGTTTCTTCTCTGAAAATTCCATAGTTACCAAATACAATCCAGAAACACAAATCTTTTAGCATATATATGTATGTATATGTATATATATGTATGTGTGCTGTTTAGCTTCCTTCGGGTATTATCCCACGTCATTGTAGTTTTGTTAAAGTTGTAGCAACGTTTCAGCAGAATCTCATCTGCCATCCTCAGGCTTCTGTAT
>BLBF01000040.1:29684943-29711356 GCA_015471245.1 Laticauda colubrina
AGACAGACAGACAGACAGACAGACAGACAGACAGACAGACAGACAGACAGATATTTCTGTTGGATAATTGCTTTACTAGGACTAATACAAATTACACAAAGGAATAGTTTTAGTCCTTTAGAATTCTTTTACCAAGCAAAACATTACAAAAAGCAGAAAATGTATATAAGATAAATGGGCCAAAGTTTACATAAGACATTTTAACAAATGGCAGTTCAAAGTCAGTGTCAAGATTGAGACTGTATGCTGAATATATTATATAATACATTTTTCATGCCATTTTGGGGGCATTTACAGGCTTTTTTCAGGTTATTTTTCAGGCTGTTTTCAGGCCATTTTTCAGGCTGTTTTCAGGCCATTTGGGGGCCTTTTCAGGCCATTTTTGGCCATTTCTCAGGTCGTTTTCCAGGCTGTTTTCAGGTCATTTAGCAGACTGTTTTCAGATTGTTTTCAGGCAAAAAACAGCCTAAAACACAGCCTGAAAAAGTCCTGAAAATGAACTGGTTTTTGGCTGATTTTCGGGCCATTTTCTGGTGCTCCAGCGCTTGTGAAGACCAGCTGTCCAGCACTCATGTGCACACCAGGAACCAGAAGAGCAGCTAGCAATGGTGTGCATGCCCACTGAGAAGGCTCTGCATGCCACCTCTGACACACGTGCCATCGGTTTGCCATCACGGCACCATGCCATGCTCTGTCTGCTCCCATTCCTCTAGGAAAGCTACCTCTATCCATTTCTTTATGCTAAGTCTCAGAAGTAATATTTTCTTACTTGAAATGCTTGAAGTAAGGCTGCCTGTTCTACTTGTCATGCTTCATTGATTGTATGCAAACATGCCAATCAATTGCTATCTGCTCAGGTAAGGATGCCCCATTCTCTTTTCCCTTACAAATTTGCCAGTAGAATACTGTAATCCTGAGCCTTACTTGTTTGCAGATTTACTGATGAAACAATAAAAAGATAGACTTGACTTTTGATTTTACAAATTCATTAAAGGCCCTGTCGCACTGCCCAACGGATGCAAAACGTTAACAACGGATGAGAAAAATGTTCCATCCCTTGTTATCCGCTCTCAGAAGGGGCAAAAATTTGCATAACTGGAGCGGATAACATGGATGGGGGTAGGACGCAGGGTGGATGGAAAGCGGATGCGGAACGGAAGCCCAGCGGATGGAAGCGGATGGGAGCGGATGGCACATCCGGTAGGCTTCCGGGGGACCTCAGCAAAGCGGACGCAGAACGGATACAGCGGATGCAGAGTGGAAGCCGAACGGATGAAGTGGATGCACAGCAGAAGCTTAGCGGATGCACAGCGGAAGCTTAGCGGATGCCGAGCGTTAATTGCGCATGCGGGGAGGATGCATTGCGTCAACCCCACGGATATAACGGAAGCAGTTCGGAAGCAGGTTGCCATTCAGAGGAAAGACCTGCTGCCGGACGGATTGACTGCCTTGCCTGCCCGGCCTGCATGTCTGCCTGAAAGCCTTGCTGACAGCCGGTCTTCCTGCCAGCCTCCCTGCCAGCCTTGCTGTCTGCCTGCCTGCCAGCCTTGCTGCCAGCCAGTCTGCCTGCCAGCCTTGCTGCTTGCCTGCCAGCCAGCCTTGGTGCCTGCCTGCCAGCCTTCCTGCCAGTCTTGGTGCCTGCCTCCCTGCCAGCCTTCCTGCCAGCCTTGGTGCCTGCCTCCCTGCCAGCCTTCCTGCCAGCCTTGGTTCCTGCCAGCGTCCCTGCCAGCCAGCAACCCCACAACCATGTGGAAGCACAGCAAGCCTCAGCCATCTGCTGCCAGCCCTGGCAAGAGGGACAGGGCTACCATCCCACCCCCTGGCCCTCACTCTGGTTCTGCTGGGGCTTCTGCAGCACAGGCTCACTCTTCTGGGGCTGGGGCTTCTGCTGCTTCTGCTGCTGGAGGAGCTGATGACAAGCACTCCAGCACCAGCCACTTCCACAGCACCTGGACCCTTCACCCATGAGACTGAGCGACCAAGAGGAGTGCCAGTGACTCATTTTTATTTTATAGTTTCTTGTTAATAAAGTCTATTTTTGATTCATACACTTGCTTCATTTCTTTTTTTTAATAAAGTCTTGGTGGAAACTTTTAGAAATGGTTTGCATGCTTGTGGGATGGGTTAAGATAGCAGTGGGATGGGCAGGGATACTTTTGGGATGAGCAGGGATACCTGTGGGATGGGCAGGGATATCTTTGGGATGGGTAATAGCTGTGGGATAGATAAACCTCCAGTGCAAGCATAGTGGGACTGTATGGTCTTTTTTATCAATAATAATGTAATCAATTATCCACACATGTCAACATAAACACAACTCTTTACTAAATGCCCTGTTCATTCTAGGCCCACCCAACATACATGGCCCAATCCCATCAGTGTGATGAGACAGCCTCAAGGAAACATACATTAATCATCTATCATCTTGTCTTGCCACTCCACTGCTCCAGCTGGGGAGTTGAACCATTGTGTCAGGAGGTTGCGCTGCTTCTTCCCTTGATGTGAAGTTCTGTTGGGGCCTTGCACATCCTCAGTGTCTATCAGGTTTTGCCCTTGCCTCCATTCCCCAGCCTCCATATCCCCATTGCCTTGTTGGCGGTCCACGAGCCTGTTCTGCAAGACTGGGTAGCGGGTGCGCGTGAGATTATGCAGGATGCAGCAAGCTTCCATGATCCTTCTCACAGTCTCTGGGCGATGCTGCATGGTGGTGAGAAGTACCTGGAACTTGTTGGCCAGGATGCCAAAGGTGTTCTCCACCACCCACCTTACCCTGGACAGCCTGTGGTTGAAGATCCTCTCTTCACAGGTGAAGTATTTGGAGGTGTAGGGCTTCATGAGGTAGGTTGTGAGGGAGAAGGTGTCATCCTCCACGATGAAGTAGGGCACATCTTGCGTGTCGTTGGGCAGGGGTTCTGGATCTGGGAAGCCCACGATGAGGTTGCGTTCCAGCCTACTCTTGAGGTCACTTGCGTTGTATACCTGGGCATCTGAAGCTGACCTGTTGCCTGAAGCATCGATGTACATGAACTTGTAGTCAGCATCGACCATGGTGAAGAGGATGATGCTGAAGAAGCCCTTGTAGTTGAAATAAGTGGACCCTGAGTTGGCTGGCGCTTTGCAGGCCACGTGCTTGCCATCGATGGCTCCAACGGTGTGGGGGAAGTTCCACCTCTAATACCACTGCTCTGCAACTTTCTTCCATCCTTCTTCACTGGAGGAGCTCCTCCTTGTATTCTTTGATGATGGCCTGCACCACTTCTCTGACCACAATGGTGATGGTGTTGTGTGGCACCCTCCATCCATACTGCATGCTGCTGTAGGTGGTCCCTGAGGCCAGGTGGCACAGAGTGAGTGCCACCTTGAGCCCAGGGTCCAGGCTGGGCCGGAAGTTGGTGTTTGCCTTGGTCAACCTGGGTGTCAGCCGCTGCACAACTTTGTCAAACATGGCTGGAGGCATCCTCATGAAGTTCTGGAATGCCCGAGTGTCTTCATTCCTGGGCTCCACCATCAGCTTGTTGTACAATCCATCCTCTGCTCTTCTGGCGAACCATCTTCGTACCCAGAGGCTTCTTGGCCACCTCTTTTTCTTTCCTTAGTAGAGTTCACAGAGCCTGTAGATGGCTTCGCACTGTTGCAGAAGGATGGTGGCTGCCAAAAGGACTTTGTTACGATCCACGGTGGACATGACTGGATGCTGTGGAAGAGGAAGAGTCAGATGAAGGCTGCAGAGGTCTGCACCGCAGGGCTGCTGTTCTGAAAGTGAGATCCAGATGTGTTGCTCCCCCTTTTTATAGGCAGTATAGGTGTCCTTTTGCAACCTCTAGGCATCCTCTAGGCATCCTCTAGACATCCTTAATATCCGAAATAGGTCCCCTCTGTGAACGTTTTTTTCGTTTTAAACGCTTTGTTTCCATGCTGCATCCGCTAGGCATCCGTTCTGCATCCATTCTGCATCCGTTCCGCTTCCTCCCTGTGTCCGAGCGGATGCGAGTTGCGCGGATGTGTAGCAGATGCCTAGCGGATATAGCGGATGCAGAACGGATGCGTAGCGGATGTGTAGCGGATGCAGAATGGACAAATTGGATACATTTTCTGCGCAAAAGTTTCTGAGTGGATGAAATGTCCATAAACGGATGCTGGACGGATAGAGAGGGAGCAAAACGGAGGCAGTGAGTACATCGCGTTAACCAACGGATGGCAAGCTTTTTTGTCCATTTTACATCCTCTTTGCATCCGTTGTTGCAGTGTGACATGGGCTTAAGGAATAGTGGAACCAGATATCATGGACCTGTCTTGGTTCTTTTTTTAAAAAAATGTGTTGACATTGGCTACGCTTCTGTCATTTTTTTCTTCTAAGCTTGAATGATAAGGAAAATGGGAACATGGAAGCAGGACTGATAAGAGTAATTTTGCCAATCAGGGCCATGGTGAATGCAGTGTGGAAAGAATATCAAGCTATCACCAAGCCAAATTCGAGGAATGGGTCAATTCCCAGAAATACATGGGAAAGTAGCAGCATTGCTGAGCCTGGAAACCTATTGTATTTCTATCTGATGTAGGCAGCCAGGAACTTTCAACCAAAGTTTGTTGAAATATTTTTTTTAAAAAGGGAAGGGTCCTTGAAATTGTCATTTTTCTTTTCTTTTCTTTTTTTTTTAATGAGAAGTTACAGAAAAGAACTCTACTTTGTAGACATCTTTTTTCTTCTCTAAGGCTGACTTGATCATGAAAAGTAGTTTCTCTGTTCTTGCCCTGAGGGTGTCTAAGGCTGAGACCTTGAGAAGGAAGTATTTTTTCCCAAGCCTGGCATATTTCAAAGGGAATAAATTGATGAATATTTCTTCCTCACATAGGCTCTCTTTCTTAGTAGAATGTTATAAACTAAAAAAATAAACAGTGGATGCAGATTGAATACTAAATACAGGCTATTGAAACCCTCAAGCTGAAATGTCATCCAGATATTATGTTTCATGGACAGAAGTTTATATTGTCTGCAGGTCAAGACAAGCTCACTAAATGCCCGAGGTGTTTGTCAATTTAGCATGCCATCCTTTGTCATCCAGATTTCATCAACAAAACTGATTCTTGGATATTCTTTGTGGAATAGAAAACAAAAGCAACTCAAGGAAATAAATGATTTTTTTGAGAGTGTAGGGACATCTGGAACTCATTCTCTAAATAGGTCAGGCATGCTATCCAACATTACTCCATATAATGCTGAGGAGAAGGATGTTAAAACTAGTTTTTAAGCATGAATACCACAGACTGAGTAAATTGACAGCACCACCTTACCCATTCAAATTATCTTCATAATTGAAGCTATTTACCATGTCTATTGCAGTATCAGAAATAATAATGGTGTACAGAGAGAGACAGAAAGGGAAAAACAGGATAATTTAAACTTAAAAAATAGTATAATAAGGAAGAAACCGAGTGAATTTCACATAATAATCCTAAAGTCTTCAGATCTTGAATATGTTTAAAGTTTGACTTGAATGTAAAAGCCCTAAGGATGAATGAATGAACTATGTTTTCCAACATTTAAATATTCAAAATTAATGATCAGGTCATCTCTTTTTAGTTATTTTGTGAAATAGTTGTTCCAGAGTATCATTGCTTCTGAACTTCCTAGCTATACATTCATAGAGTAATTAACAGATATTTTACTTCTTCCAAACAACCTATTTTAGTATTACACAAAATAGACCTGCATATAATTAGCTAAATATTTTCAGGCAAATGGGACTACCTTTCTAGTTTTTCCCATGTTCTGTAAATAGTTATATGAATTTACAGATCAAACCAGTCATGCAAATGTCTCACTAAAACAATAAGACAGAGAAAGAAATTTCATGTCCATCAGAAATTGTTCAAGAATGAGTCATCCATCAATAAGCAGGTTGAAAGCTATGAGTCTAAATAATTGAGAGTCCATTCTGAGGAGCACAAGATCAAATCAAGCAAAAATGTATATTAATTTGTATGCTTTTATCATTACTTTGGGTAAAGCCCATGTCACACTGAACCAACAGATGCAAAGAGGATGTAAAACGGACAAAAAACCTTGCCATCCATTGGTTAACGCGATGTATCCATTCTGTACTCACTGCCTCTGTTTTGCTTCCTCTCTATCCGTCCAGCATCCGTTTATGGACGTTTCATCTGCTCCAAAAGTTTTGGGCTGCCTAAAACTTTTGCACGGAAAATGTATCCAATGCGTCCATTCTGCATCCGCTAGGCATCCGTTACGCATCCGTTCTGCATCCGCTATATCCGCAAGGCGTCCGTTCCGCATCCGCACAACTCACATCCTCCCGGATGCAGGGAGGAAGCGGAACGGATGCGGAACAGATGCAGAACGGATGCCTAGCGGATGCAGAACGGAAACAAAGCATTTAAAACGGAAAAAACGTTCACAGAGGGGATCTATCTCGGATATTAAGGATGTCTAGAGGATGCCTAGAGGATGCCTAGCGGAAAACCTATACTGCCTATAAAAAGGAGGAGCAACTCGCCTGCATCTCACTTTCAGAACAGCAGCCCAGCGGTGCAGACTTCCGCAGCCTTCATCTGGCTCTTCCTCTTCCACAGCATCCAGTCATGTCCACCGTGGATTGTGACAAAGTCCTTTCGGCAGCCACCATCCTTCTGCAACAGTGCGAAACCATCTGCAGGCTCTGTGAACTCTACTATGGGAAGAAAAGGAGGCACCCAAAAAAAGTCTGGGTCCAAAGATGGTTCACCAGAAGAGCAGAGGACGGACTGTACAACAAGCTGATGGTGGAGCTCAGGAGCGAAGACACTCGGGCATTCCAGAACTTCATGAGGATGCCTCCAGTCATGTTTGATGAAGTTGTGCAGCGCCTGACACCGAGGTTGACCAAGACAAACACCAACTTCCCGCCCAGCCTGGAACCTGGGCTCAAGGTGGCGCTCACTCTGCACCACCTGGCCTCAGGGACCTCCTACAGGAGCATGCAGGACGGCTGGAGGGTGCCACCCAGCACCATCAGCTTTGTTGTTAGAGAGGTGGTGCAGGCCATCATCGAAGAATACAAGGAGGAGCTCCTCCAGTGCCCCTCCACTGAAGAAGGATGGAAGAAAGTTGCAGAGCAGTGGTATCAGAAGTGGAATTTTCCCCACACCGTTGGAGCCATCCATGGCAAACACGTGGCCTGCAAAGCGCCAGCCAAGTCGGGGTCCACTTATCACAACTACAAGGGCTTTTTCAGCATCATCCTCTTCGCCATGGTCGATGCTGACTACAAGTTCATGTACATCGATGCTTCAGGCAACAGGTCAGCTTCAGATGCCCAGGTATACAACGCCAGTCACCTCAAGGAGGGGATGGAAAGCAACCTCATGGTGGGCTTCCCAGATCCAGACTCGCTGCCCAACGACACACAAGATGTGCCCTACTTCATCGTGGGGGATGACGCCTTCTCCCTCACAACCTACCTCATGAAGCCCTATACCTCCAAATACCTCACCCATGAAGAGAGGATCTTCAACTACAGGCTGTTCAGGGCAAGACGGGTGGTGGAGAATGCCTTTGGCATCCTGGCCAACAGGTTCCAGGTACTTCTCGCCAACATGCAGCATAGCCCAGAGACCATGAGGTGGATCGTGGAAGCTTGCTGCATCCTGCACAATCTCATGCGCACCCGCTACCCAGTCTTGCAGAACAGGCTTGTGGACCGTGAACAAGGCAATGGGGACATGGAGGCTGGGGAATGGAGGCAAGGGCAAAACCTGATCGACACTGAGGATGTGCAAGGCCCCAACAGAGCCTCACCTGAGGCGAAGAAGCAGCGCAACTTCCTGAAACACTGGTGCAACTCCCCAGCTGGAGCAGTGGAGTGGCAAGACAGGATGGTAAATGCTTAATGGATTCTTCCTTCAGCCTGTCTCATCACACGGATGAGATTGGGCCATGTATGTTGGGTGGGCCTACAATGAACAGGGCATTTAATAAAGAGTTGTGTTTATGTTGACATGTGTGGATGATTGATTATATTGTTACTGATAATAAAGGGCCATAGGTGTGGCACCTGGGAGGGTGGACCATACAGTCCCACTATGCTTGCACTGGAGGTTATCTATCCCATAGCTATTACCCATCCCAAAGGTATCCCTGCCCATCCCACAGGTATTTCCCATCCCAAAGGTATCCCTGCCCATCCCACTGCTATCCTTACCCATCCCACAAGCATACAAAGGCTTAAACCATTTCTAAAAGTTTCCACCAAGACTTTATTAAAAAAAAGAAATGCAGCAAGTGTGTGAATCATAAATAGACTTTATTAACAACAAGCTATAAGACAAACATGAGTCTCTGGCACTCCTCTTGGTTGCTCAGTCCCAGGGGTGAAAGGTGCAGGTGCTGTGGAGGTGGCTGGTGCTGGAATGCTTGTCATCAGCTCCTCCAGAAGCAGAAGCAGCAGAAGCGCCAGCCCCAGAAGAGTGAGCCCGTGCTGCAGAAGCCCCAGCAGAACCAGAGTGAGGGCCAGGGGGCGGGATGGTAGCCCTGTCCCTCTTGCCAGGGCTGGCAGCAGATAACTGAGGCTTGCTGTGCTTCCGCATGGTTGTGGGGTTGCTGGCTGGCAGGGAGGCTGGCAGGAACCAAGGCAGACAGCAAGGCTGGCAGAAGGCTGGCAGCAAGGCTGGCAGGCAGACATGCAGGCAGGGCAGGCAAGGCAGTCGATGTGTCCGGCAGCAGGTCTTTCCTCCTGCTTCCGAGCTGCTTCCGTTATATCTGTGGGGCTGACGCAAGTCATCCTCCCCGCATGCGCAATTAATGCCAGGCATCCGCTAGGTTTCCGCTCTGCATCCGCTGTGCATCCGCCTTATCCGTTCGGCGTCCGCTCTGCATCCGCTGTATCCGTTCCGCGTCTGCTTCGCTGAGGCCCCCCGGAAGCCCTGCGGATGTGCCATCCGCTCCCATCTGCTTCCATCCGCTGGGCTTCCGTTCCGCATCCGCTTTGCATCCGCCCTGCGTCCTTCCCGCGTCCGTGTTATCCACTCCGGTTATGCAAATTTTTGCCCCTTTTGAGAGCGGATAACAATGGATGGAACATTTTGCTCATCCGCTGTGTCCTTTTTGCATCCGTTGGCCAGTGTGACATGCGCTTTAATGAAGACCTGTTTAGGGTTACTGTTTATCTTTTATTCTTTTCCTCTGCCGTGGTTTTCTGGAAACAAATCCCTCAATAAAACTTTAATATCAAGCAAAACATTTAAACCAATTAAAATTTCATTTAAAAATCTGAAATGATGAAACAAGGAAAAAAAATCAGTGACAACCAATCAAAAAGTTCCACACCCGTACATCAGCAGCTTGAGCAATTAACCATACCAACTTGTGATCAAATCATATGTTCCTTTACCACCCTCCATGTAAACTGATATTCCTATTGATAATATTTTCCATAACTTTAGTACATGTATAATCATAAATACAATGACAGATATATAGCTCTTTTTAAATAGAATAAACATCAGTGCTGCAATAAAAGCAAATTCATGGGTAGAGGTGTCCCAAAGAATCACAAAATAAGGACACATTGGATATATGATCTAAATGAACTTGGTTTGTTTAGCAACAATTAGTTCCTCAATCCGTTTAGTCTCTGTATATAATTATCTAATGCTGGCACCACCACCAGCAATATCTCAAAGTGAAAGCATCAATAAGAACAAAATGAATTGTTCATTCTAAATTGTAAAAAGATGGGGATTTCTCAAATGCAGCTGCGGGTTAGAGTTAGCATACACTCATAAAGTGAAAAGGTACTAAAACTATGGCCTATTTAAGGAAACATCAGTTTGACACTATTGTTAGCAATGCTTTTCTCCAATTTGCACATCATTAGTCAAAATTCAATTTATATCATGAGTTTAGGTCAAGCAGGATTAATTATTTTTTTCAGGTTTAAAAGATCTGAATTGATTTATGAAAAAAGCTAACATACTGGAGACTTCTGGTTTGCAGGGCTTTGGCGGCAGCAGGAATCCACGATTGTGCATGGTTTCTGCTTGTGCTCACTGCTGGAGTGCCCCGAACCAGCTGGCTTCGGGTCTGAAGCCACCCCATAGAGGTGGCTGAAGATAGGGGAGACCCAGCAGGGTTCGAGAGGAGCCGCATCTCCTTTCCCCAGCTGGCTTAACTCCCTTTTCCGAAGGCGGTAAGAGTGGTGGTCAGAAATGGCCACCACAAAGAAGCACTCATCCAAAAAAGAATGTGCAGGAGGAAGCTAAAAGGTGAAAGTTTTGGCTGACTGGGATAAGAAGCAACATTCAAGATTTCCTGGAATTTAAATTTAAAAAAAAGGATACATCGCTCCCAAAGAAGATCTAGAGGCAGCAAATGAAAGTGAAAAGGGAAAGTTTGTTTTTTCTCACTCTCCTTCCTTACAGTGACAGCAGATGAATGAGAAATTGGAAAAACCCGCTTTGGCATCAGCAGGTAATTAAACTGGAAAATTAAAGTCAAGGGGACAATAAAGATTTCTGATCACTGAAAAAACTTTTTTTTTCTTTGCTGTAAGTGGGAAGGGAGAGGAAGAGTATAAAAGTAAGGTTTGGCTGGAGGAGACTGCTTGGAATCTAAAAGATTAAAACTAAATTGTAACAAGACTTCTAAAAGATACATTTTAATTGGAACTTTGTAACTGAATTGCAACCCCAGGAAGAGAAAGTGAAAAAAGAAGAAAGTGTTAAAACAAAGCAGCTTGTGTGTATTTGGACTACTTCGTGACTTGGGACTCTTTGAAACTATATTTGAAGGATTAAAAACATTTAAAAAAATTTTTACAATGGCATCACTGGTGGATGAACTGAAAATGGAATTCAAAAAATATAAAGAAGAGGAACAAGAAGGGAAGGGCTCTTTTGGCTCCATTTTTCATTTTTTAGAAATGGCGATTTCTACTTATGAGAAACTACAAGAACAAAAAGATTGGGACAAAGAAGCCATCTTTAATGAACAAGTAATTTTTTCTGGGGAAGAAAGGGGAAAGGGGGAAAAGAGAATGGGGAATTTAAGACCCCAAAAAACAACCAGAAAGGGGGAAAATAAGGTGAAAAGTAGATATAATGTTAGAAAGCAACAGAAAAAGAGGAATACAGAAGAGGGAAATGAAGATGAAGAGACAAGGGGGTAAAAAGGGTAGAGTGGAGAAGCAAGGGAGGAAGGAAGGGAGGAGAAACTACAAAGGTTTGAAACAAGATGTAAAGAAACAGGACTTATTTAGAGATAATGGGTAAAAATATAATCAAAAAAGAGATTCTGTAAAAGTACATCAGACCATATTGTTGTATTTCTATTAGAAATAATGTTAAAAAATTTGGAACAACATATGATTATAAAATGGGATAAAATAGTCAATGGAATTTAATGATTTTTTTTTCTTTTTTGAACAAAATAAATGAAATGAAATATGAGAGAACTGAATTAAGAAGGAATGGGAACATTTTAATTACATAATGTCTTACAATATAAGTAAAATGGGGGGGAAGTAACTACGCAAAATTTATAAGTGTTCCCATAGAAGCATGATACCCATTTGAAAAGGAATGTATAAAATGTTTAAGATTTAAATGAATATTAAAGCAACAGAAAAGAGGAATATAGAAGAAGGAAATGAAGAGACAAGGGGGTAAAAAGGGTAGAGTGGAGAAGCAAGGGAGGAAGGAAGGGAAGAGAAGCTATAAAGGTTTGAAACAAGATGTAAAGAAACATGATACTTATTTGAAAAGGAATGTATAAAATGTTTAAGATTTAAATGAATATTAATTTTAATGATAGAGTTCAATTGGTATGGATTGTTGTTTTAATTATGTTATATATTTACAATTTTTTCTTTTTTTAAAATATAGTGTGTAGCTTCAGAATGTACTAAGCAGAATATGAATGAAAGTTATGCATTATTTTAAGTTTAAATTTAGGGGAAAAATATAAAGGCGTCATACTCCAATCAGTGATTACAGGAGAAATTTTGTGTTAATGAGAAAAGATAATAGACAGATGAAACAGGACAGACAAAGGATATAACTATAATGATTTAAATTGAGATGAAATAAATAAAATAGAATTAAGACAGTGAAAAGAGGGGAAAAGTTATATAGAAAATGTAGAATGATAATAAGATATGGAATAGTACATAAAAGTGAGCATGAACTTGAATTTCTGTTCAAGTTTGTACGAAGAGATGTAACCCAGGATCAAGCTGCTTTCCAAAAAGATGTTTTATGTTTTTATGTCATGTGTTTTGTTTGTATATGTTTGTTTTTTAAAAAATCAATAAAAAAATTTTGGGAAAAAAAAAGCTAACATGCTAATTCAGAATAAAATATCTATGCTAACAGATAAACACACCATGTAGGTCTGTGTAGGTCTTCTAGCCCAACCCTCCATCCTACACCATTTCTGACAAATGGCAATCCAGTCTCTTCTTGAAAGCTTCCAGTGATGAAGCTCCCACAACTTCTGAAGGTAAGCTGTTCCACTGGTTGATTGTTCTCACTGTCAGAAATGTTTTCCTTATTTTTAGGTTGAATCTCTTCTTGGTCAGTTTTCATCCATTATTCCTTGCCTGGCTTTCAGATGCACTAAAAGCAAACAATGCATATTTTTCCTATCAGCAATACCCATAACTAGAAATGGATCGAGAACAATCTTGATAAGGAAATTATTGCTTCAGATTACTTAACCTTTTCTTTCTTAGGAAATTGTGATAATCAGATGATATATGGAGCAAGCTATGCTGCTGTACAAATGAATGTACTGCAACCCCTAGTGAAAAGGTTCCACTAAGATTCCACGAAGATGGTCTTTGATCTTACAAATATAGCTGTTGTCATCTGAACCATTTATACATTTTTATGAGTAAGGCAAACTGATGTACAATAATTAGCTTATTTGAAACCCCCCATGTTTTCATATATTCCAATATATTAATTGCAACCAGAAAATCAGTGTCTGATATGGGTAGGAAAGCCAACAAAATAATCTTCATAATTATACAAAAGCCACTATCTTCATTTAAAAGAATGAAATGATAGCGGAAATGAAATGACAGAAAGGGGGGATAAATGATGAAGCATAGAAAAGTGTAGAAAAATAAAATGGAGGGAAATCTAGGATAAATAAAAAATACTACTTTTCAAAGTAGTATGTCAAGGATTAAAACTGGTTTGGGATTACAAAAGACTGAGGATCCTTGCTTTAGCCCAGTGTATTCAGAGCAACTATCCAAGCCTATGAGATTACACTTTATATAGTTTTTCTTCATTGCAGCCTTCAGCAGATTGCCTGTCATGCATAAACCAGCTGGAAGTGAAGCTGACTTTAAAAACTTTTCTTGTATTTCAACTCTTTCCTGCACTTTCTTGCACTTTGCACGATGGCCAGGAGTTCTATCCAAGCTGCAATTGATATAGCCTCTATTAGATGGATTCCTATTTCTTTTCCTTTTCCACCATGCCAGGAAAGTAAGCACCAGATGGCTTCTGTTTTGTGGGTGTGTTTTTTGAGGACTGGTGGAAAAAAAAGAAAATATGGCCTTTTGACAGTTTTTCCACTCATTTGGGCTGCAAAGTTGACAAATCCAGAAGTTATGCTGATACCTTTTTCCTCTAATCATATATTTTATTTGCATAAAGAACAACTAGAGTGTGTAAAAGCAAGCACAAATTAATTGAGTGCCGTAATTTTCACTGGTAATACTAGCTTCCTTTTTCCAGAATCACAATACCTCTTTACAATCTTAGAGTTGTGTTGAATTGCAGTCTGTAATCTGAAATTACAATAATGTATCTGTGGATATAAAAGTGATGCAGTTGCTCCAAATTTACAGTGTTTTATTAATATAACCAATATACACTGTGAAAGAAAACTGGTGGAAGTTCCGTTTTACAGCAGAACAATTTTATTTTAAAACCAGAATATTCAGTCTCAGAATACAAAAATAACCATGAAAAGATAAATAATAGCCAAGAAAGCAATGAAAAAATGGTGAAAAATCTACAAACTGCTTTAGACCTTCTTCAACACAGCATTTTCACTTCTTATCTATTAAGACTGCTGGCTGGGAGTCTTGGGGATTTTAGTCCGGGCATACAGGAAAAGTACCAGATTGGATAAGACTGATATAAATCAGGACCATCATCTACTGAGAATTTAACTTGTATAAAACTATGTTAAATTGATAAATATTTTTATTGACATGGCACTGGACAGTGTATTTCTTGGGTGTTATAAATTGTCATATATTCTCTGGGAGAATTAACTTACAGCTGAATGAATAAATATTTTCCTCTGTTGTACATTCAGCAATATTTTATTTTTTTATAGCATCTCATTTCACAGTGACAAGAAGTTTCAGAGATGCTGAGAATAGCCAACAGCTCCCTCAGAAAGTGGTCACTGGAGATTAGGGGTGTTTCCAATGTTTCCAAGATGCTAGGTTTATATTACAGAGCATAAAATGAAAGTTTACATTCAAGCAGACACTGCTCCTCGTCAGATGATTGAGGATAGTCATAATCTTCTAGGATTTTTTTAGGGGGAGAAAAGTAACTCTCTCTTCTCTTTCTTTCCACTTCCAGCATAAATTCTTTAAAATAGGCAGGTTTGTGATTTCCACTTCCTTGGCCAAGTAACAAAAAGAATGAGTCATTTGCTAATCATATAATTTTCAGAATACGCCTGGGAAAGATCTGGCCAAATCACTTGTGTTGGTGAAAAAAGTGGGAGCAATTGGAAAGCCAATACACACTCATGGAGTTCAGCTGTCCCTTGATCATATCTTAAATAGACATTCCTTTCATTCATCAAAACTGTATTCACAGGCACCTTTACTTCATAGAATTGGAGAAGAGCCATTATGCCTAATACCAAGCTTGATTAATTCAATAATTATCTTTTCATAAATTACTCATCTATTATGACAACTGTTCTTGGCCTACTGGCACTCTTTCTCCTCCCCACAAGGACAGTAGAATTCACCTTTGCTCTACCCTCAGGGAGCGCTTTAGGTGTTCATGCAGCATAAAAAGAAAACCTGCATACATAATCAAGAGAAGGCATGTTTCATCCATGGACTGGACAGAAAGACTTAAAGAAGGTATGTGGCAATAACTATAGCATGCTGAAATCATGAATTTCCTAAGACTTTCTGCTTCCAAATAGTTTCACTAATTGTGATTTTACAAGCGTCCTTTTCATATCTACTACTGTATATAGTATGAAGAGGACAAGACAGCTCAGCTGAGCAAATTGCTTTAGTCATTACATTGATATAAAATTGACTATACACCTCAGATTGTGTACATTTTCCTATTGGTTTCTCTCATGAACAGGGGCATCCAATCAACTGACAGTTACTCGAGTTTAATACAGCATTCAGATACAGAAGCTTAGGTTTGTTATTTATTGCCAATTGCTTTATGAATATACTGTACATAAAGTACAAGAAAAGTAAAGTAGAAGCCACATAAAATGTATTTTCCAGTTAAATTCAAGGCACTGTGTTTGGGTTTTTACTGAAAAGCAGAGGTCTCCAAACTTGGCAACTTTAAGACCCGTGGACTTCAACCCCCAGAATTCTGGGGGTTGAAGTCCACAAAATCTTAAAAGTTGCCAAGTTTGGGGACCCCTGACAATGGAGCCAGTTACAAAATCTATGTCATGCCCCTGTAAGAGTCTGAATCTGAGGAAGAGGATGAACAGCTGACAGGGAATGGGAATGTGGCTCCATTGGCTGTGGAGGAGGCTGGGGAGGGGCAAAGTCTGGCTGGTCAGAGCAGGGAAGAGATAGAACAAGGGAAAGAGAGTTCAGAGGAAGACCCAGGCCCGGAGCTGGTATTCATCAGGTTCTGACCAGTTCTGGAGAACAGGTAGCAGAAAATTTGAGTCGTTCAGAGAATTGAGTCGTTCAGCAAATACCACCTCTGACTGGAGTTTTTACAGTATCCTTCCCCTGCCATGCCCACCAAGCCCCACCCACAGAACAGATAGTAAAAAAATTTGAATCCCACCACTGCCCAGGTCCATCCATGAGTGTTCTAACTCAGGGAGGAATGGAGAAGAGAGCAACATGGATTGCGTGGCTTACGGGGGAGGAAAGGGCCCTGATTCCCTTTATTACCTGGGATGAAAGTTTATAAGAACTGAATGCTGACTGCAGCAGCTGCTGGGAGCAAACGTGACTTTATCCTATGTTGTCGTTGCTTATCCGTGTTCCAGGTGTCTTCCCAACTGTGTGAGTTTTGCCATGCCTTCATGTCTGGGATTCTTGCGCCTGCCCAGCCAAACTAATTACCTCAGTTTGGTTTGATTGGACTTAAAGTTACAGTTTGTGTTGACCATGTTTTGGACTTAATTCTCTGCAGTCAAAAACTGTTCATGGGAAAGTTTTTCTCCAGCCAGAGGGTAACCTGGACATTGGGGGCAAAGTTGGAGCTACTAAAGGGAATCTTATTGATTATCTGACTGTGTTGTATTTGTGCCATGCCCCAGGTAATCACAATCTAAGCCATAAGACAATCATCAATTTGGAAGAAAGAGAAACAGAACACTATAATACACAGGAATATGTTTTGGGGTATTTTATGTAAATAGGTGTTATGGGTGATATTCACAGCTAACTGCCCACAATTAGTGGCCAGATACAAAGTACCAATTTAAAAGAATTGTGAGGTTGCACTAAGGATATTCAGACTGAAATCTTAATTTATTGTAGACTCCTTTACCAGATAAATATTTTTAAGCAAAGATCAGTGGGTCATCCACTTAATATTTTTTATATCTGAAAGATGCTCTCAGTCTTTTAGAAGGTTCTGGAGACTGGTGCTTTGCTTTGAAGCATGAGAATTTTTTTGAACATTTTATTTACAATTAAGATCATCTGGTAAAAATGTTAAAACTAGGGTTCAGGCAAAGGATGCAATGGAGGTATTTATGGACACCTGTGCAATCAGCAGGAACCCAAGTTTAGCCAGTTGTGTAAACCTGGGAAATATGAAATAACTATGTCATTGCATAATGTACAGAGAGATGGGTCACCAAGTTCAATGCTGCTTGCTCGCATGGAAGTAATTTTATAGCTGTAGTCTAAAAATCACATATAACCTGCCTAATTAAAGAAGGTCCTTCTACTAATACATCAACCACCATAAATTCAAAACTTCAACAGAGATTATGCTTCAAGTGCCACCACTCCCAATAGGGTGTTCTTTTTTCATCAACAATATATGTTTCTCTCTCCTCATCTGCATGAGATCCAACATTAGACTCATGCTATTTCAGTCCATAAAAAACCCTGAAATAATATAGTAATTCTTCCAAGATGACTGAGAATTGCTTTGTTGTTCTGTCTGTACTTTATTTATGCTCTGTAAATTAGCTTTGTATGTGTGTGTATGTGTGTATATTTGTGCCTTCAAGTCAGTCTTGACTCCTCGACACTGTCTGGACATGTCCATGCACTTTTGGTATGAAGAAGGGCAACAACTGACATTTTTTTGCTTCCCAGTCATGAATTATAACATGTTCCTCCTCCTTATGCTCATTAGGACAAAATAAAATATGAAATTATGATTGCTTTTAATTTGCTGCAACAGTTTTATCATAGTTGCCATAGATGCCAAGATGGCTCTGAGATTCAGTCAACCTCTGTATTTCACTGGAATACAGTGTTTAAAGCATAGGTACATTGAAACAGTATTCATTTCCAGAGAATGTGAAGAAACTAACAAAAAGTGACTGCCATCCATATTGGGCAATGATCAGGCTTTCTAAGTATGGTGGGTTTTGCATAAATCGTTATCATCAGGATTTCAAAATACAGTCTCAACACCATTCCCAGAATTCTTGGGAAATGCAGGAGTTTGTCCCAACCACTTTTGGAGAACATAAGGTTGGGAAATACTGGTTTTTATCATGACAACTACTCTGTTTCTCCAACAATATGGCCTCCCCAATAAGAAGTCCCAGCATGTTTTATAGGCATGAAATGAAATTAAGCCCCTCCCCCCAAATTAAGGCCGATATTAAAACATGCAAAATGGGGGGGAATGGTGGGGGGGCTTGTCATTAGCAAGTACTTTTGTTGCACACCCAGATATGGTGCTGCCTGCATTGACCCTGATGCGAAGTGCCCCACCAATGCCGAGGTCAACATCCAAGCCGTCGCCACCCGCCCGCCCGAAGATGTAAAGGGGGGAGAATTAAGTCACCCCCAAAAAGATGGCCTAGCCATTTTTTCGGGGCTCAAAAAAAAAAAAAAAGACCCGGCCTTATTATATGAGAAACACGGTACTTCTTAGGCAGGTATTTTTTAGAAAAAGCAAGACATGCAAATGTTTGCCACCCTGGATTAGCTGCCAAACAGGTATGGCACGATTATAAATAGCTGACATTATTATAGGCAAGAGTCATAAGTTCTAGCATTAGCATCTTCCCCATTACAAAGGGATGAATAATATAACATTGTTATATTGCTATATTTCCTGAGAGCAGAGTGTGGTGATGAGTACGACTTGTAGTCTTAAAGTCCAGAGATTGATCTTTGAATTGGGTAATCTATAAAGCTGGCTACACTTTCCTGAAATGCTGATGTGACTAATGAAATGCCAAACTAAGATTGCATTTAAAAGATCCACTTCTCTCTGAATATGCAGTGTGTGGAAAACCTGCATTTGCAACTGTGAGCTTTTATCAGTGTTGAGCCGGGAAAGCTATTCACTAGTCAACAAATGCTGGAAATTAGAATATTGTTTGGGATTACGCTACTGAGAATGATATCATAAAAATCCCTACTATTCTGTGCAAGAATAGTGAAACCAATGGGAAAACTTAAGTATAACTGTCTTTAATGCAGTTTTCAGTAACGGTACTGAATCCTCTGGTTTTTTTTCCATATTGTTGCCGTTTTAGTTTCTCTAAATCAATAGCAGATTTCTGCACCATTTTACAAATGTCCTCACTTCTCCCCTACTTTTCTGACAGCCATCACACCCTCTGGCTTTGATAATTCTCTTGTACTCAATTGGCTTCTTGTGGCATGGTAAAAAAAGTAAAAAATAAAAATGAAGCCAACTGGCCGCTACATAGAACTTCTGAAAAGTTCCAATAAGAGAACAATGATGAAGTGTCATACAACTCTCACTTCAAGAGGGAAAGGGAAGAGTTTGCACCAGTAGGAAACTTTCACCTTGTAGCTGTAGAGAAAATAGAGAAAATATTATAAATAAGTGGGCCTGCTTGTAAAGATTGCTAGAAGCTTCATAGCATCATGGGAAAAGCAAAGTTAGTACAACATTCAGCTTAGGTTTGTAAAGAAGAGTTTGTAAAGAAGGTAGGTTTGTAAAGAAGAGCTCAGAATACTTCTTCCAGCGTAAAATCAAGAAGACAGTACACAATCGTGGGATGAAAACATAGCATTCCCTATCTAGCAACCAGGATGATTAGGGGACTGGAAGCTAAAACATATAAAGAAAAGTTGGTGGAATGGGTATGTCTAGTTTAATGAAAAGAAGGACTGGGGTGACATGATAGCAGTGTTCCAATATTGCTATCATGGGCTGCCACAGAGAAGAAGGAGTCTAGCTATTCTCCAAAGGACCTGAAAGCAGGACAAGAAGCAATGGATGGAAACTAATCAAGGAGAGAAGCAAGCAACTTAGAACTAGGGTGAAATTTCCCAACAGAACAATTAATCAATAGAACAACTACAACTTGTCTCCAAAAATTGTGAATGCTCCAACACTGGGAGTTTTTAAGAAGAGACTGGACAACCATTAGTCTGAAATGGTATAGGGTTTCCTGCCTGAGTAGGAAGTTGGACTAGAAGATCTCTAAAGCCCATGTCACACTGAACCAACGGATGAAAAGAGGATGTAAAACGGACAAAAAAGCTTGCCATCCGTTGGAAAATGCAATGCATCCATTGTGTACTCACTGCATACGTGTTTCATATGCTCTATCTGTAAAACATCCGTCTACTGCTATTTCATCTGCTCAAAAAGTTTTGAGCTGCACAAAAACTTTTGAGCAGATGAACTTTCCGCCGCGTACGATCTACATCCGCAACACATACAGGCAATAAACGTTCTAAGTCCGTTGTCATCCATAACACGTCCGATGTATCCTCTCGGCATCCTCTGGCCATCCGCGTAACTCACATCCGCTGCAGCGGAAAACGGAAAGAGGGAGGAAGCGAAAGGTACGTGGAACGTCTACACAGCGTTAGTAGCACAGACATAGAAAGTATGTAAGTGGATGCATCTCGTATATAAAGCATTAAAACGGACAAAACATTTGTATATGGGATGTATCTCAGATATTTAGGATGTCTGGAGGATGTCTAAAATATGTGGAAGGACAGCTAGCAGAAAACCGACATTTCCTATAAAAAGGGGAAGGAAATCATCTGGATCTCACTATCAGTCCAGCAGCCCTGGTGTGCAGACCTCTTCAGCCTTGCTCTTGCTCTTCCACATCATCCATTGATCTCTACCATGGATCATCGCACACTCCTTTTGGTAGCCGCCATCATTCAACACCAGAACCAAGCCCTCTTCAGACTGTTTCACCTTTTCTACGCAAGGAGAAGGAGACGTCCAAGAGCTGCCTGGGTCCGAAGATGGATTGGGAGAAGAGTGGAGTTTGGACTCTATGACAAGCTGATGGTCAAGCTGAGGAATGAAGACCCTCGTGCATTCCAGCACTTCATGAGGATGCCACCAGCCATGTTTGATGAAGTTGTGGAGCGTCTGAGACCCAGGTTGACCAAGCCAAGCACCAACTTCCGTCCCAGCCTGGACCCTGGGCTGAAGGTGGCACTGACTCTGTGCCACCTGGCCTATGGGACCACGTACAGAAACATGCAGTATGCCTGGAGGGTGCCACACAACACCATCAGCATTGTGGTCAGAGAAGTGGTGCAGGCCATCATCGAAGAATACCTGGAGGAGCTCCTCCAGTGTCCCACCACTGAAGAAGGCTGGAGGAAAGTTGCAGAGCAGTGGTATCAGAGGTGGAACTTTTCCCACACCGTTGGAGCCATAGATGGGAAGCGCATGGCCTGCAAAGCTCCACCCAACTCAGGGTCCTTTTATCACAACTACAATGTATCACAACTAAAATGCTTATCACAACTACAATGCTTCTTCAGCATCATCCTCTTTGCCATGGTTGATGCTGACTACAAGTTCATGTACATCGATGCTTCAGGCAACGGGTCAGCTTCAGATGCCCAGATATACAATGCCACTGACCTCAAGGATGGGCTGGAACGCAACCTCATCATGGGTTTTCCAGATCCAGACCCCCTACCCAACGACACACAAGATGTGCCCTACTTCATCGTGGGGGATGACGCCTTCTCCCTCAGAACCTACCTCATGAAGCCCTACACTTCAAGATACCTCACCCATGAAGAGAGGATCTTCAACTACAGGCTGTCCAGAGCAAGTAAAAAAGTAAAAAAAATGAACCAAGTGTGTGAAGCAAAGATAACCTTTATTAATAACAAACTGTATGACTTTATTAAAAAGCAAAATGACCCAAGTAAAGTGTCTTTAAGCAAAAATAAGGTGAACCGGTAACAACTCAGTCTCTGGCACTCTTCTCAGTCACTCTGAGGTGTGCCCATGGTCTCAAATGTAAAGGGGCCAGGGACTGTGGAAGTGGATGTTGCTGGAGTGCTGGTCTGAGGCGCCATTGGGGTGCCTGGCCCCGAGAGTACAACAGGAGATGGTGTGTGCAGGAAGCTCTCAGAGAACTGACTCAGTCCTGTGAGGTTGAGTGGCACTTCCTCAAGGACCTGGAATGTGAGGCCCAAGACTGGCTCATGTACGTGATGAAGGGCTTGTGGTTGGAGGATGGTATGTCGAAGTGGACCAGCTGGGAGAGGAGATCTGTGCTGGCTTTGATTGTGTCCCTGATCTCCAAGAGGACAGTGTGCCTCTGTCCCTCCGGTCTGCCTCTCTGCCTGCTTTCTGTGGAGGTGGAGCTGGGGCTGAGGGTGGGTTGGTCTCTGGTGGCTGCTTCTTCTTGTTCCATCTGAGACAGGGGATCCTCCACGTCCTCTGGCATGGGGAGTGCAGCTGTGGGGGGGTCTCTGTCATGGGGCCCTCCAAAGACACCTGCCTGGACACTGTAGCTGTCTCCTGGCTGGAAGAGTAGTGGCTCACATTGGGCTGTCTGAGGGAGAGGGTTGACAGAGGGGATGGTCCTCGGTGGCGGATCTCACCCTCCAGGAAGCTGCACCTGGCCATGACATAGGTCTCCCGGTCAGTTAGCTTGACAGCGGCCTGCCCGGATCTCTTCAGTTGCAGCTTGCCATACCAGGTGTGCGTGTGCTTCCACCATCCAAGGAGTACATCTGAAGTGTAGCCCAGGCTCTCCGCCTTCTGTCTCCACACGGCCTGCTTCCGCTTGGTGTCGCGATAGAGCCTGTGGTCCTTCCTCCATAGGTACTCATTCTCCCTCAGCCATTCCAGCACCTCCTCCTCATGGTCTTCGGAAATGGAGTACTGTTTCCTCTCCCCCTTCTCCTTGTCTTGCCTCTTCCTCCCTCTGGCAGGGGCTTCAGGGCCTTCAGCAGCAGGGCTTTGAGGGCCTTGGGACCTTGGGGCTGGTCCACCACAGCAGCAGCAGCAGGAGAAGCACCAGCAGGCACCAGCAGCACCAGCAGCACCAGCAGCACCAGCAGCACCAGCAGCACCAACAGCACCAGCAGAAGAAGCACCAGCAGCAGCAACACCAGGAGCACCACCAGCAGCAGCAGCAGCACCAGCAGCTTCAGAGTCAGCGCCAGGGTGTGGGATGGTGGTTCTGCCCTTCTTGCCAGGGCTGGCAGGAGTAGGCACAGGCTTCCTCTTCTTCCCCATGGTGTTCTCTCAAGATGTCTCTGGCAGCAGGTCTTTCCTCTGAATGGTGACCTGCTTGCGAGCTGCATCCTTTTATATCCACGGAGCTTATGCAATTCATCCTCCCCGCATGCGCAGTGAACGTTTTGCATCTGCTAGGCATCCGCTAGGCATCCTATAGGCGCCCGTGATGCATCCGCGTCATCCACTACGCATCTGCTACACATCCACTCCTTCCGCTATGCGTCCACTTCGCTGTTCTCCCCCGGAAGCCCTGCGGATGTGTCATCCGCTTCCATCCGCTTCCATCTGCTAGGCTTCCTATGAACATCCGCTTTACATTCTCGCTACATGCTCCCCACATATGTTCCTTTCCGTTGTTGTCCGCTCTGTTTATGCAAATTTGGGGCACTTTTGAGAGCGGATAACGACGGATGGAAAATTTGCTCGTCCACTGTGTCCTTTTTACGTACGTTTTGCATCCAGTGTGACGTTGCCTTAAGGTCCTTTCCAACTCTGTTATTCTGTTATTTTCCCATTGTCTGGTTTGCCTGTGGTCACCAAGAGCTTGTTTTATTATCATGTATTCTTCTCTGGTATCCCACCCTTACTGAAATATAAGCAAATTGTATGTTATTTGATTAGCAAGAGGAAAAGTCATGTGAAGACCTTGTAACTAGTAGAAAGATACCTCAGAGAAAAATTATCCTTTATCCCCCTACCAATTCTCATTCAGTTTCAGAAAAGAATTTTTTAAAGACTTCTTTCAAGGGAAAAAGCGAATTTTTACTCAAGAGAAGAAATGCTCCTACACGAACTGGCAAGAGATTCATGTGAATGTTTTACCTTTCATTCAAACATTTCAACCTTCATTGCTTCTTATATTTCTATTGAGCACCAAGGGAACATATAATAAGGGGATTCCTCCCATTGAGTTTTCTCAGATTAGGAAATAGAGCAGCCAAGGAAATTCTTGGAGGGTTGGAGGAAGCAGAGTAAAAGACCATAAGAAAATTACTCCATCACTGCCAATAATAAAATAAGCTCAGTAGCACCACCAAGAGAATTCAGAAGCATCTTAAGAATGAAGTTGAAAAACAGAAGCCACCTTTGCATTGGGGATGTTTTGTTTCATTTAAAATAAAGAAGTAGGAACTAATTTGTGTGACCATTCATGTCAAACTGTGGTTAGTGTATAATCAAAACTTGTCATCGAGGTAAAAGAAAACTTAAAGACACAACACTACAATGAGAACCAAGCTGAATCAGACTAAAGGCTCATCTAGTTTTTACAGTGGCATATATTCTTTTATTTTTGGAATGGAGTCATGTTCTTGTTTTTTGTTTTTTATGGCTTAAATTCAGACATGACTAAAATATTTGGAATTCAGATGAAAATTTCTAAGAGTTCTTTCCTTTTTATTAAATCTCTAACAGCAGACCTGTTTGGTAGCCTTTTATTGCTGAGAAGTTAAGGACTCCTTATTGCAAGAGACCTTTTGTAACATATAATGACTAGGTTAGATGTTTTTCATTGAAATGTATATTTTAATCATATATATATGTGCTGTTCAGCTTCCTTTGGGTATTATCCCACGTCATTGTAGTGCTTTTAAAATTGTAGCAACGTTTCAGCAGAATCTCATCTGCCATCATCAGGCTTCTGTATGGAGTTTGTATGTGGGTCAGGCTATCACAGTCGTTGGTTTTAAATTTGAGGCTAGACGACTGCTGTCCCAGGATGTTTTTTCTACATCCTGATTGGTTGGGAGTCTTGGTCTGTGTTTATTGTTCTTGGAGTTTGTTTGATTGGTGTTTCTGGTTTCTTCTGTCTGTTTTGTGGCTTTGATTGGCTGGCAACACTCTGTTCCTGTATTGGAGGCTTTCAGTACAGCTTGGCTTCGTGTGAAAGGATGGCTATTATCTATTAGGAAGCTGGGTTTCATCTAGGTGCCTGGTTGGGGTGTGTTTGAGCTGGAGGTATCAGAGGGAGTTTGTTTGTGCCCAGGTGATTGCCTGAGCTTGTGGTGTGGAGATCTTTCTATTTGAGAGTGCAGGCTTCCAAATGATTGACAGTCTGGTGGAATCATCTCTTCTATTCATGCTTTCAGGTCTTTTTTCAATCTCTATGGCTTCTCTGATGATTCTGTGGCTGGGGTTTTCTATAGTGGCTAGGTTTTTAGTGCCATTGAATTTGATGTTGTGACCTGTGGTTTTCATGTGTTGGACTAGTGAGGAGGTGTGTTCCAGTTTTTTTACTGCATTTTTGTGTTCATCTAGGCGGGTACTTATTCTTCTATAGGTCTGTCCAATGTATGTGGCCGGGAATGAAGCACAGGGAACTTCGTATATGCCTTGGTTTTCCAGGTCAATTTTGTCTTTGGGGTTTCTAAGGATGTCTGCTATTTTTTTTGTCTGTTTTGAAGGCAGTCTTGATGTGATGTCTGTGTAGTATCTTACTGATTTTGTCTGTAGTACCTCTTATGTAGGGCAAGACAGCTGTTCCATAGGTCTGTTGATCTTCTAGGTCTCTATTATGTCTTAGTGTGTTTTTGTGGATCAAGCTAGTGATTTTGTTTTTGTGGAAGCCGTTGGCTGTCAGTACTTTAGTCAGGGTGCATAGTTCAGTCTTTATATGTGTCTTATCTGCCAGGCGTTTGGTTCTGGCAATTAGTGTTTTGGCCACGGAATTTATCTGTGCTGGGTGGTGGTGGGATTGGGCATTGAGGTAGCGGTTGGTGTGTGTTTTCTTCTGGTATATGGTGTGTCCTAGTGTGCCATCTGTTCTTTTATAGATCAGTACATCTAGGAATTTTAGTTGTTTGTTTATTTCCGTTTCCATGGTGAACTTGATTTTGGGGGGTGTGCTGTTTAGGTGTGTTAGGAAATTGTTTAGGTTTTCTTTTCCATGGGGCCAAATCACAAATGTGTCATCGATGTATCTTAGCCATAGTTTGGGTTTGTGGGTGGCATTAGCCAGGGCTCTGGATTCGAATTCTTCCATGAACAGGTTTGCAATGATGGGTGACAGTGGTGATCCCATAGGGGCTCCTTCAATTTGCTTGTATCTTTGTCCTTTGTATATGAAATATGTGTTGGTTAGGCAGTGTTCTGTTAGTTCCATGAGGTCTTTAGCTGGTTGGTATTTATTTTTGATGATTTCAAGAGTTTCTTTTGTCGGGACTTGAGTGAATAGTGAAACCACGTCGAAACTTACAAGCAGATCTTCTTGTTCTACGTGTAGATCTTTGATCATTTCTAAGAAGTGGTATGAGTTTTGTACATATGAAGCTGAGGTTTCAGCATGGGGCTGTAGTTGTTTTGCTAAGTATTTAGCTAGGTTTTGTAATGGTGCTCCTATGGAGCTGACTATGGGTCTGAGAGGTATGCCTTCTTTGTGTATTTTTGGGAGGCCATATAATTTGGGGCATCTAGAAGATTTTTCTCTTAGGATGATCGTCTGTTGGATTTCTTTGCTTATGTGGCTGGTTATAATTTTCTTCTTGGTTGATTTTTCTAGATATGTGGTTGGGTCTGT
>BLBF01000040.1:29711756-29752414 GCA_015471245.1 Laticauda colubrina
GCTAGGTTTTGTAATGGTGCTCCTATGGAGCTGACTATGGGTCTGAGGGGTATGCCTTCTTTGTGTATTTTTGGGAGGCTGTATAATTTGGGGCATCTAGAAGATTTTTCTCTTGATATACATATACACATATATACATACATATTAAAAATCATCTATATATTGAAGGGCTTCTATTCTATTATCAGTGTAAAATTGCAATCTCTCCTCTCTCCACTCTAAAACTGTATACTTACAACTAGACTTGTTTAAAATGAGGCATGTCCAACACATGGCCCATAGATCACATGAGGCCCTAGACAGATAGTAATGCAGCCCCACAAGAAAATAAATATTTAAACAAATGAAGTTTTTATTTATATACATTAATTATATTATATATTTTATATATGGTGCAAGACAACTCCTCTTCATTCAGTATGGTCCAGGCAAGCCAAAGTTGGGACAATCATGGTTTAGGTGTTAATATTTGGAGTTATAAGCAGGTAGCTAAGAATTAAGATGATTAAAATAATGGTGATTGCTAAGATTTATGCCACTGTATATCTTACTTTAACATTGAATCATATTTCCCATTTGAATAACCATTCTCCCCTTTTGGTAGGATTCTTTGGGAACTCTTTGCTGTCATTTTAAAACTCTGCAGGGCGGCTTGATTGTATCATCGGTTTTTTCCTAATCTCTTTTAGCTTTATAATGGCTTTTTCCTTTGTGATTTATTTTGTAATTCCTGTCTGTTTGTTTGGCTGATTTGGTATGTCCTGTGTAAAGGTTTTCCTTTTCTTATTTCCTTAGCTTTCTTAATTACTTGGCTTTTGTCTAGGGGCCTCTTTCAATACCTTTTATTTGATTTCTTTTCCTATGCAAGTTTGTTTTATGGCACGGAGTACAGGCCCCTTTCTCTTAGGGAAACTCCACCGTCAGTTTGAAGACCCCCCTAAAAAATGGGATCTTGGAGGACCATCTGCCCCCTAACAGCACCGGTACGGGCCCCTCCCCACACTCCACCGTCAGTTTTCAGATCTCCCTTAAAGGTGGGGATCTGGAAGGAGCTGCTCTGCTTTTTAAGGCAAACTATCTCCAATTCTGTTTGCCAGCAGCCGGTATGGGCCCCTTCTAACAGGGCTTTGCTTGCAGGATGCACCAGGACTATTTTCCTGCTTTCTATTTATTTCTCAACACCAGTTCCTTTCTCAGCCCGCTTGGTTTTTCTTACGTCCTTCAGAAGGACTCACACTCCGTGGTCAGCCTTTCTACAATTGGAGACCACGAAGATTTTCCAGCCAACCCTGCCACCGGACCGGGCCCGCGGATCCATTCCCAGCCGGCATGGACCTTCTTTGTCCAGGGACAACATCCACGGACCCAGCCCGGAAGGCATAAGGGTAATAAAGGGAGTTCGTAAGTCTTTCTGCTCAACAGCTGCTTGAAAGCAGATGAGTACCGCTTTAAATTTTTAACCTTACGAGATAGAAGAGTGGAAGCGTGAGTGGACCAGGTGTGTGACCATAATGGCTTCCAAAAGCCTTTGATATGTGGCAGTATCATAGATATCTAAATTTCTACAGTCCAGTTCTTGTAGCTCCAATTACCTAGTTATCTCCTTGGACTTTAGATAAAAAATAACAGATGACAACGGACTCAAAGGAGGGCCTGTATAATTGTATAGTTTCTCTTTTTTATTTATTTTTGAAAGTCACATACTGAAGGGTCATGGCTGAAGGGATGAAGAGGACAAAAAGTAGATGGGAAAAATTAACCTCACTCCCACCCTATTTGTGGTTGGAGTTAATCATCCTCCAGTTCTAGGATGAAACAGCTGGCTTTGCTTAAACTTGAAAAAAGAAAATTTAGGAGGCAATGATAGTTATCTTCAAATATGTAAAATATGGAATGGAGTTCTCTGTTGCTTCAAAAATTTGATAGTTTGATAGTAGAATGGCAGTCTATAAATTGTAAATTTGGTACTGATATGAAGCATATATTTCTCTTGTTTTAATTTTTCACATAGTTCTCATTTTGCATCAGGCTCAAATGCTGTGGTACTATTCACATAGTATTTATTTAGAAGTGAATCCAACAGAGAAACTTCATTCCAAATCTCTTATTTTGATGGATTTCTTTGTGGTTATCAATCATATCCATGTTTATGTACAAGGAAGCCTTGTTATGTTCAACAAGTCCACTTGCAGATAATGAACATTTTATTGCAATCTAAAGTTTTATTATTAGGCTTACTTAAGGATAGTAGCTAATCCATATTTGTATTTATGTATGTATATATTTAGAAGTGTGAATTATTAATGGCAGATTTATAAATATGTTGAATTAACAAAAGTTTCAGACAGAATAATTTAAATGTGTCAGTCACTGTGTGTTTCCTGATTGGGCAATTCATCTCCATACATGTGGGGATGGGAATCAGAGTCAAAAGCCTGTGTGGGGAACACTGCTTAGTTTTGTTTTGTGTTCAGTCAGAAATTGTGTCAGAAAAGTGCTGGGCTTAGTGCTTTAAAGCTAGACTTAGTGACAACTGATCGTGCACCCTGAAGAAGGAAGGGAAGGTACATTGAAGATTGGCAGATTAGTCAATTATATAATTAGAATGTTCTGCTTATAATCAGTTCAGTTTTTAGCATCTAACTTCTTTCTAATGTTTACTAGTCTAAAAAAAAACCTAGTGCTTCTTCCCAAGAGTTTTGTTTACACATAATAATTAATTGAATCATGGTTTACTAAATTAGCTCAGATCATCTGTGTTGATTGTACCATAAAATGAACACACTATCTGGGTTTGCATATCATTTCCTTCTAGAAGATTTATAGCACCACCAGAACTGCCTGGCCACCCTCTTTTTCAACCCATTCACATGACACTGATCTTACTTGCCTCTAGACCGGTTGTCAAACTTACATTGTCATGGTGGCATCACATGACTTATTGGGACTTTCCCCCCACCCCTTCGCTAGACCAGGCATTGGCATGGCCAGCTTATGATGCATCCAGCTTGCAGGCCAAGAGACTGACAGCCCTACTCTAGGCAATTTACTCTTATGTAGACAAGCTATTATATCTGAGTTGCCAAATTGCCACCAGATGGTTACAAAATAACACGCAATTCT
The DNA here is from genome assembly GCA_015471245.1 of Laticauda colubrina. Lineage (NCBI taxonomy): Eukaryota > Metazoa > Chordata > Lepidosauria > Squamata > Elapidae > Laticauda > Laticauda colubrina. The sequence continues at coordinate 29,714,880 of BLBF01000040.1, forward strand.
CTTTAACATATTGCCGCCATCTAGTAGTCATTTGGATATTTGAAACCGAAAGTGGTAACTCCAATTATAACTACATTGTGATCTAGACACAAAATTCAGCTTGTTGAGAACATAATGACTTTAGCAATGCTCTTTTTTCAATTGTTTAATAGGAGTATATAGAAAACATTATTTCATCAATACCCTGCCCTGAGGCAACCAAAACAAACAAACATCAACAACAAACAAACATCTCCTTACCTGCATTTCATTTGGATAAGAAATCAAGAAAATTGCTAGCATGCCTTCATTTGTGTGGCTTCTCATATGCTACACATCTAACCATCTCAATCAGAGGAAATAGCCTGGTACCCCAGCTAAAAATCCTCCTCATGCATGTAGTATGATATGCCATCAATGTTGGTACCAACTATGTATCTAACTATGTTTATAGGCTTTAAAGTGAGGGGAGATGGGTTGACAAGCATGTATGCTTTTAAGCTGCAGGAACTAGAACTCATTGTATGAGCATTTCCGTAAGACCATTGCTTCCATCCAGCTGCAGTTAACAAAATTCCTTAATACAGCACAAAAGGAAAACTAAAAATCAAACAGGCTTACATGTTGCAACTTTATTCATTCCTGCAGGAAACTGACACAACCCTTGTCAAGTTAACCTTTCCCTAAATTAAGACAGCTTTCCACTTGAAGGACTTTTTAAACCAGGGGTGTCAAACTCATGTTGTCACAGTGTTGTCACGTGATGCATTACGACTTTTTTTCCTTTTGCTAAACTGGATGGGGGCAGGGGCAGCACATTATGCATCCGGCGCATGGGCCATGAGTTTGATACCCTTATTTTAAGCTCCCAACTGAGAGGGAGGATGAGACAAGAATCTGATTTGCCCACAAATTGTGCAGAAGATCACCCTTTTACAAAATAATATCTCTTTTTTGCAATCTGGAAAATTTGAACTGGAAATACATCACATACAATGTATAATTGACTTCTTCCTCCTCATTATAATAAATGAAAAAAAATATCAATCACTAATCAAACTGGGTCATAGATTTGAAAAAAAAAACCGTAGGAACAGATAAATTTTATTTCATCACTGTTGATTAAAAAAATTAAGAAGACTTGAAACATGTTGACACATTACAAAATATACATTTAACTTCTTTCCTTCTCCCATTTTTATAAGGCATGTTTTGATTTCAAAAAAACTATTTTGTAGGATTTCATATCCTTGTGTATTATTTATAAAATTACAAACAGGGACCTCTATATCTCTGTATTTAAGAAACCAGATTACCTAATATATTACAGTTTGACAGTTAATAATTGCTATTTCCAAGCTTCAGGCAGAAAGCATATTAAAAGTTTGGAGTATAGAGAATTATTGTTATGGTTACATCCTGACTTAAGAATTATAGACGCTCAACTTCTATATTGACTTAAATTGAATATTTTATTTGGCCAAGTGTGATTAGACACACAGGATCATCTGTCTATCTATACTTTTATATTGATATTTTCCCAATAATTTTATCTTATTCCAGTATAGATTGAAAATATGCCCTGTAGTATGTATTCAGAAAAAAAAATGGGAAAAAGTCCCATGAAGGGGAGCCACACCTGACAAGTTATACTTGGCTAACTAAATCTTACAATAGTAATCAGACTTTGGAATTCCCAACACTATTTTAATACCTGCTTCCTCAATTTAGAGTGACTAACAGATTAAACTGTGCATCAAGAATCCAAACTGAGTTTTCAAACACAGATATGGACATTCTTGATGCAGTAAAAGATAACTTGGCAGAAACATTTTGGGACAATTAAATTCTTTCAATTTGTCTCAGTATTTAATGATACAAAACAGCACAGTCTTCCATAGTTAGGTAATATATCCCATTAGCAGACCTATAGTTGATTAATAACATTCAGATGTTAGAAATGATGACTATAGGCTTCCAAAATAACTTGGAAGAAGTGAACATAAAGGTCAACTTAAAAATGAACCTCCAAAGCACCATTCAATGCTCCAACCTAGCTTTCCCCAACGTGATGACCTTTAAATATGTTGGACCTCAACTCTATAATTCCTGTCTGATATAACTATTGAGATGATCACTCGTCTGGTTAGATTAACTGCTTCTCAAATAAGCCTGATGAAATCTTATTTATTAAGCAGTCATTCTGTTATTTCTAAAGTTTGTAAACAAGGTCGATCAAGCATCACACTATTAGGGAGGAAATTGAAGACATAAGATTTAGTTGCACAGGCAATATATTACAGATAAGAGCATATGAACTTTCTAAGTGAAAAATGCCTGTCATGGAATGGTATTACTAAACCAGATTGGGAGCTGCCCAGAGTTAGTTATAAAATGTATACAGCTGTTCTTCACTCACCTGCACTAATAGATACCTACTATTTAAAGTGACAGTCTCCTTTTTTGGCTCATTGACATGACTATTATGTAGCTATGCTGTATCTAGACATCTCAGGGAAATAGAAAATGAGGAGTCAGGACTAAAACGTTCGAGAGAGACAAGAGGAGGGTCCAGAGGGGGATTTCTCTCTGTATGACAGAAAATAATTGCTGTAACATTCTTCAGGTTGACCAGTTTTCTCCGTGGAATAAAGTTTTGGCTTCTGAATGTCCACATGCAATATGAACTGGTTATCCTCAAACTAACTCAGATGTCATTTCAGGAAGAACATAATTATAGTTCAGATTAAATGACATCATCATAACCACCCTAATTTCCAATAGCATTTCATCATGTGAACTCCCACCTGCAGTCTGAAACCTAGACACAAGTTTATTACAGTATGATTCACAATCAGAAGCTTCCAAATAGAAGTGATTAAGCCTCCTGGAGCAGGGATATCTTTCTTTTTCATGGTTCTCCTAAACTTCCCTTTAATGCATGCACACCTGCATACATCAACCATATGAAAACAATGAATCAGACCCAGATGATAGAAGGGCTTTGTATGAAATTATATATAGCCATAGCCATTTTTACTACAGTAGTTTTTTTTTTTAATGTTGGACATATTGCACACTGGTAAAGCAGCTCAACAGTGCCCCCTGGAGTGCCTGACAATTTGCTGGTAATCAGGCCGAATTCCATGCTTTGTGGCAGAGAATGTATATTTGTAATTTCAGCTCTATTTTAAAAGGGCCTACTTTATTGAAAGAGCACTGCTCCTTCAAACGTTTTGTTTCTGGTTGCTTGGAAGGTGGATTTCAGCAGCAAACTGATACTCTAGTTTATTTGGCCAGACCACAGGCATCAGAAGTAGAGATTAGTACACAAAACATTGTTGGATAGCAGAAGATATTGCAAAGAACAAATACCGGTTTTTGTTAAGAATGTGGCTTTCTTTGATCCAAGAGTCCCGTAAGTATGTAAAGCTGCTCCGTTTATCTCTTGAAAGGGTGTGAATCAAGAGTACAAAGATTCTTTATTTCAAACTATCCTTTTCCCAAGGAAAGTTGTATTTGCTGCTTTTCTAATTTAGGAAGTAAGAAGAGCAAGGTTTTTCTTCACTAACATTCTACATCTGATCCAGCAAGGTTTTTCTGATATTTTAAATCACAGTTAAAATTAGCTATTTAGGTTTTGAACAAAAACTTAAATATTGAGTAATTGCAATCAGAAACTGATGTTCCCATTTGACTTCCTTTCTCTATGCTGGAGGAAGAGATGAAAACTTATAGGAGGGTAGGATTAAGCTTATCATCATAAATCATGTTTAATTATTTTAATTCCTTTATTTGATGAAAGAAGACATAAAGGAATGCAGAATTCTTAAAAAAAATGAACAAAACAAATCACACAGAGACCTAAAATAAAACTTAGAAGAAGGCATTTAGTGTAGGCTCTCTCTCTCTCTCTCTCTCTCTCTCTCTCTGTGTGTGTGTATGGGTTGGCCTACAGGTATCACACCAGCCAAAGGAAAAGCTGGTTATGTTTCTCTACAGATTTCTACAAAATCTCTCTAAATTTAAAATACAGTGATAAAGTTATATAAATTAAAATAGTATAATATAAACAAAGAAAAATCAAACTAAATCTTCCTTTCCTATCAAACACAGGGAAAATGTGTTCTGACATTTGTAGCATATGAATGCTAAACTCCTCCAACATAAGCAACTTTTAAATAAATGGTACAATTCACCATTTATTCTCCAAATATTTGTTTTAAAGCTGCAAATGTGTCTGATGCCACTTGAATGTACGTATCCTGCCCTAAATGGAAAAGCCCTTCTCACATTATCATTGCAAAATCAGGATCACTACACTAAGTACACTAAGAAAAGAGTATGCAATTTAAAGCAGAAAAAGGGAAACCAAGACTGCTATAACTTATATACCAAGATTGCCCTTTTCCCCAAAACTGAATCATATAGGCATGGGGAGGAACTATCACAAAAACAGAAAATGTACTATTTCTTTGCTTGGCACCATATAACTCTATTACTACCACCACCAAAGTATAAAGAACATCAAAGCATGAGTGTAGACAAGATTTTTGTTAAGAGCTTTTTGCAACATGTTGCCATTGTGGATGCATGCAGGTTAATTAAGAGATAATTACTTCATTTTTTTTCTAAAGTTCTGAGTTTAAAAAGGTTTCCTCTTTATCTTAGATTTTTGTGGTACTGTGGCTTCCAAACTTGATTACTCATTCATCCCCCCCCCCCATAATTGCTTATTTAGGAGATAGAGATGACAGCAACCATTCTACACCCCTAATATAAGCATTGTGTATTTTGATAGAACACTTGAATGAAGCAGATCAAAACATAGACTGCAGTGCATTGCTGGAAGATGAAACACAGATAGTATTGGTGTGACTTCAAGGAGACACTGTGTCTATTTTCAGTATAGTTAACATTAATGTTACATGTTTCATTTTTTCTCTGGGTATATAATTTTTGCTAAAACATGAGCTCAGTGTTCCTTTTCAAACTATGTCAGACAAGAGTAATTCTTTGACTACTTATTATTCTGGCAGAATTCTCAGTTCCATTCATTGTGATTCATAGGTGATTTTTTTGTTCTATATCCTTAGGCTTTGCAATACTTTGATTCAGTCTCCATAAGGAATTTAGGAGTTCTTAGGATCATGAATTTAGTATCTGCCTGCAACATCTTAAAGAATCTGCACCCTGTCCGTGCAGGTGCTTGACAGTGCTGTAGACAGGTATTATCTTTATGCTTCCATGCACTCCTAAACACTTTGTGGTGAATGAAACTGAATATTGCATAAGATAATCACAATAATTCATACTTGTCCCTATTTTTGGTGTTGTTGTTCAGTTGCTAAGTTATGCCCAACTCTTTGCAACTCCATCGACTATAGCATTCCAGGCTTCCCTGTCTTAGAGTTTGCCCAAATTCATGTTCATGAATTTGGTATCATGAATTTAGTATCAATGACACTAACCATCTCATCCTCTGTTATCCACTTGTGCTTTTTCCTTCAATCTTTTCCAATATCAGGGTCTTTTCCAATGAGTCCTCTATTCTTATTAGGTGGCCAAAGTATCTGAGCTTCAACTTCAGTATCTGTCCTTCCAAAGAACAGAGTTGATTTCCTTTCAGATCAGCTGATTTGATCTCCTTGGAGTCCAAGGGAGTCTCAAGAGTTTTCTCCAGCACTCTCCTTTTTTACCCTCATCAAAAAGCTCTTTAATTTCTCTTTACTTTCTGCCATTAGAGTTCCCAAATACTCTTGATCACTTGAGTTCCTTAATATATTGAAATTCAAAGAAAAACAAGCCAATCTTATTCATTATACTAGGATAAATTCTGAGGAATTTGAAGTTTTACATGCCACTCTGTGATAATTTAATTTGGGGGGCAGGAGAAAGATTCTCAGTTGGCTATTGCATTAGCTTCCAAATAATGGTATCAGGTGGTGACTTAAGCCCATGTCACACTGCACCAACGGATGCAAAGAGGATGTAAAACGGAGAGAAACGCTTGCCATCCATTGGAAAACGCGATGCATCCGTTGTGTACTCACTGCGTCCGTGATTCATATTCTCCATCCGTCCAGCATCCGTCTACTGTGATTTCATCTGCTCAAAAAGTTTTGAGCTGCACAAAATTTTTTGAGTGGATGAAGTATCCAACACGTACGTTATTCATCCGCTACGCATATGGGGAACATCCATTATACATCCGTCGTCATCCATTATGCGTCCGCTATATCCGCTAGGCATCTGCTGCGCATCCGCGCAACTCAAATCCACTCCAGCAGAAAACAGACACAGGGAGGAAGCGAAACGGACGCGGAACGGACACACAGCATTAGTAGCACGGACGTAGAAAGGATGAAAGTGGATGCAGCAACGCATCCGCGTCATCCGCTACGCATCCGCTACGCATCCGCTACGCATCCGCTACGCGTCCACTTTGCTATGCTCCCCCGGAAGCCCTGCGGACGTGCCATCCGCTTCCATCCGCTTTCACCCGGTAGGCTTCCATTGAGCATCCGTTTTACATCCGCGCTATGTCCTCCCCCTGTCCGTTCTTTTCCGTTCTCTTTATGCAAATTTTTGCCCCTTTTGAGAGCGGATAAGAACGGATGGAGCCACCCCTGGATTTTTGGCCGTCCGCTGTGTCCTTTTACATACGTTTTGCATCCGTCAGGCGATGTGACCTAGCCTTTAATTCTTTGCCTCCTGCATGGCTAATGCTTGATATCAGTCTGATGTTTGCCCTAATAGTTGGGTCTTTTCTAAAGTTCTCAAATGTTATTCAACTTTGTTGTAGTAGAGTGGATGTTTGAAAAATTGCAATCTTTGATTTGTATACATTAATTGTCTTTTAGGAACACACAAGCTATAAATGTGTGGATGATACACACATGCTATACACATACAGTGGGTGTTGGTTTATGTTGTACTGGCATAGCAAAAATGCTGTCACAGTGCAGAGAACTAAGAAGGAAACAGGACAACAGTTGTCTTGTTCATTCTGATTAATGATGGTCAGTATGAAATTCTTCAGTGCATTATTTCAACTTCTTTTTCCTCTTTTTAAGGATGGGTGTGAGTGATTGCTTTATTTCAATGCTTAATGAAGGGAAATAGGAAATTTCCCAGACAGCCATCCCTTTAATCTCCCCATAATGGTATTCTCTTTGTTCCTACTTTTGGCAGCCTCGTTTGCCAACATATGCTATTCGCAGATGGCATATGTAAAGAGGGTTTTGATTTTTTGAAAAAAACTTTTCCACTTAGGCATATTTCCCCATTTTGACTAAAAATATGATAATATACACAATGTCCCTTTTCTGTTTTACAATTTAATTTGTCAAAAGCAGTGTAGTAACTTTCCAAGCAGGTTCTCTTTCAGAAATCCACTATTTTCACACATGCTCTTCTTGTCCAAAAAAATGCATTGTTGCTGAGTCAGCCTTCTGTCAGCTTCTTCTCAGGATCAGCTGTTGAACAAAGGGGCAGAATGCAAAAAAGAATCAGTTTTATATAGCATGTTGCAGCATCCATCTATAACACATAATTAATGCTTTATGATACCAGGGTCTTGTGAACTTTGTATAGACAAGCATGCCTTCATAGTTTTGCTAACACAGATTGTTACAATGCAAACTGCTGTCACGGGCAATTCTTGAAAATGGTTTATAACTGCTTGATGGACAGATCAACCCGGTCTGCTTCATTGAGTTTAAAATCACATAGAGATGTATGGTATTGGAGGATAGGGATGTCTAGCCTTGTTCAAATACAAAATTAAACTTCATTTTTGCACATTTTGTATGTGAATAAGTTTGAATATGCCTTAAATTTGGGTTCCCTCTTTTACTCAAAGTTCAAGCAGTTTAACATCAGGACTGAATCCAGTTAAAGCCCCTGTCACACAGCACCAATGGATGGAAAGAGGATGTAAAACGCTTGCCATCCACTGGTTAACGCGATGCTTCCGTTCTGTACTCACTGCGTCCGTTTTTCATCCTCTCTATCTGTCCAGCATCCGTCGACTGACATTTCATCCGCTCAAAAAGTTTTGAGCTGCACAAAACTTTTTGAGTGGAAAATGTATCCAACGCGTCCGTTCTGCATCCGTAACGCATACGGGGAACATCCGTTCTACATCCGTCGTCATCCATTACACATCCGCTATATCCGCTAGGCATACGCTGCGCATCCGTGCAACTCAAATACGCTCCAGCGGAAAACAGACACAGAGAGGAAGCGAAACGGACGTGGAACAGACACAAAGCGTTAGTAGCATGGACGGAGAAAGGATGAAAGCGGATGCAGCTCGCATACAAAGCATTAAAACGGAAAAAACGTTCGCAGAGGAGACGTATCTCGGATAATTAGGATGTCTGCAGAATGCCTAGAGGATGCAAAAGGGAAAACCTATATTTTGTATAAAAAGGGGGAGGAACTCACCTGGATCTCACTTTCACTGCCCTGTGGTACAGACTTCTTCAGCCTTGCTCTTGCTCTTGCTCTTCCACAGCATCCTGTCATCTCCACCATGGATCATCACACACTCCTTTTGGTAGCCACCATCATTCTACAACAGTGCAAAGCCATCTACAGGCTCTTTCACCTGTTCTACATGAAGAAAAGGAGGCGGCCAAGAAGTGACTGGGTCCGAAGATGGATCGCCAGAAGAACAGAGTACGGACTGTATAACAAGCTGATGGAGCTGAGGAACGAAGACCCTCGTGCATTCCAGAACTTCATGAGGATGCCTCCAGCCATGTTTGACGAAGTTGTGGAGCGTCTGAGACCCAGGTTGGCCAAGCAGAGCACCAACTTCCGGCCCAGTCTGGACCCTGGGCTGAAGGTGGCACTGACTCTGCGCCACCTGGCCTCAGGGACCACGTACAGGAGCATGCAGTACAGCTGGAGGGTGCCACACAACACCATCAACATTGTGGTCAGAGAAGTGGTGCAGGCCATCACCGAAGAATACCTGGAGGAGCTCCTCCAGTGCCCCTCCACTGAAGAATGCAGGGAAGAAAGTTGCAGAGCAGTGGTATCAGAAGTGGAACTTCCCCCACACCGTTGGAGCCATAGATGGCAAGCATGTGGCCTGCAAAGCTCCAGCCAAGTCAGGGTCCAATTATTTCAACTCCAAGGGCTTCTTCAGCATCATCCTCTTCGCCATGGTCGATGCTGACAACAAGTTCATGTACATCGATGCTTCAGGCAATGGGTCAGCTTCAGATGCAACGCCAGTCACCTCAAGGAGGGGCTGGAATGCAACCTCATCATGTGCTTCCCAGATCCAGACCCCCTGCCCAATGATACACAAGATGTGCCCTACTTCATCATGGGGGATGACGCCTTCTCCCTCAGAACCTACCTCATGAAGCCCTACATTTCCAGATGCCTCACCTGTGAAGAGAGGATCTTCAACTAAAGGCTGTCCAGGGCAAGGCGGGTGGTCGAGAACGCCTTTGGCATCCTGGCCAACAAGTTCCAGGTACTTCTCACCACCATGCAGCATCGCCCACAGACCGTGAGGAGGATTGTGGAAGCTTGCTCTATCCTGCACAATTTCATGCGCACCCGCTACCCAGTGTTGCAGAACAGGCTCGTGGACCTCTAACAAGGGAATGGGGACATGGAGCCTGGGGAATGGAGGCAAGGACGAAACCTGATAGACAATGTGGATGTGCAAGGCCCCAACAGAGCTTCACGTGAAGGGAAGAAGCAGCGCAACCTCCTGAAACACTGGTGCAACTCCCCAGCTGGAGCTGCTGCTGGAGTGCTGGTCTGAGGTGCCATTGGGGTGCCTGGCCCCGAGAGGACAACAGGGGATGGTGTGTGGAGGAAGCTCTCAGAGAGCTGGCTCAGTCCTGTGATGTTGAGAGCCCCTTCCTCCAGGACATGGGGTGTCAGTCCCAATACCGATGACAGATATTCTGAGGCCGGGCTTGGCTGTGGGGTGGAGGGAGGAGCAGTGTAGTGGGGATGTCTGGTCTGCAGCTGAGCAAGGTGAGGCGTGGGTGGCATTGGTGGCATGGGTGGCATTGGTGGCATGGGTGGCATCGGTGGCATCAGTGGCATCAGTGGCACTGGTGGTGTCCGATGTACCTGTGCCTGGACTGGGAAGGGCTGCCTGTGCTGCTGGAGCTCCTGGTAGCCGTAGCCTTGGTCGGTGAGGGCCTGTGGAAAGCCTTGGAAGGGCTGTGACATCACCTGGGGTGGAGGAGCAGGCCTGGACTGGGTGGGAGCAGGTTCAGCTGGGTCTGGAGGGTTGTGAAGAAGACCGGTGATCCTGTCCTTTATCACCTGGTACTGTGATTCCGACATGTTCATGAGGGTCTGGTTGACATAGGTGAGGAAGGGCTTGCGGTTGGAGGATGGGACATCGGTGTGTACCAGCTGAGAGAGGAGATCTACGCTGCTTCTGATGTTGTCCCTGATCTCCAGCAGGACAGTGTGACTCTGCCCCTCCAATCTGCCTCTCTGCCTGCTTTCTGTGGAGGTGGAGCTGGGGGTGGATGTGGGTTGGTCTCTGGTGGAAGTGCCCTCTCCTTGCTCCCACTGCATTAGGGGGTCCTCCACACACTCTGCCATGGGTAGTGCAGCTGTCGGGGGGGTCTCCGTCATGGCATGCTCCACAGATATCTGCCTGGACACAGGAGCTGACTCTTGGCCAGAAGAGGACTGGCTCTGCGGGCTGCCTGAGAGAGAGGGTTGTGAGAGGGGCTGCTCCTCAGTGGCGGATCTCATCCTCCAAGAAGCTGCACTTGGCCATCACGTAGGTCTCTCGGTCCGTCAGCTTGACCGTGGCCTGGCCAGATTTGTTGAGGTGCAGCTTCCCGTAACAGGTGTGCATGTGCTTCCACCAGCCGAGGAGCACCTCCGAAGTGTAGCCCAGGCTCTCCGCCTTCTCTCTCCAAGCAGCCTGCTTCCTTTTGGTGTCTTGATAGAGCCTGTGTCCCTTCCGCCAAAGATACTCGTTCTCCCTCAGCCATTCCAGCACCTCATCCTCATGTTCCTCTTTGATGGAGTACTGCCTCCTCTTCCCGTTCTCGTTCACGTGTATGCCTCTTCCTCCCTCTGGCAGGGCCATCTGGGCCCTCATCAGAGGGGCTTCGAGGTTGTAGGGGCTGCTCCTCCACACCACCACCACCAGCAGCAGCAACAACAAAAGTAGCAGCAGCACCAGCACCAGCAGCAGCACCAGCACAAGCAGCACCAGAAGCACCAGCAGGACCAGGAGCAGCACCAGCAGAGTAAGCACCAGCAGCGCCAGCAGGACCAGCAGGACCAGGATCAGCAGCAGCAGAGTAAGCACCAGCAGCACCAGTAGGACCAGGAGCACCAGCAGGGCCAGGAGCACCAGCAGGACCAGCAGGACCAGCAGGACTGGCAGGACCAGCAGGACCAGGAGCAGCGCCAGCAGAGTAAGCACCAGCAGAAGCCCCAGCACCAGGAGCAGCGCCAGCAGAGTAAGCCCCAGCAGAAGCCCCAGCACCAGGAGCAGCGCCAGCAGAAGCTCCAGCACCAGAAGAGTCAGCCCCAGTTGCAGAAGCCCCAGCAGAACCAGAGTCAGGGCCAGGGGGTGGGATGGTGGCCCTGTCCCTCTTGCCAGGGCTGGCAGCAGATGCCACAGGCTTTCTCTTCTTCCCCATGGTTGTTGGCTTGCTGGCTGGCTGGCTGGCTGGCCGGCTGGCTGGAGCTGTGTCTGGCAGCAGGTCTTTCCTCTGAATGGTGACCTGCTTGCGAGTTGCTTCCCTTTATATCCGCGGGGCTGACGCAATGCATCCTCCCCGCATGCACAGTGAACGCTTTGCATCCGCTAGGCATCCGCTAGGCATCCGCTCTTTCAGTTGCGCGTCCGCTTCGTTGTGCTCCCCCGGAAGCCCTGCAGATGTGCCATCCGCTCCCATCCGCTTCCATCCGCTAGGCTTCCATGGAGCATCCGCTTTCCATCCTGGCTACGTCCTCCCCCCATCCGTTCCTTTCCGTTGTTGTCCGCTCTGCTTATGCAAATTTGGGGCACTTTTGAGAGCGGATAACAACGGATGGAACATTTTCTCATCCGCTGTGTCCTTTTTACAAACATTTTGCATCCGTCAGCCAATGTGACAGGCCCTTAAACTGATTAGTCTTCACTTAGATTTACAGCACTGTGCTAGCTAGTAGTTTTGATCCTATCATGTTATTTCTTTTTAATAAATCATGGTTAAACTTAATTGTGCATAAGGGTTTAAATGCAATATTGTACAGTGTTGCAGGAATATAAAAATTTCCAAGCACATTGTTTGAGATTTCATCTAAAGAATAAAGAGTTTTGGTACCAATTGAAATGTCACCCAAATTTGCTCATAATGGTAAATGCTCATGCTTCATTGTTAAGCCACTCCAGAAGCAGTGGATTCGTGTCCTGTGATAAGCTTTCACATACTTCCTTTGTTTTTGTTTAGCACATCAGGTGAAGTCACAAAATTATCTATCCAGAATCAAATTCAAGAGAAACCAGTTCCACCTGTTCACTCAAAAAGTAAACATCACACAGCACTGAATTACTGGGTCTAATAATGTCTCAAATTGGTCACACATTTTTGGAACATTTATTGAACTTATTAAAGATATTTTCTTTTTAAAAAATAGAAGCAGTGAAAAAAATATTGAAATGCATGCTTTGATTTATACAATAAAAAGGTAACAATAACAACAATAACAAAAAAAAACCAAGAGCAAGGAACAGCCCAAGTTATGTATTCTAATTCCAGATCAATATGTCTTTTTTGGAGGCTGTGTGCAGACAGGAAGAGGCTCAAATCTTTCTTCAAAAGAAATATTGTTGCCAATGCAGGTCTGAATTCAGTTGTTCTAGAGCAGCTTAAATATCACTCCTCATTTACAGAGTATAAGACACTCTGAAGTATAAGATACACCTAGCTTTTTGGGAGGAAAAGAAGAAAAAAAATCTTCCTCTGCCTCCCAGCATCCAGCTGGTATTCATCTGGCCCATTTGCTGTGGCCCATTCACCGCTGCTGCTGCCTATTTACCACCATGGCCCATTTTGGAACAGCTGATCAGTGCCACAGCCAAACCCCCCCCCCCCATTGCAATATTCACTGTGTCAAAAGCACAGACATTTCCACCCACTTTTACTCCAAAAAATACGATATATATCAAGCTGTAGGATGAAACATAGCTGCAAAAGTAAATAACTCTATTGATGAAAAACAACCCTAAACCAGAGGTGGTATTCAACAGATTCTGACCAATTCTGGAGAACCGGTAGCGGAAGTTTTGAGTAGTTCAGAGAACCGGCAAATACCACCTCTGACTGGAGATTTTACAGTATCCTTTCTCTGCCACGCCTACCAAGCCACACCCACAGAACTGGTAGTAATTTTTTTTTAATCCCACCACTGCCCTAAACATATACATAGACTTAGTCTCTAAAAGTATTTAGACTACATTCCTATATCACTTAATCAGAAAAAATATCTAAGATTTTCAAACCCTAATTGTTGATAACTGGCCCTGTAACTTGAAAATAAGTTTTCACAGAAGTCGTTTACAAGTAAATGTGTTTAGAACTAATATGCAGAATAGCTAAAAGCTTGTGACCCAAATCAAATTATTTTTTAAAATGTGTGCATGCATTTTCATTTCTCATTTTATACAGCAGCATTTCCTTTTCCAAAGCTGATTATTGATTCAGAGATTTAACAGCTACCATAATCATTGCTGTCAGGCTTCCAAAGGATTAGTTTATTTGGCCAAAATTCAAATATGAATATGAAATCAATATGATAGAGGAATTTGATTACTACATTAAAATGCATAACCTGGCACGTATCTAGGAAATACTAATTGTATAATAAAGTTCTCCAGGTGTTGTTCCAGCTATCAAAAAAGTTATTATGATGGAAAGAGTGTAAAAACTGTTTACACAGCTGGTGAAATCTGATGCACTATGCTAGAGGTAAGCTTTGACCTATGACCACAATTGAGGCCAAATTTTCTGTTGCTAAGTGAGAAACTTGTTAAGTGGCTTTTGCCCCATTTTATGACCTTTCTTACTACAGTTGTTAAAAGAATCACTGCAGGCTTTAAATTAGCAACATGGTTAAGTGAATCTGGCTTCCTCATTGATTTTGCTTGTTGGAAGGTCGCAAAAGAAGATCACATGACCCTGGGACACTGCAGCCATCATAAATATGAGTCAGTTGCTAAGCATCTGAATTGTGAAGTCAGAAAATTGGGTTAATTGAGTAAGTATGCTGGCAAATTGTTATACCTATTCAAACAGGATTTTAGCTAACTATTCTTAGCTGACTATTTCATGAATATTTGAGTGATACTTGCCATATGAAAAAGAGGTCTATATTACATGACAATAGATCACTAACAAATAAAGAAGGATCTTTTGGTCCATATTTAATATTTTTAAAGTATAAGATATCCTACTGAAACAGATGTTTCAGAGCCCATCATGGTCAAATACCATGGCTATGTCTTGAGTTCTTACTTTAGAATTAGTCTTTACTATTTTCATTTTTCTCTCAAGTAGAAAAGAATAAAATACATCCATATTCATATGTTAAATAGAGTACTATGAGCTATGGTGGTGCAAGTCTTATGAGGCTCAAAGTTAATTCAGTCTCCCATTCTTCTGATGTTGGTAAAATGAGGACCCAGATTGTTGGGGGCAATATGCTGGCTGACTATAAACCACTTAGAGAGGATTGTAAAGCAGTATATAGGTCTAAGTGCTATTGATCTTGGTATTAATCTGTAAGCTATTCAGAAATTTTAAACCTCACATCTCATCATGGGCTATTTAACAATTTATTATAAGCCTGAATCTCTTCCTTCCTTCCTAAATTGAATCAAAATGGTGCTTATATAGTAGGGTCATTTTTCATTAGATATAGGTGTGATTTACTTGAAGACTGTAACTGAGTACTCAGTATTAAAATTGTGAGTTCTGAGTTTTTAATTGAAGGATAAAATGCCTTGTACAATAAACATATCAAAGGGTTCTGAATAATTCTGGAGCAACAGTAAATAATTCAAAATTACCATAGGTTTTGTATGGAAGTTAATTTTTATGGGTGTGCACACAAGATCTTAAAGCAGAAGACTCCTACATAATTATGTTTAATTTGAATACTATTTAGATATAAACAAAGTCTTCATATGTGCATTGGGAAACAAGTTTTCACAGGTAAATTTTATTTAATATTCTTATTAAAGATCTGAAATGTCTTGTAATAATTGTATATGTATTTCTCTTTTGATTTCCTTTAGCTGTAGTTCAAGGTGCCAGAAAGGGACATGTATTTGTCCTTGAAACTAAAGTAAATGAGAAGAATATTTAATTTATTTTACTTTCTGCATTAATGTTTCCCCTGCTTGCCCTCTAGTTTTACAATCACTAAACCTTTCATGCATGGGTTAACTTACAAAATCATTTAGAATGAAAATTAGTTGGACTGGTTAACAAATGACAGATAATTGTACCTTCAAGGCTTGTTGGTGGATTAGATACACAGAGCATAATGTTTCAGGCTACTTTTAAAAAAGTTTGTAACCATTAAACTCAAAAACCTTGATCCTGCAAAAGAATGTGTGTTTCTGTGGGTGAGGCACAAAAAGTGATTGTTTAATATGGTGGAGGGAGGCTGGAGTTCAACAATTATAGATACCTGCAACTAAGAAAAGATAGCAATTCCTACTAGAGTTGGAAGCTATCAAGGTCTACGCTATAAAGCAAAGAAAGATATTTCCTTAGGCAAGACATAAAGGAAAGGTGTCAAGAAAATTTAAAGGAAATAGTTAACTCAGGGCAATAAAACTGAATCTGGTTGTGTTATTCACTTATAGTTCAGTTGATGAATAAGTTTTCATTTTCTTTTCAGGTGTACATCTTTTGCCTTTAAAATACAAGATCAGGAAATCTCCCATTAAATATAAACTCCCTTACATATCAGTGAAGAGCAAATTGTTACCAGATTTGAACCAAGCAAGGAATTTAAAGCAGAATTTGAAGTTATTTGCATTTGGTGGCCTGTACTAATAATATCAACTATAGCTATAGGAATTAGGGGCTGCCTGATTTATTTGCTCAAACTGAGTCTGAAAGAGGAGCTATTTATATATCCCAAAGGCTCTTTCATAGTTTAAAAAGCTTGGAGAATTCGAGAGTAAAATTCCTGTATTTGTAGTAAAGGCTAAAAACTGGTTATCTCTAAATTGTAAACTAGTAATGCTGTGATAATCATGTTCACAAGCATTATGTTAGGGGAAAAAATCAGGACCATTTGTATAGTTGCAGCATGGAAGATTTTTTCAAGCTATGCACAAGAATCAAGTAAAGTCCTATGTTAAATAGGCGCCAAATAAGGGTCAACAGAATTCAGAGGGGTTGGATTTGGAGCACTTGTGGGAATGCAATGACTCTAAATTGTTGACATGCTCTGCCCTGAGCTCTGCCTGCTTTTCTTCTTTTTATTATCAAGGACAATTTAACTGTCAAATAACTTTAACTATTGCCTTAGTTGGAACTACCACTTCTGGGCTGTGAAAATCCAGACAATTATTCGTGTTCACCCTCCTTCATGCACTTATGCCATGCAGTGGTAAAGGAACTACTACTACTAGCTACCATTGCTCTGAACTTTACCATGGGGAGTGTATATTCACAAGACAGTGACCTTGTGATGGGGTAGTCAGGAACAATTGATCAGACTACGTGCGATTCAATGAAGGAGGAAATGATAATTCAATCCAATACTCTGTCAAGGAAACCAAATAGAATTTCACAGTCAAAATTATGTCTTCCAATGATACTGGATTCCTTCCAACCTTTCCTCTTTGGAAGGAGTTCAATGAGATAATGGGGAAGGATAAGTAACATTGGCATTTATAATATGGCAGAATTAAAGCCAAAAAGACATTTAGCTAATGATGGATTCAGAGGCAAAAGGAAAAGATGATATTGTAAAGATATTTAAAATTAGTATGCCTCACATTAGAACTTTAAACTAATGTAAACCCATATAAGAGCAGAAGTATAAAGCCTGAACATTGAGATTCTTCAAATCATTTATTAGAAATAGACTGGAATGGGTCACTATGCTGTAGAAAAGCATTCACCCTTCTATGGCAGATCAGAAAATGTAAGAATTTGGGGGGAAAATGAAATGTCAGTATTATTAAAAGTATATAAAAACCACTGCTTAAACATAACTACCAAAATGACAAAATTATGCTATGGCCTATGGGCATCATGATTTCTAAATAAAAGTGCACAACTAAATCATTTGCAGAATGATGCCATCATTTTGGCATGATTATGTTGCTGGGGAGGTCTATGGTGTAGGGGTTGTTAACTTCTAAAATGGCTAAATTGGAAGTATTAATTCATTTGGCTCTTGTAAATAGGATTTAAATTCAAATAAATTTGATTGATTGTTTGCCATTTAAGTCAGTATTGACTCTTAGCAACCATACAGATTTTCTCCATGAAGAGTTACAGTTATGGATCAGAAACTTTGAATTAGAGACTGAATATTAATCATAAACATACAGGGTGTATATATGTGTATGCAAGTATATGTGTTAAAACCATCACAAGTTTCAGTGGATTTTTATTTAGGCCACAACACATCTGATATAATTTACTGCTGGTATTTAAAAATTTATGCATTTACAAAATTATGAGTTAGTTCAATGGATAAAAAAGAGATAGAAATGCTACCCTGCCTGAGCTTGTTTGGAATGCTATGTAATTCTAGAGTAATTCTATCAAGGCGCTTAGTTCATGTTTATACTGATTAAATAAAAATGACCCTCCCGTTTACAGTCTTTCACCTATTTTTTTTTAAAGCCAGTCAAACCACATTGCCGTAAAGTGCATGCAAAACCACAAATGGAATGCTTCATGTCTAGAAACGAGAGATTGGGGGGCTTTTTTCAACATTACCCACAAAATTTCCACTGGCTGGAATATACTCAGCAGCAAAAGGGCCCTTTTTGAATGGCTATTGTTTTCTAGCAGATCAAAGGGTATTTGCATAATTTCTCATTCTGTTTTCCTTTGTTTGCATCCAAACTAAAGTGAAGAGTCAGGATAGATTTTTAAAAAATCACTTCTTGTGTATTTAAATGTGACCCTACATATTGTCACATTTTTGGGTTAGTGCCAATACATGAATTGAAATTAATTATTATTTTTAAAAAATCACTTTTCTGAATTTTACAATAGTTTGCCCATGTGAAAAATTTGCACTGGAAAAAACTTCTATAAAATGTAGAGTCAAATTAACCAGTTTGCCATATCTGTCCATGTAACTTAGTTATGTACAGGTAGTCCTTGACTTATGACCACAGTTGAGCCTAACATTTCTGTTGCTAAGCGAGACACTTAAGCAGATTTTGCATTTTATGACCTTTCTTGCGATAGTTGTTCAGTGAATCTGACTTCCCCATTGACTTTGCTTGTCAGAAAGTCAGAAAAGGTGATCACATGACCACAGGGCACTGCAACCATCATAAATATGAACCAGTTGCCAAGCATCAAAATTTTGATCATGTGGCCATGGGGATGCAGCAACAGTCATGTGAAAAACAGTCATAAGTAACTTTTTTCAGTGCCATTGTAACTTTGAATGGTCACTAAACAAACGGTTGTAAGTTGAGGATACCTGTATAGTTGGATCATGATTCCAGGCAACGAAGGCTGAGTAGGCAACCTTTCCTCTTGAAACAACAGGCTTTTAGTTCTCTAGAGTTTTAGTTCGTGGAAGGAGCAAAGAATAGGTGTGCATAATTATGTATAGTTTATCAGCAGTGCCTGTTCCTGAATTGGTCGGATCTGGTTGTTATTATCCTTGTTTTGATTACATCATAGTTAAGCTATTACAAACATGTGTAGCAAACCTTGAAAAATACCCAGATACTTCAATTAGCATAAAATGTGATTAGGCTGCTAACTGGCCTAGAACACCAGATTCATATCATTCTATAAAAACTATACTGAAAGATCTACAGTGATTTCCAATAGTTTAATAAATGAAAGTTAAGGCGAGGTTCTCATTTTTCATTTTTGTCTATCAAAGGCAGAGTCTCCTTGAATGGTTTGACTCCCTCCTTCCCTTAGCCCGTTTATAAAGCCAGATACTCACAAAGTACTTCCTTAAGGCCCTGTCACACTGCCCAACGGATGCAAAATGTTTGTAAAAAGGACACAGCGGACGAGAAAAATGTTCCATCTTTTGTTATCCGCTCTCAAAAGGGGCAAAAATTTGCATAAACAGAGCGGATAACACGGAAAGGAACGGACGGGGGGAGGACACAGAGCGGATGGAAAGCGGATGCGGAACGGAAAGAGCGGATGCAGAGTGGATGCCAAGCGGATGAAGCAGATGCACAGCGGATGCACAGCGGATGAAACAGATGCACAGCGGAAGCCTAGCGGATGCCTAGCGGAAGCCTAGCAGATGCCTAGCGGATGCCTAGCGTTCACTGCACATGCGGGGGGATGTATTGCGTCAGCCCCGCGGATATAAAGGGAAGCAGCTCCCAAGCAGGCCACCATTCAGAGGAAAGACCTGTATCCAGACACATCGAGTGCCTTGCCAGCCTGCCCTGCCTGCATGGCTGCCTGCCAGCCTTGCTGCCTGCCTTGCTGTCTGCCTGCCTGCCAGCCTGTCTGCCAGCCTTGCTGTCTGCCAGCCTTGGTGCCTGCCTGCCTGCCAGCCTTGGTGCCTGCCTGCCTGCCAGCCTTCCTGCCAGCCTGCCTGCCAGCCTTGGTGCCTGCCTTCCTGCCAGCCTTGCTGCCTTCCTGCCTGCCAGCTTTGCTGCCTGCCTGCCTGCCAGCCTTCCTGCAAGCCAGCAACCCCACAACCATGGGGAAGAAGAGAAAGCCTGAGCCATCTGCTGCCAGCCCTGGCAAGAGGGACAGGGCCACCTGCCCGCCCCCTGGCCCTCACTCTGCTTCTGCTGGGGCTTCTGTAGCACGGGCTCACTCTTCTGGGGCTGGGGCTTCTGCTGCTTCTGCTTCTGGAGGAGCTGCTGCTGCTGCTTATGGTGGTGGTGCTTCTGCTCGTGCTAACTCTGCTGATGCTGCTTCTGACGGTGGTGCTTCTGCTGGTGCTTACTCTGCTGATGCTGCTCCTGGCGGTGGTGCTTCTGCTGGTGCTTACTCTGCTGAAGCTGCTCCTCGTCCTGCTGGTCCTGCTGGTCCTGCTCGTGCTCCTGGTCTTGCTTGTCCTGCTCGTGCTCCTGGTCTTGCTTGTCCTGCTCATCCTGCTCGTGCTCCTAGTCCTGCTCATGCTCCTGGTGCTGCTGGCGCCTCTGGTGCTTACTCTGCTGCTGCTGATCCTGGTCCTGCTAGTGCTGCTGCTGCTGATGATGATGATGATGATCCTGCTGGTGCTGCTGCTGCTGGTGGTGTGCAGGACCGGCCCCTACAACCTGGAAGCCCTTCTGATGAGAGCCCATCTGGTCCTGCCAAAGGGAGGAAGAGGCATATGCGGGAACGGGAAAGGAGGTTCCTCCATTGAGGAGGAACACGAGGATGAGGTGCTGGAGTGGCTGAGAGAGAATGACTATCTATGGCGGAAGCAACACCGGCTCTACAGGGACACCAAAAGGAAGCAGGCTGCTTGGAGAGAGAAGGTGGAGAGTCTGGGCTACACTTCGGAGGTGCTCCTCGGCTGGTGGAAACATATGCACACCTGGTACGGGAAGCTGCACCTCAAGAAATCTGGCCAGGCCACGGTTAAGCTGACGGACAGAGAGACCTATGTTATGGCCAGGTGCAGCTTCCTGGAGGGTGATATCCGCCACCGAGGAGTAGCAGTAGCCCCTCTCACGACCCTCTCTCTCCGGCAGCCTGCTGAGAGCCAGTCCTCTTCCGGCCGAGAGTCAGCTCCTGTCTCTAGGCAGGTTTCTGTGGAGCGTCCCACGGTGGAGAACCTGCGGACAGCTGTTTTAACTGTGGTGGAGCACATGGAGGACTCCCTGGTGCAGTGGGAGAAAGGAGACGGCACGTCCACCACAGCCCTACCTGCATCCACCCCCAGCTCCACCTCCACAGAAAGGCAGAGAGCCAGACAGGAGGGGCAGAGCCACACTGTCCTGCTGGAGATCAGGGACACCATCCGGAGCAGCATAGATCTTCTCTCTCAGCTGGTCCACACCGACTCCTCATTCTCCAACCGCAAGCCCTTCCTCACCTATGTCTTCCAGACCCTCATGGACATGGCGGAACCCCAGTACCAGGTGGTGAAGGACCGGATCACCGAGCTGCTTCACAACCCTCCAGACCCAGAGGAACCTGCTCCCACCCAGTCCAGGTCTGCTCCTCCACCCCAGGTGATGTCCCTCCCATTCCAAGGCTTTCCACAGGCCCTCACCTACCAGGGCTACGGCTACCAGGAGGTCCAGCAGCACAGGCAGCAGCCCTTCCCAGTCCAGGCACAGAGTCATTGGACGACACCGTTGCCACCGATGCCACCCATGCCACAGATGCCATCCATGCCAGTCCTCATCCAGCTGCAGACCAGATAGCCCCACTACACTGCTCCTTCCTCCACCCTACAGCCAAGCCCGGCCTCAGTACATCTGTCCTCGGTACTGGGGTTGACACCCCATGGCATGGAGGAAGGAGCTCTCAACATCACGGAGCTGAGCCAGCTTTCTGAGAGCTTCCTCAACACACCGTCACCTGTTGTCCTCTCGGGGCCAGACACTCCAATGATGCTTCAGACCAGCACTCCAGCACCAGCCACCTCAACAGCACCTGGACCCTTCATCCCTGAGACTGGGCACACCTCCGAGTGACCGATAAGAGTGCCAGAGACTGGGTGGCTACCTGTAGACTTTATTTGGACACTTGACTTGGGTCATTTTTCTTTTACAGCTTGTTATTAATAAAGTTTATCCTTGCTTTACACACTTGCTTCATTTATTTCTTTTAATAAAGTCTTGGTGGAAACTTTTAGAAATGGTTTAAGCCTTTGCATGCTTGTGGGATGGGTTAAGATAGCAGTGGGATGGGCAGGGATACCTTTGGGATGGGTAAGGATAGCAATGGGATGGGCAGGGATACCTTTGGGATGGGCAGGGATACCTGTGGGATGGGCAGGGATACCTTTGGGATGGGTAAGGATAGCAGTGGGATGGGCAGGAATACCTTTGGAATGGGTACCTGTGGGATGGGCAGGGAGACCTTTGGGATGGGTTAAGACAGTTGTGGGATGGGTTAAGATAGCTGTGGGATAGATAAACCTCCAATGCAAGCATAGTGGGACTGGATGGTCCACCCTCCCAGGTGCCACACCTATGGCCCTTCATTATCAATAACAATGTAAGCATTGATCCACACATGTCAACATAAACACAACTCTTTATTAAATGCCCTGCTCATTGTAGGCCCACCCAACATACATGGCCCAATCTCATCCATGTGATGAGACAGACTGAAGGAAGCATCCATTAATCATCTATCATCCTGTCTTGCCACTCCACCGCTCCAGCTGGGGAGTTGGACCAGTGTTTCAGGAGGTTGCGCTGCTTCTTCCCTTCACGTGAGGCTCTGTTGGGGCCTTGCACATCCTCAGTGTCTATCAGGTTTTGCCCTTGCCTCCATTCCCCAGGCTCCATGTCCACATTCCCTTGTTGGAGGTCCACGAGCCTGTTCTGCAACACTGGGTAGCGGGTGCGCCTGAGATTGTGCAGGATGTAGCAAGCTTCCACGATCCTCCTCATGGTCTCTGGGCGATGCTGCATGGTGGTGAGAAGTACCTGGAACCTGTTGGCCAGGATGCCAAAGGCGTTCTCGACCACCCGCCTTGCCCTGGACAGCCTGTAGTTGAAGATCCTCTCTTCACGGGTGATGCATTTGGAGGTGTAGGGCTTCATGAGGTAGGTTCTGATGGAGAAGGCGTCATCCCCCACGATGAAGTAGGGCACATCTTGCGTGTCGTTGGGCAGGGGATCTGGATCTGGGAAGCACATGATGAGGTTGCATTCCAGCCCCTCCTTGAGGTGACTGGTGTTGTATACCTGGGCATCTGAAGCTGACCCATTGCCTGAAGCATCGATGTACATGAACTTGAAATCAGCATCGACCATGGCGAAGAGGGCGATGCTGAAGAAGCCCTTGTAGTTGAAATAAGTGGACCCCGACTTGGCTGGTGCTTTGCAGGCCACGTGCTTGCCATCTATGGCTCCAACGGGGTGGGGGAATTTCTACCTCTGATACCACTGCTCTGCAACTTTCTTCCATCCTTCTTCAGTGAAGAAGCTGAATACTCCTCCAGGTATTCTTCGATTATGGCCTGCACCACTTCTCTGACCACAATTCTGATGGTGTTGTGTGGCACCCTCCAGCCGTACTGCATGCTCCTGTAGGTAGTACCTGAGGCCAGGTGATGCAGAGTCAGTGCCAACTTGAGCCCAGGGTCCAGGCTGCGGCGGAATTTGGTGCTCTGCTTGGTCAACCTGGGTGTCAGCTGCTGCACAACTTCGTCAAACATGGCTGGAGGCATCCTCATGAAGGTCTGGAATGCACAAGTGTCTTCGTTCCTCAGCTCCACCATCAGCTTATTGTACAGTCCATACTCTGCTCTTCTCCCGATCCATCTTCAGATGCAGAAGCTTCTTGGCCGCCTCCTTTTCTTCCCGTAGTAGAGTTCACAGAGCCTGTAGATGGCTTCGCACTGTTGCAGAACGATGGTGGCTACCAAAAGGAGTTTGTTACAATCCATGTTGGACATGACTGGATGCTGTGGAAGAGCAAGAGGCAGATGAAGGCTGCAGAGGTTTGCACAGCTGGGCTGCTGGTCTGAAAGTGAGATCCAGGTGAGTTGCTCCCCCTTTTTATAGGCAATATAGGTTTTCCACTATGTGTCCCTTTGCATCCTCTAGGCATCCTCTAGACATCCTTAATATCCGAGATAGGTCCCCTCTGCGAACGTTTTTTCCATTTTAAATGATTTCTTTGCGTGCTTCATCTGCTTTCATTCTTTCTCCATCTGTGCTACTAACGCTGCACGTCCGTTCTTCCTCCCTGCGTCCGTTTACCGCTGGAATGGATTTGAGTTGCGCAGATGCGCAGCGGATACCTAGCGGATATAGCAGATGTGTAATGGATGCAGAACGGATGTCCCCCGTATGCCTAGCAGATGCAGAACGGACGCATTGGATACATTTGCCGCTCAAAAGTTTTGAGCAGCTCAAAACCTTTTGAGCGGATGATATGTCAATAGACGGATGCTGGATGGATAGAGAGGAAGCAAAACGGAGGCAGTGAGTACAGAACGGAAGCATTGCATTAACCAATGGATGGTAAGTGTTTTTCTCCATTTTACATCCTCTTTCCATCCGTTGGTGCAGTGTGACAGGGGCTTTAGCAGTTGATTGTTTCTGTCTAACTTCCCTACTATTATTTTCCCAATGTCTCCACCATTTTTCATCTCATGCTTCCCTACATACCCTCACCTTTGAAATTGAAAGAGAGAGATTTCCTCTCATTCACGCAACTCATCATACTCCACCATGGGAACAGTAGGAGAGACTAGAATGGGTGCCTCTTGCCCAGAGGTGGGATTCTACCAGTTTGGACAGGTTCTATAGAACCAGTTGTTATGATTCTGTGCAGTACCGAGAACCGGAAAATCATGGCCCTAGCTGGCCCAAACCCTCTCCACCCACCCCTCCCCTTCCCGCCCAGTCAGTTCTTATCATGCATGCGCAACATTGCAGACTGCGTTTTGTATTTTTCCCCTCCTAACGATCAGCTGTTCTGATGATCAGCTGTGCCAGAATCCCCCTCGCTATCTTACTACTTTGCCCCTTTTTGCCTTCTGGGCCTCAGGGAAGCTTCTGGGGAGGCATTTTTTCTCCCAGGAAGCTTCCCTAAGGCCCAGGAGGCAAAAAGGGTGTGGGCAGGGTTATGCCCCCTCCTGCAGTGCTGTGGTTTTTTTGCCTTCCTCAGCCACAGAGAAGGTTCCTGGCAGCAAAATTGCCCCCCAGGAGGCTTCCCTGAGGCCCAGGACACACACACACACACACACACACACACACACACAAAAACCCGGGGGGGGGGGCGTGCTGCAAAAAAAGAAGAGCCATGCCCACCCAGTCATATGGCCATGCCCACCTAGTCATGCCCACAGAACCAGTTGTTAAAAATTTTGAATCCCACCACTGCTCTTGCCCTAGCAGTTTGCACAAAGAAGGAAACAGTCTAGGATGGAAGGGACAAAAAGTATACATCATCCTCCCTTTCTAGGAAAAGTGAAGCATAGCAGAAACAAACCACTCTTCTGTAACAGAGAGCAAAGTTATACACTTCCATCAGATTTCCAGACAGGCACCTCAGCATCTCAAAGGGCACAACTTTCAATAAGTGAATGAACATATTTATTATGGCCACTGACCAAAACTGTGTACAATGTTATAAAAAGATTTACAGAAGTCAAGATAAAAATACATTCAAAATATAAGGGTACATTGAGAAAAGAAAGACTAAAATGGAACAGATTCAAAATATGCTATAAGTATATATACTAGCCATTATTTAATTTTAGAATATTTAAAAAAACCTCTTGTGCATAAAACAAGCTACTAAATTACTAAACTATTAAGTAAATGAAGTAGCTTTGGACTATTTCATAAAACAGATATTCTAAACTAATAAATAATAATATTTAATAAAATATTAAAATATTTGATATGGCCCTATTAGTCACTCAATAAATTTATTCCAATAACAGATCAGTGCCAGTGTTTAAACTCCATATAATCAGTGCCATATATTAAATCCAGTAATCCTTATTTTGCTAAAATTTGTGCTTTTCCTTATAAACAACACTGTATTCAGTCTGCTGCCAGACAAATTTTCACTATGTACTGAGACTCTTTATCTACAAGTAGATATTTTAGCACATGGAGCCATTGGAAAGTTTTGTATCAGGAAGGGTAGCACAATTTTTTCAGCATTGCTATTCAGACTTTATTCTCAATTAATACATTCATTTTTTTTCCCCATCTCCACTGCAGTTCATCTGCAAATTATCTCCTGTTTTTCTGTCTAACTATCTGAAAGCTGAATCCTAGCCCATCAGAAAAAAACATTGCTCTGTTGTTCAGCTTCAGTAATGTTCCTTTATTAAAGTCCCATCTCTGTCTGCTTAAACATGGTTACCAGCATCAACAAATTCAGTATCCTCCCATTTAAAAGAACAACAACAACAACATATCAAGATAATGGAGCAAAAGTTGAATAAAGCATGACTTATTGTGCAAAAAGACCCTGAGTGCATACACAAAGCTTTCTCTAAGATGAAAGATTTCCCATAATTGCCTTGAAATGTATTTCTAGACTGTTTTTACTCATTATTAGAAACAGCACTATGGATTTATTATTTTTTTAATAACCCAATTTTTGCCACGACACTAAGAATGTTTCACAGAGTGCAAACAAGCTGTATGTCCCACTATACCTTTAAATTTTGTGTGATCTCATGTTCTCTGCTCTCTCAACATTTATGTATTTGCTGCTGTAATATACAATCCCTTTCATTTGTACTTAAGTGCTACTGTGCAAAGAGGCAATATACTCAAAGCACAGCTATGGTTTACTCTTGAATTTCAGGTTATCTGCACTGTTTAGGCAACCTTGTCTCATCCCAGAAAAGGTAAATGGTTCAGAGCCTGTTAATACTTGGACTGAGGCCTGCTAGGAAATACCAGATGTTTGTTTGTACTCATTTTCCAGATAGTATTTGAGTTCTGCCAATTATTTGGAGTTTGTAGAATCTCGGGAAATCAGGAGACAGGAGACCAGCGTAACTTCAGCTCTTTATTCAAGGTATAGATCTGTGTAGCCTTTCGTGAGCCACAGCAGCTCTTCTTATAGAGCTAGCTGGCGGCTCTCACCCAATGACAGCTTTCTGAATCTCCCGCGATCAGTTCGTCCAATCACGGGAGATTCCTTACTAACCAATCACCATCGTGCGTCTCGGCCAATCACAGTGCAGTTCATTTCAGCCAATCAGGTTAGGGTATTACAAGTATGTTAATATGTAACAGAGTTCTTGTAGGTTTTTTGGCAAGATATTTCATAAGTTGTTTGTCTTTGCCTTCTTCCTAGGATTAACTGGTAGGATCTCATAGTCTCCGGATTTCTAGTCTTGTGCCTTCACAACTACACCAAAATGGCTCTCGGGGTTAAACTAAAATAAATAAGCTAAACTCAGATATCAAAAATATGCCAGAAGAAGGCAGTGGTAAATCGGTTGTATTTGGATATTGGATTTATTGAATTATTTTTAAAATTATTATTACACATACATTCCATAATTGACACCTTCAGTTAGCAAATTTTTCCATCCTGCAGCCTCATGTTCTTAACTTTTGGAATATTTTTTTTTCATTCGTGCTTAAGGCCATTTTCCAATATACTGTACAGTGAATGGGAGAGAAATCCAATAATCTGAAATTAATGTCAACTTCGGTATATAGAGAGCACTTACAAGATGCATAGAAGTATTTAAATAATGTAAACAATCAACACTTTAAGATCCTTTCTTTAAGAGCCACATTGCATGCGACAATTTTTCCCTGGTGAGAAAAAGCATGTGATCATCAGCCATAAATTTCTGTTTCTGGCAATTAACTATAATTTCTAAACAGGCATACACATACAATAGTACAGCAAAGATCATACAATAGTAGAAGCAAATTTCTTTGTGTGATTGAGATGCATATAAATGTCACACAAATACACACACACACACACACACACACACACACACACACACACACACACATATATATATATATATATATGGAAGAAAAAAATTGATAACTGTGAAAAATCTACATGTGTGAAACAGTGTGTGCCTTAATAAACCATCTGCTACTTTCTGCTCAAAGTGTGTGAAAAACACAGAAACCCTGAAATGAAAGGAAAACTGGAATAATATTGTCAGTGCTGTCACAAAGGTTTGCTCATCAGCTTTTGGGCACCACTAGATCAATCTTCTTCAACGTGGTAAACTCCCCAAAACGGCTTTCAATCTCATTATCTTTATAAGTTTCTGGCAAGAAATAAAGGGAGAACACTCTGTTGGGGAAAGATAAGTATATGGGGTTTGATGCATGGGTGCTCACAGGGGAGCAAGGGTTCCAAGTCATCATACATAACACAAATACTTGGGTTGGTCTTCTAAAGAATGCCACATACAGTATATGCTTCTCAAGCCAACAGAACTTGAACATCTGTATGCTAACTCATAATAAAGTTTGGTTTTAAGATGCTGTACAATTTAACCACCATGTGTGATTTTGTAAGTGGTATGCATGCAGCCAATTATAGCTGAGTCACTAAACTATGGTTAAGTTAGCTAATTGGAAACCTCCTGGTAACTAGAGACATTATGGTTAGTTCTCACAGGAATTTTGTTTTTGTTTTGTTGTCTCTGCCTCTTACTGTTATAATAGTTACATTTTAATTTTAATTCTCCTTACCATCCTCTCTTTCCTATAGATCCTAACAAATAGTTATAAAAAGGATCTTCTGTAGTTTTACTGCAGAGCATTGCAGAGAAAAAAATATTGTTTTAAATTATTCAATTCTTCATATTAACTCTTCCCTGTCCAGGCAGCTTTCAAGCATCCTTAGATAGGGTGTCCATTGGGTAGAGTTAAAAACAAGTCAAGATGGCTGCTGTAATGGTGTAATCAAAGCTCTGTTTTATCTGTGACATACAGTCTTGGACGTCATCTTAACTTTTTTTGACCATGCATTACATACAGTCCTGCTTATAGAATTCCATTTCACCTTGAGCTGAGATAGCATCTGGCTTTCTAAAAAGATTGCTTTCTAATCTTATAGTTCTATATCTTTCAGTCTAAAGTTCTAAAAATAATCTCAATATTTTAAAATCAAAAACTTAAATCCAGCCATACTTTGGAGCAGGAATATACAGATTTTCAAGAGTGCTTTTGTTTTGATTTACAGTAGATTATATATTTTCATTAAACAATGTGAAGGACTCCTGAAAAGCAAAAATAATGTATGGTTCCTCAGCAGCAACCTTTGTGAGTACTTTATCTTTCTTAGGTGACTTCCTACGGACTGTGCTATGCTATTGTGTGCACATGCATGTGTGTGCATGTGTGTGGTTTGGCTTGGGAGGTGCACCTTGGAGACAGTTTTGACTCATGGTGACTGGTTGGACAATTCCTGCATTTTCTGTGGCAAGATTTCAGAAGTGATTTGCCACTGCCTCCTTCCTAAGGCTGAGAAAAAATGACTAGTTCAAAGTCACCCAGCTGGCTTTCTGCCTTAGGAGGAATTACAACTCATATGGTCTCCCAGTTTCTGGAATCTTAACCACTATATCAAGATGGCTCTGCTACTACAGTACTTGGGCACAAATACGCTCCAAAAATGTAAAGCTTTTAGGAACACGCAGACAGATAAAGCAAACCCTGAAAATATTTCTCATTACATTAAATGGTATAAATTTAACTAACTGATTTCAGAATACAACTTCATGCTAAACTGATATACTCTCATCCTTTTTAAAAAAAATAACTGTCAGAATTTTGAATAAACAGTAAAAATTTACAAGAACTAATATTTTGAATGAAAAAAGAGAAAAGGAGAAATAGAGGAAAAAAGCAAAGATGAACATTCAGAAATAGAGTAAAAAAATAAAGAAGTGACTTCTGATTTTCTTTTATAGCAATTATAAACAGAGGTATAAGAACACACATATATAACTCTTACTCTTCAGTTACAACATGGTTACATTTTTCTATAAACTATTATTTTTATTCTGATCCTTAAAATCATATCATGACTTCATTTTTTTCTCCTTCTGTTTCATTTTGAGCATAAATCTAAAGAATCTTTATATAGACAGTTTTTCCTGTGACATGTCCTTGCAATCAGGGGTGGGCTTCAAAAATTTGCAACCAGTTCTCTGCCCGGTTGATGGGTGGGCATGGTCATGGTGGGCGTGGCCTACTCAGCTTCCTGCACCATGGCAGGGGGGGCATTTTTGTCCTCCCTGGGCTCCGGAGGCTTTCGTCGAGCCTCTGGGAGGATGAAAATGATTTCCCGAGGCTCTGGAGACTCTCTGGCACATATACCAAAATAATTTCAAAATAATCATGATAACTGAAATAGAAAGTCCATGAAACTCACTATCCTAAGGCAGGCACTGACTAACTAAATGAGGGTGCATGTGCTCAGTTTTACTTCTGGATGTTAAATGTTGATGGAGTCCCATCTTTGTTCTGGCTGCCCTTTTTTTATGAGACTATCTTCAAATGAGACTTTGAATGAGACTGAAAAACTTTCAAACAGGAAAAAAAACACCAAACAAAAAATAGAGAACTATCTGTTGAGAAACAAAGTAGGTGGATGCTTGGTATAAACAGAACTCATAATTATGCAGCTATTTCCTAAGCTATTTCCTTTATTTCTGCATTGCACATAAAAGTGCTAAGTATTCATTAGGGGCAGAAATTCATAGTTCTGACACATGATGTCATGATGGCTTATACAAGACTCCTATGGATATCAAGTTCCAAAAGCTAATCCAACCAGCAGATCTGGCTGATTAGTTCTTCCTTTCAAGCAGCTTTCTATTGTCTGCTTACTGAACTGAGGACATCAGACATCATTATCATTGAGGACATCAATGATAATGATGACATCACAACTGTCCAAAACATCATCAGTAATTATCAAGCATTAACCATCTCCCCTGATAAAATACTTGACATTTCCCGCATTGGCCGAGAGCTCAAAAACAGAGACGGCTCTGTGGCCCCACGCTTCTGCAGGGTCATTTGCAAAAATGAATCAAGCAAACGTAAATTCATTTACACTATAAATTCACTCGCCAAAACCAACACCAACCATAAAAATCTCTGTTGTCGCCCTGACCTAACCATACAGCAATGTGTCCGCTCCTGTGTGCTCTGCACTGAACTCAAAAAACGTCTAGACAATGGAGAGAAGGAACCTGTACATTGACTACCATGCTGACCATATCAAAAGTAAGTCACACAACCCGCAACTCAGTTTTAACCTTCAACCACAACCCTTCCTCAATCAATCCACCATCACCCAAGACTAGGCACACACACCCCTAACTACCTCAATTCCAACCACTGCTGGCCTGAAACGCAAGTTACTCAATTTAAGAAGCCTTGCAAATAAAATACCTGAATTTTTCCTCTTACTAAATATGGTTAAATTCGACATCATATTGGTCTATGAAACATGGCTCAACACAGCTCTTCCTGACTCCATTACCACAGTAAGAGACTATCATGTTTACCAATCAGATTGTGAAATCTGTAGAGGAGGTGGTGTTGCTATCTTCTACAAAAAGTCCTTACATCTAAAAAACATCCAAATTACCCAGGAGCTTGCTCTTCCTGAGACCATCATCTGTGAACTATCCTTAAATATCACATTTTGATTCTTACTATGTTACAGAGGACCTGATTATGACATCGGACATGTAAACAAGCTAAATTCACTACTAACATGGGCAACATCCTGCCCACACGCTTTTATCTTTCTTGGTGACTTCAATCTACCTCATATTGACTGGACCCTAAATGACTGTACAACTGTACATACATGTAACCTTCTACAATGTAGTTCTAAATCTGGGACTGGAACAACTAGTAACCAACAATACTAGACTTAACAACTGCCTTGATCTCATCTTCTGCAATAGTTTGAATTTAATTTACAGAATACAAACTAAAGAACCCTTTTCCAACAGTGACCACAATATGATTGACTTTTGTTTCAACATACGCCCACACAAAAATCATCACAATGACATAATCCCCAATTATAACTTCAAAAAAGGTAACTATGATCTTACAGACAACGATCTCTCATCCCTTGATTGGCAATCACTATTTACTGGATGCAATACTGTTGAAGACCATTACAACATATTTTTACTTGAAGTCAAAAGAGTCATCAAACTATATGTACCAACAACAACTCCCCCCCCCAAAAAAACAGAATACCCATAACAATAAGAAAACTTCAATCCAAAAAGAGATCACTCTGGCGGAAAAACAAATCTGGTCATGTTGCCAACTTCAAAAGCCGATACAAAAGTTTATGCCACCAGATAAAGACTGAATGCACCAATTATCACATTAAACAAGAGGAAAACCTTCCATCCCACCCCTGAAAGGACCTAATGGTAAAGACTGCAACAACGACACCATTAAAACCAACCTCTTTAACACATTATTTGGTTCAGTATTTGTAAAGAACTCAGTATTTGTAAAGATACTCAGTATTTGTAAAGATCATGCCCAGTATTTCCCAGCTGAACCACAGAAAACTACAATGATCTAATACATATCACTTTTACAGAAGACATTGTTGTAAGAGCACTACACAATCTAAAACCATCTCTATCAATTGGACCAGATGGAATATGTGCCCAGTTCTTAAAAAAGCTATCCACTGCCACAGCAGAAACTCTAAGCATGTTCTTTGAAAAATCTTTCAGGACCAGCTCCTTGACAAACCTATGGTCACAAGCCACGGTCATCCCCATCTTCAGAAAGGGAGACCACAGCCTAGTTAAAAATTACAAACCAATCTCCTTATGCTGCATCACCTGTAAAGTCATGGAATCAATTATTAACCAATCCATTATCCTCCACTTAGAGACAAACAAGCTACTCTCCAATAAACAATTTGGTTTTAAAAAAAACTATCCTGTAATCTGCAACTCTTACACTGCAAAAACATATGGACTACACAGCTCGATCAGGGCAAAGCAATAGACGCAATCTATATAGACTTCTGTAAAGCCTTTGATTCAGTGGTACACGACAAACTACTTTTAAAATTAAAATTTTACGGTATCTCTGGACACCTGCATAACTGGATAGAAGCATTCCTATCAAACAGACAACAAATGGTCAAAATTGGGACTGTCCTATCAAATTCTGTACTTGTCAATAATGGTGTCTCCCAAGGCAGTGTTCTAAGACCAACTCTCTTCATACTCTACATAAATTACCTCTGTGATCATAGAAAGAGCAACTGCGTTCTTTTCACTGATGATGTAAAGCTGTTCAATACCACTGGAGGAGCTCCTCCATGTATTCTTCGATGATGGCCTGCACCACTTCTCTGACCACTTTGCTGATGGTGTTGTGTGGCATACTGCATGTTTCTGTATGTGGTTCCAGAGGCCAGGTGCCACAGGCATGCTGCATGTTTCTGTATGTGGTTCCAGAGGCCAGGTGCCACAGAGTCAGTGTCACCTTCAGTCCAGGGTCCAGGTTGGCACAGAAGTTGGTGCTAGGCTTGGTCAACCTGGGTCTCAGACACTCTACAATTTCGTCAAACATGGCTGGTGGCATCCTCATGAAGTAATGGAATGCACGAGGGTCTTCATTCCTCAGCTCCACCATCAACTGGTCATATAGTCCAAACTCCATTCTTCTCACGATACATCGTCGGATCCACACAGCTCTTGGACGTCTCCTTCTCCTTGTGTATAAAAGGTGAAACAGTCTGAACAGGGCTTGGTTCTGGTGATGGATGATCACAGCTACCATACGGATTATGTCATGATCCATGGTGGAGAACAATGGATGATGTGGAAGACCAAGACCAAGGGTGAAGAGGTCTGTACACCATGGCTGCTGGATTCATACTGAGATCCAGGTGATTTCCTCCCCCTTTTTATAGGAAATATCGGTAGCTTGCTAGGTGTCCTTCTACATATTCTAGACATACTGCAGACATCCTAAATGTTTGAGATACATCCCAGATACAAACATTTTGTCCATTTTAATCCTTTATATACGAGATGCATCCACTTACATCCTTTGATGTAATGTCCTCCCAGGACATGAGCAATTCCACGCTTTGCTGCAGTATTTGCAACAGGTTTGATATCTCACCTTTTCAAAGGGCTTTTACTAGAAAGTGCTTTATTGACTTTTCATTGATATATATGACTTGTCACACTACTGATTCTTTTTAATTGTTTTATTGTTATTGCTGTTGGCATTTTTTTTTAAATGGCTGAGATCTGTTCTCAATCCTAGTTGAATATCCTGTATTGTTTTGTATTTCAATTTAAATGTCCAAACCTGTTATTGAAATGTTTGCATCTTATTTCTTATGGTTACACTGTATTGTCTACAATGATTGATCTCCAGGTTCTGCAGATGCTCCCATTTTCAATCAGTTTATTGGAATGATTGGAGAATACTTTTACTCATATTTTCCCAATCAGTGAATTGTCCCCTTTTACCTAGGTTTGGTAGAGGGATTAATAATTATTTTAGGTATTAATATTGTATGTTTTGCTTGACAGTTGCCTTGATTGCCCTTTGATAGAAGGGAGGGAGGGAGAGAGGAAGGAAGGAAGGAAGGAAGGAAGGAAGGAAGGAAGGAAGGAAGGAAGGAAGGAAGGAAGGAAGGAATTTGACTATCTGATCTGTCAAAGCCATCTATGTTTTCCATCTATATGTCTTCATGTTTAATGGCATGCCATTCTATACCTTTCAACCAAACTCCACACCATGGAATCTGCTAAAAACTGTGAATTTTATGAGGCTATCTTATATTTCTCCTTTCCCATTTCTCACAGCTCCTTTTGTCGTAAGATCCTGAATTTGTCACAATGTAGATGCCAACCTACATATATCCATAGCCCCCTCTGCATTCTCTCATCATACTGAGGCTGAATTATGCAGACCCAAAGTTTATGCTAATTCCACATTTGAATAATGTATTCTGAATAGCTATTTATTTTTTCTCTTCATGAGATTGAAATGCAAAGTACATCCAGCTCTGATTAAAGTTTGGAGTCTGTACATTTGTGGGTGAAACTTTGCTTGCAAAGAACTAGTGTTTTGGGATCCCCTGGAATATACACATTGGGAATCTAGACATTTCTCATTCTATTTTCCTTTCTCCTTCAAAAACGACATTGCAACTTGATAGAGGCAAAGTCTGCACATTTATTATAATGTGGCAATGATAAAGCAGAACAGAGTTGTTTAGTTTGCAGAATTCCAGATTTTTCCTTGGGGCTTCTTTCAGATAGCTCAGCTGGTTAATCTAATAAAGGCAGTAAATCTGTTTGCCTCCTCTGTCTCTTTCAGGCAGGCAAAGTATGACAGTGTAAATATGAGAGTGTGGGCAGAGAACAAGGAACTCCTCATTGAAAGATTTGTTTACTTTGGACAGTCTTCCTCCCTCCCTCCCCCCATTTCCCCACCCATAGGAACAAGAGAATAAAGGAGAAGTGGTATAAAGAGCAATATGTGAGAAAGTAGAGGCTAGCCAAATAGATATAGATACCATTTATTTTAAGGAAATGTGCTAATCTACAGAGGAACATAAACTTTTGAGCCAACTTTCATTAATCTGCTGCCCATCAGAAACATTGATCTGCAACTCCTGTCAGTCCAAAGCCTATGCTAACTGGGAGTGATAGGAATTATAATCACCTGGTTATTTCAACATAAGAAAGGATATTAAATCTGAGTATTGTCTTCTTTTATATTACACTTTTCACATCAAGGAAAGATTTTTGTTCGAGATCCTTTGCCTGTTTTATTTAAAAGTCTATAGCAGTGGTTCTTCACCTTTAAGATGTATGGATTTCAACCACAAGAATTCCACAGCCATCTTCAATTCTGGGAACTGAAATCCACACATCTTAAAGTTGCGAAGACTCAGAAATATTGATCTTTAGAGACAGTTGGCAGCTCTTCTCTGAGGCACAATATTAGATTGAATGGACATTGAGGACTGGATAATCTTTGGTTATATGCTTATACACTAACAAAATCTGTGGGAATGTGAATTACATGGTAGGGCAGAATCCATTTATGTTTGAGGTGTCCCTAGGCAACATTATTTCATTTTCCCATTACGCCTTAGAATTATGCTATATCAAAAGCATGTTTCAAGAAATTGACACAGCTAGACTCAGCTTTTTATACTAGGCCAAATATTTTTAAAGCCAGCCAGAGTAGACACTGTTATGATTGTCCTTACAAGGTTCCAAGAATGTCTTGTGTGGATGCCAGCTGTACTACTGGAAGCTCCCAATGGGTTCCCCAATATCATTCTGTCTTAGTTCATGTTAGAGATGATGGGTTTCAAACCCAGAATTCTTAGCAATGGACTGGTGTGAAATATAAGAATTCCAGGAGTTGAACTCTTCACAGAGGGAGCACAACTTGGAAGAGGCTTCTTTATACTATCTATGTTACCCACTTTTTTCAGTATACCTCATTTTAAGCACAATGATGTCTGGATATGTTGGACTATAATTTCCATAATTCCCAGGTTTTCTGGATACTACTAGCTGAAATCTCTAATATTTGAAAAGTTCAGAATAAGAAAAAACCCAAGCAACACAATAAGCAAAAAAGGTTGGAGAGTGAATACAGAAGGATCTAAAAATTAATGCAGTAAGAGAAATTCAAGTCCAAAGAGAGGGAAGCAAACTCCAAATGAGATGAACAAAAAAAGCCAAATGCATAAGAACAGAGACTGCATGGTACTGAATTTTTAGGTATTAAGATTTTTATTTCTAATTCTCTTATTCTGTTCTTCTCACTTCACACATAGTAATTGATCAAATATTTAGTTAAAATATCACTGTATATTTAAAGGATATATGTGTGTGTGTGTGTGTGTATGTATGTGTGTGTGCTGTTTAGCTTCCTTTGGGTATTATCCCACGTCATTGTAGTTCTGTTAAAGTTGTAGCAACGTTTCAGCAGAATCTCATCTGCCATCCTCAGGCTTCTGTATAGAGTTAGTTCCTGGTTTCAAATTTGAGTCTGGTCCATTCTGATTAGCTAGGAGCCTGGGTCTGTGTTTATTGGACTTGGAGTTTGATTGATTGGTGTTTCTGGTTTCTTCTGTCTGTTTTGTGGCTTTGATTGGCTGGCAACACTCTGTTCTTGTGTTGGAGGCTTTCAGTGCAGCTTGGCTCCGTGTGAAAGGATGGCTGCTCTTCATTAGCAAGCTGCTATTCATAAGCAAGCTGGGTTTCACCTGGGTGCCTGGTGGGGGGGTGTTTGAGTTGGAGCTATCAGAGGGAGTCTGTTTTTGCCCAGGTGTTTGCCTGGATTGTGATGTGGGGATCTTTCTATTTGAGAGTGCAGGCTTCCAAATGATTGACAGTCTGGTGGAATCATCTCTTCTATTCATGCTGTCAGGTCTTTTTTCAATCTCTATGGCTTCTCTAATGATTCTGTGGTTGGGGTTTTCTATAGTGGCTAGGGTTTTAGTGCCATTGAAATTGATGTTGTGACCTGTGATTTTCATGTGTTGGACTAGTGAGGAGGTGTGTTCCAGCTTTTTTACTGCATTTTTGTGTTCATCTAGGCGGGTACTTATTCTTCTATTGGTCTGTCCAATGTATGTGGCCGGGCATGATGTACAGGGAATTTCATATATGCCTTGGTTTTCCAGGTCAATTTTGTCTTTGGGGTTCCTCAG
>BLBF01000040.1:29752814-29821434 GCA_015471245.1 Laticauda colubrina
AACCCCAAAGACAAAATTGACCTGGAAAACCAAGGCATATACGAAATTCCCTGTACATCATGCCCGGCCACATACATTGGACAGACCAATAGAAGAATAAGTACCCACCTAGATGAACACAAAAAGGCAGTAAAAAAGCTGGAACACACCTCCTCACTAGTCCAACACATGAAAACCACAGGTCTTCTAACATCAACTTCAATGGCACTAAAACCCTAGCCACTATAGAAAACCCCAACCACAGAATCATTAGAGAAGCCATAGAGATTGAAAAAAGACCTGACAGCATGAATAGAAGAGATGATTCCACCAGACTGTCAATCATTTGGAAGCCTGCACTCTCAAATAGAAAGATCCCCACACCACAAGCCAGGCAAACACCTGGGCAAAAACAGACTCCCTCTGATAGCTCCAACTCAAACACCCCCCCCCCAGGCACCCAGGTGAAAGCCAGCTTGCTAATGAATAGCAGCTTGCTAATGAAGAGCAGCCATCCTTTCACACGGAGCCAAGCTGCACTGAAAGCCTCCAACACAAGAACAGAGTGTTGCCAGCCAATCAAAGCCACAAAACAGACAGAAGAAACCAGAAACACCAATCAATCAAACTCCAAGTCCAATGAACACAGACCCAGGCTCCTAGCCAATCAGAATGGACCAGCCTCAAATTTGAAACCAGGAACTAACTCTATACAGAAGCCTGAGGATGACAGATGAGATTCTGCTGAAACGTTGCTACAACTTTAACAGAACTTACAATGATGTGGGATAATACCCAAAGGAAGCTGAACAGCGCACGCGCACATGCACACACACACACACACACACACACACACACACACACACACACACATATATATATATATATATATATATATATATATATATATATATATATAGAGAGAGAGAGAGAGAGAGAGAGAGAGAAGGGGGGAGGGAGAGAGAGGAAGAGGGAGTGGGAGAGGGGGAAATGTAAAGACTTCCATTACCACTTTCCTTCTCCCTGATTAAATATTCCTTTGCATGTATTTTTTACTACATGAGACATGTGGTCACCATATCTTTGTGTCTCACAGTAAGAGGATGGAGCATGCAGAGAAGAATTAAAAAAAAGAATATCAAAGTAAGTGGGGGAGAACATTATGACACAAAAGTTTCTGCTGATTTTCTCGAGTCTCTGCTGTAAATCCAAAGGAAAACAATGGAGTTCTATTTATTGAATTAAGAATCTTTTTGCCTAACCGACTTTCTTTGATTGGTTAAATAATCTGTCACTTCTTTTCCAAGTGAATGCTCATAGCATTCTCTAATGTTGTATTATGGAATCTCTCAAAATATCTTCTTACTAGCATTCACCACAAAGGAAGGCTTTAAATCTTAAAAAAAAAAAAAAAACTCAACCCTGCTGAGATCCAGTGATACAGAAGCTGACACAGAGCACATTTCTAGCAAAGGGAGGGGGGGGGTTGTGCATCTTTATGAGTCTGTGTGTTTGTGCATTAAAGATAAAGACAAGCATTTTCAGTCTGGTTAATGTTTCAGAACTGATAGTTTCATAGAAAAGTAGACTGATGTTTTATATTCTTAGTATAGTTGTCAGTACTGATTCATCTATTCATCATGTGACAGATTTATTCAAGAAACCAGATGTTTTGAAAAAGTAGGTATGATTGTTTCGGGTTTCATTTAAAAAGAAAAAATTGTGGTTGCAGGGGAATCCTTGACAACATAATTGCACTGTACACTATAAGCAATTTCTCAGCTGCACCCACTATGGCAACATCTAAAAGAAGAGTAATGGGCACACCCTTCTTCAGCTTCTCTTTGTATGAGAAGCAGCCAAACATAAAGTTTGCAGGATGGCAGCATCTGAACTGTGCAAATGGAGGAGAGTTTTTTTAAAAATTACTGGAAGATAAATAAAAAATAAAAGATAAATAAAAAAACAAGCCTACAGCAGAGATATTTCAGGAATCAAGAAGGGGAAAAACAATGGATAAAGGCATGTAGAGTCCATAATTCAGGCACTTTCTTGTCTATACCAGCTTTTCAAACTCACTGTCCACAAAATTGAACATATATATTAGTTGGATATGATGGGAATAGACCAATATTCTGGATGGCGCTGGATTGAAGAAGGCTACCTGTTCAGAAAATCACTTACAGTATTTTTGTTTCCCATTCTGTTGTTTCCCATTCCTAAAAATATTGGGGTTATAACTTTCAGAATGTCCAAGCTAGAATGTTTCCTGGATGAGTTACCTGAAGAATACCTGAGGAAATTTAAAGATCTCCAGGCTGATGGTAAAAGTATGTCTTAAAGGACTTCCAGAAGGATGTCAGGGATGGGGCTATTCCCCCCAGGAAGGTGAGGGCCATGGCAGAAAAAGTCATCTCCCATTTCTTGCCAAATAGAACTCCTTTGTAGATGGGAGCTGTTA
The DNA here is from genome assembly GCA_015471245.1 of Laticauda colubrina. Lineage (NCBI taxonomy): Eukaryota > Metazoa > Chordata > Lepidosauria > Squamata > Elapidae > Laticauda > Laticauda colubrina. The sequence continues at coordinate 29,755,255 of BLBF01000040.1, forward strand.
TTGACCCCTTCTACCTGACTTAATGGGATAGGCAGATGTAATTGGGTGGAGGTGGTTCCTCCAAGAACTCCAAGCCATAAATGGCTTTAAAAGTCAAAATCAGCACCTTGAATTGATCATGAAAGCAATCTGGCAACTAGTGCAGCTCACAGAGCAGAGATGTACATTCTAGAGGCACCTATAACTGCTCAGGAATAACAGTATTAACACAACCAGAGGGCAGCATTTTGAAAAAATTCACATGATTCACACAGAGGCCTTTTCCAGATACAATAGTTGTATCAGTCTGGGATGAGTGACACTCTTCTGATTCCTTCAGATGTCATGGTTCTATCTATATTCTGGATATTTGAGCCAATAAACTTTTGACTCATTTTGCATTACACAAGAAACAAGCATTCATTCTGCAGAGTGCAGTGGTGAGAAAGTTAGTGTCAGAGCTCCAACCTGGACACAACAATAAATCTCTTTCTAGGGATATAAATATTAAGCAAAGGAAGATTCAAGAACAAGGCTCAGATATGTTGCTTTCATTAAAAATATTAAACATTAAACATTAAAAAAACAACACAAGAAAGATCAACAAATGCAAAATCTAGGATTCTAGACCTGTTGTTAGTCATCTCCAGGAGTTAAATTCTGTGTCTTGTTTTCCTGGCCTGGTATGGTTAGAGACTGTTGATCAACTTTGGATGCTGATGGCACCTACATGGTGTTTTAAAAAAAGGTCTTATCTGATCCTGGACTCTTCCAGCCTTACCATCTTCAGCCCTCAATAGCACTTATAACAGAAACTCTTGTCTTGCTCAACTTCCCACCTCCCAGAATTACCTCCCTCCCATTGCAACTAAGCCCCTTTAATCATCAGCCTCTCATCATCATTCCTTTGTCTTCACTCACTTCAAGGAGGGAGTCTGTCATTATTCTCAGTCATCCAGGTCATAGTTGTCCCAAAGGTACTTTTTCAGAAAGCAACTGGACTTTCTTGTTTTTCTTAGAAGATGTTTCACTTCTCATCCAAAAAGCTTCTTCCGCTCTGATAGGATAGTATGAAATCCTTCCATTCACCACTATCCTGTCAGAGCTGAAGAAGATTCATAGATGAGAAGCAAAATGTCTTCAAAGAAAAACAAAAAAATCCAGTTGCCTCTTGAAAAAGCACCTTTGGAGGGAGTTTTCAACTTTCCCTGCATTGTGCTTTTTCATTCTTTTTTTTTCATTGGGAAAAGCAAATGTAGGGAGAGAAAAATGGGTATCAGATCAACTCATTGCTGTTATTTCACATTCCTGTAGCTGTAGTGTGCAAGCACTAGTCAGCTCCACGGGCAGATGAAAGGCAACAGTGGGGACACTTGTGCAGCAGCAAATTGTCGCTGAATATTTAAGCTGGGTGCCTAGTAGCTGTTTGTCAGAACCAGATAACTTGATGGCCTGGTATTTGCTCTTCTGCATTTCAAATCAATCGGAAATCAATCCAGCTAGTGATCTAAAGATTCAAGAATGGATTTCAAATATATATTGCTGCTTCATGCTTGGTTCTTAAGCATTACTAAAGGCTAGGTCCCACTGGCCGACGAATGCAAAACGTATGCAAAAAGGACACCGTGGAGGAGCAAAATTTCGAAGGTGGCTCCATCTGTTGTTATCCGCTTCAAAAAGTGCCCCAAATTTGCATAAACAGAACGGAAAAGAAAGGAAAGAAACGGATGGGGGTAGTACATAGCGAGGATGTTAAGCGGATGTTCGTAGGAAGCCTAGCAGATGACAGTAGATGGAAGCAGATGACACATCCAAAGGGCTTCCGGGGGAGAATTGTGATGCGGACGCATAGCGGAAGGAGCGGATGCATAGCGGATGATGCGGATGCATCACCGATGCCTATAGGATGCAAAGCAGATGCATAGCAGATGCAAAGCGTTCATTGCGCATGCGGGGAGTATGAATTGCGTCAGCTCCGTGGATATAAAAGGATGCAGCTCACAAGCAGTCAGCAGTCAGAGGAAAGACGTGCTGCCACAGACATCTTCGAATAACACCATGGTTCGTCAGTCAGAGAAGAAGAGAAAGCTGGTGCCTACTCCTGCCAGCCCTGGCAAGAAGGACAGAACCACCATCCCGCCCCCTGGCACTGATTCTGAAGCTGCTGGTGCTTCTCCTGCTGCTGGTGCTGGTGCTGGTGCTGCTGCTGGTGCTGCTGCTGGTACTTCTCCTGCTGGTACTGCTGCTACTGCTGCTGTGGTGGACCAGCCCCAAGGCCCTCAAAGCCCTGCTGCTCAAGCCTCTGAAGGCCCTGCTGCTCAAGCCCCTGCCAGAGGGAGGAAGAGGCAAGGGAAGGAGAAGGGAGAGAGGAAACAGTACACCCTTTCCAAGGACCATGAGGAGGAGGTGCTGGAATGGCTGAGGGAGAACGAGTACCTGTTGAGAAAGGGCCACAGACTCTATCGCGACACCAAGAGGAAGCAGGCAGCTTGGAGAAACAAGACAGAGAGCCTGGGCTACACTTCAGACCTACTCCTGGGATGGTGGAAGCACATGCACACCTGGTATGGCAAGCTACACCTCAAGAAACCTGGCCAGGTCGCTGTCAAGCTCACTGACTGGGAGATGTACATCATGGCCAAGTGCAGCTTCCTGGAGGGTGAGGTCCGCCACCGAGGAGCAGCCCCTCTGTCAACCCTCTCCCACAGACAGCCAGTCCTCTTCCAGCCAGGAGACAGCTGCAGTGTCCAGGCAGGTGTCTTTGGAGGGCCCCATGGCAGAGACCCCCCCGACAGATGCACTCCCCATGCCAGAGGATGTGGAGGATACCCTGTCACAAATGGAGGAAGAAGCGGCAGCCACCAGAGACCAACCTACCCCCACCCCCAGCTCCACCTCCACAGAAAGCAGGCAGAGAGGCAGAGGCAGACTGGAGGGCCAGAGCCACACTGTCCTGTTGGAGATCAGGGATACAATCAAAACCAGCACAGATCTTCTCTCTCAGCTGGTCCACAGCAACATACCATCCTCAAACCAGAAGCCTTTCATCACCTACGTGAGCCAGACCCTCACGGACCTGCCCAAGGCCCAGTACCAGGTGATGAAGCAGAAGATAACAGCACTTCTACACAACCCTCCAGGCCCAGCTGAACCTGCTCCAACCCAGTCCAGGTCTGCTCCTCCACCCCAGGCAATGTCACAGCCCTTCCACGGCTTTCAACAGACCCTCACCTACCAAGGCTACGAGTACCAGGACTTCCCACAGCAGAGGCAGCCCTTCCCAGTCCAGGTCCAGGTTCATCGCATGCCACAGACGCCTCACCTTGCCCAGCTGCAGACCAGACAGCCCCACTACACTCCTCCTTCTGCCACCCCACAGCCAAGCCCCTCAACGGACAATCTGTCATCAGTCTTGGGCCTGACATCCCAAGCCTCTCAACCTCATGGGACTGAGTCAGCTCTCTGAGAGCTTCCTGAACACACCATCCCCTGTTGTACTCTCAGGGCCAAGCACCCCAATGGTGCCTCAGACCAGCACTCCAGCCACACCACCTCCACAGTTCCTGGCTATTCGACAGCTGAGACCATGGACATGCCTCAGAGTGACTGAGAATAGTGCCAGAGACTGAGTTGTCACCTGTTCACTTTATCTTTGCTTAAGACACTTTACTTGGTTCATTTTGCTTTTTTAATAAAGTCATACAGTTTACTTCAGACAGTTATTAAGAAAAGTTATCTTTGCTTCATACACTTGGTTCATTTTATTTTCTTAATAAAGTGTTGGCGAAAACTTTGAAAAAATGGTTAAGCCTTTGCATGCGTGTGGGATAGGTAAGGATAGTTGTGGGATAGATAAGGATAGTTGTGGGATAGATAAACCTCCAGTGCAAGCATAGTGGGACTGTATGGTCCACCCCCCCAGCTGCCACACATAGGGCCATTTTTATCAATAACAATTTATTCATTGATCAACACATTTCAAAATAAACAAAGATCTTTATTAATGCCCTATTCATTGTAGGACCACTCAACATACATGACACAATCTCATCAGTGTTATGCGACAGGCTCAAGGAAGCATCCATTAACCATCTATCATCCTGTCTTGCCACTCCACTGCTCCAGCTGGGGAGTTGCACCAGTGTTTTAGAAAGGTGCGCTGCTTCTTCCCTTCACGTGAAGCTCTGTTGGGGCCTTGCACATCCACAGTGTCTATCAGGTTTCGTTCTTGCCTCAATTCACTCGGCTCCATGTCCCCATTCCCTTATTGACAGTCCACAAGCCTGTTCTGCAATACTGGGTAGCGGGTGCACATGAGATTGTGCAGGATGCAGCAACCTTCCACAATGCTCCTCACAGTCTCTGGGTGATGCTGCATGGTGGTGAGAAGTACCTGGAACCTGCTGGCCAGGATGCCGTCTGGCCCTGGAACCGTCTGGCCCTGGACAGCCTGTAGTTGAAGATCCTCTCTTCACGGGTGAGGCATCTGGAAGTGTCGGGCTTCATGAGGTAGGTTCTGATGGAGAAGGCGTCATCACCCATGATGAAATAGGGCACATCTTGTGTGCCATTGGGTAGGGGGTCTTGATCTGGAATACCCATGATGAGGTTGCATTCCAGCCCATCCTTGAAGTCACTGGCATTTTATACCTGGCTATCTGAAGCTGACCCTTTGCCTGAAGCATCGATGTACATGAACTTGTAGTCAGCATCAACCATGGCAAAGAGGATGATACTGAAGAAGCCCTTGTAGTTGTAATGAGTGGACCCTGAGTTGTCTGGAGCTTTGCAGGCCACATGCTTCCCATCTATGGCTCCAACGGTGTGGGGAAAGTTCCACCTCTGATACCACTGTTCTGCAACTTTCCTCCAGCCTTCTACAGCGGTGGTACACTGGAGAAGCTCCTCCACGTATTCTTCGATGATGGCCTGTACCACTTCTCTGAGTACTTTGCTGGTGCTGTTGTGTGGCACCCTCCAGGCATACTGCATGTTTCTGTATGTGGTTCCAGAGGCCAGGTGCTGCAGAGTCAGTGCCACCTTCAGTCCAGGGTCCAGGTTGGGAGGGAAGTTGGTGCTCGGCTTGGTCAATCTGGGTCTCAGATGCTCTACAATTTCATCAAACATGGCTGGTGGCATCCTCATGAAGTGCTGGAATGCACGAGGGTCTTCATTCCTCAGCTCCACCATCAGCTTGTCATACAGTCCAAACTCCATTCTTCTCCCGATCCATTGTTGGACCCACACAGCTCTTGAACGTCTCCTTCTTCTCCTTGCGTAGAAAAGGTGAAACAGTCTGAAGAGGGCTTGGTTCTGGTGTTGAATGATCACAGCTACCATAAGGACTGTGTGATGATCCATGGTGGAGATCAATGGATGATGTGGAAGACCAAGACCAAGGCTTAAGAGGTCTGTACACCACGGCTGCTGGACTCATATTGAGATCCAGGTGATTTCCTCCCGCTTTTTATAGGAAATATCGGTTTTCCGCTCGGTGTCCTTCCACATACTCTAGACATACTCCAGACATCCTAAATATCCGAGATACATCCCATATACAAACATTTTTTCCATTTTAATGCTTTATTACGAGATGCATCCGCTTACATCCTTTCTATTTCCGTGCTACTAACGCTGTGTGGACGTTCCATGTACCTTTCGCTTCCTCCCTCTTTCCGTTTTCAGCTGCAGTGGATGTGAGTTACGCGGATGGCCAGAGGATGCCGAGAGGATACATCAGACGTGTAACAGATGACAACAGATGTAGAACGTTTGTTGCCCGTATGTGTTGCGGATGTAGATCGTACGCGGCGGAAAGTTCATCCGCTTGAAAAGTTTTGTGCAGCTCAAAACTTCTTGCTCAGATGAAATCTCAGTGGATGGATGCTGGAGGGATACAACGTATGAAACACGCATGCAGTGAGTACACAACGGATGCATCGTGTTTTCCAATGGATGGCAAGCTTTTTTGTCCGTTTTACATCCTCTTTGCATCCGTTGGTGCAGTGGGACATGGGCTTAAATTGGCAGTGATGTGAGTGATATTATGTCTTGAGATTCCTTCCTAAGTTCTGGGCTTTATTAAATGTACCTACTTAATAAACTATTATGCAAGAATTCAAGATAATTGAGTTATAATCTTCACTGGATCTTTCCCAGACTGATACCTTCAGATGTTTTGGTTTCAAAGAATTGTGATCTTTGACTGGAATTCTAAGGTCTTCAGATCAATACTTCCACATTGTGCTTGATTAGGCAAATCTAAATTTTAAAAATTTACTGCAGCACTTCTGGTAGAAGCCAAGACAGAAGGAACAATGTGCTAAAGCAATGTAAGTATTTTCAGGTGACTCATAATAGGAAGTGATTAATTCACGGCACTGGATAATATTAAAATGACTGCATTTTAAAATGACTGCAGAAAAATTATACACTTTATGATTATATGAGCTCTCATTCCCTCTACATCAGAGACCTGTTTAAAGTTTATTTCATGTAATGTAGAACAAGGACAAGTTTTTTTATTTTATCTATTTATTAAACAAATGTACATGGCTGCCCAACTCACACAGAGAAGACTCTGGGCAACTTACAACATTAAAATCTGCACCATAACAAAAACCTATTCCCTATGGCAGCTGTAATGCGATAAAACCAACCACTTGATCAGCTTCTTCTCCATTTGGGGTCCCCAGGTCCACTTATAAAACAACTTCTTCAAGGTTTTTTGGAAAAGCAGCAAAGTGGAAATCAAATGTACCTCTGTACCTTTGGGGGAATGATGTTCCATACAGAAGAGCCACTACTGAGACCCTTTTTTCATGGTCCCACCAGATGTCTATCCATAATATATGGGACCTGCAACACATCCTACTTTCCCATCCTGGTGCACCAAGTAGATGAAATGGGGTGGGTGGGTTTGTCCTTCAACTAGCTTGGCTTCCTCCCAAGAAAAGCCATTATGGCACAGTTTTAAGAATGCACTACTCCAGGCTAACTCACAGGTCACTCCAGGAGTTTGATGCTGAATAGCTCAATTTTGACTCAGTCTTCCCTCCTTCCAACATCAGTAAAATGAGGACCCAGATTGTTGGGGGCAATATGCTGACTCTGTAAACCACTTATAGAGAGCTATAATGCACTGAAATGGTAGATAAGTCTAAGTGCTATAGTTATTGCTATTATGAAAATTGTATGCTCATCGATTCAGTGGAGAAGGGAAGTTGGCTGGGGTATTCAGGCAGTCGAAGTCTACAGCTCTTAAAGTTGTCAAGTTTGGAGAGCCCTACTCAAGTATATCTATGTGATTTAAAGAAAATTCTATTATATTTTGTCACAGGCAGCATTGGGCCAGTCTGTCCATCAATGATGCAAAGCAAGGCTCAGCAACCTCACAAAGAACATGACCTCATCTTCTTTCATCAGCCCAAATAATCAGCAGGAGATCACTTGCAAAGAACAGCCTTCAAACTATCATATAAAAACAGCCAGTCATCAGTAATCTGATAAAAGACATGGGATAATCCAAAAAACCCCAGTCAAACCACAATATTTGGATGAAAGCCAGCTGTTATCCCACTTCACTCGTCCAAACATGCCTGGAAGTTAAATCCGGTGGGTTTCAAAAGAACTTGCTTTCAGATAGATGTGATTATAGACACGTCTTTGGCTTCCCTGATCTCATGTCAATCTGGATCTGTTAAAAACCAAACATATTGGCTTAATAAACTGAAGAATTGGGCTGTAAAGAAACTTTTTAATCATTTGTCATAGGCATTTTTTCATTCTTGTGTTAAATGGGATTTTAAAAGGAACTTGACTGAAATAATAGCATAAAAGTTAGTGAATTGCATTGTCATATATAGATCAGACATGTCCATTCCTCGTTTGAACATCCTGGCCATATCACCCACTTAGCCACCGGGTGAATAGGTAGCAATTCATAACATTGCTATGGACCTTATTCATAGATGCAGAGCATATGATCACGATGGACAGGAGGATAAAAATAGTCCTGATCTATGTAACATTGTTTTCTTAATCTGGTCTGCTTCATAGAGCTGACAATAGCCCCAAATATCTCATCCATCTCAGAATACATTTGCATGGCCATATTGGCTCAGAGCTGCAAGACATTCTAGTTATTCTGCTACTTAAAGCATACACTGAAACAATTCATGTGCTGGAAGGAAGGATAGAATTGGTTTACAGATTGCAAATATTTGTGTACATACAGGGGTACAGAAGGGTTGGATGTCAGCTAGAGATGGTCAGCACTTTGCTGATTTGAACCCATGGCACCATGTGGTGGAGTGAGCTCTCATTATTTTCTCCTAGTTCCTTTCCAGCTAGCAGTTTCAAAGCATGTAAAAATGCAAGTGCCACTCCAGTGGGGAAAGCTAGCATGTTCTGAGTAGAAACCAGTGCCAGACCTGCCTGGATGCAAAGCACAGCTGGCGGAAGAAAGCACAGATGAACCAAAATCTGCTATCCAGCTGATACAAAGCTAGTTCGCTCCTCATAGTGTACCATGGATAGCGTGCATGCATGAATAAACAAGATAGCAATCTGAGACCGCCAAAATGACCCTGTGGTAAAAAGCATTGTAGGCTTCTCCGACTATGTGTGCCATATGCTTAAAAAAAAAACATGCACTTATTCCAGATGCTCTCAAATCAGAACAAGAAACAAGCACCTGGCCTGGCTGCTGGCCACTATCTTCTGATCAGCTTGGAACACAACTACAGCTAGAAATGCTTTGGAAATCATGCTCCTAAAACATGATAGCCATGATAAGACCCAAAAGATAGTGGTCTTCACACAAGAAACCAACCATTCTTTCTCAGGAAAGCAGGAGATAGATAATAAGGAAAGAGGAAAGGCAGGCAAGCCACATCTGATTGACACATTCAGTCAATCAGTTGCTTATTTCATTTATATCCTGCTACAAATTACTCTTGGCAAATTATATGATCTGACAGAATTTAAAACATGAAAGGTAATCAGAAAGGAGAAAAACATTTAAAAACAAACCCAAACATTCAAAGATGAAACAATAGCATAAACGTTGGTCAACTGCATTGCATAAGATTGGATCAGACATGGTCATTCCCTAGTAAAAGCAAAGAATAACAAGGTAAAAGATTAGAACACAGTCTGGAAGAGTTTGGTCTTCAAGATCCTCCAGAATCCTATCAGAGAAGAGGCTAGTCTGATTTCTACCAGGAAGACATTCCAGAATCAAAGGTAGGGCCCTTTAAAAGGAGTGTGTTTGAAAGAGCTGACTTCAGGTGCATCTGATAAAGTCAACTGTCTTCTGAAAAAAATGTTAGACACCTCCTGTTTTTTTTTCTGCCATAAATAAACAGGTCTCCTATAATATCATGTAGGAAAAAAGTATTAGAAGTATCTGGTTATAATCACAATATAGTACCTACCTTTAAGATCAAAGTCAGTATATCTGTGAAATGTGTCCTAAGGCAAATCCAGACTTCCAGTTTTACCCAATTTGAGCCACTCGCTATCTCTGGAAGGCAAGGATTCATCATGCAGTTTTTCACCCATCTTTCAGCCTTTGAAAAGCTTATTCTTGTTGTTTTGCTTTTAAGAAGTTCATTGATGCTGTAAGGATGGACCTCTCCTTGTTTTTTGGAAGTTCATTGCTAGAACAGCACAACAGTGGGCCTTTGGGAAGGGAATTATTTTAAAACCAGATGAAATTGACCAATAATTATGTCAGTTTCCTCTCTCTGCCCACTGACCAAAACAAAAAGTGGTAAAAACTAGTGTTTAGGTGTTTTATATTTAATGAGTCAAGAAGTGTGAAAGAATACAATGAAGAGTTGGATCCCCAGGACAGAGGGGCTGCATACCAGAGGAGTAAGAAGCAACCCAGCCCATGTATTATGTGTGAGAGAAAGAGAGTGAAGACAGCCCCTCCCTAATAATTCACAGAGTATATTATAGATGCAGAGTGCTCAGTGTGGCAATAATTTGTCTATAGGTGTGAAACCATAAATCACTCATTTTAGAAGAATTATCATTGTGTGTTATTCTTGGTCTGACAGGAGGGGTAAATAAATTGGAAGCCATAAATCAGGGGTTGGGGTAAACATGACTCAGACATAGCATCAGGTCATCACTGTTGCCAAAGCAAATGAAGGGGTTGAAATCCAATAAAGGATTTTTTTAAGTCAGAATCCTTTCCAGATGGTTCTTGCATAGCGAAGAAGCAGCTGAAGATGTGGGAGCTGCAGAGAAGCACTAACAGTTGCTGGGAATCTCAGCGGGTAGGGCTAATGACTCTTTGCTGGTGAATTTTCCCTCGGAATGTGGGTAATCTGCTGAATTAACTAAGCCTTAGTTGGGATGTCTGATTTATATTATTCAGCTGAATTTATATTATTCACTGGACTCCAGTTAGAAATCATTCAGCACAGCCTGTAAGTCACTGCCAAGGAAAGGGTTTGGGGTGTAAAGCATTTTGTATTTTTCATATGTACAATTCTTGGCTGCTAAATTGCCCAAGGGTGCAGAGGAATAATGTAACAAATGTTTTCTAGTCTCATGTGACTGGTTATACCATATTCTCTCTCTCTGTCTCTATCTCACACACACACACAAACACACACACACATGAAAATATATTGTGCATTTCTGAGGATAATTCCAATGTGGAGGATCTAAAAATTCCCTTATTTCATCAATGTAGTACAGAATCAAAAAATTTACAGCAGTAGTTCTGGGGCATTTAAATCTTAAGATCTTAGCTTTGCAAACATTTTTTGATTGGTTTTAACTAGTTCAACTAATTGTATGTTTAAATATTCTCTCCTCTGAAACTGATCCATGCACATTAACAGCACAAGATATTGTTTGGAAAGATTCCATTTCAAGATTAGTTGCACCATGAATTCACTAAGCCTTCAGCATTGTACTTTACCTTATTTCATATGTCACATTAACAGTACTTAACTCTTGTCCAAATTACAATTAAAGAACTGAAAGCATGCACCCAACTCACATTTCTTCCCTCCAGCCAACATTTCTTTCCTTTCCACTTATCAGTTTGCTGAATTATACTCCTCTTTGGCATTCAAATCCAACCAACTTCCATGAATCAAAATGACGGTCCAGTTGAGCTTCACTTTGTTGGATGAGGGAAAAGGATGCACACCATCAGCTTTGTATATTACACAAGGCTTTAGATAAACCAGGAAAGGGATGGGTTTTTTTGTGGTCCCTTAACTTTGGCCTCTGATCACAGTTGTCAAAGTTAGTGGTATAATTCCCAAGTTAATGAAGTTAATGGACACAGTTGTTTGTCACTGAGTTTACCATGGATAAAATAACTCAACTTTTTGTGACTTCCAGTTTGAGCTTCTTCAGCAACAGATTGAAACCTCATCTCTCCAAGGCTTCGATCCGTGCTTGCCACTGGAGCACCCCGAGCCAGCTGGTTTCGGGGCTAAGCCACCCTGTAGAGGTGGTGAAGAGGGGGAAGACTGCAGGGTTGAGCAGGGCTGTATCTCTCCTCCCCAGCTGGCCATTACTCCTTTTCCTGAAGGCGGTTGCAGCAGTGGTCAGAAATGGCCACCACAAGGAAGAACTTGACTGGAAAAGAATGTGCAGGAGGAAGATAAGAAGAGAAAGTTTTGGTTGACCGGGTCAAACAGCAAAAGCAACAAATAAGGTACCCTGGAATTTAAACTTAACAACATTGTTGCCAAAGAAGATTTTGAAGCTGCGAAGGAGAGAGAGAAGGGAAAGGATTAGATTTTTTTTCTTATACTGACAGCTAAGAGACTTAAGCAAGAAATTGGAAAAAAAAATCCACTTTGACATTAATAGGCATCTAAGCTGAAAATAAAAGTCAAAGGGATAATAAAGATTTCTGGACATTTAAAAGTTTTTAAAAGCTGGAAAGGAGAAAAAAAGAATAGAAGGGCAGGATCTAGAAAAATGGAGACTGCCTGGAATTAAGGAATGGAACTGTAATTAAAAGGAACTCACAGTGAAATTTTAACAAGATTCCTCAAAGATACATTTTAATGGAAACTTGGTAACAAAATAATAGAACCCCAAGAAGAGAAAGTGGAAAAAAGAAGCAAGTAGAAACAGCCTTGGATTATTTGGATTACTTGGTGACTTTTGGTTTTTGCATCTAGATGACTAAAATTAACCGGGTGGTTGTTTAAAAAGTTTTAAAAATGGTATCACTCTTAGAAGAACTGAAAATGGAACTTTAAAAATGGAAAGAAGATGCACAAGAAGGAAAAAGTTCTTTTGGCTTCGTGTTTCAAGTCTTAGAAATGGAGATCTGGAACTATGAGAAGCAACAAGAAACGCTTGCAGAACAAGAAGATTGGGACAAAGAAGAAGCCATCTTTAATGATCAAATAATTTTAAATTGGGGGGAGAAAAGGGGGAAAGAGAGTGAAAGGTTTAAGACTAGAAAAAACAACCAAAAAGAAGAACAATTTGAAAGATAAGTATAATATTAGAAAACGACAGGAGAGGGGATTACAGATGAGAGAGTTAGAAGAAGAGAGATGAGGGGTTAAAAAGGGGAGGGAGAAGAAGAGGGGGAAGAAGGCAAGGAAAAGAAGTTGTGAAAGACAGAAACAAGAAATGGAGAAACAGGGAAAAGATATAAGGATTGTAACCATCAGTTTGTTTCAAGATAATGGGTGAAAATTTAATTGTAAAAGGGATTCTGCAAAGGTACATAAGATAGCATTGTTATATTACAAATAGAAATAATTTTAGAAAATATGATGATGGATAAAATATTTATTGTAATATAATGGGATGTTTGTTAATAAATAAATGAATTAAAATGATTGAGAGAATTAAAAGGGAACATTTTAATTATTGGTAAGAAATACAGGAAAAAAAGAATTAACCATGGAAAGTTTATAAGTGTTCCCAAGGAAGTATGATATTCAATTGAAAAGAAATGTTAAAGATGTTAAGATTTTAATGCATATTAATGATAGAATTGAATTGGAATAGAATGTGTGTTTTATTTACATATATATATATATATATATATATATATATATATATATATATATATATATATATTTCTTTTTCAGAATAGTGTCGATTTTAAGAATGTACCAAGCAGAATCCAATTGGAAGTTATGTATTTTATTGAATGCTATAATCTTAAAGTTATACATTGAAGCTTAAATAAGAGTTTGAATGGATAAAATTAAAGGATATAAAGGCATCATACTCTAATTGGTAACTACAGGGAAAAAATTGCTTAATAAGAAAAGATAATAAGAAACTGTAACAGGACAGATAAAAGTATAAATATAATGATTTGAATTGAGATGAGATAATTAAAGTAAAGTTGAGAAAATTAAGAGGGGAAAAACTATCTGGAAAATATAAAATGGTAATAAGATATGGAATAGAATATTAAAATGAACATGAAATTGAGTTTTGTGTCTGTATGAAGAAGTGATAACCTGGGACCATGCTATTGTCAAAAAATATGTTTTATTTGTATTTTGTTTTTGTGAAAACCCAACTAAAATTTTCAAAAAAATAATAATAACTCAACTTTTCCCCAATGCACGAGAACAATAGTATTTGGAATTCTACCATTTTTTTACATTGATATGGCTTATAGGTTAATACACACACACACACTCTCTCTCTCTTTAAATCATTGCCATTACACACTATAATAAGGGTATTCCAAAAATAGTGACTGACTCTCTAATCATAAATTATTGCCCAGGGACCTAGTGAAAAAAAATAAGGATGTAAGCTTATTTCACATTTGCAGTTTTCCAACTACTTGAGTCTATTGACCATTTTGTGCACTGTAGGAAAAAAATAATATCTAATCATTGGAAAATGTAGATAAATAATAAATGAGCAGTATAGTTTCCAAGATGCTAAATTAATCTGCACTGTATGCATTCTTAAAATGGATGAAGGGATAAAAGCATGCATATATTTGTACAATATAAATTGCTTGGTCATTTTGGTCATCCTCACCTGGGTTCACAGGTTTTTTGCTTCCAAGAAAGAATATGCCAGTCAATATGACATGATATCAACATCCCAATTAACTAAAAGTCATCACATAAATAGCCCAATGTACACATTCTGGAGAGACAGATGTTTCCTAGGATGAGCTCCAGCAAGGGGCTGAAAGCTCAGAAGACTAAACTTCTGGTCCTGGTGACCAGCTCAAATAGGATTCTGCAACATTATTTGGGAAACATATATTTTCCTTCATTTGCAATATATTTGTTAAGTTGACACACACACACTTAAAAATAGATTATTTCAGTTAGTGTAATGAATGGGCAGCTAAAAGTTATTTTCAGCCTTATGCATAACCTGTCTTTTCAATAGGGAAGCAGGATCTGTGGGACTCCATATAGACCCAATGGCATTTTTAGACAACAAATTGGTAGATGGCTAAACCTGGTACTTTGTTTGCTCACATATGTATGTTTTATAACCAATCACATCCACTGTTGCTTTCAAACTTTCAAATGTACTCACTAATGCATAATATGGGGAATCATTGCACTAAGTAAATTGTTGTCCCAGGACAGTAATAACTTCTGGCCTTGGGCAGAAGTATTTTCTGAGAATAGTAATAGTATTGGTAGTGATTTGGGAGGGAGGGTTAGGTATATTTAGTTGCAAAAAAGAAAAAAAATCCTTTCTTGGAGTATTTTAATGTCCATCATAAGTCTATGGATGCCTCAGTCTAATCATTGCCTAGCCTATGCCCAGCTGCATCTCCACATTCCTGCAGCCAGGCCCTTCTTCTCCTCTGTTAGAACTGCAGGAGAGTGGGAGAAGAGGTCAAAAAGAGCTCCCTGAGTCTCCTGCCAATGCCATTTCCCAGAGCTGGGAAGGGAGGTCTGCTATGAGTAAGCCAAAAGGTCTTTTTTCTACATGTTCTCTGTTGCCTGCAATGCATGGAGAAGAAGGGGGGGAGGAAAACAAACAAACCTGTATAGAGACAATCCAATTGGTAGAATCTATTTGGGCTTCCAAAAAGCATTTGATAAAATTCTTCTTCAAAGGCTTAGATATACCTAGTAATTATAGATTAAAAGGATAGGTATTCTCCTGGGTAGATACTGTAGGAATAAATGGACTTGAACGAAGGCAAATATCCGTGTTCCAGAATAATGTTGCAGGATCCAGTCTGGGTTGGCCACTGGGACCAGGCGAGGTTTAGTCTTCTGAGCTTTCAGACTTGTGCTGGAGCCCATCCTCAGGGAACTTCTAATGGAATGTACGCTTTGAGCTATTCTGTGTATTGTATACTTCGTCATTTTTCAACAGCATATCAGCTGAATACCTGAAATGATATTTACCCACTTTCTAGGGGAACTATACTCCTGCAAAGAGGTCATTTGGTTCATTTCTATCTTTCTCTAATTCTGTTTGTGTATTAAGTGTTGTTGTTTGAAGTCATGTCCGACCCATCACGACCCCATGGACAACATTCCTCCAGGCCTTCCTGTGCTTTACTCTCCCCTGGTGAACTCTTATTTATTCTGAACCATCCATATGCTATTTTTTACATGAGTTCTTTTATCTGGTGTATTTTCACATGAAAATCAGAGCTTACACTTCTCTTAACAGAAGCATAATGTCCATTGAAAGTCTTGAGTCATCATTTCTGTTTACTTATTTCACTAGTAATTTGTTTTATGATGACCCCAGCTATGAAAAGCATGTGAGTTCTAAAGTTATTGAATCTGGATAACTACAGGCAGGCTAAGTTTCTATACTGTTCTTCTGAAAATGTAGCTTGATAAAATTATTAAGAACATTGTCTAGCTAATGACAGCATTAGAAGTCTCTCTCTGTGTGTGTCTTTTTCTCTCCCTGTGTGTGTATGTGTGTCTTAAAATCATCACTTTGAATTGCTGCTAGATATCTCTGCACTATCAATTTGAGACCAAGCCACAGGTGACTCATTTCCCAGCTACTAAAGTTTGCATCAATTGAAGCTCATGGGGTGGTCTTCAAAGATAGCAATATGTAGTCCAAGCACGTAGCGGTAGAGGTAAATTCATGACCTCCTGCTAGAAGAACATTCTCACAGACACCTGACTTAAGACCCGGTCCCACTGCACTTATGGATGCAAAGAGGATGTAAAACATTAAAAAAAGCTTGCCATCCATTGGAAAACGCTATGCATCCGTTGTGTACTCATTGCATATGTGTTTCATACTCTCTATCCGTCAAGCATCCGTCCACTGCGATTTCATCCACGCAAGAAGTTTTGAGCTGCACAAAACTTTGTGAACGGATGAACTTTCCACTGTGTACGATGTAAATCCGCAACATATGAGCAACTAACGTTCTATGTCCGTTATCATCCATTAAAAGTCCGCTGTATCCTCTCTGCATCCTGGGCATCCTCACAACTCACATCCACTGCAGCTGAAAATGGAAAGAGGGAGGAAAGAAAAGGTACATGGAACGTCTATACATCGTTAGTAGCACGGAAATAGAAAGGATGCGCAGTGAACGGTTTGCATCTGATATACATCTGCGCGGCATCCCCTACGTGATGCATCCGTTTCATCCGCTATGTGTACACTTTGCAATTATCCCCCATAACCCCTTTGGAGGTGTCCTCCCCTTCCATCCACTTTCATCCGCTAGGCTTCCGAAGAACATCCATTTAACATCCCTGCTACATACTACTCACGTCCATTCTTTTCCATTCTTTTCTGTTCTTTTCCATTCTTTTCCATTCTTTTCCGTTCCTTTCCATTCTTTTCCATTCTGTTTATGCAAATTTTCACCACTTTTTGGAGCGGATGACAATGGATGGAGCCACCCCTGAAATTTTGCTCGTCCGCTGTGTCCTTTATGCATACGTTTTGCGTCCGTCGGCCAGTGGCATATTGATGATTTATCATGTGCCATAAGGTAGGTGTTGACCCTTAGCAATCATGAAATACATTTTCTCCAGGACAATCTGTCCCCAAACTGGTCCTTTGAATCTTATTGGCACTGTAATTTAGTCTAGCTGCCTTTCTGCTGGTCATTCTCTTTTCTCTCTTTCAGTTCATCTTCCCAACATTTCAGTCTTTGCAAAAATGCTTGGACTTTGCATAATGTGTCCAAAATTGGCTAGTTTGAATCCTGCTTTTATGTCTAAATAACTATATATTGTGGGTCCATTTGGTTGCCCTAGTCCCATTTTTCTTTACTCATTTGTCCCTCTCTTAAAAATAATTTCACCAATGAATGTCAATGTGTAGTCAGAGGAGCCCATCATCAAACACTTTAAAGGGTCTATCTATGCGGTTTGCTTGGTAAATTACAAGAATGGTATTCTATTGCCATGAAATAATGCCTTTTCCATATTTGTAGACAGAGTTATTTTTGTTAGCTCCATTTCCCTCAACTTGAAATTCCAGAAAAGTAAGAAAATTTACTGTAAAATGTTGAGCTCTTTGTAACTCATACGATCAATGTATTTTACATCTTTGAATGTTGTCCATACCTAGACATAGAAGAACTAGAAAACTGAGGACAGTGAATATGCCAAGATTATGACCATTAGAGAATAATATATATTAAGTGTCATTAAATTTAAATTTATCTCAAGGGTAGCTGAAAGAGTGAAACCATATAACTATTATCTTTAATTTTAGCTTCAAACCTGGTGACTTCATGGAGCCATCTGTGTACTTTTCTTGGCATGATTTAGAAGTGGCTTGCTATTGTCTTCTGCTGGAATGCTTTTTTGACTTCCAAGTCTAGATTACAACAAATATATCCTCTGTGTCTCCCATCTTCCAGGTTTGTGCATTGTTTTGAAAATGCTGAATTTTATAGTAATCAAATGTAAATCAAATTTAGTAAAGAATGAATCAGCCCTGCTTGAACAAAAACTGAGAAAGTGACCATGAATTTTCTTTCTGTACAAAATACAGAGAGGAGAAGGGTACAGTGCATCAGACAGCAGTGACAATTCAGCATATAATTCAACTTAGTCCTTGCTATTCTTTGATCTTGCACAAATTTAAAATGCAACTGTGACTCCTACAGAAGGCAGACATTCTCAATGAAAAAGTGTGCTATCAGCTCAGGCTTGCCACTGTTTTGTGTGTAAATAAAGGAAGAGCCCTAAGAAAAACTTGCTTTCTTCCAGCAGAACAAGAATTCACCTTCCACTTCTTTATACTGCGACAGAGAGATGGAACAGAGCAGAATCTTGATCCCCATCTCCTCTCTCGCGTTTGTTCTTAACTCCAGCTCACTCTTTCTTCAGGCAGAAGATATAAAGTCTTATAAATCAAACATAGGCAGACTTTGGGTTGGTATAGAAGACTTTATTTTGCCCTATAGTGTAGCTGGTGAAAACAGAGATGGGACTAAGACCCTAATCTCTCTGCACCTAATCAAGGCACAAAAATAACTAACAATAGGCATTCTGTTGTTATGACACACTAAAGTATATTTCCCTTTAAACAGGCAATAAGCCATGCTATATATTTGCTCTTTGGCCATTGATTGTTGTCCCAAGACACTAATGACTTCTGGCTCTTGGGCAGAAGTATTTTCTGAGAATCAGCTGGATTCTGGAAGAGCACAATTCCAGAATAAAATTTAAAGCCCTGTCCAGCCAGGCTCCCATTGAATGCATCTCTGTAAAACACTTGAACAAAATAAGAGCAAATTTTGACGTGTTAAATCCATAAGACTAAGCATCTTTCAAAACTCATCTCCTCTGTAGTCTCATCCCCACTCCATGCTAAGAAAGGTGATTGGTCCATGATTTCAAAAGGAGCGATTAGAAAGAAGGAAAGCAAAGCCAAGAAATCCCTGTTTTTGCTGTGCCCTGTGTATATAAACAAAGGCAGTATCAGACTCAGAATCGAT
The DNA here is from genome assembly GCA_015471245.1 of Laticauda colubrina. Classification (NCBI taxonomy): domain Eukaryota; kingdom Metazoa; phylum Chordata; class Lepidosauria; order Squamata; family Elapidae; genus Laticauda; species Laticauda colubrina. The sequence goes on from BLBF01000040.1 coordinate 29,774,132, forward strand.
CTTGAAGGGACCTTGGAGGTTTTCTAGTCCAGTCTCCTGCTCAAACAGGCGATCCTGTATCATTTCAGACAAGTGAATGTCCAGTCTCTTCTTAAAAACCTCCAGTGATAAAGCACCCTTAATGTCTAAAAGCAAGCTTTCCCTCTAGCTAATTGTCCTCACTGTTAAGAAGTTTCTCCTTAATTCCAGGTTGCTTCTTTTCTTGATTAGTTTCCATCCATTGTTTCTTGCCCTGCCCTCCAGTGCTTTGGAAAATAAATTGACCCCGTCTTCTTTGTGGCAGCCTCTCAAATACTGGAATACTACTATCATGGCTCCTCTAGTCCTTCTTTTCATTAGACGAGCCAAACCCAACTCCTGCAACCATTCTTCATATCTTTTAGACTACAGGCCTTTAAACATCTTAGTTGCTCTTCTTTGCACTTGTTCCAAAATCTTTTCCAACATCTTTTTTATAATATGGATTACAAAATTGTATATGTATTGTTTGTTGGCATGTGCTTTTAACCAGAATCACTAGTAGATGCAGCAAATGTTATGATGATAGCATTTTCTGTTATTGCAAAGACTGGAAGGTAGCACTTTCATTCAATTGTAGGAAATATCTGAGTTAGTGCAAAATTGGGGCTCAGAAAATTGCCTAATGCATGCTGTGTGAAAGATATAAAAATTGCCTATATTTCTCAATATATCTACTGGGGCTTTGCAGACTTCAAAAGTTATTGGGAAAATTACTTTGGAATTTGATATAGCATCTCTGCTATTCAATAAAGCATGACAAGCTTGATGCTGCTGCTTTCATGAATACACTCATTTATCTCATTCTTAAAGCAGCAACAACTTTTTTTTTCAGACGCATGTCTTCCAGTGATGTTCAAAACATGGACACCTTGATAACTCTGTCTGAAATGCTACAAATTAAGGGTTTCAATTTTGATGTATTCATCTGAACCTAAGACCTAGGAAAAACTATTTTAAAAAAGATACAGTGTAACTGAGAGCATGGCATAAGACCGGTTTAAATAGCATGGCATAAGACCGGTTTTAAATATGCAATTTGACTTGGTATTGTTCAACTCCTGGGAACTTCTATGGATTAATTGTATATTACTAACAGATCTATTTTTTGTCCAATAATTTTTTTTTCAAAAAGCAGATATTTGGTGCCTGGCTTCCTAATGTTTGCATAGAGTTGTTTATCCAACTCATCCTTAGCATATTTGGTTACTAGCTTAGATCTCAAAAGAGATGAAAGCTGCATTTCAAAAATGTGTAATTAAAATGGCATAGATGGAAGCCTTTGCAGATCTCCACAAAGCCCAATGGAGAGAAGAGAGGCACAATAGGGTCAATCTTTCTACCAAGTATTCCTAACAGTAGTAATTAAAGAGGAGAATGCTACTTGCTAAAAGAAGGGCTTCTGCAACAAAAGAAGCTATTTGGCAGCCTTTCATATCTAACTGTAAGAGAAGCTCATATGCATAGTACATAATAGCCAAGGCATTGTCTGCTGTTTTCTGTGCATGGACCAATTTTGTTTGGACCCTGCTGACACAGCTGTGATATTACTGTGAATGGGGTCAAAACTTGGCATGGTAACACTACTGAGTCACATTGAATGTGTCACTATATTTAGCCAAAAGAAAAACTGCAATCCATAGCATACCAATTGCTTAACAGATGGAAAAAGTTAGAGTATTTGTCAAGTGCTTCAAATTACATGCTACTCTATATCTTATTTTCCATATCTTTTTTATTTCTTTATTGTATTAGCTCCCACTGAAAGCCAAAGGTATCCCTAACAGAATCATTTGGAAAGTTCAGCAGATTCTACACACACATACACACACACTTTCATATATATCCATGTATATAAAACAGTATGTGCACATTTGCATTAAAATTATAATTTATTACATTTATATATTGCCAAACTCCCAGTGTCTTGAGTACTGTACACGCACAAAATACATACTTTCAAAATGAACACATTAATTTTTAACAGAAGATGATCTTACAGCTCCTAATATTCATGATTTTTAAAAAGAGTATCCCAAACAGTATTGCCAACTAATTTATCAGCAAACTAACTTTTTTCTTAGTATTCAGGAAGAAAAGGTCTTTGGCTGCTTGTGAAGGAAGCAGAGGGTAAGTAGAAAAGAGAGAGGCAGTTTGAATTGCTTCCCTTGCATTTCAAATTCCCAGAGGTTGTGGGAGGAACTGCTGGCTGCTTGTGAAGGAAGCAGAGGGTGAGTAGAAAGGAGAAAGATAGTGGCCTGCACGCCTAATGGCACACGAATCAAGTAACTATAAATCAAGAATACCAATCAGACATTTAGGGTAAGTGCGCTTGAGATTGTGATTTTATTTTATTTCAAAATGACTGACTTAGTTCAGTATAATACTTGTTTTACAGCTGTTTTTCTCAGTACTCTTTTCAAATTTGGATACTGTCCTCTTTGTAAAAAAATTACCAGTCTACATGGACAAGTTACCTATCTAGAATCTCTAATCAGTGCTCTCCAAACAGAAATTAGGTGCTCAAACCAGCCATCTATTGAGCTGCCATGCTACCAGCCCCCACTACCACAAAGATCCTACAGGAAAAGGACAGTATGGACAAACATGGGATCTGACAGAGTGAGAGATGTGGACTATAAACACAAAACTTTTGCTGTGTCCCAGCATAACAGATACAATGCCCTTGCTGACCTTAATAGGGACACTAAAGTGACAGGTCAAAGTAATTGCAATAATGATAATTCAAGTAAGCCAGGGATCATGGTCCTAGAAGAAGAACTTGCTTTAGAAAGGAGAAAGTGTGAACCTTGTATTATGCACCAATCACATAAGAAGAGCAAGGCATCCAAAAAGAGAAGCCACCTTCTGGTTGGGGACTCAGTTGTAAGGGATGTAAATTTACTGGGGATACTGAGGTTTTGAAAGAGGTCAGGTGTCCACCAGGTACTACTGCCAGCAGAGACAAGAAGCATATTCTTAAGATAATAAAAAATGCCAGTAAGGATTGTGATGTTGATGCTATTATACATCTTGGTACAAATGATCTATCCCAGAAGAATGTACTTTCTGTTCAGAAAGAGTTGCAGAGCTTGGGGTATGAACTTAGTAATATGGGCTGTAGGCTTATCTTTTCAGAGGTTCTACCAGTATACAAGGAACAAAATGGGAAAGGGCAGCATGTAGCAGAGTTTAATGTGTGGATAAAGGAGTGGTATAAAAGGGAAAGCTTTGGTTTTATTAGTCATGATGTCTGCAGCTGGTCCAATGAAAAACTGTACAAAAGAGATGGTTAAAGAAAGAGACTGAGTTACTTGGCATTAAATTCACAGATTTCCTGGATAAACATTTAAACTGAATAGCGGGGACAGAGAATTTCAAAACATTTCTGTCCCCAGCAACTTAAAACTAATAAAGATACCAGTGCATGCAAAATAGATGTTTGTGCAGGTAAGATTATCAACCTCAATGCCAACCAAAACCAAGCATTTAATAGTGAGTTCCATACCAAATGCATTAATCAAACAGGTGGCAAGAAAGTAGGGGCAGGCAGGCACAACACAGGTTATGTAGACAGTAAACACAGTGTCAGACATAAAGATCTCAAGTGCCTATATACAAATGCACGAAGTCTGGGGAACAAACAGAGTGAACTTGAACTACAAATACATGAAGGTAAATATGATATAGTTGGAATAACAGAAACTTGGTGGGATGAAACCCATGACTGGAACATACTGGTAGAAGGATGCAAACTATTAAAAAAAAATCCAGACTCCATAAAAGAGGAGGTGGAGTTGCACTGTATGTAAAGGACCACGATATTGCTACAGAAAGGCCTGAAACCAAAGATGAGAACTTCCTAGAATGCATATGGGTCAATATAAAAGAAAAAAAGAATGACATGGCCATAGGTATATATTATAGGCCACCCAATCAAGCAGAAAATATCAATGTCCTTTTTGCCAGCCAACTAACAAACATATGCAGGAAACACACAACAATAGTCATGGGAAACTTCAATTATCCTGATATCAATTGGAAAACTAATTCTGCACCAAGTGAGAAATCAAATAAGTTCCTAACCAACCTAGCTGACAACTTTGTTGTCCAAAAGGTAGAGGGTGAAACTAAAGGGACAGCCATCTGGACTTACTTCTTACAAACAGAGAAGAAGTGATGGAGGGAGTTGAGACTGCAGGAACCTTGGGTGAGAGTGACCATGTCATACTAGAATTCAACATAACACAAACACAAGCAACAGAACATCATGACACCAGAGTCTTGTATTTTAAAAGAGCTGATTTCAGACAAAACTTCCATGGATAAAAATCCTAAAGGGGAAAACAACTCAAGAATCTTGGGAAACTCTAAAAAATATGATCATAGAAGCCCAGATCAGCACAATACCACTGAGAAAGAAAAACAAGAAATCCAAGAAGAAACCAGCATGGTTGCACAAAGATCTCTCTGGCAAATTGAAGGGAAAAAAGGAAAAGTACAAAAAAAGGAAAGAAGGACATACAACTAAGGCAGAATATCAGCAGATAGCCAGAATCTGCAAAGACAAGTCAGGATAGCAAAGACTCAGAATGAACAAAGATTTGTAACAAAGTCAAAAATAATAATAAAAAAGTTTCTTCCAACATATAAATAACAAGAAAAAAATCAAGGAAACAGTCGATCCACTAAAGAGAGAAGATGGCAAGGAAGTAACAGGCAACCGAGAGAAAGCAGAACTGCTTAATTCATTCTTTACATCTGTCTTCACGCAAAAAGAAACTATAGCTCAACCCACCAAAAACATAACTGTAAAAGACAAACCAGAAATAAAAGTTAAACTAAGCAAAAACATAGTAAGAGGACACCTGTCTGATCTTGATGAAAACACATCACCGGAGCCTGATGGATTACATCCCAGAGTTTTAAAGGACCTGGCAGAGGTCATCTCAGAACCACTGCACCATATCTTTCAAAAATCCTGGAGCATCAGGGAACTACCAGAGGACTGGAAAAGAGCTGATGTGGTTCCCATCTTCAAAAAAGGAAAAAAAAACAGACCCAGGAAACTATAGACCAATCAGCCTAACATAAATACCTGGGAAGATACTGGAAAAGATAATAAAAAACAGATCTGCCAACATCTAGAAACAAGTAAAATAATAACTTCCAGTTTGAGCTTCTTCGGCAACGGACCGAAATCGCGATCGTCCACAGTTTTGATCCGTGCTTGCTGCTGGAGCACCCCAAGCCATCCAGATTCGGGGCTGAAGCCACCCTGTACAGGTGGTGAAGAAGGGGGAGCCATCAGCGGGGTTGAGGAGAGCTGCATCTCTCCTCCTCGGCTGGCCTTACTCCCTTTCCCAAAGGCGGTTGCAGTGGTGGTCAGAAATGGCCACCTCAAAGAAGAACCCGACCGGACAAGATTGTGCAAGAGGAAGTTTAGAGGAGAAAGTTTGACCAGGTTAAATAGAGAACATCTATTCAAGGTACCTGGAACCTGAATTTTAAAGACTAATACTATTCCTAAAAAAGATTTTGAGCTGTGAAAGAGAAAAGCAAAGGAAACGGAATTGGCTTTTTTTCCTCTAACATTGACAGTTTTAATTGACTTGGAATATTAAGAAGAAGAGATTCGAATAAGAAATTGATACTTATCCACTTTGATATAAATAGGCAATTTCTAGCTGAAAATAAAGTGTCAAAGGGATAAAGATTCTTGGATAATTTAAAAACTTTCTTTAAAAAAAAAAAAAAAGAAAGCAGCAGAGTGAAAAAGGAAAAAAGAGGGTGGAATCTGGAAAATGGAGGAGACCACCTGAACCTTAAAAAAAAAATGATAGTGAAATTTTAAGGCCAGGTCACATCGTTCGACGGATGCAAAACGTATGTAAAAAGGACACAGCGGACGAGCAAATTTTCCAACCATTGTTATCCGCTCTCAAAAGTGCCCAAAATTTGCATAAAGAGAACGGACAACAATGGACAGGGGGAGGACATATCGTGGATGTAAAACGGATGCTCAATGGAACCCTAGCGGATGAAAGCGGATAGAAGCAGATGGAAGCAAATGGAAGTGGATGGCACGTCCTCAGGGCTTCCGGGGGAGCAGAGCAAAGCGGACGCATAATGGAAAGAGCAGATGCAGAGTGGATGAAGCGGATGCAGAGCGGATGCATAGTGGATGACGCGGATGCGTAGCGGATGAAGAGAGGATACGTAGTAGATGCCTAGCGGATCACTGCGCATGCGGGGAGGATGCATTGCATCAGCCCCATGGATATAAAAGGAGGCAGCACTCAAGCAGGTCACCATTCAGAGGAAAGACCTGCTGCCACAGACATCTTCATCAGAGACATCTTCATCACCGACATCTTCATCGTGGGGAAGAAGAGGAAGCCTGTGCCATCTTCTGCCAGCCCTGGCAAGAGGGATAGATCCTCCATCCCACCCCCTGGTGCTGACTCTGCTGCTGCTGGTGCTGCTTCTTCTGCTGCTGGTGCTGACTCTGCTGGTGCTGGTGCTTCTCCTGGTGCTTCTCCTGGTGCTGGTGCTTCTGCTGGTGCTGACTCTGCTGGTGCTTCTGCTGGTGCTGACTCTGCTGGTGCTGCATCTCCTGCTGCATCTCCTGCTGCTTCTCCTGCTGCTGCTGTGGTGGACCAGCCCCAAAGCCCTGAAAGCCCTGATGATGAAGGCCCTGCCAGAGGGAGGAAGAGGCAAGGCAAGGAGAAGGGAGAGAGGAAGCAGTACTCCATTGCAGAGGAGCATGAGGAGGAGGTGCTGGAGTGGCTGAGGGAGAACAAGTATATGTGGAGGAAGGGCCAGAGGCTCTATCGAGACACCAAGCAAAAGCAGGCGGCTTGGAGACAGAAGGCGGACAGCCTGGGCTACACTTCAGATGTCGTCCTTGGGTGGTGGAAGCATATGCACACCTGGTATGGTAAGCTGCACCTGAAGAAGTCTGGCCAGGCTGCAGTCAAGCTCACCGACCAGAAGACCTATGTCATGGCAAAGTGCAGCTTCCTGGAGGGTGAAGTCCGCCACTGAGGAGCAGCCCCTCTGTCTACCCTCACTCTCAGGCAGCCCACAGAGAGCCAGTCCTCTTTTGGCCAGGAGACAGTGACCGTGTCCGGGCAGGTGTCCACAGAGCGCCCCACGACAGAGACCCCCCTGACAGCTGCACACCCTGTACCGGAGGACATGGAGGATTCTCTCACACACATGGAGCAAGAAGTAGCAGCGACCACCAGGGACCAACTCACACCCACCCTCAGCTCCACCTCCACAGAAAGCAGGCAGAGAGGCAGACCGGAGGGACAGAGCCACATTGTCCTGTTGAACATCAGGGACACCATCAAGAACAGTGCAGATCTCCTCTCTCAGCTGGTACACTTCGAAATTCCATCCTCAAACCGCAAGCCTTTCCTTACCTACGTGACCCAGAGCCTCATGGACATGCCCGAGCCCCAGTACCAGGTGATGAAGGAGCGGATCACGGCGCTGCTGCACCACCCTCCAGGCCCAGCTGAACCTGCTCCCACCCACTCCAGGTCTGCTCCTCCACCCCAGCCGATGTCACAGCCCTTCCAAGGCTTTCAACAGCCCCTCTCCTACCAAGGCTACGGCTACCAGGAGTTCCAGCAGCACAGGCAGCCCTTCCCAGTCCAGGCACAGGTTCCTTGGATGCCACAGGTGCCACCGATGCCACTGATACCACCGATGCCACTGACGCCACTGATGCCACTGACGCCACCGATGTCACCGATGTAACTGATGCCACCAACGCCACAGATGACACCAATGCCACAGATGGCACCGACGCCACAGATGTTTCCTTGCATGCCACAGATGCCTCACCTTGCCCAGCTGCACACCAGACATACCCACGACACTCCTCCTTCCTCCATCCCACAGCCAAGCCCGGCCTCAGAACATCTGTCATCGATCCTGTGTCTGACATCCCAGGTGCTGGAAGAAGGGCCTCTCAACCTCACTGGGCTGAGCCAGCTTTCTGAGAGCTTCCTGAACACACCATCTCCTGTTGTCCTCTCGGGGCCAGGCACTCCAATGGCGCCTCAGACTAGCACTCCAGCCACTGCCACCTCCACAGTCCCTGTCCCCTTTACACCTGAGACCATGGACATGCCTCAGAGTGACTGAGAACATTGCCAGAGACTGAGTTGTTACCGGTTGACTTTATCATTGCTTGGGACACTTTTCTTGGTTCCTTTTGCTTTTTAAATAAAGTTCTACACTTTACTGTTATTAATAAAGGTTTTCTTTGCTTCACACACTTGGTTTATTTCTTTTACTTAATAAAGTCTTGGTGGAAACTTTTAGAAAATGGTTAAGACTTTGCATGCTTATGGGATGGGCAGGGATACCTGTGGGATGGGTAATAGCTGTGGGATGGGCAGGGATACCTGTGGGATGGGTAATAGCTGTGGGATGGGTAATAGCTGTGGGATGGGCAGGGATACCTGTGGGATGGGTAATAGCTGTGCGATGGGTAATAGCTGTGGGATAGATAAGCCTGCAGTGCAAGCATAGTGGGACTGTATGGTCCACCCTCCCAGGTGCCACACCTATGGCCCTTTATTATCAATAACAATTTAATCATTGATCCACACATTTCAACATAAAAAAAACTCTTTATTAATGCCCTATTCATTGTAAGGCCACTCAACATACATGGCACAATCTCATCAGTGTTTTGAGACAGGCTGAAGGAAACATCCATTAAGTATCTACCATCCTGTCTTGCCACTCCACTGCTCCAGCTGGGGAGTTGCACCAGTGTTTCAGGAGGTTGCGCTGCTTCTTCCCTACACATGAAGCTCTGTTGGGGCCTGGTACATCCACTGTGTCTATCAAGTTACATCCTTGCCTCCATTCCCCAGGCTCCATGTCCCCATTCCCTTGTTGACGGTCCACAAGCCTGTTCTGCAAGACTGGGTAGTGGGTGTGCATGAGATTGTGCAGGATGCAGCAAGCTTCCACGATGTTCCTCATGGTCTCTGGGCGATGCTGCATGGTGGTGAGAAGTACCTGGAACCTGTTGACCAGGATGCCAAAGGCGTTCTCCACCACCCGTCTTGCCCTGGACAGCCTGTAGTTGAAGATCCTCTCTTCATGGGTGAGGCATCTGGAAGTGTAGGGCTTCATGAGGTAGGTTCTGAGGGAGAAGGCGTCATTCCCCACGATGAAATAGGGCACATCTTGTGTGTCGTTGGGCAGGGGGTCTGGATCTGGGAATCCCATGATGAGGTTGCGTTCCAGCCCCTCCTTGAGGTGACTGGCGTTGTATATCTGGGCATGTGAAGCTGACCCGTTGCCTGAAGCATTGATGTACATGAACTTGTAGTCAGTGACCATGGCGAAGAGGATGATGCTGAAGAAGCCCTTGTAGTTGAAATAAGTGGACCCTGACTTGACTGGAGCTTTGCAGGCCACTTGCTTCCCATCTATGGCTCCAACGGTGTGGGGGAAGTTCCACCTCTGATACCACTGTTCTGCAAGTTTCCTCCATCCTTGTTCAGGGGAAGGACACTGGAGAAGCTCCTGCAGGTATTCTTCGATGATGGCCTGCACCACTTCTCTGTCCACAATGCTGATGGTGTTGTGTGGCACCCTCCAGGCATACTGCTTCTTTCTGTACGTGGTCCCGGAGGCCAGGTGACGCAGAGTCGGTGCCACCTTCAGCCCAGGGTGCAGGCTGGGATGGAAGTTGATGCTCTACTTGGTCAACCTGGGTCTCCGACGCTCCACAATTTCATCAAACATGGCTGGTGGCATCCTCGTTAAGTTCTGGAATGCATGAATGTCTTCGTTCCTCACCTCCACCAGCAGCTTGTCATAGAGTCCAAACTCTGCTCTTCTCCCGATCCAACATCAGACCCAGACACTTCTTGGCCGCCTCATTTTCTTCCCGTAGAAAAGGTGAAATAGCCTGAAGAGGCCTTGGTTCTGGTGTTGAATGATGGCGGCTACCAAAAGGAGCGTGCACATCCTCTAGGCATCCTGCAGACATCCTAAATATCCGAGATACGTCCCCTATATATGTGTGTGTGTATGTGTGTGTGTGTGTATGCTGTTCAGCTTTGTTCGGGTATTTTCCCACATCATTGATGAGATTCTGCCGAAATGTTGCTCCAACTTTAAAAGCACAACTACAATGACATGGGAAAATACCCAAACAAAACTGAACAGTGTACATGTAAGTAGCCGCGAAAACTTAAGAAAACAAATATATATATATATATATATATATATATGTGCTGTTCAGCTTCCTTCGGGTATTATCCCACGTCACTGTAGTTCTGTTAAAGTTGTAGCAACGTTTCAGCAGAATCTCATCTGCCGTTGCTACAACTTTAACAGAACTACAATGACGTGGGATAATACCCGAAGGAAGCTGAACAGCGCATATATATATATGAATACATACAATTCTGATCATTCTCTTGAACAGGAAGATTATATATATATGTGTGTGTTTGTGTAAATGTATGTGTATACACACAGACACACACACACAGACACACACACACAGACACACACACACACACACACACACACACACACACACACACACATATATATATATATATATATATATATATGTATGTATGTATGTATGTATGTATGTATGTATGTATGTATGTATGTAGGTGTGGCAGGGGAAGGATACTGTAGAATCTCCAGTCAGAGGTAGTATTTGCCAGTTCTCCGAATACTCAAAATTTCCTCTACTGTTTCTCCAGAACTGGTCAGAACCTTCTGAATACCACCTCTGGTCTGTATTTGATTCAAAACCTAACTTCAGCACCAACTACAAAGGGACAGAGAAGGAATTCCACCATTGTGGTCAAGAACCAGAAACATACATTTATAAGAAAACCATGGATTAAAATGGGGAAATCATGATTGGTATGGTATAATTTCTTTGTAAGAGGAAAGGATGGTTTCGTATGTGTTGGTTTTTTATATATATTTCACTCCTGTAAAGATATTGTAAGGCTGAATGGATATCATGCAGCTAGACAGATTGTCTAAAACGTTTCATATGTGAATTCTTCTAAATTTAAACAAGGTCAAGGCAATTTCAGCAAATACAGGAGATATTTTTGGCTAAGTGTCCAATGTCTTAATGGCAAATTTCTCCTATGAGAGTAAGTCTGGAACAGAGTGCTCCTTTATTGATTCTCTTCTATTTATACAGACTGAAATTTTAAGTCCTCTTATTTCATATTAGGAACCAGGCAATAACATATATAAGTATATCCTATGTTTGCACAGTCAATTCCTTGCTTTATATAAACTATGGACCAGGATTCCAATTTCAGAAACTCCTCTCTGAAGTTGAGGCTACAACAACATTTCCCCACTCACTTTGATTTTCCTTGCAATGTAGTCTCTGAGGCATATATTGGACTCTGGTAGTATTTCAACAGTCCTCAGAATTTGGTAATACTTGGGTGTCTGCATTTGGGTGATATAGTTTAGAATCAAGCCTAGTTAATATTGGGACAGCAAACTGGGAGAATAAAATCCGTAGCCTAGTGTGGAAAAGTGAAGAAAAATATCCCAAAGGAGATCATGGCAAACCATTTCTATATCATCTAAAGAAAGTTGCATGTACAAAAAGCTCAGCTTGATTTGAATATGTGTTGCTATTATTACTAATAATTAACCAAGTTGAACCAAAGCACAAGTGAAGATTCCAAGCTTGATAGTCCAACTATCACTCTGCAAAAATACCAGGCCTCACTCAGAAGACCCTCTCCAAGATTGTTTTTCTTTGAAAATAATTTCAAAGGCTTATTTCTTGCATCAAATTAAATTAGAATAAATAGGGAAATAATTTAAAAGAATTTGTCCATCTGAAAACTTTAATACAAGTTTAAGTCTAATTTAAATCAAATCAAATTTCCACTTAATCTCTTTTTCAGCTTGTTCACTTAAAGCAGAGGTCTCCAAACTTGGCAGCTAAGATTTGTGGACTTCAACTCCTTCCAGCCAACCAATTCTCCAGCATTCTGGGAGAATTCTGGGAGTTGAAGTCCACAAGTTTTATAGTTGCCAAATTTGGGGACCCCTGACCTAAAAGCACCCCATAAGCCAGCTTTCCTTCCTGCAATTTAAATCCATTGCTTCTCCTTTCAACCAGAGCGGTCAAGGCAAACAAACTATCCTTGTCCTCTTTATTGCAACCTTTCAATACTGGTCAAGAATCAAGTTTCCCACCCCACAGGAAATTCCACATTTCTGACCTGAATTACATTTTTTGTTCTCAATCAGGAAGAAAATTCTGACCTACCTGCTCTGCAAAAGAATCTCCTTCCTCCCAGCAATGCCCCATCACTACCATCAGTGATACTCACTGTAGCCAAGCTTGCTGAACTCCAAAGCAATATTTTCATGTCTATGCTGGCCCAGAATACAGTGAATATTCTCAGAAACCTATTAATGTGGAAATTTTGTCCGTCAAAATGCAGTTCCAGTGGAAAATTCTGGAGGTGGTATTGGAGGGGGAGATGGGGAGGAGGAGACAGCTTCTTTCCTGTCAAAACATTGTCATTCTAGGAAAATTATTTTCATTGTGCAATACTTTTGCAAAGAATTTCCTGCCTGGCCTCAGTTGTAGACTAAGAGGATTCTGTATTGATAACAACTGACACTCAAGAAAAATATGCTGAAAACCACCATGAATTGCTTCAGATACTAGATGACCAAGAACAGCCCTGGTTCTCATATGTTTTCACTCATGCAGAGTTTCAAAGGCCAAACATCTCTGCACTATTTGCCCAGATTGACATCATTGTTATACTAGCCATTCCTGACCAGAAATATGTGTGTGTGTCTACAAATATGCACATGGTATGCAACCATATTTCTTCAATCCCTTCCTCCCCTTTCCTTTTACCTCTTTGGCAATGCATTTGCCTTCTACAGATCTGCAGTCAGAGGTGGTATTCAACTGGTTTGCACCTACTTGGGTGAACTGGTAGTGGTTATTTGGCATGGGTCGCTGAACCAGTGGCGACCCCTGCTGGCCACACCCCCAACCCAGTTGCCCAGTCGCTCACTTGTGATCACTCTCCTAGCTTTCGGTTCCTCACGTCCTCTTTCTCCCTGGGGGGAAGGAAGAAAGGCATGGATGCTGCAAGTATTGCTTTCCCCATGTGAGCAAAGTGTCTGGAGTGAGGAACAGTGCAGTCTGACAGAGGGTGTGGGGGTGAATCGAACCTTGGAGCACTTTTGCAACATAAAAGAAATGCATTTTGGAAGCAGGTCCTTTAAAAACTTGTGTGTGTGTGTGTGTGTGTGTGTGTGTGTGTGTGTGTGTGTGTGTAAGAGAGAGAGTGAGAGAGAGGGAGGGAGGGAGGAAGGAAAAATAGGAAGAGAGAGAGATACAACTATGTGCTATTATTTTTAATTGTTCCATTATTTATCATGTGTTAATATTTTACACTGTCCCTACACCTAGAGTTATTTTTCTGCCTTTCTTTTGCCCAGGGCTACCGCATATTTTTCAGGGTTTACATGCATTCAATGTCAATAGTCCAGAGCATAAAATACACATGTGTTTAACAAGAGTTAAAAGGGACCTTGGAGGTCTTCTAGTCCAACCCCCAGCCCAGGCAAGAAAACTGAGGATGCCAAACTCTGAGTAGAAATCCTGGGAAAGGTGTCAGAATAATACTTAGAAGGGACCTTGGGGCGAACCCTATACCATTTCAGAGAAATAGCTGTCCTGTTTTTTCTAAAAAACTTCCAGTGATTGAGCATCCAGAACTTCTGGAGACAGGCAGTTCCACTGGTTAATCGTTTTCACTGTCAGGAAGTTTCTCCTTAGTTTTAGGTTGCTTCTCTCTGTTCATTTTCCATCTCTTGCTTCTTGTTTGCATTCTGCATCTTTGGAAAATACATTGTCCTCCTTTCTTTGTGGCAGCCCCTTAAAAGCCTGTTGCCTATCACACTCTTGAATAAAGCATGTGAGCCATTTCCTCCTTTCAATGGTCCATGAAAGTACATTTATAGTATGCAGATAATAAAGTCAAAAAAGGTGAACAACATTTTTACAGAACCATAGATAAGTTGAGGCTGGGTGACAAGGAATGGCTGGGAGGGGCAGGGCCAGGTGAGGCACCCCTTGATGTGAGTGACATTGAGTTGACCACACCTACCCAGTCACATGACCAATCATGCCCACCCAGTCACATGACCACAAAGTCACACCCACCCAGTCAAGCCACGTCCACCAAATAAGCCATGCCCACAGAACCGGCAATTTAAAAAATTGAATTCCACCACTGTCTACAGTCCCTTATATTCAATCTCTAAATACTCTCTGATACTTCAGAGTTTGTACTGCGAGCACAAAGGAAACCCCTGTCTGTTTTGCCATTAGTAATTGCATCTTTTCTCTGTGGAAAAATCACAGGCAGCAGATAACTTTGCACTAGTTGGACAAATAATTAGACTGGATTTCAGGCAACATAATGTTTGGCTTGCTAAAACATTCTGGATTTTTGGAGGAAGTTCTTTTCCCTTGGGCATTAAAATTTATCTAAGCACAAGCCAAATAATGCCTTATTTTCTCTTATTCACAATTTTACTGTCTGTATAGATTATCTCAGATGAACAAAGTTAAGTCATGATTACATTCTTCCAAATTATTTTAAAATGTCATGTGTGGTACCTTGTGGTTGTTTTTTACAGCAAGCTTTGGAGATCTTTAGCCAGAACTTATGGCTACTCTGAGTCTGATAAGAATCACTTTTGCGTGTCTGGAGACCCTCCATCATCCAACCAAGTCAAAACCTAATGAGGTCGTGGCCTTGAAATCAGCTACATTCCTTCCTTGTTTTTTCCTCTTTTTTTTTCTAAGCAACTCATTAAATGAAGAGTTCTCGACTCTCAAAAAATTGCAGTGATTTCATGGATCTTCACTTATCTTCATAAAAGTATGTTGTTATATTTTATATATTGCAATTTGTTGCTCTGTGTTATGGATTTCTCAGAAATCAATAGTAGCAGAGAAACTTCTTTATCTATTGCTTCTGCTCTTCTCTTTGCAAGACCCAGTTCTTTGACAATCTTAAATGGACATGAATCCTTGGTGCAGATTATGCTGTGCACTGGTTCAGGAATCTTAGAATCTTGTAGAAGATAACCATATCTACTATAGGACTGAAGAACCTTCAACCTCTTACTTAGGCTAATTTCAATCGCTCTCTTCAAAAGATCAATTTAGATCACTGATAAGATATAATTGTCCTTTTTGCAGGGTGAGTTACTTTACAGAGAAAGAGAGAGATAAGATGGTGTTAAAGAAAACTAGGGGTGGGAGTGGGCAAGAGGACAGATCAGGAATGGGAAAAAAATTGCCAGAAAACTGTCAGATTCCCACTGACAGTAATGGCTCTGACTCCACCTATATACCTTGCTTCAAAATGGCTTATCACAATAATTCCCAAACTTGGTGCCTTAAGTTCTACTAATATTCTGTCAAAGAATCTGAATCTTTCCAAGAACAAAAAGAACAACAAAAAAATATTTCAGAGAGAGAGAGAGGGAGAGGGAGAGGGAGAGACCCAGTTGGGTTACTATTATTACACTGGCAGTTAAGAGAACGATTAATTTTATAAAAATAGAAATAATCCTGTTCACAATAATTTCATTCTCAAAAAAATGAGCGATACTAACCAGGCTGAAGCCATGTTGCAACTGTGGAAGCAAGTCTTCTCATATGTCCAAACCAAAACCAAAACCCAGATCCCAATAATAAAAACTAGTGCAAAATCTATTTTAGTTTGATTTGTGTGCCCAAACCTTTTAACTGCTGCTTCAGTCCTGGTGTCTAAGAAATTCCAATTTCCCTTTGCTTCAGAATGTTGGACTAGAGATCGCCTGCCCTGCCCTTCTTTTCTGATGTCCTCTCCTTCCCCAATTTGGGGATGGGAATGGTATTCCCTGTAGGCTGCTTTTGCATCCTACCAAACAAAGAAAACAATAGTCCAGAGCAAATTATTCCTGGGAGATTGAAGAAGGCTCCAGTATAAAACAATTGCCCATCTTGGTTCTTTATTATCCAGTCCAACTACCATTAATGAAATGAGGTCTTTAGGGAGAAAAAAATAGGACAACCATTATTATCTGGAGAACAAACGGAGCAGACACATAAATCACCTGACTGCAGGTTTCTCCACAATTATAAGCTGTTTTCTCTTTCTGCTAAAATTACAGTAATTATGTCTAAATTTATTTCTGTGCATATGAATCGACACAGGCACATACTGTATTGTGCAAGATGCTTTTTTGCTTTTTTTTTTGTTCATTTCAACCATGAAAGTGAAGGTACTCAGGATTCTGGATGCGTCTCTGCCTGCCTGGCTGGTGTGTCTACCTGCAGGGTAAACTCTCTGAAAACAGAACCATATAGGACCAAATCTGATGCAGAAAAAAAAGCTGGGAGAAAAAGAATCAAGTGTAAAAGTGGATGGAATTCAATGGAAACTACAGGGGAAAATCATATCAGAAAAAATGTCCCCAAAGGATCCCCATGGAAAGCACAGTTTATGGGCTTCACTAAAAGCCTTTCTTTCCTTCTCTTATGTGACAGTATCTCGAGACTCCTAGTACATAGAATATATGCATACGGATAAAAAGACAATAGGAAGGGAGAGCTAAATCATAGCCACAGATCCAAGCCTCCCCAGGAGTAACATATATGTACCAATTTTGATGAGACCCTCACATAATTGCATATTCCCTGGAAGGAATGTGAATGGATTAATGGTGGGATTCAAAATAATTTACTACTGCTTCTACTATTGAGGGCATGGCTTGGTGTGTGGCGTGGCTTGGTGGGCATGGCTTGGTGGGAATGACAGGGGAAGGATACTGTAAAATCCCCATTCCCTCCCCACACCTGGGGGAAGGTTACTGCAAAATCCCATTCCCTCCCCACCTCACTAACCTGCTTTCCAGCTCTGTTCTTCTGTTCAGGGCAACAAAAGAAGACCTAGCTGATCAGCTGGGACTCAGGAGCCAGAGAATAAATGGGGGCAGGGCCAGTCAGAGGTGGTATTTGCCAGTTCTCCAAACTACTCAAAATTTCTGCTACCAGTTCTCCAGAACTGATCAGAACCTGCTGAATACTACCTCTGGAATGGATGTACAGATACATGCCCATGCACCTACTCCCAGCTTCACCTAGCTTAAGAGGGTAAAAAGAATTCCTAAAGCCTTGCATTGCCTCCTTTCATAGCTTTTTTTAAAAATGGTGTATTTTCTTTAGGACAATATTATTTCTAAACTTGCAAGGATACCTGGGGAAATGTTCAAACTTCCATGTCATGTCCTGAAAAGAGCATTTCATGCATGGAATGAAAATATATTGCTCTGGATATAGATATCTGAATAAAATAACATAAAATGAAAAATGGTCAGATGAGGAGATCCAAACTCATTGGTAGCCTCACACTGCAATAAACAAGGACAAACATTCAATTTTGCAGCTGCTAAGATTGTCGGACAAGCAGGCACAAAAACAACCAGAGCAGTGATTGAACACTAAATCAAACTGGCTTTAAGCAGTATTATAGACATTAGAACTTTAAAGCCCCTGTCACACTGCACCAACGGATGGAAAGAGGATGTAAAACAGAGAAAAACACTTACCATCCGTTAGTTAACGCGATGCTTCCGTTTTGTACTCACTGCATATGTTTTGCTTCCTCTTTATCCATCCAGCATCCGTCTATTGACGTTTCATCCGCTCAGAGGGTTTTGAGCTGCTCAAAACTTTTGCGTGGAAAATGTATCCAATTCATCCGTTCTGCATCCGCTAGGCATCTGCTAGGCATCTGTTCTGCATCCGTTATGCATCCGCTATATCAGCTAGGCATCCGCTATGCATCCGCGCAACTCAATACGCTCCAGCAGTAAACGGATGCAGGGAGGAAGCGGAACAGATGCAGAACAGATGCAGAACAGATGAAAGCGGATACAGCTCGCAAAGAAAGCATTAAAAACAGAAAAAACGTCCGCAGAAGGGACCTATCTCGGATATTAAGGATGTCTAGAGGATGCCTAGAGGATGCAAAAAGACACATAGTGGAAAACATATATTGCCTATAAAAAGGGGGAGCAACTCACCTGGATCTCACTTTCAGACCAGCAGCCCTGCTGTGCAGACCTCTGCAGTCTTCATCTGGATCTTGCTCTTCCATAGCATCCAGTCATGTCCACCATCTTTCTGCAACAGTGCAAAGCCATCTACAGGCTCTGTGAACTCTACTACGGGAAGAAAAGGCCAAGAAGTGTCTGGGTCCGAAGATGGATCGGGAGAAGAGCAGAGTATGGACTGTACAACAAGCTGATGGTGGAGCTCAGGAACGAAGACAATCGTGCATTCCAGAACTTCATGAGGATGCCGCCAGCCATGTTTGATGAAGTTGTGCAGCGGCTGACACCCAGGTTGACCAAGCAGAGCACCAAATTCCGCCCCAGCCTGGACCCTGGGCTCAAGGTGGCACTCACTCTGCACCACCTGGCCTCAGGGACCACCTACAGGAGCATGCAGTACGGCTGGAAGGTGCCACACAACACCATCAGCATTGTGGTCAGAGAAGTGGTGCAGGCCATCATCGAAGAATACCTGGAGGAGCTCCTCCAGTGCCCCTCCACTGAAGAAGGATGGAAGAAAGTTGCAGAGCAGTGGTATTAGAGGTGGAACTTCCCCCACACCGTTGGAGCCATAGATGGGAAGCACGTGGCCTGCAAAGCTCCAGCCAAGTCAGGGTCCACTTATCACAACTACAAGGGCTTCTTCAGCATCATCCTCTTTGCCATGGTCGATGCTGACTACAAGTTCATGTACATCGATGCTTCAGGCAACGGGTCATGTTCAGATGCCCAGGTATACAACACCAGTGACCTCAAGGAGGGGCTGGAACGCAACCTCATCATGGGCTTCCCACATCCAGACCCGCTGCCCAACGACACACAAGATGTGCCCTACTTCATCATGGGGGATGACGCCTTCTCCCTCAGAACCTACCTCATGAAGCCCTACACTTCCAGATGCCTCACCCGTGAAGAGAGGATCTTCAACTACAGGCTGTCCAGGGCAAGGCGGGTGGTGGAGAACGCCTTTGGCATCCTGGCCAACAGATTCCAGGTACTTCTCACCACCATGCAGCATCGCCCAGTGACTGCTGCATCCTGCACAATCTCATGAGCACCCGCTACCCAGTGTTGCAGAACAGGCTCGTGGACCTCCAACAAGGCAATGGGGACATGGAGCCTGGGGAATGGAGGCAAGGGTGAAACCTGATAGATACTGTGGATGTGCAAGGCCCCAACAGAGCTTCACATCAAGGGAAGAAGCAGCGCAACCTCCTGAAACACTGGTGCAACTCCCCAGCTGGAGCAGTGGAGTGGCAAGACAGGATGATAGATGCTTAATGGATGCTTCCTTCAGCCTGTCTCATCACACTGATGAGATTGGGCCATGTATGTTGAGTGGCCCTACAATGAACAGGGCATTTAATAAAGAGTTGTGTTTATGTTGACATGTGTGGATCAATGATTAAATTGTTATTGATAATAAAGGGCCATAGGTGTGGCACCTGGGAGGGTGGACCATACAGTCCCACTCTGCTTGCACTGGAGGTTTATCTATCCCACAGCTATTACTCATTCCAAAGGTATCCCTGCCCACCCCACTGCTATCCTTACCCATCCCACAAACATGCAAAGGCTTAAACCATTTCTAAAAGTTTCCACCAAGACTATATTAAAAAAAAAAGAAATGAGGCAAGTGTGTGAATCAAAGATAGACTTTATTAACAACAAGCTATAAAAGAAAAATGACCCAAGTCAAGTGTCCAAATAAAGTCCACAGGTAGCCAGCCAGCCAGTCTCTGGTACTCCTCTTGGTCGCTCAGTCTCAGGGGTGAAGGGTCCAGGTGCTGTGGAGGTGGCTGGTGCTGGAGTGCTTGTCTGAAGCACCATTGGGGTGCAGCATCAGCAGAGTTAGCACCAGCAGAAGCACCACCGCCAGAAGCAGCAGCATCAGCTCCTCCAGAAGCAGAAGCAGCAGAAGCTCCAGCCCCAGAAGAGCGAGCCCGTGCTACAGAAGCCCCAGCAGAAGCAGAATGAGGGCCAAGGGGCGGGATGGTAGCCCTGTACCCCTTGCCAGGGCTGGCAGCAGATGGCTGAGGCTTTCTGTTCTTCCCCATGGTTGTGGGGTTGCTGGCTGGCAGGGAGGCTGGCAGGAACCAAGGCTTGCAGGAAGGCTGGCACCAAGGCTAGCAGGCAGGCAGGAACCAAGGCTGGCAGGCAGGCAGGCACCAAGGCAGGCATGCAGGCAGGGCAGGTAAGGCTGTCAATCCGTCTGGCAGCAGGTCTTTCCTCTGAATGGTGACCTGCTTCCGAGCTGCTTCCCTTTATATCCACAGGGCTTACGCAATGCATCCTCCCCGCATGCGCAATTAACGCTCGGCATCCGTTAGGCTTCCGCTGTGCATCCGCTCGGCTTCCGCTGTGCATCCGCTTCATCCACTGTGCATCCGCTCTGCATCCGCTGTATCTGTTCTGCGTCCGCTTTGCTGCGGCCCCCCGGAAGCCTAGCGGTGTGCCATCCGCTCCCATCCGCTTCCATCCGCTAGGCTTCTGTTCCGCTTCCGCTTTCCATCCGCTCTGCGTCCTCCCCGCATCCGTTCCTTTCCATGTTATCCGCTCTGGTTATGCAAATTTTTGCCCCTTTTGAGAGCGGATAACAACGGATGGAACATTTTTCTCATCCGTTGTGTCCTTTTTACAAACATTTTGCATCCGTTGAGCAGTGTGACAGGGCCTTAAGCAGTAATCATTATAGAAATTGAAAAGATTGAAATACTGAAGAAATATTAAATCAACATTACATACGTATATACCCACACACACACATTAACTGCAATGGTAGCATGGACAGAATATTAATAATTATATAATGACAGGTTATATTTTAATGATTAAAATTATACTTTCTAGTTAAAATATTTTCATAAATTCCAACTTCCAATATGCATAAGTTATTATATATATATATGGTGAAAATTAGGAAATGTTCAAATTACATATTTAACATTAAGACTTTAATTCCTTTATTATGCTGTCAACATGTTTCATTCAAAGTTATTTTAAAATGTGATCCCAAATCATAGTAAAAACAAGAAAAAGATTCCACCATAATTATTCATTTCATGGTTTATTACTGTCATTCTACCCGAAGCCAAATCTTCAAGTCCTGAATTTTTACTTATGAATAACAAATAATTTAAAACATTTTCCTGCTGTAAGGCTGCAGGATTTTTTTCATTTTCCATTTTCAGAGCCAAAATGTTGGTAGTTTTCTAATTTCAACCATTTTAAAATTCAACATCTATTGGATCATTAACTTTAAGTTGCCTTTTTCCAATACTGCATAATGTTGCAAAACTTTCAATGAAAACAATTCTACATTATGGATATTTTTTCCTTCTTTTTTTTCTTATTTGCATTGAACGTTATACCCCCTTTCAAGACTGCATTTTTATTTTGTTAGGAGCAAGAAAAGGAATGGAGATGTTGCATGTGGGGAGTATCCAAAATGAAACATTTTATCATTGGAAAAATGCATCATTTCCCAGAAATCATATCCACAATATTAAATTATACAACCACAATAGTAGTTCTCTGAGATCCAGAATTTCTGCCCATCCATGACATCAGTTAAGTCAATAACTTTTAGAGAATCTCTATCATTACCTCAATTACTACATTTCCTAGAATTTACCAGTATTGTACTTTGATAAAAATTGCATCAATAAGTTATATATTGCTTTATTTAGTTTTCAGAGATTGAATACATGCCTGAACACAGAGACAGCCAGAGGTTTGTAAAGAATGTTTGAAATATTTATAATGTATATCTGAACCACAGCTTATACAAATAGACTATATGTATGTTTCATCTTTTTTTCTAGAGAATGGGTTTTTTGTTTTGTTTTTAAATACTCCTAAACTTCAGTATCTTCAGCCATTATTCTAGAATGCTTTAGTTCTGTTCTGTGTTCAGTTCCATTGTGACTGCTTGGAAAGATGGTTTATTGATGAACAGGATGCGTTCCTGGGCAGAAAAAAAAAAGCAGGGGAGAGATTCTGAGAGTTCCTTGTTTTAAGCCCTCTGTTGGGATTTGAATTTGAGCTTGTATTTTGATTGGTTGTCAGATTCCCATGGGACTATGCAACTCTTTGGCTGTCCTGAGTCCCAGGCTTGGTGGATGGTGGATTGAGCCTTGCTGGATGATGATGTAATGGAAGGGCTTTGGGCAATTTCTATTATGGCTCTACCTAGAGTAGAGCTTTTTGTTATGTAAAATAGACTAGCCAAGATCAGAGTAATGACTCATTAGCAAAGATTGGGGGGCTGAGTTTCTGCCTCTCTGAGTTTCTACTTTTCTTTTTAGGGGAAATATTCTGCCTTTTTAATATATCCTAAAATACAGCATTTCATTTTCCGAGGAGAGCGGTAGGTTTTAACTTCCAACAATTCTTAAAAGTCGTGATTATTTGCAAAGTTTCCTCTGTGCCCAAATATTAGCTTTCTTTAAAATTTTATGCATGTTGACCAATCTATCCTTTAGACAAAATGCTTCCAACTTTGAGACAAGGCAACAGATCTAGTAGGATATCTGCTCCTACTGCTCAAGACAAGTGGTTCTTTGTTGAGTCCTCTGCCTCTTTTTGAGAAGGAATTATCACTGCTCCCTCTAGTGGAAAATAGGGAAGGAAACTATGCATGTTCTGAACAAAGAAAAACTATAAGGGTATTTGAAACTTGATTTTACACTTTTTAGGGTGTTGCCTGTATGTGTCCCTAAACTTGTATTTAAAACTTTTGTTGCTAAGGATTGAAGGAAAGTCACCTGGTACTGTAAAAGTTGTCAATCCAAAGGTTCCTAATTGCTGAAAAGCAGTTAATGAGCAATTTCTGAAAATGATTAGAAAAGGAAATATAAACATATTTTCCTGTTGAAAGGTGTCAAAATGCCTTTCTTTCGAGGATTCAATTTTCTCGCTGGGAGAGCTCTGGTGCAAGGACACGGACAACTGCCTGAAAGCTGGATCTTTTTATTTTTCAGGAAGGTGGAGAACAGCGAGAAGTCTGCGTTCCTGGGCTAGCTAGCTTCTTATGGTAAGTCCTTAGTTTTTTATACCCTTTTCTCCCTTTGTAAGTTGATTTTGTGTGACTGTTTGTGCCTAATGTTTCAAATCCTGTTTGAGTTTGTCTTTATTCCCACTGGAGAGCAAACTCCGCGGGGTGCGGAAGGCAAACTCCATGGGGTGGCCAGATTGTATCATTGGTTTTCTCTAATCTCTTTTATCTTTAAGATAGTTTTTCATATTTGTTCTGTGGCAATCTCCTGTCTGTCCCTTTTGTAATTTATATTTTGTGTCTTTTGTCTGTTTGTTTTGCTTATTTGGTATGTCCTGTGTTTGTAAGGGTTTTCTAAATTATCTTTTGTTTCCTTTTCCTATTTGTTTAATTTTCTTAATTACTTAGGCTTTTGTATATAGGGATTTTATTTGATTCCTTTTCCTATGTAAGTTTGTTTTCTGGCTGACCGGATGTTCCCCTTGGGCTTTTCCTGTTTTTTGTGACACTACTGCCTTTGTGAAATTCCCTTTCCACATTGCAATGTTTGGGAAGATGTTTGGGAATGATGTTTGGAAAGAAAGTACTGGATTATATAAATATGATAACAAATTAATGTCTTGAACTACATATCTAGTACATTAAATTGGGCAACTGTACAACATAAATGGATCAGAAATTATTTTTTTTTATTAAAAATTTTATTTAAGTTTTCAAAAAACAGACAAATATAAATAAAATATATTTTTTTGAGAACAGCATGGCCCCGGGATATCACTTCTCCATAGAAACATAAACTCAATACATATTTATCTTATACATTCTAATCCATATCTTATAACTATTTTCACAATTTTTTCAATTGCTTTTCCCTTTCTTTACTTCCTATAGCCTTATTTTAAATTGTCTCATTCCTTTCTTAATTCAGTTACATATCTTTTTCTAATTTTTAAAATCTTTGTAATCAATGTTTTTATACTTTCGTCTGTCCTGTTTACAATTTCATATTATCTTTTCTCATAAAACAAATTTTCCCCTGTAATTAATGGACTGGAGTGTAACACCTTTGTATCTTTTTTCAAATCTTATTTAAAAATTTCAGTTACATCCTTACAGTCATAACATTCATTTTCTAACACACACTAAATTCTTAAAAGAAAAAAGTATATATGTATAACAATAGTAAATGGAATAATTATTCTATTCAAGTACAGCTCTGCCATTAATATTAATAACAATCTTTTACATTTCTATTTCTTTTAACAAACATTACCTAGTAATATCAGTTGTCTTTCACTTTAATCATCTATATTTCATATTTTATTTGTTACTGTCTTTAAATAAAAAACCAAACAATAGTTATTAACAGGAGTCAATAGTTATTATTCTTATTCAAGTTCATCTTGTCAACTGATAAAAATCTTCCATGCTTCTTTTCAGTTTTTTTTAAATGTTCTTTTTAAATCATTGAGAGCCTTATTCTCTTTCAAACAAATATTCCACTACACATCAATAGATTTTTTTTCTATCACTTTAATCATCTAACATATTTTAACCCTTTTCTTTTTCTAATATAACAACGCTATCCCATGCACCCTTGCAGAATCCTCTCAATTTAAATTTTAACCATTGCCTCTGTGTCTTTTAAATAGGTTTAATTCTTGTACGTTTTTTCTGTACCTCTATATCTTGTTTCTGTCTTTTGTAGCTTCTTTTCCTTTCCCTCTTCCCTCTCTTCTTCTCCCTCCCCTTTTTATTCCCTTTTCTATCTGATTCTCCCTTCTGTGATCCTCCCTTCTTCTTCTTCTTCCTTATATTATGATTACTTTTCAAATTACTCTTTTTTTATTGTTGCTTCAGTAGTTAGGTTTTTAACTCCCTTTCCCCACTTTCCCTTTTTGACCCCACTTAAAATTGCTTGGTCATTAAAGATGGCTTTTTCGTTGTTTCGCCACTCTTGTTCTGCCAGCGTTTCTTGTTGTTTTTCATAGTTAAAGATTTCTATTTCTAAAAATTGAAATATGAAGCCAAAAGATCCTCTTCCGTCTTGTGCTTCTTCTTTTTGTTCTTTAAATCTCATTTTTAACTCTTCAAGCAGTAATGCCATTTTTAACAAATTTAAAC
The DNA here is from genome assembly GCA_015471245.1 of Laticauda colubrina. Lineage (NCBI taxonomy): Eukaryota > Metazoa > Chordata > Lepidosauria > Squamata > Elapidae > Laticauda > Laticauda colubrina. The sequence goes on from BLBF01000040.1 coordinate 29,799,465, forward strand.
AACCCCCAATTGATTTTATTTCATTAGGTTCCTCCATCCAAAGTTGCAGGAATCATCCAATAATCCAAAACTGTGTCTTGCTTCTTTTCTCACTTTCTCTTTCCAGAGGCTTTGTTCTCTTGTAACAAGGTTCCAGCTACAATGTATATTTTGCAAGCCTTGTTAAAATTCCACTATCAATTTTTTTTTTTAATTCCAGGTGATCTCCTCCATTTTCCAAATTCCACTCTCTTTTTCCCTTTTTCACTCCGCTGCTTTCTTTCTTTTTTTTTTTTAAAGAAAGTTTTTAAATTATCCAAGAATCTTTATCCCTTTGACACTTTATTTTCAGCTGGAAAACCACCCACACCAAGAAAGTGCTCCACTGCCAAAGCAACAACCCAATTCCCATAAGAGAAGCCTTATAAGAACTCAGTGTTGTGGCCCACCGGCAGCTGGTGGAGCTGGCATCACAGTCGGACAGTAGCAAGTAGAGGTTGGGAGGAACCTGGGCCTGTCTTGGAGGCTGAGGAGGGCTTGGACGAGGGCTCTGCATCAGAGGCAGGGATGGGGCCAGGGCAGGCTGGCAGTCATCAGCTGCCTTCAGACTCAGATAGCAGTGAGGCAGGGGAGTTTCTGGAACAGGTTCCCAGCCTGCACTTATGCAGGGCTACCAGAAGACAAGAACAATTGAGAAAGGAGGGTTGATTCAGGAGTAAGGCCACACCTCAGAGATGATTGACTCCTCCCATAGGATATAAAAGAGGAGTGAACGGGACCAGAAGTGGTATTCAGCAGGTTCTGACCAGTTCTGGAGAATCGGTAGTGGAAATTTTGAGTAGTTTGGAGAACCAGCAAATACCACCTCTGACTGGAGATTTTACAATATACTTTCCCTGCCATGCCCATCAAGCCCACAGAACCAGTAGTAAAAAAAATTGAATCACACCACTGAACGAGACGTGAACTTTTGCAGGAAGCAATTAGCTCATCTGATCGATTCAAGCTTTGAAAAGTTCTGTTTGACCTTTGGCCTTGCCCTGCATTTGGCAACTAGTTCTTTGGCAGCATTCCAAGTAGGATAAGGTGTGCGTTTATAAACATTCCCCTGAAAGACTGTGAAGCCTTGCAGTCTGTGAATGAATTTAACTCACAGCCATGAAAATAAAAGATGTTTTGCCGGGACTAAGATTGTGTTTTATGCTTTCTAAGGAAGCTAGGTCATTATACTCAGTGCAACAACCATGAACAGCAGAAAAAAGGAAACAGAACTTCTACATAATGTATTCCAATAAAATGGATATTCATGAAACTTTATCAAAACATGTCTGACTAAACCTGACTCAGCCTGATACATTACAACCAACACAAGCCCTATAAAAAAAATGGCACTGCTATATATCAAGAACATCTCATAAATCACCAATAGACTATTACAAACACATGTAATCAGCATAGCAAACAAGCCAACTAAAGGACTTAAAAACATCCTAAGTAAACCAAAAGACCAGCAGCCCCAGAAAAAAAAACAGAGTAATCTACAAAATACAGTGCAATGCCTGCAATAGCCACTAGGTAGGACAAACAGGTAGAAGACTGGCAGAACACTTCCATGAACACCAACTAGCTGTCAAAAGACATGATGAAAAGTCTTTAAGTCCATCCATATCTTGTGAAATAATTGCAGCTAGACTGTGCTAAGTCCAAAAATGCTAGGGAATTTCTAGAAACCTAGCACTAACAAATTAGACACATAGACATAAACAAAATCTACATACTATGAAAAAGAGACAAGCCAAAAATTAATAGCCACCAAAGAACTTCTATGACCACTCCCACCAACAAGCCACTAGAATATAAACCACGGTTGTCAAACTTGATCATGTCATGTGACATCATGTGACATATCACAACATGTTTTTTGCCTTTGCAGAGCCGGGGTGGCCGTAGCCTGTGCATAGTGCATATGGTGCACCAGTTTGACAGCCCTGAATAAACTGAGAGCAAAGCCCACTCCTTAAGGCCCTGTCACACTGCCCAACGGATGCAAAACGTTTGTAAAAAGGACACAGCGGACAAGCAAAATGTTCCATCCGTTGTTATCTGCTCTCAAAAGGGGCAAAAATTTGCATAAACAGAGCGGACAACATGGAAAGGAACGGATGGGGGGAGGACGCAAAGCGGATGGAAAACGGATGAAGAGCGGAAGCCTAGCAGATGGAAACGGATGGGAGCGGATGCCACATCCGCTAGGCTTCCGGGGGACCTCAGCAAAGCGGATGTAGAACGGATACAGCGGATGCAGAGCGGATGCCAAGCGGATGAAGCGGATGCAGAGCGGAAGCCTAGCGGATGACTAGCGTTCGCTGCGCATGCGGGGGGGATGTATTGCGTCAGCCCCCCGGATATAAAGGGAAGCAGCTCAGAAGCAGGTCACCATTCAGAGGAAAGACCTGCATCCAGACACATCGAGTGCCTTGCTAGCCTGCCCCGCCTGCGTGCCTTGCTGCCAGCCTTGCTGCCTGCCTTGCTGCCTGCCATCCTGCCAGCCTTCCTGCCAGCCTTGCTATCTGCCCGCCTGCCAGCCTTGCTGTCTGCCAGCCTTGGTGCCTGCCTGCCTGCCTGCCAGCCTTGCTGCCTGCCTTCCTGCCAGCCTTCCTGCCAGCCTTCCTGCCAGCCTTGGTGCCTGCCTGCCTGCCAGCCTCCTGCCAGCCTTGGTGCCTGCCTGCCAGCCTCCTGCCAGCCTCCCTGCCAGCCAGCAACCCCAAAACCATGGGGAAGAAGAGAAAGCCTCAGCCATCTGCTGCCAGCCCTGGCAAGAGGGACAGGGCCACCCTCCCGCCCCCTGGCCCTCACTCTGCTTCTGCTGGGGCTTCTGTAGCATGGGCTCACTCTTCTGTGGCTGGGGCTTCTGCTGCTTCTGCTTCTGGAAGAGCTGATGATGACGCTTATGGCGGTGGTACTTCTGCTCGTGCTTACTCTGCTGATGCTGCTCCTGGCGGTGGTGCTTCTGCTCGTGCTTACTCTGCTGAGGCTGCTCCTGGAGGTGTTGCTTCTACTGGTGCTTATTCTGCTGAAGCTGCTCCTTGTCCTGCTGGTCCTGCTGGTCCTACTCGTGCTCCTGGACTTGCTCATCCTGCTCGTACTGCTCGTGCTCCTGGTCTTGCTCGTCCTGCTCATCCTGCTGGTCCTGCTCGTGCTCCTGGTCCTGCTCGTGCTCCTGGTCCTGCTCGTGCTCCTGGTCTTGCTGGGGCTCCTGGTGCTTACACTGCTGCTGCTGATCCTGGTCCTGCTGGTGCTGCTGCTGCTGCTGCTGCTGATGATGATGATGATCCTGCTGGTGCTGCTGCTGCTGCTGATGATGATGATGATGATGATAATCCTGCTGGTGCTGCTGCTGCTGGTGTGGAGGAGCAGCCCCTACCACCTGGAGGCCCCTCTGATGAGGGCTCATCTGGTCCTGCCAAAGGGAGGAAGAGGCATATGCGGGAACGGGAGAGGAGGCAATACTCCATTGAGGAGGAACATGAGGATGAGGTGCTGGAGTGGCTGAGAGAGAATGACTATCTGTGGCAGAAAAGACACTGGCTCTACAGGGATACCAAAAGGAAGCAGGCTGCTTGGAGAGAGAAGGTGGAAAGTCTGGGCTACACATCGGATGTGCTCCTCGGCTGGTGGAAGCACATGCACACCTGGTACGGGAAGCTGCACCTCAAGAAATCTGGCCAGGCCACGGTTAAGCTGGCGGACAGAAAGACCTACGTCATGGCCAGGTGCAGCTTCCTGGAGGGTGAGATCTGCCACCGAGGAGCAGCAGCAGCCCCTCTCACGACCCTCTCTCTCCGGCAGCCTGCTGAGAGCCAGTCCTCTTCCGGCCGAGAGTCAGCTCCTGTCTCCAGGCAGGTTTCTGTGGAGCATCCCACGGCGGAGAACCCGCGGACAGCTGTTTTAATTGTGGTGGAGCACGTGGAGGACTCCCTGGTGCAGTGGGAGAAAGGAGACGGCAGTTCCACCACAGCCCTACCTGCATCCACCCCCAGCTCCATCTCCACAGAAAGGCAGAGAGCCAGACAGGAGGGGCAGAGCCACACTGTCCTGCTGGAGATCAGGGACACCATCCGGAGCAGCATAGATCTCCTCTCTCAGCTGGTCCACACCAACTCCTCATCCTGCAACCGCAAGCCCTTCCTCACCGATGTTAACCAGACCCTCAAGAACATGGAGGAACCCCAGTACCAGGTGGTGAAGGACTGGATCACCGAGCTGCTTCACAACCCTCCTGCTCCCACCCAGTCCAGGTCTGCTCCTCCACCCCAGGTGATCTCCCTCCCATTCCAAAGCTTTCCACAGCCCCGTTGCCTGAAGCATCAATGTACATGATCTTGTAGTCAGCATCGACCATGGCGAAGAGGACGATGCTGAAGAAGCCCTTGTAGTTGAAATAAGTGGACCCCGACTTGGCTGGTGCTTTGCAGGCCACGTGCTTCCCATCTATGGCTCCAATGGTGTGGGGGAAGTTCCACCTCTAATACCACTGCTCTGCAACTTTCTTCCATCCTTCATCAGTGGAGGGGCACTGGAGGAGCTTATTTCAACTACAAGGGGTTCTTCAGCATCATCCTCTTTGCCATGGTCGATGCTGACTACAAGTTCATGTACATCGATGCTTCAGGCAGCGGCTCATGTTCAGATGCCCAGGTATAAAACACCAGTGACCTCAAGGAGGGGCTGTAAGGCAACCTCATCATGGGCTTCCCAGATCCAGACCCCCTGCCCAACGACACGCAAGATGTGCCCTACTTCATCGTGGGGGATGACGCCTTCTCCCTCAGAACCTACCTCATGAAGCCCTACACTTCCAAACTCCTCACCCGTGAAGAGAGGATCTTCAACTATAGGCTGTCCAGGGCAAGGCGGGTGGTCGAGAACGCCTTTGGCATCCTGGCCAACAGATTCCAGGTACTTCTCACCACCATGCAGCATCGCCCAGAGACCGTGAGGAGGATCGTGGAAGCTTGCTGCATCCTGCACAATCTCATGCACACCTGCTACCCAGTTTTGCAGAACAGGCTCGTGGACCTCCAGCAAGGCAATGGGGACATGGAACCTGGGGAATGGAGGCAAGGGCGAAACCTGATAGACACTGAGGATGTGCAAGGCCCCAACAGAGCCTCACGTGAAGGGAAGAAGCAGCGCAACCTCCTGAGACACTGGTGCAACTCCCCAGCTGGAGCAGTGGAGTGGCAAGACAGGATGGTAGATGATTAATGGATGCTTCCTTCAGCCTGTCTCATCACACGGATGAGATTGGGCCATGTATGTTGGGTGGGCCTACAATGAGCAGGGCACTTAATAAAGTGTTGTGTTCATGTTGAAATGTGTGGATCAATGATTACATTGTTATTGATAATAAAGGGCCAAAGGTGTGGCACTTGGAAGGGCTGACCATACAGTCCCACTATGCTTATCTATCCCACTGCTATCCTTACCCATCCCACAGCTATCTTAACCCATCCCACGGGTATCCCTGCCCATCCCACTGCTATCTTAACCATCCCACAAGCATGCAAAGGCTTAAACCAATTCTAAAAGTTTCCACCAAGACTTTATTACAAAAAAAAGAAATGAAGCAAGTGTGTGAATCAAAGATAAACTTTATTGAACAACAAGCTGTAAAAAAAAATGACCCAAGTCAAGTGTCCAAATAAAGTCCACAGATAGCCAGTTACCTAGTCTCTGGCACTCTTATTGGTCACTCAGTGGTGTGCTCAGTCTCAGGGGTGAAGGGTCCAGGTGCTGTGGAGGTGGGTGGTGCTGGACTCCTGGTCTGTATCATCATTGGGGTGCCTGGCCCCAAGAGGACAACAGGGGACGGTGTGTTGAGGAAGCTCTCAGAAAGCTGGCTCAGACCCGTGATGCTGAGAGGTCCTTCCTCCATGCCATGGGGTGTCAGCCCCAGTACTGATGAGAGATGTACTGAGGCTGGGCTTGGCTGTGGGGTGGAGGAAGGAGTAGTGTAGTGGGGCTGTCTGGTCTGCAGCTGGGTGAGGACTGTCGTGAGTGGCATCACAGTGGTCGGTGGCATCATTGTCGTGGGTGGCATCGGTGGCATCAGTGGAACCGGTGGCAACGGTGTCGTCCGATGACTCTGTGCCTGGACTGGGAAGGGCTGCTGCCTGTGCTGCTGGACCTCCTGGTAGCCGTAGCCCTGGTAGGTGAGGGGCTGTGGGAAGCCTTGGAATGGGAGGGAGATCACCTGGGGTGGAGGAGCAGACCTGGACTGGGTGGGAGCAGGTTACTCTGGATCAGGAGGGTTGTGAAGCAGCTCGGTGATCCGGTCCTTCACCACCTGGTACTGGGGTTCCTCCATGTTCTTGAGGGTCTGGTTGACATAGGTGAGGAAGGGCTTGCGGTTGCAGGATGAGGAGTCAGTGTGGGCCAGCTGAGAGAGGAGATCTATACTGGTGCGGATGGTGTCCCTGATCTCCAGCAGGACAGTGTGGCTCTGCCCCTCCTGCTGTCTGGCTCTCTGCCTTTCTGTGGAGGCGGAGCTGGGGGGGTGGATGCAGCTACGACTGTGGTGGACTCGATGTCTCCTTTCTCCCACTGCACCAGGGAGTCCTCCACGCGCTCCACCACGGTTACAACAGCTGTCCGTGGGTTCTCCGCCATGGCACGCTCCACAGAAACCTGCCTGGAGACAGGGACTGACTCTTGGCCGGAAGAGGACTGGGTCTCAGCAGGCTGCCGGAGAGAGAGGGTTGTGAGAGGGGCTGCTGCTGCTCCTCGGTGGCGGATCTCACCCTCCAGGAAGCTGCACCTGGCCATAACATAGGTCTCTCTGTCCGTCAGCTTAACCGTGGCCTGGCCAAATTTCTTGAGGTGCAGCTTCCCGTACCAGGTGTGCATGTGCTTCCACCAGCCGAGGAGCACCTCCGAAGTGTAACCCGTACTCTCCGCCCTCTCTCTCCAAGCAGCCTGCTTCCTTTTGGTGTCCTTGTAGAGCCGGTGTCTTTTCCACCACAGATAGTCATTCTCTCTCAGCCACTCCAGCACCTCATCCTCGTGTTCCTCCTCAATGAAGTGTTGCCTCCTCTCCCATCCCCGCATACGCCTTTTCCTCCCTTTGGCAGGACCAGATGGGCCCTCATCAGAGGGGCTCCCAGGTGGTAGGGGCTGCTCCTCCACACCACCAGCAGCAGCAGCACCAGCAGGATCATCATCGTCACCATCATCACCAGCAGGATCATAATCATCATCTTCATCATCATCATCAGCAGCAGCAGGATCATCATCATCATCATCATTATCAGTAGCAGCAGCAGCAGGATCAGCAGCAGCAGAGTAAGCCCCAGGAGCCCCAGAAGCACCGGCAGCAGCAGTACGAGCAGGACCAGGAGCACGAGCAGGACCAGGAGCACGAGCAGGACGAGCAGGACAAGCAAGACCAGGAGCACGAGCAGTACGAGCAAGTCCAGGAGCACGAGCAGGACCAGTAGGACCAGTAGGACCAGTAGGACCAGTAGGACCAGCAGGACCAACAGGACCAGCAGGACCAGGAGCAGCTTCAGCAGAGTAAGCAGCAGCAGAAGCACCACCGCCAGGAGCAGCTTCAGCAGAAGCTCCAGCACCAGAAGAGCGAGACCGAGCAGCAGAAGCCCCAGCAGAAGCAGAGTCAGGGACAGGGGGCGGGAGGGTGGCCCTGTCCCTCTTGGCAGGGATGGTGGCAGGTTGCTGAGGCTTTCGCTTCTTCCCCATGGTTGTGGGGTTGCTGGCTGGCAGGGAGGCTGGCAGGCACCAAGGCTGGCAGGAAGGCTGGCACCAAGGCTGGCAGGAAGCCTGGCACCAAGGCTGGCAGAAAGCCTGGCAGGAAGCCTGGCAGCAAGGCAGCAAGGCAGGCAGGCACCAAGGCTGGCAGGCAGACTGGAAGGCAGGGAGGCTGGAAGGCAGGCTGGCAGCAAGGCTGGCAGGCAGGCAGAGAGCAAGGCTGGCAGGGAGGCTGGCCAGGAGGCTTGGAGGCAGGCTGGCAGGAAGGCTGGCAGCAAGGCTTGCAGGCAGGCATGCAAGCAGGGCAGGCAAGGACTCGATGTATCCTGCAGCAGGTCTTTCCTCCGAATGCTGGCCACGTGCGAGCTGCTTCCCTTTATATCCGCATGGCTTATGCAATGCATCCCCCCCCCGCATGTGCAATTAATGCCAGGCATCCGCTAGGCTTCCGCTCTGTATCCGCTGTATCCGTTCCGCGTCCGCTTTGCTGAGGCCCCCCGGAAGCCTAGTGGATGTGCCATCCGCTCCCATCCGCTGGGCTTCCGTTCCGCATCTGCTTTCCATCCGCTCTGCGTCCTCCCCGCGTCCGTGTTATCCGTTCTGGTTATGCAAATTTTTGCCCCTTTTGAGAGCGGATAACAACGGATGGAACATTTTGCTCGTCCATTGTGTCCGTTTTGCATCCATTGGGCAGTGTGACAGGGCCTTTATACAACAAGCTTAATTTATAACAAGCACAAACTACATCTCCATTTTTATATATGTTGCAGGACTGGCTTTACAGTGTCATTAGTAGGCAGAAAAATGTGTAATTAAACAGTAATTGAAAAATTGGGCAATCCACTCACAAAAAAGTACTAAAGCTGATTAGTATGTAATTATCATCCCATTTGTGAATAATGCTGCTATACAGCAATCCTATATGTTCCTCTACAGTTCAATGGGACTTATGCCCAATATAATTAGGATTGCAATCCTAGACATTAAAGAAAATGAATCTGATAATGTATGGAGTCTGAAGGAAAATTATGTAGTTTTAACTCAATTTTCAGGGAAAGTGGAGATGCCTTGATTATTAATTCTGCCGTATCTCTGCCATCACAGTCTCTTGGAATGTACAGTATAACTCAGCTTTGCAAATTCCTCCCTGGCTGAAAGTTGTTTTATATGATATCTGTCTTGGGAGTTACTTTTCTGTCACTAATGTTGAAAAACATACATCAGCTGCCTATTTCTCAAGTATAACAGAATGGGAACAGTGGAAAGCCTGTCTTAAGATATTTGTGTTCTGCAGCTTCTTGCCATTCCCAGGGTGTTGAATAATACAAGTTGAATCAGTTCCTGTTAAGACGTCTGAAATCCTTAACAAATGCACTGAAGGTATAATCTCATCTGGGACCTGTTGGAAGCAGTGAAAACGAATTGGGCTTCTTTTCATTCAACTACCAATAAATTAACTATCCACAGCTGCTCAGATATTTCAGTCCAACTGAAGTCTCAACAGATGTTTTTCATGCGGCTGAACAAGAGGTGATGTGGATTCTATATATCCAAATCATTATAAAATGGAATTGTACATATTTGATAATTTAGAAAATATCAATCAGATTGTTAAGAGTCATATATCCTCTTGATATGACCCAAGAGTTATTGTGTTCTATCACATAAGGCCTTGGAAACTCAATCTGTAGTTCAAAATAATGGAAACTAATGTCTGTGAATTAAAATAATAAAGTCCACAAAGGAACTACAGAATTTTAGCTTTATGGATTCTACATGTTGATTCAAGTTGAGTAATATTTTAGCAAAATCTGCTGGCTGCATTGTGCATCAGTGTTGATGCCAAAATACATTTTCAATCATTGCTTTCTGGTTCGAAGGGTGAGTTTTGAACTGGCCTAGTGCTGGACCAAGCACACTAGGAACCAAACTACAATTCCAGATAAGAGTGGAATTCCAGAACAAGAATTAAAAGAAACTCAAGTAGTAGCAGTTTTAATTCAGAAGAAGGGTTTTCTGTGTGACAAAAAGATTCAGAGACAACAACAACAAAATGCTACAGTAAGGCCATACCAATACCATGGCTGTTGTCCATTAAAAAAATGTCTCAGCCTGACCTGGGAATATTTATTGCTGTAGATAAAGCTTTAAAAGTTTATCACATTAACATAAGAGAACTCCTAACCACAGGAAAGAGAATCAGAAGAAAAAAAGAAAGATGGTGTTGCAGGAGGAAGCCTGATGAAGAAAGTAAGGAAATGGAGTTTGACAGAGATCTGCTAATGTTGCCAAGATATCAAGAGGCAAAACATTTGTTAAGTCCAAAACATCAAGGTAATATTTGAATGAAGCTCAAAAACCCGTCTATAATTCACTGAAATATGAGGTAGGAAGTACATTGAAAATGCTTTCTTGGTCTGGTCTACTGAAAAGAATTCACAAATGCAGTGTATGAAGGCAAAGTTTCACTGTATGTAACAAATATATTTAACATTAAAAATGTAAATAATGGAGCACTTAGGCAAGCAATTAGGGCTGTCGTTATGATTTTGTCTACAAGGATGATACATGGTTTACATTAGTTATATTTTTACTATCTCATTCCCAACAAGCAAGATAATTTTGGGCAGTTACAAAACAAAGCCAAATTTAATAAAAGGCAGTTATTCTAAATAATAATGGGGACTATCCTTGAAAAAAACTTTTATGCTCATTTTTCAGGCAATCAAAAATTGTCCTGTTAATTCATTTCTAAATGCAGGAAGTTTCCAGGGTCCTTTTGCTCCTATGTCAAAAAATAAGTAGTCTTGCTGAGATTTTCCTTTGCTGAACAAGCTGGAGTTTGGAAGCAGAAATAAATTTTAATGTAGAAAAGCTTTACACAAAGAACAGTTAAGGATTAAAAGCATACCTTTAATACATTTAATCTGCAATTTATTCATATGGCAAAAAATAAAAAATACAGTTATAGACCTGAATTTTAAGACCTCACTCATTTTTTGGTGCTGCTAAAGCATCTAAATGAATCATGGTTTAGTTTATGAATAATTCCAAAGTAGATTTTATCTTACCTAATTGTGGTTTGCTTGAATACTTGACATTCCATGGTTTCAAGACTGATTCTGGGTTCATTCAGACATAACAGACTAGTCTCCATTGCTTTTTGTCCAACCTTATCAATCACTTAGAGATGCAAGGAAATACTTGCTTTTGAAAAGGGAAGGGGATCAACCCAGTAAATCAAGCAAAGTCCAATTCCTTTGCTTGCCTGCAAGGTGGAATCTTAAAGCAAAAATAGCATCATGCATGGAATGAAAGTACTCAATTCCTATTTTAGCTCCCTCAAACTGGAAATCTAAATCCCACACATATGGAGAGTATCAGGTTAACTCATTCTTTGGTTTTCTTTTGATCCACCTCAGTTTAGGCATCAGCACATTCTACAAATGAGGACAATTTGATTTTGTTGGGTATATATGGGTGTATACACCTGCAAAGGATTCCACAAATTGGCTGCAAACATCTGGACAACTGCAGCTAGACAGTAACAAAGGGCTACATAAAACTCTTTGCTGCCATCTAGTCTCTAAAGTCTCAAGATATTTGCAACCCAAGTATTAATTAACTACAGTGGTAGATTTTTTTTGTGTCCTCCCCAAATCAGACTTTATTTAAAAAAAAATTATTGTCGGTAATTATATTAAATGAATGCTAGGGATTTGCTAAAGAAAAGTTTCAGTTAGTAAAAATGTTTTGAGAATTTAAAAAAAAGCTGCACCTAGTCTTGACTATGTCCTTAACAGAAAAGAAATAAGCCATGGGGATGGGAGATGATAGAATTCAAACCTACTCTGAGTTCCAACAGAGGCAGTGAACTTAGACTGCTTATGTCAAGTTGCAAGCAAAAGTTCATAGAATGGAATATTATTTCGATAAACACACAAATCAGTCAAGTCGTTGCATCTCCATAGATATAAAAATCAGGCAGTAAAATTTAAGTGATCTTCTTAACAGTGTCTTATCTTCTCTTTGCAGGCATCATTTTCTACAAAGGAGCAGTTGAGCACAGCAAAGCCTTACCTGAAATGATACAGTCCAGACACAGTTGCTGCTTCTGAGTGAGCCAGAACCAAACCTTGGGTTCAGGGGTGGGATTCTACAGGTTCGCACCTATTCCCTAGAACGGGTTGTTAACATTCTAAGCAGTTTGGAGAACCAGTTGTGAGAAGAAATTACTGGCCTAATCCTGTAAGGAAGGCAGGAAGGAAACATTCTGGGGTTGCTTACAGAAACTGCCTCTCTGCTAACCATTCTTGGCAGGACTAGACTTCCTGTCTCAGGAACTTCTCTGGAGTTTTTTCCCCTCCTTTGCTGGTACTTTGCTTGTATGGAGTGACCATTCAAAGTTACAACTGCACTGAAAAAAGTGACTTATGACCATTTTTCACACTTACGACTGTTGCAGCATCCCCACAGTCATGAGAGGCCACGCAAGGAGATACGTGCCTCAATGTGAGTGATGTTGAGTTGGCCATGCCCAGCCAGTCATATGACCACCAAGCCACACCCACCAACTAAGCCATGCCCACAGAACTGATTGTTAAAAAATTTGAATCCCACCCCTGCTTGGGTTCCTTACTCCTAACATTTCCACAAGAAGCTTGATTTTCCTTCTAGAGCCATGTTATGCCCTATGATCCCATAGCAAGTCAGTTTTTTGCCAGCTCAGCTGCAGCCTAGTTCTAATTGCAAAATGGAAACCAGACCCTGAAGAATTGCACAGAGAACATTTCCCTTTGACAGAAACTGCTGCCAATCCCTATATCTCAATTTCTTAACCCATTTCTCCAACAGCTGCAAAATTGATACAACACCCTAATGTCCTCACACCAAGCTTTGAAGTTATAACTTGTTTTAAAAAAATCAGGTGCAAGGCAAAGATGAATATTGGGATCTTGGCTGAAAACTATTTTCTTCATTTCCTTATTGATGAACTGGAGGCTTGGTTGGCTGGTTCTGATATAGTTTATCCTGAATTCTCAGAGTGGCTTCAACTGTGATAATTGCAGACTGTTTTGAGATGAGTCCATGTGTTTAGAGAGTGTTAGGAAGTGGGATATACTTTAGTTGTCCTAAAATTCTCAAAGCCCCAGTGGTACTTATATAACAAATGCTTGAGCCCAAAATCATTAGCAGTATTACTGATTGATCCAGATGATTGATATTTTGCCTTTCTGCCCTACTGTGTAGACGTTAGACATGTAAAATAAATATAAAGATTTATGAAAAATAAAAATATAAAGATTTGTGAAAAAAGTAAATGGAAAATGGAAAAATGCAATGAAGAGCCATAATAATAGGCAGTCCTCATGGTTAAGAACCAGTTCCATTCCCTAACTTGGACTTCAGTTCAAACTTAACTGAGAATTTGTACTTTACAAATTACTTTACCTATTAGTAAAAATGGTAGACGATCTTGTCCTTCCTTGAGCTGACAAATTGCTGAAGCTGCATAATGCTTTCAGACACCACTGAAAATTTCTGAAATCAGGCTGAATCTTGAAAATGTGCCACTTCAGTAGTTCCTGAAAGCACTATGGGTGGTCCTTAAATTGTATATTCTTAACCTGAGGGCTGCCTGTACAGTGTTTTTTTTTTAAATTACACCAGTGTAAATAAACAGAACTAACTGATCTTTTTTTTAAAAAAATAAGCTTCCACATTTTTCCACTCTCCCTAAGACCATAGAACTGTTCCAGCAGCACTTCAAGGACCTTGATCAATACAAAGCAGAATGTCCACCAAACTGCTTAATGAGCCATCAGCTGCTTTGCTTCAACAAGGCTCTGCGAACTTGGAAGTTTAAATTTACACCCAAAGCTAAAATTACAACACCAGCCTCACTTGGAAAGTTTTTCAAAAATCTCATATGAAATCCTTCATAGAAGCAACCTAATCTGTTGGGCTATAAAGAGAGCCATTTGATAGGAATCAACCATAATACCAGTGACTATTAGTGATTACCAAACTATATGATCCTAAAGATAGAATTATTCCAATACTATTGTCAAGTTTATTTCCTTCCTCTAAAGGCCAAAGTTGCTTTAAAAGAAACAAGTTTCCTGTTTCTCTTTGTCACCATTTTCTCATCTGGTCATAGCAGCTGCTAGAGATTAAAGGGCAGTACAGATTGACTTATGAAACACAATTAGGCAGTCAATTCACTGTTGTGCGTTCATAGATGCTAGCTGAAAAGAAGGATTTTCTGAACTGAACTAAACAACAGAAAAATAGGAAAGTTTGTTAAGAAAATCATGAATATTAGCATTGCTGGCTTATAAGAGTAGCATAGCACAGTGAAGAGACAGATGAGAGTTAATTACACTAACCCAAGTTTAATTGAATCAAAGAGGTTTTTCTGGATATATGCAAGGCTGATCAAAGCATTTTTAATTTGTATTGTTTTCCACAGAAGATTTAAACAGGGTACTAACATTCTTTTACAAAGCAGCAATGAAGAACTTTAACTAAATCATAATTTCATATAAGTACTACATAAATGCTCCATCATTACAATGAGCAAGAGGATGAAAAGACACATATTAACTATAAGAATCCCCCACACAAGGGGAAATAATAACTCACAAGGAAACTCTTCAGAGTCCATGTGGAATCTGTCAATTTAGAAGCCACAAGCGATGGTTTCCAGCTGTGATGTCACAATATTAAAACAGGACTAAGTCTGGAGGACTCCCAAGTCCAGTACTCTTTGCTTTTTGAAAAATTGTCTTTAGGAGTTGTCCTAATTTGTCCTTCCTTTGCAGCCAAGTCTAATCAATTGCAAAAGTTAAAAGACAAACAAAATATCAACTGTTACTGTTTTCCAAGGAGAAGGAATTGGAGATAAATTGCGTATAGGACAAAGGCTGACAGGGAAAAGAGGATTGGGAGGAAAGAAAATTGGGATGGACTGCTCAGGGAAGTTCAAATTATAGTTTGATGATTGCCATATATGTGTGACAATTTTTCTATAACCAGATTTTTTGTTTTGATTTATCAAAACCCATTGTTTCATTTCTTTAAAGTACTTATGTCCATTTTTCAATTAAAAATAGCAGAAAGTTTCTGCTAAAAAGATTAAAAAGAAAAAAAAGAAAAATAATGAAATTCATAAAAGTGCTGCTCCAGTATTAACCAACTGAATTTTTCAATGGTGTGAATATGACTGAATAGCATAATATAACACTTTTTAAAGTAGCTCAGAAAATTTGGTTGGTTTTCTTCAGCCCAATTAGCAATTTGATCTAGTGTATCCTGTTTGGGCCTCAAACTGCTGCTGCTATTTCCTTGAGCTTGGAATCTGTAGGGCTAGCTATTCCACGATGAATCATCTGGAAGGAATGAACCTCATCAATACTCTGTTCATCTTCTCTGTGTCACAAATGAAATTCAAATCTTGAGCATTTTGTCTGCTCTATAAAGGGTTGATTCTGTGGTTGGTTTTTACTGGAATTTACTTGAACTGTCAAAATAGTACACTATACAATGTAAATTTTGAGGCCGGCAGATGGTCTAAATGCAGACTACCATATCAATGCCATGGAGCATGTGACTTGAATGTGCTAATTGATTCCCACCATTTCTTCTGTGCCTCAAACTACACTTTGATCTAGTTTTGCCACATTCCACCCCCAACTTGTTTTTCTTTCTTCATCTGCAAAACTCCTGACTGTCCTATGTTGCATGATTTCCTCCCCTGGCATGCTTTCCAAGAAGTTTTTCTAGGAAAAGCAGATCGTGTGACGATGCAGCCACATTGCTACCGTATTAAATGTACAAAACAAAACCACTGGACTGTCACATTCACATGATTTGCTTCTGAACTATGTAGAAGTATCTCGCTAGATGTTGAGGATCATCTTAGTTGCACTTAACATTTGAAAGGAAGGCAGGGCCTATGGAAAGCATAAGGTTGATACAAAGTTGACTATCCTCCCCCCTCTTTCTCCTACACATCCATACACACCAGGATAGCCTAATGCTTTCTTGAATTTTTGAGAGGAAGGTAGTGGGATATTTTTTTCCTCTTTTAGAGTGTTGGAAGAAATATCCTTCTGGGTTCAGTTCCAAGTGGGGAAAAAGACATTGGAAACATGGAAGCTGTTTAGAAAGATGGTTTAATGGTGGACAGGACCACATGGCTTGGAGGTCCAAAGTGAAAAGGACGATTGCACGCTTCAAGATGTTGGGTGAAGGAAAAGAAGGGGCAAGTCTGAGAGACCCTTCGTTTGATACCTTCTGTTGGTCCCCACCTTAGTATTTCCTGTTCCTGTGTAAGAAATGTATCCCATTGGCTGTCTGACTCCCAGGGGCAGGGGTCTTAGCTAACTTTGTAGACTTTATCTGGACTACATGGCTTCACCTGAGTACTGGCTGATGCAATCTTCCCAGGCCATGTGGGGAGATGGGTAGAGGACTTTGTTATGTAGAATACTCTAGCCCAGGCATTAATGGCCCGCCCATTAACAAAGGTGGGGGTGAGCTGCTTCTGAGGTGAGTTTCTGTTTCTGAGTTTCTACTTCTTTTTTAGGGGAAATATTCTGCCTTTTTAAATATATCCTAAAGTATTTCATTTTTCTAGGAACAGGGTTGGTTATAACTTTAAACAAGAGTTGATATTCTCTTTTCTCTATTTTAGAGATAACACCACATGAATGGTGGTGTTATCCAACACCACATGAATTCACCACATGAATTCTATCTCACAATAGCAGGAAGTTACTTCTAATTGTCGGTGATGGGGTCTGAAGGAAGCTTTGGTGATAGACAGGCATCGTATGGGGATTGACCATCCCTGAATAACAATCAAAAAACCAAGGAGCCTTTCACTGGTATGTGTAGGAACTTCAACAGCCTGTTGTTTATAATGTATTATTGTGTTTTCTGTGCACTGTGATTTTCCAAAGTAGTTTGGATTGCATCTTTAATTATTAGTCATAACTGTCAGCACAGAAAACAAGGAGTAATGTGTGCCCAAAAACATGTGCCCAAACTTTTAGAGATAGATAACAAATTGTTTGCACTCCCTGTATGTCATGGGTGGGCAATTAATTTTCCCAAGGGGCCACATGAAAAACTGCCACTGCCCCCTATAGCTGCTGCTAGGTATATCTGTGCAATATAGCCAAAATTACTGTTTGAAATATCTTAGGAGGCTACTAAATGACACCAATCATCTTTTTCTGTCCACAGGCCACTCTACTCAGCTAATAAATACAAACATATATGTATGTGTATAAGTATATGTATATATTCTGATAACAATATTTAAAATCACTGTTTAAACTGAAGGGGCTAGTTGAATGTAGAATAAAATGAAGTCTATCACAGTTATATAGCTAAAAAGGATGGTCTTGAAACATAAACATGGAGCACAGTCCTTCATATTTTGGAGGAAACCAGATGACATCTTTCCCACTTTAATATTTTTCCTAAACACTTAGGTGCAGGAGCTGCCTTTTTAATTTCCCACCAGATTGCAAAAAGATGCTAACGTGGGACATTGTTGGGAATTTAAATATAGCTCCACCTGTCTGCGGCTCTTCTGTTGCCCATTGTCATCAAGTCCATGAGTGTCTGAAGAAAATCCACCTCCTGAGGCAGGAAGATTTACCTTGCTGTGCTAATTCCTGTCTACCCTCTAAGGGGTCCTTGGTGCTCTCTGAGAAAACAACCAAGCTCAGAGAACACCAAGAACCATTTACATCAACCCTGAGCTACAATTTTTCTCTTTTGTTAGTACCTCTACTCTTCCCTTAGCATGTTCCCTGACTTTCTCTTTCCTAACCAGCTGACCATATGCCCTTTATGCATCACTCAAGAAGATGTCCTGAGGGTAATCTCACAATGTATTACTCTGAAGAGCCATTAGAATCTAATGATTAGATTGAAAGACTGGGGAGTCTCACTGAAGAGTTTTCTGCCTCAGCAGCTGACACTGCAGGGAGTTGCTTTTACAATTTATTCCACCTAATAATAAGTTTAGTTAGCTGGTGAACTAACTCATTAGAAGATCATTGAACTATCAAAAGCATTTGAAAACTGCTGTCCTAAAAAAAAATATTAGGTTCTTATATTTACTTGACTACAGTTAGTCTTAGTAACTGCCTTGCTTAACAATGATTTAAAAAGTCACTTTGCAACCATTTGCAAAGGAAAGCTGAAATAAGAGTCACAGTTTCACTTAGTGATTGCATTGCTTAATAACCAAGTTGACAATCCCAATTGGGATCACTACCTGAGGGCTATGTGTTCTCAAATGTACAATTGAGTATTTTTAATTACTTCTGTGATTTGCCATTTCAGACAGAGGTCAGAAATGAAGTAGATCTACTTTTGCTTGATATAACTGAGTGATAGTGACATTGCCAAAAAGACAGAGCAGCCTACTCATTCTTCTCTTTAGTCTGGATTATTGCACTAAAAAAGTAAAGCTATGATGACATATAACATATGTTGGAGGTTTTGTTTCTTTTAAAAAATAAAGCCTGCCAGATGGTCTATAGTAGTGTGCCATTTCAAAAAATACCATTACTTTGATATTATCATTCTACAATCTAGGTACCAGTAATTATACTTTAACAGTATATCTAGCTTTTCTAGACTCAGAATTGGGATAGCAAATCAGATTCCAATAGGAATGAGAAAAAATTAGTGAAATGTGAAGGACATGATAGAGCAGGATGGCACAAATATGTGCTTCTTAGTCTTTCTTCTATTTACTTCTTCTATTATGGGAATTTCTTAGAGGCTACTGTTAGGAATATGAGTCTCCTAACAGATGTTTGGGTTAGAAATATATAAGCCAAGATAGACATTTTAATACTGTCTCTTTAATGGAATTGGGTGTGGTTTCTCAAATGGCCATAAGATGGAGCCAGAAACCTGGTTTGTCTTAGTCTAAGTCTCAGAAGAGTGTGTGAGTGTATCTTTATTTCCTTCTGTTGGAAAGTATTGCTATTGCTCCATTTCTTCTAATTGACTGGTATGACTGGAATTTAATGTAAGTCTGATACTTAACTGTTTTGTTACTGGAATATCCCTGGATTGCAAAAACTGACTGATTTAACTTGTGATTGACCTTGGACTGCTTATTTTGGATTTTGCTTAAACCTTTCTGGAAGTAAAAACCTACATTTCCTGTACAGTGTATCTGTGTACTGTGTGTGTATTATTCCAACGCTACTCTCTATATGTCTCCCTGTATGCGCTCATTCTCCTAACGGGAAATTACCTCTACACTGGTTATGGGCCCAGGCCATACCAGGCTCAGATAACTGATAGTTAGTGTGAGTACACAGTACTGTATACAGAAAGCTGTTTATTGTTTAATTGTGGTTTACTATCCTGATAAAGATGGCACAAGTCACTTCAACAAGTCTATCACTGATATTCCGGTTGGATAGAACAAACTATGTTTCCTGGTCTATGAAGTGCAGTCTATTTCTGCAAAAAGAAGGTTTATGGAATGTAGTTCAAGACCCACCAGATGTAAATGCTTGGGATCCAGATAATGAGGATGATGCCAAGAAAATTGCTGACTTTAAAAAGAACAATGAACGAGCTCTTTGTATAATTGGACTAACACTGAGTGACCAGCAGTTAGTCCATATTCGTGGAGAAGAGTCTGCTGCTAAGTGTTGGGAGAATTTGAAGAGGATTTATGTTCATGACAGTGTAGGTGCACACATACATCTTACACGTAAACTGTTTAGAACACGTCTTCTGAAAGGTGGAGATATTTGAATTTCATTTGAATTTCATGAAAAGAACTTTTCAAGAGCTACATGAAAAAGAACTAATATTTTCAGAACTGCATCAAGTTTACATCATTCTTTCCTCATTGGATGAAAGTTATGATGATTATGTATCTTCACTGGAAGTCCTGCCCAGAGATAAACTGACATTGACTGACATAACTGGAAGGTTGTTAGAAGAAGCAAGAAGACGGCTGGAGAGAGACCAACTGAGGAAGGAACAACCACAAGAAGAGAATTTATCTTCAACTGCCAAAACTGTTAGGCAGTGTTTTTCTTCTGGGGCTAGGGGACATATAGCTAAATTATGTAAGATAGGAAAACAAGAGAATACTGGCAAACATCAGAAGGCTAAGAAGAATGTTGGTTTAGCTATGTCTAGCAATTCAACTGTAAACAATGATTTGTGGGTTGTTGATAGTGGAGCATCACAATGCATTACTAAAGATAAAAACAGGTTTGTAAAGATGTCCACGAGTAAACAACATGTATCATTGGCAAATGGATGGAAGATGAAAGCATCAGGTGAAGGTACTGCATATTGTTCTTGTATAAATGAACATTTAACGATGTTATATGTACCTAAACTGAAATTTAATTTGCTATCAGTAAGGGATTTAGTTAATCTTCGTTATGTAGTAAGCTTTAGGGGAGATAACTATATAATAGAGAAAGAGAGTAAAAGTGTTCCTGCTACTTTAAAGAATGATTTATATGTAATACATGATGATCAGTTGAAGACGGTTAACTCAGTTTATAACAATGTTAAGCCGCATGATGAATGTATACATTTACAACATAGACCTCTAGGGCACATTAATTTCAAAATGCTCAAACAAACAGTTAAATTGGCAGAGGGAGTAAAATTGAAACCTTGTAGCAAGTATTTACACTGTAATGCTTGTAGTCAAGAAAAGAGTAAGGTTACTCCAGCAAACAGGCTAAATGGGTTTAAGACCAAGGAACCTTTAGAGGTTGTATTTGCTGACATAATTGGTCCTAAGAAACCAAGTTTAGGAGGTGCCTGTTATATTTTGAGTATTATGGACCATTACTCAAGATACGGTTTCTGCTATCTTATGAAGAACAAAACAGAAACATTCCAACATTTCTTTAACTGGCTAAGATTTGCTGAGAGAAAAATGAAAAGTAAAGTAATTACTTTAGTAACTGATAATGGGACTGAATTTGTTAACAAAAGATTCCAAACTATGTTGAAATTGGCTGGTGTGGACCATAAACATTCCGCACCTTAAGGCTCTGTCACACTGGCCAACGGATGCAAAACATTAGTAAAAAAAGGACACAGCGGACAAGAAAAATGTTCCATCTGTTGTTATCCACTCTCAAAAGGGGCAAAAATTTGCATAACCAGAGCGGATAACACGGAAAGGAACGGACAGGGGGAGGACCCAGGGCGGATGGAAAGCGGATGCTCCACGGAAGCCTAGTGGATGGAAGCAGATGGGAGTGGATGGCACATCCGCAAGGCTTCTGGGGGACTGCAGCAAAGTGGACGTGGAACAGATACAGCAGATGCAGAGCGGACGCCGAGCGGATGAAGCGGATGCACAGCGGATGCCGAGCGGATGAAGCGGATGCAGAGCAGAAGTCTAGTGGATGCACAGCGGAAGCCTAGCAGATGCCTAGCGTTCAATGCGCATGCGGGGAGGATGCATTGCGTCAGCCCTGTGGATATAAAGGGAGGCAGTTCCCAAGCAGGTCACCATTCAGAGAAAGACCTGCTTCCAGACACATCAAGTGCCTTGCCAGCCTGCCCTGCATGCCTGCCTGCCCTGCCTTGCTGCCAGCCTTTCTGCCTGCCAGCCTTGGTGCCTGCCTTCCTGCCAGCCTGCCTGCCAGCCTTCCTGCCAGCCTGCCTGCCTGCCTGCCTGCCAGCCTTGCTGCCAGCCAGCAACCCCACAACCATGGGGAAGAAGAGAAAGCCTCAGCCATCTGCTACCAGCCCTGGCAAGAGGGACAGGGCCACCCTCCCACCCCCTGGCCCTCACTCTGCTTCTGCTGGGGCTTCTGCAGCACGGGCTCACTCTTCTGGGGCTGGGGCTTCTGCTGCTTCTGCTTCTGGAGGAGCTGATGATGATGCTTCTGGCGGTGGTGCTTCTGCTCATGCTTACTCTACTGATGCTGTTTCTGGCGGTGGTGCTTCTGCTTGTGCTTACTCTGCTGATGCTGCTTCTGGCGGTGGTGCTTCTGCTCGTGCTTACTCTGCTGGCACTGTTCCTGGTGCTGGAGCTTCTGCTGATGCTGCTTCTGGAGGAGCTGATGCTGCTGCTTCTGGCGGTGGTGCTTCTGCTGATGCTTACTCTGCTGTAGCTGCTCCTCGTCCTGCTGGTCCTGCTGGTCCTGCTCGTGCTCCTGGTCTTGCTCGTCCTGCTGGTCCTGCTCGT
>BLBF01000040.1:29846871-29888459 GCA_015471245.1 Laticauda colubrina
GAGCTTTTTGTTATTTTTTGCCTTTAAGCCTCAACTCTTGTAGCTTTGATGTGGTGATCAAACTAGTTATTCCTGCAAGAATATTGTTCCAATGGAAAAAAAAAGGGCTACTCATGAAACACAGCTCCATGTCTACAAAAAAACAAACCAAAAAACCCCTCACCCTCCTCCAACCAAATAGAAATTAAGCATTATAAAAGGATAGAAAAACTTAAGTTACCTTGAATATGTAATTCTGAGACCAAAGGCATTCTAAACCTGGATCTTCGTCTCCACTGAAGGGCTTGGAGTCCAATTATGATAATTTTAAGAATTTGAATAATAAATGTTAGATAGTTATTATGCTGAAGCTCATCACTAGGCATGTCAAAGGATCATTCAGGGATAAACTAAGTACTGAGCACATGGTGCCTTGGAAGACAGTTCTAGGGCAGGAAAGAAGGCAGAGACAACTTTGGCTTCTTCCTATCAGATGCTGTTTTTAATTCCTCCTTTGCAACTTTCAAGCTACTATATATAACCAAAGAGAGTTGGGGCTGGAAGAAAAAACCCGATTTGGTTTCAATAAATCCATCTTTCAAGAACCATTAAAGTTGGTTTTTTTCATCTTCTCCAGAACCTTCCTCCCCAAGTTATAGGTTATCTTACAGTAAGATAGAATTGTTATAATTATAATATTATAATTTTATACTACAGTGTATCATTTTTGTATAACATGGTAGCAACAGGATAGGAGGTTTTTTCTTTTAAAAAATCTAAATAAATAATATATTTAATTGTAGAAATATATTTTGTTGCATATTGCTACTAAGGTGGAATCATACATATCTTGCACATTAGAAGCGAACAGATTTTGTTGTGCTTTTTCAATTCTTTAATTTACAGTGGCAGGCAAGGATACCAGACTTCAGAACCTTATCAGATTCATATGATTTGTTCATTCTTTTTACTCCTTTTTAGACAAATATTCCAAGAATACTATCTTTAATTAGATACAGTTCATGTAGCATGAACCTTCTCCCACAGGACAAGATCTTCTCAGAGGTGGTTGCTATGAAATCCTGCATAGATACCACAATCTTGTCTTTGCACAGGTATTTTTTGAGTAATGCTTTAATTCAATAAAAGAAGCACCACAGTACAATGTTTTTGAAAACATCTCTATGCCTCATCAATCATTAGTAAGTTTCATCATCTGCATGAATTTTTGCCCAAAACCAATGGGAATTGCCTCCATGGTGAAGATCTGAGAGCAATTAAACTCTCTCAATGCTACATGCAGGTGAGAAGCACATGATCTTTTTACCAGGAAACTGCTGAAGAAAACAAACATATCTTTAATTTAAAGCAGTTGTTCTGCTGCTATATCTTAATTTTACACTTGGCACTTAAAATCTGTAAAATAACAATACAAATACTATGCATACAACAGTTGACTCTATGCACAATTATTAAATTTTGCATGTATTATTATATTAAAAGTCATTAATATATATATATATATATATAATGTAATACTATATATTATAATATATAGTGTATTATAGTACGATATGTGTGTATACATACATATGTTATATAATACAATATATAGTATATTACTATGTATCACAAATCAATGTACATTGTTCACATTTAATTTTCATTGAATTAATGTATTTATATTTTTACATATTATTTTTCACATTTCACCCATCACCCTCAGAAAGATTTGAGATATTTTTAATATATCTTGACTATTTTGATTGATATGTATGTATGATGTACGATGTATGGATGTATGTATGATATATGTATGTATGTATGTATGTATGTATGTATGTATGTATGTATGTATTCTTCCTCAATGCCTTCTTTGGAGCCACTGGACTATAATTCCCATGATACTTAGAAAGTATAACCATGCAGTTTCATATTTGGAGAGCATTTGTTGATCATCTATATTTATATTTATATATAAGCAGTTGATAAAACTAAAGCTTGGAACCCAAAACTTTATTTGATTAAGAGAAAGTTCAGTTGCATTAAAAAAAATCTAAAAACAGAATATGAGATGGTTAGATTGTAACATTAAAGCAGTGGGCATGACCCAAAGGTGTTTTTCCAAAAGGCAATTGGACTTTCTTGGTTTTTTTCCTTGCAAACATTTTCTTATCCACTTCTCTTTTGCCTTCTGCAGCCATTTGCACAAGCCCTCCTTGGACTGCCAGCCTGCCCTCCATCGCTGCTCCGATGACCTCCAGTTTTGGTAACCCCATGACTCAGTTTCCTACAGTTGTGCCACCACCGCGAGTTGCTCCCGGGCCCCTGGGTTTTTCCGTGCTTCCCACTGGACCTCCAATCTCAGGTTTTTCCATGACTTCCAGCTATGACATCATGAAAGGCCATGCAGGACAAGCACTCAAGTCCCCACTGATGCCTTCCTACATGGCTCTGCCCATCACAGGTGCCTTGGCAAGCCCTCTGTCACAGCAGGTTTCTCTGCCTGTCTCCCCTTCAGCAAGCAGCTCTTCCATCACTTTCCCAGAGGATCATGGAGACCCCCAAAGCATTGGGGTGAACAATGAAGCCTCTGCAGGAGAACTCTGGGGCTTCATAAAAGATATGGCTGGCAATCCTGTGCTGAAGTCAGTGCTGGATAAAACCAAACACTTGGTGGAGACCATAATCACAATGCTGGATCCTGGCATGGCTTCCTATATCAAATCAGGAGAGTTGGACATCTTGGTCACTTCACTGAAAGAGATCAAGGTCGCTGCAGTGAGACAAGCTTTCCATGATGTTTTTGGTACGGCTACCATAACAAGGGAGGACAGCCACTCCAATATAGCCCCCTAGCCTGTTGGCTATGCAGCTGGATTGAAAGGGGCCCAGGAGAGGCTGGACGACCTACGCAAGACCGGGGTCATCCACCAGAAGCAACCAGCCATGTCCGTGGAGAGTTTAATCGCAGAATTGGTCCCCGACAAGTGGTTTGATATTAGCTGCCTGATCCTGGAGGATCCAGTCCATTCATCTAGAAAGCTTTACTCAAGCCACACCGATACCTCTGGAATGCATACAACAGGCACAGAGTTTGATTCCTACGGACTACAACCTCCGGTGGTCAGGTTTGTTGGTGATGGTGGGGGAGGTGGTTTCCAGGAACGTGCCACACGTCAGCCACCCCAACTGGCACACCACGTTCATGGGCATGTCCTGCCAACAGATAATCTACAGTGTAGCCAAAGCGATCGTAGGGATGTATAAGCAGCATTTATCCCAAAGGACCATTTGAAAGGAAAATTGAAAATCCCTCCCCAAGTCCGAGAAGAACCCATGGAAACAACAAGCATTTTAACTGCGGGGTTGTGAGGGGAGGGGAAAACACTGTTCATTCAGCTTCTCATCCTGGTGCTATCCCCTAGTACATAGGCTGGAATCTCCTGGTTGGCAAACCAGCATTTTTGGAAAGGCACCAGGTTGGAGAAGGTTGCATTAAAATACCTTCAGAGGGGCACACATTTCAAGTTAAAATGGTAAAGTTGTTGATTAATATTAGTCTGTCATTAGAGCTAAAGAAGTTCCATTTGGAATAATTGGAAATCCAAAGTCAGAAAAACCCATTTCTTGGTGTTTTGAATGTTTGTAAGAATGGATGATGGGGATGAATATTTGGCCTTGTGAAATCACCCCTTTTAAAGTGTTTTATCTGTCTTGTCTTCATCCTAGGGAGTTGAGAGAGGCAGAGGCAACCAAAATGGGATTTTAAAACAGAGAGAGGGAAAAAATATCCTAGATTTGTCTATTATCTTGCAAAAGTTCAACCCAGATCCAGTGACAACTCATGCTTGGGCTCTTTTGCAGAAATCTTCCAAAATAGGGCATTATGGAATAGTTGTAATTCAGGCTTCTTTTCCATATATTTTTTAAAAGTGAGTTTTGTACGAGATCCCAGTTTAAATTGTTCATTTTACATGCAAGGCTTTCTCTGTCTTTGAAACTGATCAGCTCAGACCTACAGTTCATGTCATGGAATTTAAAATGCTGGTTTGAAACAATTGAAATGTTCAGTTGAATTTGATCCAGAGATTTTATTGGTTTTTTAAAACATTTTTCAGCATTTTCTTCCAATTCCTTCAGATATTCAGTTCTCCTTTGCTTCTTAAATGAGAAGTGAAATGTTTTCAATGAAAAAACCAAGAAAGTCCACTTGCCTTTTGGAAAAGCACCTTTGGGACATCCATGACCTGTATGATTGAGAATCTCCATTAACAGCAATAAGCATGAGTTTGGGCAGACTCGGAGACAGTGGAGGTCAGGGGAGCCTAGTGTGGTCCATGGGGACATGAAAAGTTGGACATGACTTAGCAACTGAACAACAAAAGTTCAAATCTTCTTAGCTCCTTACAAACCAACTCTTCAGCTTGTTGCTCCTTAAGTGTCAGGGCGCATGAAGCTCTATTATACCATCAGATGGAACTCTTGTCTACGGAATGTCAAAAACAGCAACCTCTGCATTTAATGGCCTGGGGGGGGGGGGGGGGGGGGGGGGGGGGGGAGGTCAAAAAAATAAATATGGTGAGCAGCCCTGTGTAACTGACCTTTCCCTACACTTACCGTTATTTGCATTGCAGATTGTAGACAACTCTGGTTTTAGTAAAATAGTTTCCATTTTATTTAAAGTAGTTTTCTTGATTATTGATACCTCTTTATCTACAATGAGAATATTCTAATATTATGATAAAAATTGGAAAATAACTGTATGATATATGTTAAAATAGGACATAAAACAATGTTACTAGTAAATTGACAGCCTTGATGAATGAAAAGACTTGGACAAATTTAAATTTCTACTTTTAGATTTTTACAAGAAACTGAAAGCAATTGAAGTTGATTTGAGGATTTGATGATTGGCCTTATATGAGTTTATGGAAATAATGTAGACAAATGTTAACCATAGAGTAACAAATTGATGTATTTTTAAAATCTATATTTGTACCAAAGAAAGTTGGAGATCATTTTTTTCTACCTTTCTTATTTTTTTCTTCTTTCTTTTGTGCAATTTCACTCTTTTTCTTTCCTGAGCTTTTTTCTTTTTCAAATTTTCTTTTTCTGTTTGTTAAACTTTTAACTTTATACTTTTTTTCAACTCAATAAAGTTATATAAAAAATAAAAACAGTCTTACTAGTTACTAGTTACTAGTTACTACAATAGAATTAGTTTGATGTCCAGTATATATCTACACCCTTCAGTAGTACACTTATTTAAATGTTTAAGAGCCAAATTAAGTACAGGATTTCTTAGAAATCTGAATCTAGCATTCAAAAATATTACTGTAATAATAAAGATGTTTCTTTAATCTACATTTGGTTTTTCTTTGGTTAGTATGGTAGCTTGTCTGTAATTTTGGAAATATCAAATTTATTGAACAGAGATCCTATACAGGACAAAAAAAAATTCTTATCACCTATGTTGAGTTTGTTTACTCTGACCATGTAATTCCTGATAACTAATTTATATTGATTGTTTTTATTTACTACAATTTCCTAAATAATACTCAGATTTTAATAAATATTGCCTTGCTGACCAGGGATGAGAGTTCACTAGGAACTCCTAGGTCTATAGGAGTTTAGCACACACATAAAGGCAACTGTCTGTTACTTCAGTATTGCTGTCAAGAAGACTTTACAATCAAGTTCATGAAATTGCCAAGCTGGACTCAAAGAAGGCTTTACTTTAACACTGTCTCTGAATCTTTCCCTGATATTTACATATATGGGCAGGACAGCTGCTTTTGCTTTTAATTATTTCGCATATTTTTTCACAAGAAATGGTTCAAGCCTCCAATATTATTATATTTCTTTTTTTTTTTTTTAAGATAAAATATGTCATCCTGACAATTTGGAGCAATAATTTGCATTTGCTTTGCCCTCACTGAGCACTAGATGGCACTCAGTTGTCATCTTTCCTATGTCTAGTGGTTCACGGGAATAATTGCACCACCAACCTTGGCTATTATTGGTTCCTGCACTGATTGCCTTTTAAAGAACAGAATCCCAGCCTGTCAGCCGGACAGCTAAGTTCTGTATGATATCCCAAGGAAAATGATTGGTCCATATTCCAAAGGAAAGCAATTGATCCCAGACATTCTATGATATATGACTTTTGACTGGATGCATTCCTGATGATTCTATGATATGAAATAATGGCTTGAGGGAACAAATCATTGATCTTCATTTGATTTGCCAGTTCTGGGCATATCTCCAAATGGTTGTAGATACCTATAATTGAGAAAAACAGAAAAAGACCAGTCAGTTGCTTTATTCAACTTGGATAACCAGGGACCCACTTTACTGCAACATTAAATGTATGTTAGTTATTCTTTAATAAGTATTAATATTGGACATTAGTACATTCTCTATCTTAAGGATATCCTGCAGTGTACTCTTGGTTTCAATATTTTAAAGCAAAAGTCATTTATTTACAGATAACTTTGATATATGTGTGTGTTTATGCTTATATGTGTATTATGTGTATGTGCATGTATATATATGTATAGCTTGTATAAGCAGAGCAGTTTATATAAATTAATGGGTATGCATTAAGATGGAGGGGATCAGAAGAGTGACAAAACATGCAGCATGGCACCAATCAACTGCAATCCTTACTTGTATCAGGATGCAAGTACATAGAGTTGGGATTTGCCTTATGATTTATTATGTCATGTTGTCATGTCTCTGCCATTATGACCTGCAATGGACACCATTGTATCAACCTGCTAAACTGAAACAATTATACCAAAAATCAATTTAAACGTTTAATTAAATGTACTGTTTAATAGAAGGGTGAGTTCCTTCTATTAAACAGAACCATCTGGTGGGACATGAGAAAAGGGTCTTCTCTGTGTTAGCTCCTGGCATATTGGTTTTCCTTCCTTTCTCCTAAGACCTTTTCCACGCACCATTACAAGAATGTGATCGTTATATGATGCAATTCCTAGTGAAGTCATCATAATCATCATTTGGGGCATTGTTTAACCACAGCAAGATGAAGAGCCGTTCCATATGTTTCCAAACAATACGGTCCTGAGCTTTCTTTTGCCAACTGGGCCCACAAGACTTGCTGATGTCGTCAATCCATCTAGTTTTAGATTTTTTTCATGGATGCTTTTTATCAAGTGGGATCCATTCTATGATTGCCTTGGTCCATCTGTCATCAGTTCTTCTTGCTATGTGACCAGTCCTTTTCCATTTCAATTCATCACTCTCTTGATGATATTGTATTCTTTCATTTGCTCTCTAATCCAGTGTGTTGGTCTTTCTATCTTGTCTTGTAATGCCAAGCATGTATCTTTCCATGACTCTTTGCACCATGCAAGTTATGAATAGAAAAATGTTAAAGCAGCAGAGTCTGCAGAATCACAGCAATTTTTAATGTTTGTTTTTAATTATTTACATTTTATTTGTATATGTATAAGCATCTTTTTATGGCTGTAAGCCTCCCATAGTTACCCTAGGGCAGGGGTGTCAAACATGTGGCCCATGACCCAGAAGCATCACATGCTGGCCACGCACACTCCCATTTTAACAAAGGAGGGGAAAGTCACGCTATGTCACATGACGACAATGTGATTCCATGAGTTTGACACCCCTGCCCTAGGTTAAGATGGGCTGCCAGTAAATTTTATAAATAATAATGAATTCATCCCCTTTTTTTCAAAGTGAACAATGTACCCCTATGTTTGGTAAAATACACATGGTCATATATGGCAACAGCAGTAGCTGAGAAATAAAAGCAACATATGAAAATTTGCTGAACAAATAGATTAATAAATATGTCAGCTGTAGGAGCAGCCATTAAGATTCTAGTATTTATACCAAGATTAATGGCCAAATATAGTGCACTTAACACAATACAGAACAGTGTTGTCAATATGTCTGAAATTCCAGTTTATCTGACTCTGAACATTCTATAATAATGACATACATACTTGACTCATAACCCACACAAAACTGTCATGAATGCATGCAAAGACTTGAGCACCATGCCAAGAGGAATACTGATTTTTCTTTCAATGCAAATCATGAATGCCTAACTCTTAACTGAGATCAAGACTGTGTTGAGAGGGATGATTACCTAACTGTGCTCCCTCATTTATATCTTCTCTAATAGCATCTGTATCCCACACTTAGTAAGTGTGTAACTGGGATCACACTTAAATTCATGATGCTTTGAATGAATTACATATTGTAATCTACTCTTGAATGGACAGTCCTCCTTATAGCTATTATACTAATCACACTTTTTTATTTGCTTATGTGCTCAATATTCAGTGAGAAGTGAATTTTAAAAAAAATTAAAGAAAATAACACCATATTTATCCAATGTAATATTTCTTAACCTTCCACAAAGTCCATACTTCTTAAAGTTACCAATGTTGAGAAACATGCCTGATCTAATGCCTGAAACTCAGAAAAGGGAGGTCTCCATTGGAGACAGCTATGTAAAGTGATCACCTCACTTAGAGAAGGCAGTAATTAAATGATTTCTTCATCTTTGCATAAATAGTTGATTTCCAACTATGTTGGGATTGCAGCTGTCAGAATTCCCCAGCTAA
This sequence comes from Laticauda colubrina, assembly GCA_015471245.1. Classification (NCBI taxonomy): domain Eukaryota; kingdom Metazoa; phylum Chordata; class Lepidosauria; order Squamata; family Elapidae; genus Laticauda; species Laticauda colubrina. The sequence continues at coordinate 29,855,472 of BLBF01000040.1, forward strand.
TTCTAATTGTTTACTACTGATTGATTTACTGAATGACATTGCTGCAGTTTTGCTGATATTCAAACATTATGAGCTTTATAACAAAATTAAAAGTGAGTCATATTTTAAATTAATAGCAACAGCATTCAACTACTGTCCTAATAGAAAGGACCAGCACTGTGTTGCCCATCCATATATCTTCCACAGATAAGGACAGATTTTTTTAAGGATTCATTCATCAGGGGTGTCAAACTGGCAGCCTGCAGGCTGGATTCGTCATGTGCAGGAAAGCCCACCCCAGCTCTGTGAACGGAAAAAATGTCGAGAAATATCACATGACAGTAATGTGATGCCATGAGTTTGACACCCATGTATTAGATGAACACTCAATGGATATTAATTTAACTCAAGTAAACTCCCACTTTGGCAATTGGTCAAGCAATTTTAAAACTAAAGCCCATGTCACACTGCACCAACGGATGCAAAGAGGATGTAAAATGGACAAAAAAGTTTGCCATCCGTTGGTTAACGCGATGTACTCACTGCCTCCGTTTTGCTTCCTCTCTATCCATCCAGCATCCATTTATTGACGTTTCATCCACTCAGAAAGTTTTGAGCTGCCCAAAACTTTTGCGCGGAAAATGTATCCAATGCATCCGTTCTGTATCCTCTAGGCATACGGGGGACATCCGTTCTGCATCCATGACGCATCTGCTATATCCGCTAGGCATCAGCTGTGCATCCGCACAACTAAAATCTGTTCCAGCAGTAAACGGACGCAGGGAGGAAGCAGAACGGACGCGCAGCGTTAGTAGCACGGATGGAGAAAGGATGAAAGCGGATGCAGCTCATCCGCTCTGCATCCGCTCTGCATCCGCTCTGCATCCGCTCTGCATCCTCTACACATCTGCTCCACATCCTCTACGCATCCTCTACGCATTCTTTATACATCCGCTCTGCATCCTCTATACATCCGCTCTGCGTCCTCCCCACGTCCGTTCCTTTCCATGTTATCCGCTCTGCTTATGCAAATTTTTGCCCCTTTTGAGAGCAGATAACAACGGATGGAACATTTTGCTCGTCCGTTGTGTCCTTTTTGCATCCGTTGGGCAGTGTGACATGGCCTTAATGAGTTATGCAACAAATATCATAAGCCAGTAATTTAGCTGAGGTACTTCATATAACATCCAAAGTGAGAGAAAGATGGAAAGTATGTCTTCATTCAGAGTGGGTGTAAATACTCTCCTATGTGTTTACTGAGCGTATAACTGCCACTGTGGAAACACCCAGTTAGAAGGTGCTTGTGCTGGTTTATAATTTTTTTCATCCAATCCAGCATGCTGACAACTGTAGTGAAGCACATTAGAAAAATTAGAAGATTAGAGGAAGATGGAAGAATAACTAGAACTTGCATTACTTTTCTTGTAAACAACGATACTTTGTAATGTCCCTTGTGGAGGTTTTTCTGACATGGTGTTATTGTTACAAAAATGGTGGGGAGGGGGGGGCAGAGAAAAAAAAGCAGGTAAAAGGTCCTTCATGATTCTTTCTAATCTTCAGGAAAGGAATAAACACATGGTTTTCTTTCGAACCCAAATATTTATTCACAGAGCTTACTGCTCACAACCATCATTTAACACAAGTTTAACTTTTGATGTATTGTGACCATTTTTTTATCGGATAGGTCATGATTAGTACAAGCTTGAATAGGGTGAAATTTGATTTTGTACAATTCATAAACTGATAGCAGATCACAATTATTTATTTATTTATTTTGGAACACTTTATTGGGTTTATACATAATACCATTACTAATTGAACAATACTGTGACAATGTACATTTATACATCCTATCCAATCTTTCAATACATACTATTTCCGTGCCCTCATAACTATTATATACATTATTTACATTTTCTATTCTTATATATATTGTCAATCCAGATATACCATGTTTCCCATCTTGCATTGTATTACATGTCAGCTTTCCCTTTTAGTTCCATAATTAATTTATCCATTTCCATGCACTTGAAGAATTTTTATAATTCATTGTCTATTCCAAATTCCTCACTGTCTTTTTTATATCTTGTTTGTATTTGCATATAAGTCCACCAGTCCAATTTTATTCCCTGTCCTTCCAATTCCTGCCTATTCTTTAGAGTCCGTTGTATGTCTAAAATTTCCCCGTACCTGGCCATTTTCTTGATCTCCGTTGTATTAGGGTGGACTACTGCTTCCAAAGGGGATATGTTTTGGGATAATATTTATTTTAGATGACATTTAATGTAAGTCAGCATTGAATTAGTATGAGTCTTGCACACGTGTGGCTGAAGCTAGCACATGTGTTAGCAGTGTCTGTTGGGGTTTCAGATGCTATAATCATCATTTGCAGAAAATGGAGTTAAGAAAGGTTCAATTTAGAGAATCTTTCCATTCCAAAACAGCTCAAAAGAGAAGAGGCTAATTTTGAAGAATTACAACAGAATACAGGAGATAGCAAGTATGGAAATTGGTTATCCTCTTTTACCATTATGCCCTATTTCACTAATAAACATATAAAGTTCTATGTTTAAGTTTTTATTTCCCTATTGATTAGCTGGAACCAATCACTCTATTTTCCATAGTAATATCATTCTGGATAGCTAGCTTGCTAGTTTGATAGCAAGATAAACAGATGTCTACTTGTAGTCTTGACTATATATTGCTTCAAAGTCCAAAGGCTGGGAAATGGGATAAATCCTGCTCCTAATCCATCCATCCTGAGAGCCACACAGAGGCACTGTTAATCCATGCAAAGCATGCATACTTCTAGTATGGCACTCTACTCAACCCCACTAGGTGCCTCTGTAAGATCCATTAGAATTGTTTGCCACATACAGAAATACCCAGGCTGAAGTATCTCCAGGAAGAAAGCTGGTCAAGTGTTCCTACGCACTGCAATCACTACATCTAAGCATACCTTTGAACTCTGCCTCTCCTTCATTCCAACAGCAATGCTGTGCTGTGTTCTCAGTGCTTAAACTGGCCCCTAAACTAAACAAAAAAGAATCACAAAATCATTATGAATTAAAATTAAAATCATTATGAATTAAAATTATTTTTAAAATAACATGTCCAATCTCTCACATGTCCAATAGATGTGTCAGCCTTCAAGATCTTCTACAATCACTTTGCATCTTTCAGCTGCCATAAGAAATGGGGGGGAAGGGGAGGTAGGGATAAGTCTGGGAAGTGAGCTGGAGGTGTTACATTCTTCTGTTGTGTAAATGGGGGGGGGAGCATACAATAGAGTTAGGTTTCTATTTCTCGCTTAGCTTTCTTTGCTCTGCGCAACTGCAACCCGTTATCAAAGTATGCCAAGGTCAACGGACAGAGGCCTCATCACCACCTGAAGATGCCCACATGATCATATTCACAACTTCTAATTGGAAGTTTCATCTGAACTATTGGGGGTGGGAACATTTCCATCACTTTGTACATGTGAATTGCATGCCTAATTTCTCAGATTCAGAATTCTTTGGTTGCTACCACTTCACTTTCAGTAAAAGATGTCTTTTCTCTAAACTAAAGAGTCTAAGTATTTCTTTACTGGATTTTGAATGGAGCTCCGCCTAACATTATTCTGAATCTCACCACCAGCCCACCCGGAGAGAATACCCAATTTTCTTCTGAGGGGGCCTAGACATCATGTCATCTTCAACTAGTGACCAAGAGGATCTGGGAGCCATTGGAGGGCAAGATTCTTTGCTGGTGCAGGAAGCCCAATAGCTAGCAGAGCTCAGTCTGGAAGAGGATCCAGCTGTGAAACCCAGATGGTCGGTGGGGGTTGGTTGGAAAGATTCGGAGAAGGACCCCCCCCCGGGGTCACAACCACCCGCTGGCGTGGAAAAGAGGAGCCTTGGCAAGAGAAGGAAAAGAGACAACTCGTACTAGATCAAGCCAGGAGACTCCTGAATGAAGCCTTTGAACAACCCCAAGCTGCACAAAGTTAAAGAAATTCTGGACTCTTGCAAATGGAGGGGTCGACTCCAGTATCTCATAGCCTGGAAACATTTCCCTTCTTCACAAGCTGAATGGGTTAACAAAACTGACATTAAAGCCCCTAAGTTGGTCAAGGCATTTCGTTCCAAGTATCCTGATAAGCCTTAGGATTGTATTCTTTTGTGATTGTTTAATGATGAATAACTGTCTTTATATTTTCTCCTCTCTCTCTTTTAGGACTGATGGTTTTCCTTTTTCTAGGAGGGCCGAATGTCAGCCTTCAAGATCTTCTACTATCGCTTTGCATCTTTCGGCTGCCATAAGAAATGGGGGGGAAGGGGAGGTAGGGATTCTTTCCTGGATTTTGAATGGAGCTCCGCCTGACATTATGTGTTTCTTCCTATGGATTGCCTTTTCAGACTCTCAGCTTCAGGAGAAGTTGGCTGTATTAAATAAAATGATTTAGATTTTTAGATTTCTACTTCGTCCATTGCCTTTTTTTAAATAATTCACCATCTCCTTTCAAATCTTCTCCATCTCATTTAATTTTATCAAAAATCTACCTGATGAATGTGAAAGTCAAATGATTTGTGCTTATATTAAAGATTCTACAGGAAGCTGCTTGCATGAGCAAGCCTTGAAATGCTCCATATTTCCAGCCTAATGTTAAATAATTAGAGCCCTCAAGGAGCTAAAGGATTATTATTCCACTGCATAGGGCAGGAATGCCACCCAAGATGTGAGGATAACATTCCTGAAATGAACCATGCCAACCCATTTGTTGTTACTATTTTTAAGACTGGGAGTCCTCTGGGTTTTCATTCACTCTTAGAAATCAGATTTTTTGAAATGCATTTGCAAGAGCTAGAGAGAAATCCTTGCACTGTAGTCTGGAGAAGCATAGACCCCGCCCCTCCAGGCTGAAGCCAAGTGGCTGGTTCAAGTTACTACTAGTAAGAAAGATAGAAACTATTCACAAGCTAATGTCAAGGTTGATCAGTGTCACTCCAAAGAGTAAATGGCAGGCTAAAAAAAAGTATCCCATAACAAAGTAATGAAGGAAGCTTTATCCTGTTCACTTTTTGATTTCAGAAGTGTCTACAGCAGGTGCCTGAGTATAAATAATATCAACAGATGCTAAATCTACAGTAAGGAAGAAGACAGAGGCTCCTATGAAATCTTGTAAGTCACAGGACATAATTCTTTTTGCATTTTCTTGTCCTTTCATCATTACAACATCTTATTTGACATTCATCATACAAGTGGATTGCCTTTCCTTGACTCACACTGATATTGTGAGTCAAGGGCAATTCAATGTATTTGGCTTAAGGAAAAGGAGAATAATTTACCAATGAAGAGGAGAATATTTGTAGCTCTGGGTTGAAATGAGGGGTCCTTGGTGCTCTCTGAGCTTGGCTGTTTTCTTATAGACATTTCATTACCCAAACTAGGTAACATCATTGATGCTAGTGATCAGTGCTAGAGAATAAAGTGCTGGCTATCATCATTTCCCATCTTTCCTTTAAAAAGTACAAGTCTGTGGTTTGGTGCTGTTGTTGTTGTTTTGGTGGAAAAAATAATCATCAACAACTTTATAGTGGAAAAATAACATGACAGGGAAGAGTTAAATACCCTCCTCCAGCCCTGCTTTCCCAATCCAGTAGGAAGTGTCGTGGGTTTTTTTGCTTTCTTTTAATATATTTTCAAGGGAACTTCTCATCATATCTGGATATTCAGGAGATCTTGCAGACTAAGGAAAGAAAGAACAGAAAAACAAAACCCAAGCCTACATATCTCCCTGGGTCTGGCTGTCAACCCAACATATGCTAAAAGGTAGTTGTTTCAGATGTATGTGAATAATTATTCACCCTCTCTTTCTGTGTAGAGCTGTTCATCCTCATATCAAATGCTGACAAGCGATCATGCTTTGAGATCAGCTTAAAGATAAATTGCCGGGGAAAAAAGGAAGAAAGTAAAACTCAATAGAAATCAGAGCCTTGGTGCACACTCTAGCTTCTCTCTCTGCTAAAAGCAGCTGCCTTCTATTGGCTTGGTTTAGGAAAACCTGGTCATGGCTGCAAATATAGAACATGCTTGCTTAGTTGGTTTAATAGTGGTTAGGTCAGCGTCTTCTGCAAACTGAGATTGTTTGGACACAGCATGAATTGTGCCAACTCAGAAAATGGACTACTTCAGTAGATGCTGTGTGATATAGGGAACCATCCACCAATTGGATCTTGAGTTGTACAAGGGATGAGTTTTTATATGTTTATAGCTAGGAATGAATTTGATCTTTAGACAGTATTCAAGAGATCACACAATGAAGAGATGGGAAAAGAAAAATGAAGTATGGTTACTGTATGTCTATGGAGATTCAGGTCATGGTTGTCCCAAAAATGCTTTTCAAAGGCAACTGGACTATCTTCTTTTCTCCTTGAAAACATTTCACTGCTTATCCATCCATTTAGTTAAAAATGAAAAGCTTCTCGGGTAAGAAGAGAAATGTTTTCAAGGAGAAAAACCAAGAAAATCCAGTTGCCTTTGAAAAGCATTTTTGGGATATGGTTTCTGAAATTATTTCCATGTAGACAATAATTTCACTTTCTCTTTAATAATCCAGTGGCAACTGGGCCTTACGCATTGTTTTCAGGGCCAAATGGAGCCATCTATATCAGCAGCTTTCCCCAACTATCTTTAGCAATAGCAAGCATAGACTAGACAACTTTTGAGTACAAAGAGATATATCCAGCTTTTGTGGGGTAGGGAGAAGTTAAGAATTTGGAGGCCAAAAACTTTCCAACCTAGTCAGAGCAAAATTATCCTTGTTTTGAAAATGTTGTTTTAATGATGAGAGCAATTTAAACGCTGCTTTGGACCAGGACCAGGATTTTCCCACATACATTACATTTACATTTTTACTGTTTATTATTTGCAAAACAAAACAAACCCTATGTATGTGTGTGTTTTGGTTAGAATGTGTTTTGGAGCAGTGGTTAGAATGTAGTATTTATATATATATATCATGCTATTGTGAACAATAGTCCACAAGGCGTGACACTAAGTATCAAGATCATGCATACAATGCTGTGCACTATACATGACAACCTCATGGCCTAATCAAGGGTTCACAGCAGCTTAAGAGAAGAATAATGACAAAAGGAAAAAAGTGGGGCCTAATAAATAATATACTATACAATCTGCAGAAGGTGGTTGTGGACGCGACTCTTGAATGACTGAGACCCTCTGTCACTAATCATGCTTACAATGTCTTCTGGTAAACTGTTCCAGACTCTGACTGCAGTGTGTACAAAACTCCTGCCAGTTGAGTGTGTTCTGGACTTGGGTTCCACAAGAGCATGTCTCAGAGTTGACACACTAGAGCGAGTTGTTCTTCTCGTTGTATAAGGTGGGGGAACCAGCTTTTTCAGGTCTTGAGGGCAGAGGCCCATCTGCATTTTGTACAGGGCAACTGCAGCTGCAACTTGACGTCTATGGTGAAGCGAAGGAATATTGAAGTTGGAGCGTGCCTCATCCTCATTTATTCCGATTATGCATCGGGCCTTCTTCTGTATACAATCAAGTAGTTGAAGTACTGTAGGAGATGCATTCAGCCAGCACAGAAAGGCGTATTCCATGATACTTCTTATCTGGGCCTTGTACACTGTGGCTCTCCCAGGGGCATCCAGTTTAGATGCTACCCTCCTAAGAGCACCAAGTCTTTGTCCAGCTCTGGACGAAATGTTCCTGATGTGCTTATTCCAGGTGAGCTTCTTGTCAACCGTGATGCCCAGTATCTCCAGTTCGTCTACCTCGGTGATTTTTGTGTTTCCAAAGTGCAAGTCTACCCTCGATGGTTGCCTCTTTCTTGATATTGTTAGAGCCTTGCACTTGGCTGGCTCAAAAGACACCCTCCATTTATCAGCCCATTGCTTCATGTTTTCCAGGCCTCTGTTTAGGCTTGCATTAACTGGCTCCGCTTCTCCTGATGATCTAATTTCACAAAACAGGGTGAAGTCATCAGGATACAGATATAGGGCATTCTCACAGAGATCACCCAGGTCATCAATGAAGACTGAGAACAGCAGGGGACCTAGAACTGATCCCTGTGGTACTGAAGCATTGATGGATGTAGTTGTAGATGATTGGCCTGACAAGACAACCTTTATTGATCTATCTGACAGGTAGCTTTCAATCCACCTGAGCAGTTTTCCTCTGATACCCTTCCTTTCCAGCTTGGAACAGAGGCGGTTGTGCCAAACCTTGTCAAAAGCTCCCTTAATGACTGCAGGCTGACTCTGCTCACTGCTAGCAGTTTGATCCTGACCGGCTCAGGCTGACTCATCCTTTTATCCTTTTATAGTAAAATAAGGACCCAGATTGTTGGGGGCAATATGCTAACTCTGCAAGCTGCTTAGAGGGGTCTGTAAAACATTATGAAGTGGTATATAAATGTAAGTGTTATTGTTATTAAAGTCTTAGTACTGAAATCAGTTTAATTGAAAATAAAAAAGTTGTATATTAAGCCTATAAACCAAGTATAATTTCACAAACAAAATGCATTATTTCTAAGAAATCCTGGAGCTGCTAACACCACTCCTTTACAATGAATAAAACAACCCTACTCTTTGCAAAAAAAAATATTTTACCTCTATTATTTAAAATATTAGTCTAATATTCCTTATTGTGTCTCTTAGCAAAAAATAATTTCCCTTATCTGTTCTTTTGGTCCTAAACCATTTCACTGATTCACTGAGTTTGAATGAGTCATGATCAAAGGTTAGAACTTTAAAGAAGAACATACACTAATATAAATATTACTCTGTCAAAAACATTAAGAACATATTATCAGCTCTGTTGGATCTGGTCAATGGTCATCTCAGGTTTGGTCATACAATAGCTAAACAAAAATTCAGAAGATCGGACTAGAAGGTAATAGATCTTTTCATTATAGCTTCTCAGGAGTGGACTGTTTGTAACTCAGAAGGTTACATAAAGCCCTTGTGACTAGTAACCTTAATCTAGCTTATTTTTCAACTCTACCTAAACTGGTGGTCATCCCTACCTTAAATGATAGCAAATACCACATTTTAGTTACAGCACTTTACATCATCCCAGTGAAAGGCACATGAGGATAACACCTGTATGAAATGGACCAAGATCAGCATGGGCACATCTGGATATTTCTTGATGGTAATGCTGAGACACTGCATATAAGCCCTGAAATTGGAGTAATGGAGACATTTGCTCTGAGTCATCCCAACAGGCAGAAATACCCAGCTGATGAGAGGAATATGACACTTTGTCAACCTATCATGTTTCCTAAAAATGAAATGCTTCAAAAGGCACCACTAAGTGACTCATGCTTAGGAGCAGTTGCTAGTGATTTGGGGAAGTGACCCAGTGCCCTCAAAAGATATAGATATATAACCAACTATTTGCAATGCTGCCATTCCTCATACTGAAAGTTCTCCATGTCCTTTTTTCATGCTGATTCTAACATTGCATGTTGTGTTTTTAGGTCTCTAGCATTGTTTAGGTCTCTAGCATTGTTTTATAACATTTAGGGACACACATGTCTTCTAAATAAAGACCATTTGTCATTAGACCACAGTGTCAGGTGCTCAGCAAAGTACCAGAATAACACTGTGGGGGATTTTGTCATGAACATTCAGACAGGCAGGTTTAGATGGTTTAGATCAAAGCCAAGAGAGCAGAGCCAAAGTATCTGTTTTCTTCCAACCATAACTATCTATAAAACAGAGAAATAAGATATGAAACTCAAATCATCAAATGTTCTCTTCTAGGAATCTGGAATCAGATTATTAGACATTTCTACACCAGTTCTGCTGATTTTTTTACCCTATCTGGAGATGCCAAGAGTCAAAACTGGTGTATTCTTCATGCTAAGTATGTGCTCTATGGCTGATTTATTTCTCTTCTCCCATGATACTAAGAGCAGGAAGGGAAGGCTAGGGTGCCTGTCAGGAGCACAGAGTTGTATAAAACTGTATTTTAATTAGTAGTAATAGCTGTATCTAATGTGGCTTTCTTTTTTCTGCAATATAGATCTTTTATCTTTCTGCTGGGCTCTGGTTTCATTCATCCAGCTGATTTCTGTAAATTAAGGGTCATAATTCCGGGACTTCATGTTCCCAAACCCTAGCTTGTGGGTATGACTGCTTTGAAACAGATCTAATTCTTGCCTCATTTAGCAATTCACAATTATGACAGTGATGAACTTTACAATCATAGGTCTACAAAGCAAAGGAAAGCTGAAGTAGCCTCATAAGCACAGTTGTGCTTTCAGCAACTACTTTGTTTAATGGCCAAGTTGCTAGTCCCAATTGTCCCCCATAAACAAGGGCTTACCTGTATATCTTTAAAAAATAATAACATCTGAGCACTTAAAAACTCCTTTGCACGTACGTTTCATGTAAAAAATATAATTTTATTGTTGTGATGAATGGATTGGTCCTAGTCAAGCCAACTATGATATGTAAAGGAATTATCTTCTGGGGAAATTTTGCGACACCACTGCTATAATTGTCCTCCTACTTCTCAATGACAGTGAATATAGATCTTCTGGTCAATCTGAAAATTGTGACTAAGCAACATATAAGGTTTCCTTTGAAAGCCATTGGGAAATTATGATATCACTACAAAAATAACACACTGAGAACCTATGTGGGGGTTTTGGGAGAAAATCCTTTGATTTATAAGCTTTCTTCACTTGGTGCAACTAGGAGGTAGCTCTTTCTCAAATATTTGAAAAAAAGGTAGGGAAACAGTATTCCTATATTCATTGCTACTTCTTTCCTGGTTGCTTATTCCTTCAAATTAGACTTTGAGAATCTTTGCAAGAGAAAAGCAGAAAGAAATTAAAACCTATTCACCTCTAATGTTCTCTTCTCCCTGCTGCTTTTCAGCTTCTTAGTGTTGACTTAACTTCCTAGATTCTTGTTAGCTGTCAAGTGTCTAATTCAATCAGAAAGAAGTGCAATATATCAACGATCTCTCATTTTCTAAAGCTGGATATCTAAAGTTATTGGTATTCCATAAACAATTTACTTTTTGAATAAACATATTCAACATATAATTTGGCACCAGTGTTATTTTCAATGCTCCAAAAATCTTTAAAGCAAAGTTTCTTAAAACTATTCTCTTTTTTATTTATAGATTTTGATTGTAGATTTTGCTCAGTTCATGGAATATTTTGAAGATGATGTTAGTCCACTGAATTCTGTCAACTAAATTATGTATTCATTCACTCTTCTTTAATATTTTATAGGTCTTCTGATTATTACATGACTGAAAGCAATTCAAATTCACTCACAGTACAAAATATAAATAATACAAGTGAAGCACTAGAAAACCATATGAAAAGACAATATATTTTAAAAAGGGAAAAAAACAAAATTAACATAAATAAAAACAAAATATATAGTATTCAAAATGGGAAAGGATGATTGAAGAAACAGGACTTTAACATGCGCCTAAAAGTGATATGCAATTATACGTTGTGAATTTTGGGAGGGAAAACATTCCCAACTGAAGGAATCAACACTGAGAAGGCTTCCCTGGTGGTAATAACAGGTTGGTAGCCTGCATCGGTCATCTATTAATTATTCCAGCTTGAAATTGTGAGAAGCATTACACATCATGAGCAAAACTTGAACATGACTTGGTAGCAAATTGGTAGCAAAGTGAGAGCCATTGTAACAATATACCAAATGTGAACAATATTCTCACACACCGTGCCCCAAAAGGAGAATTTGCATAGGGATCAAGAAAATATATAGTAGGCCAAACAATCACAAGCATTTTATTCACATTCTTAAGCCTGAGGTATCCAAATAATTAAAATACTAGATGCCAATAGCATCCAATAGAGATTATTATGCACTTGGAGAAATATTTGGACTTGACTTTTTTGTCTTTGTTTATATTCTATAATTATAAACACAAGTATTCATGAAGAGATACTAAATGAAATAGCTATTAGAGAGGGAGAGGAAGAAGGAGAAGTGAGAGGAAGAAGATTATTATTCTTTTTACTCACCTTCTGGAACCAATGTTTTGGTCTTTCAGGGATCTGTATGCTTAATGAAAAGTTTAATATTAGCAAAGGACAAGGCTTAATATCAACAAAAGACAAAATCTAATTGGAATGTAATTAAAATTAAATAATTTCAAAAATCCAGATGGTCAGAGATTCTGTTTAGTTGTAATAAAATACATTTATGATTAAAATATTTTTTTTACTTTAGTGATTTCATCCTGACAGGATAGATAATAGCTTATTCCTCAAGAAAATGAACAGAAAGGCTCTCAGATCCAGCAGGATTTGTTCAAAACATATAATATCTATTACCCTTTAAAAATTGTGTTTATGAGAGTGCAGTCCAGTTTATAATTACCAACTGCTCCTGGGTTCCTAATAATGGAGAAAGTCTAAAGTCAATTTAAGACATAAGAATACAGATTTTTCAAGTAGAAAACACATTGCATCTGTATTCTATGGAGTATGATCTATTCCTTATTTCAATTTCCCTCTAAATTTTAACTCTTTCTCCCTAATCAATGTCATTCTTCAAGCATTTTTACTGGTTTCATTTTTTTAAATCTTCCACAATTTTAAGTTCAGTTGCCACTGAACCCCCCCATAGAAGGGTAGAAGGAAGTTCTACTGCCTTGCAACAGAAAGTTACTATGCATTACCTACAATATTCATGTCACGTATAAAATTATGCAACGATGATCCACAATACAGAAAATGTTATGACAAAATATAGAAAAGCCATTTTGAGACTGGACATTTTGTCCATAGTGAACATTTTCTTTTCTTCTGACATACACACCATGAACCCATTTTAGATAATACGGAGTTAAAGTGCTAAAATCCCACATCAAGCTGTAACATAAGTTGCAGAAAAGGCACATGTCTACCCTTCAGGATTGTATGTAGAGAATCCTTGCTTGCACTATCATAGCCTAGAATAGTTGAAGCAGCACATCGCAGACTTCGGTAATGACTGCTGGGAGACAATCAATAAGAGGTTGCTCCGTGTCACTTTCAATCTCTTGTTTTCTGATAAACAGACAACTTGTGTTCTGAGTAATTTATAACCTTTAACATTTGCTTTCAAAGGCTTCTCTTTTCATTCTTTTTTGTGTTTTTTATTGAATTTTTTTTAAAAAGTATCGAGTTAAAAAGAGAACAGGAAAATAAACAAATAATAGAAATATCTCTGTTGTTAATGTTTTTTCTTTCACACAAGTTTCTGAAATTTTCTTGAAAAAGTTGTTCAGAAATAATTTGCCACTACCTTCTTTCTAGGGCTGAGAGAAAGTGACTGGCCCAAGGTCATTTCACTGGCTTTCTATATAAGGCAGAACTAGAACTCACAGTCTCTCAGTTTCTAGCTTGGTGCCTGAACCACTACTCCAAACTGGTTCTCCTGGATAAATTTATCTTATGGATAAATATTAATATAGATATATAATACATGCACAATCTTAAGAAAGGGCACACTATTTTTAAATAAATTGTGTATTCATTCTGTAGTTTTATCCAGAATGACATATATGTAGATGAAAGTAACCTACTTAAAAAAAAATGGGGTTAATCGAGTAATAAATTGTGAAAGTAATACAAATAAAATTTTAGTGTAAGTTTTTATTTCCTTAATTTTTCTGTTGGAGCAATCTCCACATATTTAAATACTCTGGGCTAATGGATTTTTTATTTGCATTTTTGCAGTGTTTTGTAATTTCTATATTTCTATATAATTTCTACAGTTAGACAGCTAACTATAGAAATTAAACTAGTTTCTTAGTTGTGCAATTTGAGTGCCTTGGAAAATAATGGATAAGTTTCATAATAAATATTTTTAGATGATCCTCCCAAATTCTTAAAAAAGTTATGAACAAAATGACTCACAATTGGTCACTGCCACCAAAAAGTACTAATTTATGCACAAACTTGCTTACATTCATATTAATCAAGACTAAAATTTCATACAATCAAGACTAAAATTTATTTGGTATAAGATCACATTACCTGTTGAAACAAATTTAAATGGTTTTCTGTTTAGAATTGTTTTAAGGTTAAATCTAAAAGCATGGTGCATTTAATATGGATTTTATAGGTTACTGTCAAGATTCCCATGTTTTAAGGTGAAGTAGATATACAAGATTCTTCGTGTATGTTTTTATGATGCTTTTTGATACAGCTGTTTGCAGCTTTTTTTTTTTATCAAACTGCTGTTTCTAATCCTTTACTTCTGGTACTTAGTAAAACTCAATAAAACTCTAAAAACTAAAACATCAAACAATATAATTGCAAGAGAAAGATAAAAGGGATGGGATTAAAAAAAAGAGTAAATATACCTGAATTTTAATTTTTATCCTAATCATCCAGAAAAGCATGAGGATCTTAGGTGAAGAGCTATTTTTCTTACTTCATCTTGACTCCTCCCCCATTTCTATGGAAAGATATAAACTCTAGATAGCAATAGCAATAGCACTTAGACATATACTGCTTCACAGTGCTTCACAGTCCTCTCTAAGCAGTTTACAGAATCAGAATATTGCCCCCAACAATTTGAGTCCTCATTTTAGCCACCTTGGAAGGAAGGCTGAGTCAACTTTGAGCCTGGTGAGATTTGAACTGCCAATTTATGAAGGAATAATTGAATCTGACTCAACCAAATTGGAATTTTGTGGATGGATCCTTTTTGCAAAGCATCTTCAACAGTAACAATTGCATAATTATTTCATCTCTCATTCTATTTTCTCAGTATGTTTTGAGAGAGGAGATATTAATTCCTTGTTTTTTGTAAGTGTTAGCATGCAAAGCATTTAAATCGAATGCGTTTGAATTTTAAATTTTAAGTTCAAAACAGTTGTTTTGAGTTGAGGACAGCTATTCCACATTTGAAATGGACTAATTTAACTATTTTGAAAGTGTTTCAAGCTTGGAAAGACATTGCCTTGAATTGAAAACATTGTTTGGAGAGCAAAATATTTTTAAAATTATTGAAATGACCTATTCTGAATGTAGAACATTTGTTTCAAAATAAAAAAAACAAGTGTTTGGGGTTCAAAATGGAATGTTCTGCACTTTCTCTTCAGGAGAAATATACAGTGCACTCAGAAAGTATTCAAACCCCCTTCACTTTTGTCAATTTTGTTATGCTTCAGTGCAGCCTGATTCTACACTTTTTGGAATTCATTTTTTTCCTCATTAATCTACAATCAGTACTCCATAATGACAAAGTAAAAACAGAATTTTAGAAATGTCTGTACATTTATTAAAAAGGAAAAAACTGAAAATCATATTGGCATAAGTATTCAGGCCCTTCACTCAAAGATACTTAGTTGAAGCATCTTTAGCAGCAATTACAGCCTTGAGACTTTTTGGGCATGACATGACAAGCTGAATTAGGGGATGTTCTGCCATTCTTCCTTGCAAATCCTCTCAAACTCAGTTAGGCTGGATGGCAACTGTTGGTGGACAGTGATTTTCAAGTCCCTCCAGAGATGTTCAAGACTATTGGAAACAAACTGAGTTTTACAGTCATCTTAAATGCAGCCATTTTACCAAAACCAATATGCAGTATGCCTCAGTAAACAACTGAAATTCTAGTGCAGATGTTACTTAGTCAAGTAACAAAATGTCTGCAAGCAAAAAACCCAAGCTCAGGTAGCACCAAGGTCCTGCAATTGGGACTGACAATTCTGTCACTAAGTGGCACATGACTCTGCCAGACTTCTGACATCAATCTCACTACAATCACTAAGCAAGCCACCCATGAGTTCATTAAATGCAACATCATGTGACCACAACTTGCAACTTTCTTCTGTCTTCTTAGTTGAGAAGCTGGCTGTGAAGCTTGCAAAAGGTGATCATGTGACTAGGGAAGGGGGTTGTTACAACCATTGCAAATGCATGCCAGTTATATAAAGCAGCCGAATGATGATTCCATGTGTGCAGAGATGCGATGATAGTCATAAACTTGATGACCAATCATAAAGCTACTTTTTCAGCACCACTGTAAGTTCAAACAGTCACTAAGCAGGGTGGTTGTTAACCAAGGACTACCAAAATGAAATATACTGTGACTTAAATAATATTTAATTTTGAATGAAAGAGATTTATAATTATGTTTTCTTACTGGTACCAATTCTTTTTTGTTGTAACTATGTATCATTTATGTGTTTGCAACTGTGTATCAATACAACTATGTATCATTCAGGCATTTGCAACATTGTATCATTCACGGGTAATCATTGAACTTCTGTCTCCTCAGTGACCTTTTACAGGGCACGTACAGAGACAAGGAGTCAAGCATTCACTTTGTGATTACATCGACTGGCATGCAGCTTTGTAAGGAATGTCTTGATCAAATTGTAGATCGTGCCATCTTGTCTGACTTGGTATTTTGCCTTATCTAAGTCTTGCATATCCTGTCTGACCTGGGCTTGACCTAGGCTCTGAATGAACAATGATAGTGACTCCCCCCTTTTGAAGGAGCATAATAAAAGAGCGTGTACCCAGACATTCTGGGCGCACTCATCCCGAGGAACTTCGTCTCCTGTCGTTTCTTTCTCCTTCGCTCCCTGTCATGAGACGCCCATCTGATGCGGGATAGCAGATACCGCACTTTTTCATTATCAATTATAACTAGTAATGAACTTCCATGAATCCCCCTTGTTGATATTTTTTAATAGCAGCATCTAACAGCAGCACCTGATTTTCAAATTTATAGTACTATGTTCCAAAATTTTCTGTTCATGTCTTCCTTGTTCAGGGATAATAACTACTTATGTTTTCTATTTACGGCAACAAAATGCAGCATTTATAATTTGAATTAGACTGTAGCCTTAAAAATATTTGTTGTTGTTTAATCTTTGCTTCTACAAAATTTAACACATTCATTAATTATAATTCTAGCTTACTTGAAATCTTATACAATGCAAGGTTCTGATGTTGCTTGATTATTACTTCAAAAGTTACATTGTATTTGTTTTGAAACTGATATGAAGTTCTTTGTTATAATACGAAACAAGACAATTAGATATCACAGTTCATAAATTACTATTGTTTCTGTTGTGCACTTTTTCTTTTGTTTATGAAGTGAGCAGAACTATTTCTAACAGGCATTGTCTTTTCCCAACATTATTATTAGATTTTTCAATATAAAGGGGAATGAACAAGTGAATGGACAAAGAAGTTTTACAATACACTGGGAGGCTAATAAATTGGGAGCAAGAAAATTCTTAGGAAAATACAACCATGAGTGTAGAGGCTGGGTCCTTTTGTGAAGCATTTCCAGATTCTGATCAATTAAGCCTCTAGGTCAATCTCTGATCTGGAATTTTCCAGAAGCACTGATCTACACCACTCATAATATTAAAAATCTGGTAATTATCAGCTGTGAACCATAGAAGTTGGATCCAGAATATCTGGAGGATTAGAAAACTCCTCGAGATCCAATCTGCTTATGATCAATGCTTAGCACCTATCTGAATATGATATCAATGCCTGTACGATTAGGCTGATTTCACACAACATATTAACTGGGTCAGTAAAACATTGCAGCATATTTCATGAACCTCCAAACGAGTATGATCTGGGATAACAGCATTGGATGAAATGTAAACTGCAAAGAGAAACTGTGAGTCAGACTATTTTGCTCAACTCCGTTGTTTTAAGCCAATCCAAACCTCAAACATAGGAGCCAAGCCTCATGCAAGGAGCGGACCAAGAACCCAGGACAAAGGTGTAGAAAGACTGAAATATAGAACATTCATTGATGACACTTGATAGCTTTATAGCATGACCCCCAGACATTGACTGGGAACATATTCAATCTTTTTATGTGATGGAGATTGCAAAGGACTGACACTGGGGACTGTCAGCAGATGTGAAGAAAAGACAGAAACATCTTGTTAAGTTTTCTGAACACAGAAAGATGAGATGGAAATAAACTGAGGGCGGGGAAGTGAAACAGAGAGCACTACCACAACACATTACCTTCAGTATTCATTGACCTAATTTGACATATACCATTAAAGTGCTGGAAGTGAGTGCGCGCACACACAGCAGACTCAGAGAACAATTTTAGAAAAATTTAAAAAGCGAAATCCAGTGGCCTCATTTCTTCCAGAAAGCATGATGTTTGAATGTGGCCACAAAAAACAAAAGCAGCAATGTTGATACCAAATGGTCACAGTTTGTACAACCCTTGCAAAATATCAGGAGAAAAACCTTGATTTTATTCCCCATCAAAAGAGAGCTCTGAAACTTTCCTTGGCAACAAATGTAATTTATTCTGAAAAACTCATGTGCTTGTCTTCCCTTATAAGAGAAAGCATTTTTGTAACAAGGGCTGAAATTCTTCACAATGGAGAAATATGCCCCCATACACATATACACAGAGAGACATCAGGTTGCCTTTGATTTCTTTGACCTTGAATTTTGCCACATTCCTAAAATGCGAAGAGAGAGGAGAACAAAGAAAAGAAGAAACCAACTTTCATACACACACAAGAAGAGAAGCCACTGGGGCAGCTGATCTGTTTCTAATTTTAAAAATGTATTTATTATATTTATTTTTGAAATTAGTAACATCCAAAACTATAATGACTATATAGCAAAAAAAGTCCCTCCCTTTCATGAAATGATTAAATCTTCAGCAGACATTCATTTAGTTAACTTTTGAATTTGTCTAATTTTGCTTTTTCAAACCAACAAATGGATGGTCAACATTTGCAGTTCTATAACTCTGTAAAACAATTGTTCCAAAATTAGAAGTATGTTTGGGATATATAAATGCATAATAAATTATTTATTAAATCTGTGCCAGGTAGACTGCAAACAAACTTGCATATTTTGAAATACATACTATATACTAAGATTGTATCAATTATATATAGACCTTTCAAACAGTCAGTTTTGGCAATCTGAGCTGAGTCCTAAAAGTAAGAAATAGTGGAAAACCTATTCAGAAAAAAACAGGAGGTTGAAAGAAACTGGCAAATTCATCTACTTCTAAAAACAATCCTCTCAATATGCCCTACAAACTTCAGATCTCTTTGATGAGGAGGAGAAAAAAAGGGGGGAACCATTGAGGGAATTGTGTTTAAGCACGAAGTATGAATAAAATAAGGAAATGTAAAGCCCATGTCACACTGGCCAACGGATGAAAAAAGGACACAGCGGACGAGCAAAATGTTCCATCCGTTGTTATCCACTTTCAAAAGGGGCAAAAATTTGCATAACCGGAGCGGATAACACGGACGCGGGGAGGACACAGGGCAGATGCAAAGCGGATGCAGAATGGAAGCCCAGCGGATGGAAGCGAATGGGAGCAGATGGGAGTGGGTGGCACATCCGCAGGGCTTCCGGGGGGCCTCAGCGAAGTGGACGCGGAACGGAAAGAGCGGAAGCAAAGCGGACGCCGAACGGATGAAGCAGATGCAGAGCGGAAGCCTAGCGGATGCCTGGCGTTAACTGCGCATGCGGGGGGGGATGCATTGCGTCAGCCCCGCGGATATAACGGAAGCAGCTCGGAAGCAAGACGCCATTCAGAGGAAAGACCTGCTGCCAGACACATCGACTGCCTTGCCTACCCTGCCTGCATGTCTGCCTGCCAGCCTTGCTGCCAGCCTCCCTGCCAGCCTTGCTGCCAGCTTCCCTGCCAGCCTTGCTGCCAGCCGGTCTGCCTGCCAGCCTTGCTGCCTGCCTTGGTTTATGTCTGCCTGCCAGCCTTGGTGCCTGCCTGCCTGCCAGCCTGCCTGCCAGCCTTAGTGCCTGCCTGCCTGCCAGCCTTGCTGCCAGCCTCCCTGCCAGCCAGTCTGCCTGCCAGCCTTCCTGCCAGCCTTGGTTCATGTCTGCCTGCCAGCCTTGGTGCATGCCTGCCTGCCAGCCTGCCTGCCAGCCTTGGTGCCAGCCTCCCTGCCAGCCTTCCTGCCAGCCTTGGTGCCAGCCTCCCTGCCAGCCTTGGTGCCAGCCTTGGTTCCTGCCAGCCTCCCTGCCAGCCAGCAACCCTACAACCATGCGGAAGAACAGCAAGCCTCAGCCATCTGCTGCCAGCCCTGGCAAGAGGGACAGGGCTACCATCCCGCCCCCTGGCCCTCACTCTGGTTCTGCTGGGGCTTCTGCAGCACGGGCTCGCTCTTCTGGGGCTGGCACTTCTGCTGCTTCTGCTTCTGGAGGAGCTGATGACAAGCACTCCAGCACCAGCCACCTCCACAGCACCTGCACCCTTCACCCCTGAGACTGAGCGACCAAGAGGAGTGCCAGAGACTCATTTTTGTCTTATAGCTTGTTGTTAGTAAAGTCTATATTTGATTCACACACTTGCTTCATTTCTTTTTTTTTATAAAGTCTTGCTGGAAACTTTTAGAAATGGTTTAAGCCTTTGCATGCTTGTGGGATGGGTTAAGATAGCTGTGGGATGGGCAGGGATACCTGTGGGATAGGCAGGGATACCTTTGGGATGGGTAATAGCTGTGGGGATAGATAAACCTCCTGTTCAAGCATAGTGGGACTGTATGGTCCACTCTCCCAGGTGCCACACCTACGCCCTTTATTATCAATAATGATGTAATAATTATCCACACATGTCAACATAAACACAACTCTTTATTAAACGCCCTGTTCATTGTAGGCCAACCAAACATACATGGCCCAATCTCATCTGTGTGATGAGACAGGCTGAAGGAAGCATCCATTAAGCATCTACCATCCTGTCTTACCACTCCACTGCTCCAGCTGGGGAGTTGCACCAGTGTCTCAGGAGGGTGCACTGCTTCTTCGCTTCATTTGAGGCTCTGTTGGGGCCTTGCACATCCTCAGTGTCGATCAGGTTTCGCCCTTGCCTCCATTCCCCAGGCTCCATGACCCCATTGGCTTGTTGGAGGTCCACAAGCCTGTTCTGCAAGACTGGGTAGCGGGTGCGCATGAGATTGCGCAGGATGCAGCAAGCTTCCATGATCGTCCTCACGGTCTCTGGGCAATGCTGCATTGTGGTGAGAAGTACCTGGAACCTGTTGGCCAGGACACCAAAGGCATTCTCCACCACCCGCCTTGCCCTGGACAGCCTGTAGTTGAAGATCCTCTCTTCACGGGTGAGGAGTCTGGAGGTGTAGGGCTTCATGAGGTAGGTTGTGAGGGAGAAGTCGTCATCCCCCACGATGAAGTTGGGCACATCTTGTGTGTCATTGGGCAGGGGTTCTGGATCTGGGAAGCCCACGATGAGGTTGCGTTCCAGCCCCTCCTTGAGGTGACTGGCGTTGTATTCCTGGGCATCCGAAGATGAGCCGTTGCCTGAAGCATTGATGTACATGAACTTGTAGTCAGCATCGACCATGGCAAAGAGCATGATGCTGAAGAAGTCCTTGGAGTTGAAATAAGTGGACCCCGACTTGGCTGGAGATTTTCAGGCTACGTGCTTGCCATCTATGGCTCCAACAGTGTGTGGTAAGTTCCACTTCTGATACCACTACTCTGCAACTTTCTTCCATCCTTCTTCAGTGGAGGGGTACTGGAGGAGCTCCTCCTTGTATTCTTCGATGATGGCCTGCACCACTTCTCTGACCACAATGCTGATGGTGTTGGATGGCACCCTCCAGCCGTACTGCATGCTCCTGTAGGAGGTCCCTGAGGCCAGGTGGCGCAGAGTGAGTGCCACCTTGAGCCCAGGTTCCAGGCTGGGCCGGAAGCTGGTATTTGCCTTGGTCAACCTGGGTGTCAGGCGCTGCACAACTTCGTCAAACATGGCTGGAGGTATCCTCATGAAGTTCTGGAATGCCCAAGTGTCTTCGTTCCTGAGCTCCACCATCAGCTTGTTGTACAGTCCGTCCTCCGCTCTACTGGCGAACCATCTTCGGACCCAGACTCTTTTTGGGTGGCTCCTTTTCTTCTCGCAGTAGTGTTCACAGAGCCTGCAGATGGCTTCGCACTGTTGCAGAACGATGGTTGCTGCCGAAAGGACTTTGTTACAATCCACGGTGGACATGACTGGATGCTGTGGAAGAGGAAGAGGCAGATGAAGGCTGCAGAGGTCTGCACCGCTGGGCTGCTGTTCTGAAAGTGCGATGTAAGCGAGTTGCTCCCCCTTTTTATAGGCAGTATAGGTTTTCCACAAGGCATCCTCTAGGCATCCTCTAGACATCCTTAATATCCGAGATAGGTCCCCTCTGTGAACGTTTTTTCCATTTTAAACGCTTTGTTTCCGTGCTGCATCCGCTAGGTATCCGTTCTGCATCCGTTCTGCGTCCGTTCTGCTTCCTCCCTATGTCCGTTTACTGCTGGAGCGGATGGAGTTGCACGGATGCATAGCAGACGCCAAACGGATATAGCGGATGCGTAATGGATGCGTAATGGATGCGTAGCCGATGCGTAGTGGATGCAGAACGGACGAACTGGATACATTTTCCACGCAAAAGTTTTAGGCAGCCCAAAACTTTTGGAGCAGATGAAATGTCCATAAACGGATGCTGGACGGATAGAGAGGAAGCAAAACGGAGGCAGTGAGTACAGAACGGATACATCGCGTTAACCAATGGATGGCAAGCTTTTTTGTCCGTTTTACATCCTCTTTGCATCCGTTGGTTCAGTGTGACATGGGCTTAACAAAGAAAGAAAGATGGATGAAAGGATAAGATATAAATAGAATATTTAATTACATTAAAATGCAAAGTTGTAGTACCACTGAACATCTAGGATTTTTTTTCCCAGATGAAATTGCTTTTATTTTCTCCTACTAGAAGATGCAAGTTATTTTTGCATCATAAGAACATATTCAACTGTCCTGCCAAAGAAGTAAACGCACATCTTTTACAATAAAAATCTCCAGAGGCCTCAGCAAGAATTTTTCTGACCACCTGCTATGACAGATTAAGCCTGGAATCCTTTGCACACCATATGCTCTGCCACTGAGTTATGATCCTCCTTCCTATTTTTAGTAACAAAATTGACAGGCAATGTATTTTGTAAATTAATGTTTTTTGCATTAATTCATGAGATCTCCACTGACATTTTTGTAATTTCCTGATGCTGTGAATTAACATTATTCCCCTTCTCTTTGGGTTTAATATCTAATTTATACATACTTTACGATTCCATATGCCAAGAAAGTAGTTACTGTATTTGGTTGAAAAAATTGGAAAGTTTCATCAAGAAAGTTTTTCCCGTCATTTATTACATTGTTTTTCCAGGAGCTGAATAAAGTTCTAAAGTGTTAAAACTGATATTGTGTCATATTACTAATTATATTGCTTTCCTTTTTCCCTAACATCCCTGAATAAAAGATACAGTGCTGATTTAATACCATTGCTTATAAAGCTGGGTCATATTATTTAATTCTTCTGGTTTTGGTCTTCTAACTGTAGACCATTTTCCTCTATTTTAAATCTAGATTAATTCCACCCAGTCCCAAGGGATTGGAACAATATGCAGTTTGCAGATGTTTCTTGCTGGTTGACATTTGCATCATTTTCTTGTGATGTGAGTATGCATAGATCCAGGGCAAATTATCCCACTAAGGAGGAAGATAAATCACACCACTGCAGATGCACCACAAAACAACTGCTAGACAACTACAGCTCATCCATGCCATGCTATGTCTGTGCAATTTAAAGAATCAGTCAGAACTAGAGATTGAATTACCCTGAGGATAGATGCAGTGAGAAACCATTCTTTTTCTTTTGGGCTGTTGCAGTTGCTTATGCTTCCCTCCCCCCCAAAAAAGTGTAATTACTTTGCCAATATACACAGTGTGGGGGTTAGCTTGACATTTTAAAGGCAGGAGATTTTGTGTATAAGAGGAAGCTCTTCATGTCTGGGTGACAAGATCTCTACAGGAACAATTAGTTTCCTTCTTACAGATTTCTGTCCAAATGTTTGAATTAACATCAATACACAGTGTGGGACAATGTTTTATGCCTGCCAGTACTTTGGAAGTTTTCTCTCTCTGTGTGTGTGTGTGTGTGTGTGTGTGTGTGTGTGAGAGAGAGAGAGGGGGGGGAGGGAGGGAGGGAGGGAGGGAGGGAGAGAGAGAGGGGTTTCCACTGATACAGAACTTTAAGAATAAATATTTATTTATTTATAAAATTTATTGACCATCCATCCTACCATAAGGTAACTGGGTAGCTTACTGATTCCCTCAATTCCAACTACAGCTGGCCTTAAATGCAAGCCACTCAATGCAAGAAGCCTTGTGAATGAAATACCTGAATTTCTCCTCTTACTAAATATGGTTAAATTCGACATCATATTTGTCTGCGAAACATGCTCAATGCATCTCTTCCTGACTCCATTACCACAGTAAGAGACTATCATGTTTACTGATGAGATCATGAAATTTGTAGGGGAGGTGATGTTGCTATGTTCTATAAAAAGTCCTGACATCTAAAAAACATCCAAGTTACCCAAGAGCTCGCTCTTCCTGACACCATCATCTGTGAACTATCCTTAAATATCACATTTTGATTCTTACTATGTTACAGAGCACCTGATTATGATATCGAACATGTAAACAAGCTAAATTCACTAGTAACATGGGCAACATCCTGCCCACACACTTTTATCTTTCTTGGTGACTTCAATCTACCTCATATTGACTGGACCCTAAATGACTGTACAACTGAACCCATACATGTAACCTTCCTACAATGTTGTTCCAAATCTGGGAATGGAACAACTAGTAACCAACAATACTAGACTTAACAACTGCCTCGATCTCATCTTCTGCAATAGTTTGAATTTAATTTACGGAATACAAACTAAAGAACCCTTTTCCAACAGTGACCACAATATGATTGACTTTTGTTTCAACATACGCCCACACAAAAATCATCACAATGACGTAATCCCCAATTATAACTTCAAAAAAGGCAACTATGATCTTATAGACAATGATCTCTCATCCCTTGATTGGCAATCTCTATTCGCTGGATGCAATACTGTTGAAGACCATTACAACATATTTTTACTTGAAGTCAAAAGAGTCATAAAACTATATGTACCAACAACAACTCCCAAAACAAAAACAAAAAAAATAGATTACCCATAACAACAAGGAAACTTCAATCCAAAAAGAGATCACTCTGGCGGAAAAACAAATCTGGTCACGTTACCAACTTCAAAAGCCGATACAAAAATTTATGCCACCAGATAAAGACTGAATGCACCAATTATCACATTAAACAAGAAAAAAACCTTCTATGCACCAATTCCACCCATGCTTTTTACAATTTTGTAAACAACAAACTAAAAGATTCAAGGTCCCAATAGGTCCTGATAGGACCTAATGGTAAAGACTGCAACGATGACACCATTAAAGCCAACTTCTTTAACACATTCTTTGGCTCAGTATTTGTAAAGAGTAATGGATCATGCCCAGTATTTCCTAGCTGAACCACAGAAAACTACAATGATCTAACACATATCGATTTTATAGAAGACAATATTGAAAAAGCACAACGCAATCTAAAACCATTTCTATCTATTGGACTGGACAGAATATGTGCCTAGTTCTTAAAGGCCCTGTCACACTGCCCAACAGATGCAAAACGTTTGTAAAAAGGACACAGCGGACGAGAAAAATGTTCCATCCGTTGTTATCCGCTCTCAAAAGGGGCAAAAATTTGCATAAGCAGAGCGGATAACACAGAAAGGAACAGACGGGGGGAGGACGCAGGGCGGATGGAAAGCGGATGCAGAGTGGAAGCCTAGCGGATGGAAGCGGATGGAAGCGGATGCAGAGCGGATGCAGAACGGATGCGTAGAGGATGCGTAGAGGATGCAGAGCGGATGCAGAGCGGATGCAAAGAGGATGCATAGAGGATGCGTAGAGGATGCAGAGCGGATGCAGAGCGGATGCGTAGCGGATGATGCAGATGCGATTTGCATCCGCTTTCATCCTTTCTCCGTCCGTGCTACTAATGCTGCACGTCCATTCTGCTTTCTCCCTGCGTCCGTTTACTGCTGGAACGGATTTGAGTTGCGCGGATACACAGCGGATGCCTAGCAGATATAGCAAATGCGTAATGGATGCAGAACGGATGTCCCTCGTATGCCTAGAGGATGCAGAACAGATGCATTGGATACATTTTCCGCTCAAAAGTTTTGAGCAGCTCAAAACCTTCTGAGCGGATGAAATGTCAATAGACGGATGCTGGACGGATAGAGAGGAAGCAAAACGGAGGCAGTGAGTACATCGCGTTAACCAACGGATGGCAAGTGTTTTTCTCTGTTTTACATCCTCTTTCCATCCGTTGGTGCAGTGTGACAGGGGCTTAAAAAAGCTATCCACTGCCATCGCAGAACCTCTAAGCATATTCTTTGAAAAATCTTTCAGGACCAGCTCCTTGCCTAACCTATGGTCACAAGCCACGGTCATGCCATCTTCAAAAAGGGAGACTGAAGCCTAGTTGAAAATTACAGACCAATCTCCTTATGCTGCATCACCTGTAAAGTCATGGAATCAATTATTAACCAATCCATTATCCTCCACTTAGAGACAAACAACCTACTCTCCAATAAACAATTTGGTTAAAAAAAAACTATCCTGTAATCTGCAACTCTTACACTGCAAAAACATATGGACTACACAACTCGAGCAGGGCAAAGCAATAGACGCAATCTGCATAGACTTCTGTAAAGCCTTTGATTCAGTGGTACATGACAAACTACTCCTAAAACTAAAATCTTATGATATCTCTGGACAACTGCATAACTGGATAGAAGCATTCCTGTCAAATAGACAACATATGGTCAAAATTGGGAATGTCCTATCAAATTCTGTACCTGTCAATAGTGGTGTCCCCCAAGGCAGTGTTCTAGGGCCAACTCTTTTCATACTCTTCATAAATGACCTCTGTGATCACATTAAGAGCAACTGCGTTCTCTTTGCTGATGATGTAAAGCTGTTCAATACCACAGACAATACTGCTACCCTTCAAAAAGATCTTGACTATGTATCAGAATGGTCAAACAAATGGCAACTTCAAATCTTGACAGATAAATGCTCTGTCTCACATATTGGCTAAAAAAAAATCAGAAAATAAGTCAAGACCTTGTTGATGATCCAAGCTCTGCAAAGGATCTTGGAGTACTCATCTCTAATGATCTAAGTACTAGAGCCCACTGTAACTACATAGGCAAAAAGGCATTAAGAGTTGTTAACCTAATTTTTGGACAGACAAGATTTGTGTCTGGATTTAAAATAATAGTCGTACCCATTGCATCCAAAATAGTCTGAACAAAGTGATGTGATTGAAACAATTTAATATTTAATGGCAGTGGAAGAACGAATCCTTCCCCACTCCCAAATGAGCTACTGAACCAGGATGTTACTGGACCATATTTATGAATTTCATTATTTTTTTTCTTTACAAATTTTTCTTTATTAAAAGCAACCTCAAAGCCAAGTAAATGTTATATATTTTATAAAGCAAAGTAGCATATTAATAATGTATCAAATAAAGATAGCTTGTCTACAATAATAACAGATTCTCAGGTACCACTCCGTACCAAGTGGTATTTGATTTTTACATGGAAAATTCTTATCCAGCCCCAAACAATTTGACTCTCATTAAGTATTACATTTTCTTATGGCAAACCTATCTGTTGTAACTTAGAAACAGCAGAGTAATGGAAGATGATGCAACTTAAGAAAGATGAGCTGGACTGGGTTTCCTTACGAGGCATCCAAAGGGAGACATCCATCATCATTATTGCCTGGGACTCCCAACATTTAATTGCTTCAGTAAATTAGAATATCTCAGGCTATCTGCATCCACGTGCTTGATCTGCAGCATGGTAGCTCTTGGGAAGAGAAGTTAATTTAGCACTGGAGACCATTTCATTCAGGAAACATCTGAATTTGTAAAATTAAATGTCTCTAGCATGAGACAATGGGAAGTATGATAAAGCTAATTAATATGACATAAATCCACCTATTAGGTTCTCTAGAGATTTCAATATATCTGGAAAAAGATCTATCAGATGTTGTCTTCCTATTTCAAGGTGACACAAAATATGGAATATTCATTTTTCAATTTCAAAATTGTGCCTTCTTGGTAAGAATAATCGTTTTGAGTAATTCACACACAAGCAAATTCCACCTCTATGTCTCAGCAATACTGCACTTGTATTTGATATTACATGTTCTTAAATTTAAAAGGGAATGATTGAATTTGACATGTTTTATAATCAGCTCTAATAGTATTCATAAATCAGACTATTCAATTCCTTTTGTTGGAGAACTAGAATTAAGAATTGCACACCGAAAAGGCAAAAATCTAGATTGATTTCGGTCAGTTGATATTGCACACATAGTTGATCTGTGGCAGAGCCAGGATTGAGGTGTGCTTCTATCCTTGTGCTCTTCGATCTCTCAGTGCCTTTCAGTACCACTGACCACAGTATCCTTCTGAGTCGAGTCCACAGGCTGTTAATAGGAGCAAGATTTTATCTTGGTTCTGTTAAGAGTTGGTTGGAAGAAGGATATTGTTCCCTTTGACCTTCCTTTGTGAGGGGCAACTAGCTTCTACTCTCTCTGCTCTCCAACATCTTCATTAAATTGATGGATGAGGTCATAAGACAGTGTGGAGCTTTGCATCATCAGCATGGAATTTTGCATCATAAGAGAGTATGGAGTTTTGCACACTGATAATATAAATTATATATTTCAACCATAGTTAGAAGTGAGGCTGTTGAAGTTCTGTCCTAGTGTCTGGAGGTTGTGTAGAGAGATATCTTCCCCAACTCAATCTTACTGCATTGCCACCCATATCTGGAATGTTCCTTTTTTAACATTTAATGGGGAAGCACTTCTCCATTTGAGAGTGACATACCATCTGAGGATCTTCCTGGACTCACAAAAGTGGCAGTTGTAGCCAGGAATTCCTTTGTACTCCATCTGGTCCACCAATTGTGCCCTTTCCTAGATTGGGAGAACCTTCAGATAGTCATTTATGGCCTGTGCTCTGCATGGGGCTGCCTTTGAAAACTGTCCAGAAAGGCCAACTGGTCCAGAGTGCACAAGCAGCAATGGGCGTCTTTGGTAGGCTCATATCATATCTCTGTTTTGTGACCTGCACTAGTTGCCAGTTTGTTTCCAGGTGCAATTGAAAGTGCTGGTCATTAGTTGTAAAGTCCTACATAGCATACAGTTTAGAGAGAAACCATCTATCTCTCCAAGTATCTGCTTAGCCTCTGATTAAACAATGCCATCTGTTGGGATCCTGGAAGTTTGTCTGTCATAATGCCTGCCATTTGGAATGAGGGGCCCCTCAAGATCTGAGGGGCCCCTCCCTGCTAGTATTAAAGGGTCTTTAAGACCTAGTACTTAGCTTAGGCCTTGGCTAAGCTTGGCTACAGGAATAGAAATGGGTGGTTTTATTGTTGCCCAGGACTTTGTTCTTCACCATCTTTGGTTCCTTGTTTTTATTACTGTATTATTTGGAGCAGGGTTCTATGTTTTACTCGTAAATCATCAGAAGTTGAAAGTTGAGCAGTGTACAAATGGAATAAATGAAAAATAAATAAGCAAGCAAGCTCCTTCATTCTGAGTTTCCTCTTTTCTTCTATTTAATGGAACTGATTGATTGTTTGGGATGAAATACTTTTACTGCAGGTGATTAGAAACAACAAAAAATTATTTCACTGAACTTCCCCCCCTCCCCACCATTTCCTGCCTATTTCAACTTATCTTTCCCTTGTCCCATGAATGTGTAGTCAAGGACAGCTGCCTGTGCATGGGTGGGTGTGTTTGTGTGAAAGAGGGAGGGAGGTCCAATCTATATTTGTAAATAAATCAACTATAAGAATGCCATGTTGTAACTTTTCACCGCTAATGGAAATGAGTCTGACTTGCTTATTCGCCATGATATAAAATTCGTCATTCCCAAAGTTGCCAATTATTAGAACCTTCAGCAGAGTATGAACTTGGCAGCCTGAAAAATAAAGAATGATCTGACAGAAGCAGAAGCTTTCTTTAAATTAAATATTGACACTGTTAATAAAACAGTATGTCATTTTGGATTATATGATCTCATTTTGTAAGTATTTCTTCTTTGCTTCTCAGCCCACAATGTGCCAAATATAGAATCTGGCAGCATAGAAAGTAGGAAGCTTTTATAAAGAAAGTTTAGAAAGCACATACCTGGAATCTTGGAAAGTAGGTGGAAGAAAGATTTATACCAAGGTTCTTTGATTAGGCAAGATAAATATGAGGTTCTTTTTTTAAAAAAAAAAATCTTGCATAAGCATGGCTTAAGAACTGATACTTCTCACACCATCAAACAATAGTATCACCCTACCATATGTTCTTGGGAAGGACTTGATAGGTGGACAAAAATGTCAAATCCAGTCTAAATATCTTATTGATTGTATGATGATAATTAGCAGCAGCAACCTGATAATTCATTTTCTTATATTATTCTAATCTGAAGCAGACAATACACTTGAGCAAGCTTAAGTCTTCCAGCTTTGGAGGAGAAGATACAGTAGACTTTCTTCACATGCTTTTATAGAGAATTCACAACATTTATAAATTTATAAATTCTATACATACCCCTTACATAGGCAGTGGTGGTGAATACCGTGGTATGCTATTCTAACTGATAAATAATTGTATTATTCAGCTGGTTTATATAAAATGGGCAAGATTCTTTTCTTTCAGTGGGAAACTTTAAGCACTGTTTCTCAATGTGACCCAAGAAATGATTCACTCAATAAACATTTTCCCTATCTTCTAACCAAATATTTCTTTCTCTGTCCTTTTTCTGTCATTCCACACCCTTCCTACTTCTATCCACCTTTTCATGTTTAGTTTTGAGATTTTGCATTCTTATACCATATTTGAATGGTTATTTCCCTTAAATATGGTTTCCTTCTTATTCAAACCTTGATATTCTCCTGAATTTATCAGTACAGCCTTCTTGCATATGACTGTTGATCCTGGAGAAGTGGAAATGTCTTATCTCATAATAGTCCCATTAAATTATTTAATAAATAAACTAGGAGCGTTCATCATATATTTCAGAAGCTATAAGGAAAAGTTTGTTTTTCTTGAATCCACAGCTGATCAGCTTAATTAGATGAATCCAAGTTCTACTATTGAAACAAAGCACAAATAATATTCACTATCACTGTAGCATTTATAATTTTAATTTTGAAGCATATCCATTCTATGACAGCTAATCCCTTTGCAACCTGTTGTCAAATCCTTTTACAAAGTTTGATCAATTAAACACACCACCTATTCATATAGTGGCTGGCTAAATCCTCAAATATTTCAATCCAGTATTATAGGATTAATGGACTGTGATGATAAGAGTGAAAACAGGCAGGCTATCAACAACCAAATGGACAAAGTTCATGGAAGGTTACTGCAATTTTTGCCATTCTCATGCTGAGCTGCCAATATAAACAGCTCTTTGACCCCATGGTCCCTGATACGTGTTCCCATACCAGAGGAAGGAAAACTCCGAAGGTATGTTGCTCCAATTGTGGCAAATTCTGTCTGTCCATTTGTCTTTCTCACACACAAATACCTAAAAACTTTTGTAAAAAACAATCATTCTAAAATATTAGTATCTTAATTTGTATGTTTGACAAGTACAGTAAATATAAAGAATGAACTTCCTTTGTATTTTAGTTTTTGGTCCTGTTTAAGTGTGATCTCCCTCCCACCAGTGGTATTTGGGGACAGTCTGTATCCCCACTTGTGTTACACATCTTCCTGGGGTTTATTGGCCTTAACAGGTCCTATAAAGGGAATGCTGTCTTGGCAGCTTCACATCTCCCCTTCAGACAGTAGCTAAGCAAAAGCAGAATTTTTTTTTCTCCATTTCTCCCTTTTCTTCCTCACATTTCATGGTTGACAAGCGCTATGTTTTTTTGAAAAAATTCCTTCCACTGTTGTATGAAGGATAGAAAAATTTTGAAGCTCTGTAGCAACTTGGGGCAAGAAATAATTTTTGCTCCTTGTTCTCATCATATATAGCTTTAGTGGCAGTGAAAACAATTCAAGGTCATTTTCAAATTGTTTTTGAGAAATAAAAACACTGACTGTGGAAATGTTTTCTGCTGGCTGATGTCAGTACAGTTCTGTGCTCAGGTGACATTGATATTTTGGTTACCACAAACATCATCCAAACCATTGATCTGCAATTAAATCAAGGGTCATCCAGTCCACCCTTACCAATGAAGGCGATCCATTGGTATAATATTGCTAAGGGCTCACAGACCAATCTCTTCAAAATCTCTAACAAAGGACATTCTGCTGCCTTTGAAGTATGTCTACCCCTCTGTTACCAGTTCTTGTGGTGGGGATATGTTTGAAATTTGAATTCTTTGATTTCGATGTGGTTATTCCTTGTTTTCCTCTTCAGGCATTCTGATGCTAAAATAAACGACAGTGACCAAGCAGCAAAATATTGGCGGAGAAAAACAAAGTGTAACTTAATATTTGCATAGCAGCTGGCACCCATCAAAAAGTCCAGTGCGGACTTTTGTTGCCAAATTCTTTTCCTGAAGTATAAAAATAAAAAAGGGAGAGAGGGAGGCAGGGAGGGAAAGAGAGAAAAAATCCAAACTTATTACAGGATAAACACTACAATAAGTACTTGTGTATTATGCCCTCTTAAAACACAGTTCTAAAGAGGGAGGAAGATTGCTGAAGTGGAAGGGATGTGAGTCACTGTTGTTGCACAAGCAATTGCCAAAAGCAAAAAGTAATAAAATATGGAATGTATCATAGGACAGAATCATAGCACTTAAGGGAATCAACTGTCTTCCTTTTGTGTTCTGCAGTAACATAACAATTGTTTTGTTCTAAATCAACCATTGGCCCATCCAGTTCATAATGTTGCCCTGACTCGTAGCAGCAACACTGAATTTTTGGCAGGAATTTTCAAGCCCTTTCTTGAAGAGGCGACAAGTTTCACCTGGGATCCTGCATTCAATTGATGTGCTTTCCATTTGGCTAAAGCTAAGACCTCTTCCGG